>OU343223.1:175067514-175170670 GCA_910596185.1 Chrysanthemum makinoi
TTTGGATTTAGATTGCATAATCTAGGCTGTTTGGTCTATGTTTCTCATGCACATACGGGGGTTCCTACTTTCAACTTTGGCTGTGGTGTGGAATCAGGATATGCGGATTGTGTTGAGAAATCGCATGTGTATAGTTCTTCATTGAAATTGTATCCATATCGTGAATACCGTAGTCGTAACTCTCATATGTATGTTCGGGCTCACGGGAGAAGTGTTAATCACGATCGCTTATCATATCCACCATCTCGTGTGTGGGGGCAAGAATTGCCTTTTCTTGAAAGAAAGAAGGGTTATAAAGGTTTCGACTAAGTGGGTAAGTTTCTTCAATAGTTTTCCCAATGTGATCTTACGAATCTGAATTAACATGTCACAGTGGGAATTCCACATTAAGCTTCCCGTCATTCTTACGCCAATTGTGCGATTACCAATGGATAGCATCCAATCGCAAAATCTTGTATTTCTTTCCGCTCAAAAGGCATTTATGCTTGTTCCTAATCTCATTTGATGGTTAGATGAAGGGTCGTGCAATGTTGCCACAAGTATGAAGAGTTCAATCTTTGCATGGACTATAGTGTTTCTGCTTCACAGCTTTGAAATAAGCGAAAGAATGCGCTAAAGTCTCCACCAAATGTACTTTACCGCCAAATACTATTTAGGAAGGTTTGATCTTGCCTACATATATCTCTTATTGTCTGTCAAATGCCTCATACAATGCTTATGTGTCTTAGAGCTTCATCCCATATTATCAATTTACACATCCTTATCAATTCGCAAGTTCCTTTATACTGTTTGGAATATGACATTGAATCTTCGTCTATATTGATTGGTATTGCGAGACTCGTAATGGTACGTTACGTCCTTCCGCCTTAAAAGTGCGGCAATTCCACTTGATGCCCGCGTTTAATACTATTCTCCCTTATGATCTTATTGCACTGCGACAGCGTTTGTAAAGATATGTCTTAAGTTCCTCCGTATCCGTATACAAAGAACATTCCTCCTTGGTCATTGTTCACACGCATGATAGTGTGGTATATATCTTTGCTTTCGTGAGTCAATGTGCGTACCATTTGGTGTCTTTGGTTTAAGTAATTCATTGGCGTTGTATTTTAGTTCACTTGAAACCAATCTATTGTAATTTGCAATTGTGAACATTTTCTTTGGTAGTGGCATGTTTGCTTTATGTTTTAAGGCTTCTTTGTTTCAGCGGCATGTGTTCGATATATGTGTGTTAGGAATTAGAAATTCCATAGTGAAGTGTCGGTCACCCCATCTATAGTCTAGTATGTTAGCTTCGTTAGACATATCGTTATTTAGTAGTTTATTAGTTAGTTATTAGCTTAGTTTAGCTTAGTGTAGCACCATGGAGGAAGGGCCAGGTCTTTACCCACAGTATGCACGATCCGATCCGAAGGAGGGCGTGTAGTATGTAACTATAAATACCCTCTACCTCCCAAGGTAGAGGGTTGGTTACCCTACTCAATCTAACCTTCTTTCCTTTGTTTACTTTCTCTCTCTAGAAAGGATCCCATCTTCTACTTTCTCTCTCTAAACTCTTGTATAATTCGACCCATATATTGTTATGTAATGTGTTTAAAATCAATTCGACAATTGGTATCAAGAGCCATGCTTTGATCACTGATCTTTCATGTTCTTGGATTTCTAGTGGTTTTCATAAGGTTTTTGAGTTTGAATGAGTTTAAAGTAGTTTGCCTCATTTGGACAATTTCTATTGTTAAAGTTTGGATTTTGATTGTACTTTTGTGTTTAGAATCATTATAAGTGTTTAGGTTTTAGTTTGGAAGGCTTGAATCATCGTGGTTAAGTTATTTTTGGATTGATAAGTGGTGTTTTTTTGAATATTGCCTGGAAGCGAGTTGAGTCTCGTAGTACTTTTCTTGGTTGCGAGTTGGCTTGTTCTTTGAAGTGAGTTGTCACTAAAGCGAGTTGTCTTGGAAGCGAGTTGGTAACTTAAGCGAGTTGTCACTTAAGCGAGTTATGTTCTAAGCGAGTTGCTGAAGAAGCGAGTAGGTTTTGTGCGACTTGACTATTGAGCGAGTTGTCTTTTTATGCGACTTGTGTTCCATGCGACTTGTCATTAGCGTGTTGTCGGCCCTAAGTGGAGTTGCCTATCGCGAAGTTGTGTTTTAAGGTTATGCGCTAAGATTTGTCAATTCTGCTATTTGTCTGAAACCTAACATACCGTGTTTTCAAACCCTAATTTTCCGAATATTTTATATATTCAAAAGTTCGATCTGCGGAACAGGGTGTATATATAAATAATTAGGGAATATCACAAACTCAACCATAACACCAACATATTTTCACTTCCTTATCATCTTCTAGTTCCTTTACTACATTCTACTTATCACTATCTTACGGTTTGGTCTTGATTTTAGTAAATCCTTGAAGATTCTATTTCTGCTTAAATCACGACTTGTAAAACCTATACACATCAACATCATGTCTTACACTCTCGATTACGTAATTTCGAGTACTCAAATGTATGATCTTTGTTGACAACCATGAGAACATTATGTCACACCCCAAATTGTTTTGCGGCCGAATTGAATACCTTGGGGAGGGGCTGTCATAGCATCAAAGTTACAGTTATATCGAGCGACCTAAAGTAATGCGTTTGGAAAACACATCGTTTAATTTATTAAAACAATCAGAGTTTACAAAGTATTGGTCTCAAATGAAAATCAACTTGTGCGGAAATAAGTTTGTTACAAGCCAAACTATGTTTTAAAGTTTATAAAACCCAAGTGAGACGCGTCGTCATCACGACTCTATGATATGTCCATATGCATGCCATGAAGTGAATGCCTTAGATACCTGAGATAAAACATGCTAAAAGTGTCAACACAAAGGTTGGTGAGTTCATAGAGTTTGGTTAACAAGTAAAGCCTTAAAGAAGCGTTCATGTAACAAAGGCAAGTTTTTGGTCATATATAATAGTTACGCAAAGCAAAGGCATAAATGAAATCCGCTCGGTTCCAAGTCCACCATACAAAACTTGCAACACTGTGTTTTACAACCTTGCTAAAATAGTATGTCAATCATGTATGCATGTATCATAGTAGTTAAAAGTATAAATGCCACCACAAGGGTCTTCCAACACTCGTGTTGGGATGTTCCTCAACTCACGTTAAGTTTATATCCATAAAAATGGCCTTCCAACATATAAATCTTTGGGATGTTTGTAAATTAATAGCCTTCCAACAACTTAATTTGGAGCCACAAATTCTTGTATGTTTGTAAATTAATAGCCTTCCAACAACTTAATTTGGAGCCACTAATTCTTGTATGTTTGTAAATTAATAGCCTTCCAACAACTTAATTTGGAGCCACTAATTCTTGTATGTTTGTTCCAAATATGCATATGAAATCAAGTATAACCAAATCAAGTATATAACAATCAAGTGTAGCATTATAAGTAATGTTGCTTGACAAAAGAGTTTAAATGTTTGGATGAATAAGCATATATCTCGCCTCAAATAGCTTATAGGAATTTAAATGAGTAAAAGCGGGGTATGAACTCACAGTAATATGTAAGAGTTTAAAGTACTTGTGAAAGTAAAGTAAAATAGTTTGAGCATGTATCTCCCCCAAAATTAATTGAAAATGTATAAAAGTAGGGGCTATGAAACTCACTTGATAAATTGGTATGATGACAAGAGTGAGTACACCGAGGTATAATGTGAAACTTTAATCTGGACCTATTACGAATGATATGATATGTGATGAGTTATGATGTAATGTTATGCATGCATTTATTATGTTATTTATACCATTTCTTGAGTTTTGAAAATAATACTTATAAAATGAAAAATACTCTTTTGGCGTCTTGGCCATTCTTAAATCACTTTACAAGTATTTCACGTCAAAATGTCATCCTACAATAGTTTAAGTAATGATTTATGGTGAAATTTTAACTTTTTAGTAGTAAAATCATGTCGTAGAATTTTCATGAAAGTGATAAAAATGGCTCGGCTAATTAAGTATTAAATGGTGTGCGTCGAGCGTTAGAAAAGAACTTCGACGGTTTTGGAAAGCTTGTATCAAAATCTAGAAGTTTTAGTACATGAGTTTTCGTCATAGAGGTCTCGAACATAAAAATAATAGAGGTTAAAGATGGTGATTTTGTCCAATTGTTGTGTAAAAGTGAGTTTTACAAAAGTTTAAGCATAGTAACTAATTTATTACAACTCAGCTATACAAGCGGTTGGTCGTTTTTGAAAAATATGCTTGGTGATCTAGATTTTATTAGAAGACATCTCATTACAAAAGTTTTACATCATAGTTAAAAGCAGACCTTCAACATGGTCGTTTTGGTTACGTAACACTTGTCTCCAGAAAAATAATATAGTTTTCTAAAAATAATGAATTCACGGCAATTTTATGAAAATGTGTATATCTTAGTCGTTTCAAATCGTTTTCCTCGTGTTATCGTCCTTAGCCGTTATCAAAGTATACTAATATATTTTTGATAAGTCGAAATAATTTGTAAAGCTTAGGACTCGCTTTTGACTCGTACAAAACAATAATACTTTGCTGAAATTTTCAGAAATTATATATTTACGTCGTCAAACTTGAAAATTCATAACTTCTTCGATTTATAACCGTTTTAATCGTTCAAGCGACGGATTCGTTTTAAAGTATATTTTCTAAATATCAAGGTCAAAATTCATGCCTACTGTCGGATTTTCCAGAAAAACAAAACAAGATCAGACTACTTTTATTACTTGCGAAAATAGTTTTCTCGTACAAAACCTATTCCAATCCCTTCAAATCAACTCCAAAGCTATTCTAATCCTACCATACACATTCTTAGGGTGTCATGGGTTCCTAAACATCATCAAGACCAATATATAACAAGGGAATAATTATAGGATGACTCTTATGTATAAAACTCTAAAAATCAATGAAAAATGGTATAAATAAACACAAGTCTTGCATGCTTGCCAAGAAAATGATGAAATACATATGAAATGAAAATGAAAGATGTAAAATAAAAGTAATAATATACAAGCTACTATGATGAGGTGATTAGAACAAGGATTAACCTAAACACCCTAGGTTTTTATTTCAAAACCTTGAATAAGAGTGTATCTAGATTGTTATAAACTTTGAGCTTGAAAAACTTTTGTGGATCCCTTGTTAACTCTTGAAGAACCGGTTATGATAGAGGAAGGACAAGGAGAGAAGAAATTTTACTACTTGTTGAATTATTAGTATGAATGAAGTGTGAAATGATGTTGAAGTAAAGATCTATACAATCAAGGAAAAATGTACCAACTCATTAATGCATACCCTCCCCCCCTAGAACCGGTTTTGGGGGATGTGTCTCTCAAATTCATTTTTTTTCTTTTTATATGTTATGTAAAATTTGTTAAAAGTATAAGTAAAATGTATAGTTAAGTAAAATTGTTGTAACTTGTACAAAATTGTGAAATTTGAGTAGTATGGACTAAAATAAGTTTTAAGGGATTAAAGTAAAGTATATTGAGATCATAAGAATTGTAAAAATACATTTCTTGTAAAATTTGAGTGATAAAATAATTATCGATGCGATTTTAAGAAAAGTGTAAGTAATAATTTAAATTTACTTGATTTATGTACAAAATAAATTTAAAACAGGTAAAAACTCAAAATATAGTTTTAGAAACTAAATGTGAGTATAAAAATATATTGGGATCATTTTTGTAAGTATCGGATTAAATGTTCAAAATAATAACTCCTTGATAGCGTTTATTTAATATAAAATTTAATTTAATGTGAAAATGAAAAAATCATGAATGAACTAACATGATGCAAATGATGCTAATGAAATGTAGACTAAACTTAGTCCATATGAAATGTTAGTGATGATATGATCATGAATTTAGCAGCTAAACCATTAAGGTTACAGCGATTTGGAACACGCATAAAGCTAGTTCACGATAAATGATGAAATTGTGAAGCGTGAATTGTTTGAGAAATGACCAAAATTGAGAATTGTGACATTCTTCCCATGTCGGAAGAATCCGTCCTCGTGATTCAATCGATTACTATGGTCAGAACCTGGACAAGGGTTCTAAAAGTTTATGCTCGTGTGTGGTCTAAATGATTATGTCAATGCTCATGCATATATCGTGACTATATCCCATTCTAAAGACATGCTCCCTTATGATTAGGCTCGATGAGGCAGGCTTTCCCATTCTCAAGCAAAATTTAAAAAACTTTTGTGGTAACGATTTTACTTAATCCCACAACTCATCAAAAGAGCGTCATACGATTAGGCTAAATCGGTTTAGGTAACAACTTGTTTCTAGCTTGATCTTTGCGACTCATCAAACAAGAAAAGTACATGCGGATCAAGCTGGAAACAAGTGGTTTGAAGAAAATCTTTTGAAAATTTGGCTCGATTACGGAAGTGCTTACTCATATGAGACTACTACTCCCTTCATTGCATGATTCTTCCTGAATTAGACATAGGTGATCGGGCTATGTATAATTTAGGAGTAACTATGCAATGCTTGGACTAATCGACTCATATGATGTTTGGTGTTGAGTCATAAGTTAGCATGTATAAAGAATATGCACTTATAATGATATGATGAGATGCTATGATGTGGTTTATAGTCTAGGGTCAATGATGCAACCTAGTTCTCTATAACTCGATGCTCACGATACCAATCTGTCACACCCCAAATTACATTTTGCGCGAATTGAATACCTTGGGGAGGGCATCATAGCATCAAGGATTCTGATTATATCGAGCGACCTAAAGTTATGGTTTGGAGAAACACATCGTTTAATTTATTAAAACAATCAGAGTTTACAAAGTATTGGTCTCAAATGAAAATCAACTTGTACGGAAATAAGTTTGTTACAAGCCAAACTATGTTTTAAAGTTTATAAAACCCAAGTGAGGGCAGCGTCGTCATCACGACTCTATGATATGTCCATATGCATGCCATGAAGTGAATGCCTTAGATACCCGAGATAAAACATGCTAAAAAGTGTCAACACAAAGGTTGGTGAGTTCATAGAGTTTGATTAACAAGTAAAGCCTTAAAAGAGCGTTCATGTAACAAAGGCAAGTTTTTGGTCATATATAATAGTTCACAAAGCAAAGGCATCGTAAATCCACTCAGTTCCAAGTCCCGCTTATACAAAACTTGCACATTGTGTGTTTACAACTTTGCTAAAAATAGTATGTCAATCATGTATGCATGTATCATAGTAGTTAAAAGTATAAATGCCACCACAAGGGTCTTCCAACACTCGTGTTGGGATGTTCCTCAAGCTCACGTTAGAACATTATCCATAAAATGGCCTTCCAACATATAAATCTTTGGGATGTTTGTAAATTAATAGCCTTCCAACAACTTAATTTGGAGCCACTAATTCTTGTATGTTTGTAAATTAATAGCCTTTCAACAACTTAATTTGGAGCCACTAATTCTTGTATGTTTGTAAATTAATAGCCTTCCAACAACTTAATTTGGAACCACTAATTCTTGTATGTTTGTTCCAAATATGCATATGAAATCAAGTATAACCCAATCAAGTATATAATGCAATCAAGTGTAGCATTATAAGTAATGTTGCTTGACAAAAGAGTTTAAATGTTTGGATGAATAAGCATATATCTCGCCTCAAATAGCTTATAGGAATTTAAATGAGTAAAAGCGGGGTATGAACTCTGATGTATAAGAGTTTAAAGTACTTGTGAAAGTAAAGTAAAATAGTTTGAGCATGTATCTCCCCCAAAATTAATTGAAAATGTATAAAAGTAGGGGCTATGAAACTCACTTGATAAATTGGTATGATGACAAGAGTGAGTACGAGGTATAATGTGAAACTTTAATCTGGACCTATTACGAATGATATGATATGTGATGAGTTATGATGTAATGTTATGCATGCATTTCGTATGTTATTTATACCATTTGTGAGTGTTGAAAATAATACTTATAAGTGAAAAATACTCTTTTGGCGTCTTGGCCATTCTTAAATTACTTTACAAGTATTTACGTCAAAATGTCATCCTACAATAGTTTAGTAATGATTTATGGTGAAATTTTAACTTTTAGTAAATAAAATCATAATGGTGAATTTTCATAAAATGGCTCCGAAAACTAATCGTAAAATGGTAATGCGTCGAGCGTTAGAAAGCGAACTTCGACGGTTTTGGAAAGCTTGTATCAAAATCTAGAAGTTTTAGTACATGAGTTTTAGTCATAGAGGTCTCGAACATAAAGATAATAGAGGTTAAAGATGGTGATTTTGTCCAATTGTTGTGTAAAAGTGAGTTTTGGTAAAGTTTAAGCATCCGTAACTAATTTATTACAACTCAGCTATACAAGCGGTTGGTCGTTTTGAAAAATATGCTTGGTGATCTCGATTTTATTAGAAGACATCTCATTACAAAAAGTTCTACATCATAGTTAAAAACAGCCTTCAACATGGTGCGTTTTGGTTACGTAACACTTGTCTCCGTAAAATAATATAGTTTTCTAAAATAATAGAATTCACGGCAATTTTATGAAAATGTGTATATCTTAGTCGTTTCAAATCCGTTTTCTCACGTATTATCGTCCTTAGCCGTATCAAAGTATACTAATATATTTTTGATAAGTTGAAATAATTTGTAAAGCTTAGGACTCGTTTTTGACTCGTACAAAACAATAATACTTTGCTGAAATTTTTAGAAATTATATATTTAAATCGTCAAACTTGAAAAATTCATAACTTCTTCGATTTATAACCGTTTTAATCCGTTCAAGCGGCCGCAGTTAGATTTTAAAGTATATTTTCTAAATATCAAGGTCAAAAATTCGTGCCTACTGTCGGATTTTCCAGAAAAACAAAACAAGATCAGACTACTTTTATTACTAGTCGAAAATAGTTTTTCATTACAAAACCTATTCCAATCCCTTCAAATCAACTCCAAAGCTATTCTAATCCTACCATACACCTTCTTAGGGTGTCATGGGTTCCTAAATATCATCAAGACCAATATATAACAAGGGAATAATTATAGGATGACTCTTATGTATAAAACTCTAAAAATCAATGAAAAATGGTATAAATAAACACAAGTCTTGCATGCTTGCCAAGAAAATGATGAAATACATATGAAATGAAAATGAAAGATGTAAAATAAAGTGATATGCTTACAAGTTACTATGATGAGGTGATTAGAACAAGGATTAACCTAAACACCCTAGGTTTTTATTTCAAAACCTTGAATAAGAGTGTATCTAGATTGTTATAAACTTTGAGCTTGAAAACTTTTTTGTGGATCCCTTGTTAACTCTTGAAGAACCGGTTATGATAGAGGAAGGACAAGGAGAGAAGAAATTTTACTACTTGTTGAATTATTAGTATGAATGAAGTGTGAAATGATGTTGAAGTAAAGATCTATACAATCAAGGAAAAATGTACCAACTCATTAATGCATACCCTCCCTAGAACGGTTTTGGGGGATGTGTCTCAAATTCATTTTTTTTTCTTTTATATGTTATGTAAAATTTGTTAAAAGTATAAGTAAAATGTATAGTTAAGTAAAATTGTTGTAACTTGTACAAAATTGTGAAATTTAGGTAGTATGGACTAAAATAAGTTTTAAGGGATTAAAGTAAAGTATATTGAGATCATAAAATTGTAAAAATACATTTCTTGTAAAATTTGAGTGATAAAATAATTATAGATGCGAGTTTTAAGAAAAGTGTAAGTAATAATTTAAATTTAACGATTTATGTACAAAATAAATTTAAAACAACTTTAGGTAAACTCAAAATATAGTTTTTAGAAACTAAATGTGAGTATAAAAATATATTGGGATCATTTTTGTAAGTATCGGATTAAATGTTCAAAATAATAACTCCATGATAACGTTTATTTAATATAAAATTTCTGGCGTTTAATGTGAAATGAAAAAATCATGAATGAACTAACATGATGCAAATGATGCTAATGAAATGTAGACTAAACTTAGTCCATATGAAATGTTAGTGATGATATGATCATGAATTTAGCGCTAAACCATTAAGGTTCTAGCGAATTTGGAACCACGCATAAAGCTAGTTACGATAAATGATGAAATTGTGAAACGTGAATTGTTTTGAGAAATGACCAAAAATTGAGAATTGTGACACATTAGCTATACTGAACGGTCACAGATGATGAAATCAATCAATGAGGATGTGAGATCTCCGTGTTCAGAATCTAATGAGAGAGAATTGCACCAGTCTAGGCTACAGAATACCATGCATAAGGAAAGTAGCATTGAACCTTATCAACAACTTCACTCTCACCTCATGTTACTTCTATCCATAACAATGGAACGAACATGTATTGCCCTCTTTCGTCAGGACGTATCCACATTAACATGAACCTTGCTGTTAAATTTAGAGCAATTGGAGCTACAGGTTGACAAAGAGAAGATTCAAAAGGATAGTTCCATTGCTGCACTTCAAGTGATCCACAAACAATTTCAGTCATTCATTTGTGGAGAATTTACATCAGACTATGATCAAGACATGAATGAAATATCATTCAAGAGACACACTGGAATGGAAATTAGCATGTTCATAGAGACACTTATCCATCTCATGGATAATGTGGAGAAGTATATTGAGGATGTTACTCAGAAAGATGAAAAATTGGATGAGTGTGCAGTGCGGTTGAGAGATAGTTGTGATAAGTTGGGTAATGTATCAGGTTGAAGAATGGGTGTTCTTTGAATGCGAGAATGTCGGAGACAACAAATAATGATGAAAGCAATTTGTTGATTACTCTAATACAAGAAGTTGATCAGAAATCGAGAAAAGGGAATGAATGTCGGCTAAATCAAAAGATTGTTGTGTTGAGTCGGGTAAAGCACCGGATGATGGATCGAGTTGACCTTGAATAAAGAGGCTCAGAGATAGATACGCTTGAAGCGGCCCGGTAGTTCGTGACTCTTGTTACACATGATGTGGATCGCAGGATATCGGACCGATAAATGAACAGGTGTCATATGATGAGGTACCCTTAACTGTTCAACATAGTGCATCTGCTAATGTATCTAAACAATCTGATCTTATCTTTGAACATCATTCTAATAAATGTTCCTTGGTTGAGTAGAATTTGAGTCTGATTAAGTGTTTCAAAACAAAAGATATGGTTGATAAAAGGCTTTTGATGAACTTTCAAACAAATTCTCAAATCTTGAAAAACAGTGTATTTCACTTGAAATTGCAATACTGAGTCAAAAGAAAGTTTTCAACAATAAACCATGTAAAATCCGGAACTTCCTGAATTCCGTGAACTTTTTGAAATAAATGACTTAAAAGCTCAACTTCAAGCCAAAAACTCAACTATCAATAATTTGAAGAAACATATTTCTGGTATGCATGTGACAAGTAATTTGGTTACAAGTAATTCTGATATTAATGTTATTTATGATATTCAAATTAGAAACGATGAATTAGCAGTTTGTGTGGCCAAATTACTAAAGGAAAATGAGTCTTTGAGAAAGCATCACATAGAACTAAGTGACTCTGTCAAAGAAGCTAGAACTAAGTCAATGGAACAAACAAATTCTTTGATAGAAAAAATTGATGAACTCAAAAGCTCAACTTGGAAAGAGTTTTGCTATTGTTGCCTTAAAAAGCGAGCTTAGGAAACTGTAGGGAAAAGTGTGAACACTAAGTTTACAAAACCATCAACCTTGGGGAAACAGTTTTCATCTCATTAGAAACCGGTCCATTGTTAGGCTGACCTACTGCGTTTATATCGAAAAGACCAAAATTTTCAAAAACACGGTTCGCCTCCCAAGTTGATGCGATAAAAGTTTTGTCAAAACCAGTCACTTCACCTGAGTTACCTAAGACTAAGGCTTCTAGCTCCATTAACCCTCAACAAGTAGCCACTTCTACTCCCAGCACCTCAAGGATTAGTTCAAAGCAGTGTCAAAACCAAGCATTAAAACCGGAATTCATATGATATGAATGACTTGTGGAAGAACTATTATCTAGAAAAAAGCTAGGAAAAGGCCTGGTTCGAAAAGACGGAATTTTAGGTGCAAGACCTAGGGTGATGCATTCCACGAGATTTCAAGGCCACTAGTAGTAGTAGTAAACCATTACCTAGGAACACTCAAAAGACTAAGGGTTGGATTGCATCTAAGAGTAGTTATATGAAGAAGAATGCTAAGCATGTAGAAAATGAAACTAGAAATTCTGAGTCTTTTCCGAATAAGAAACATTTTCCTAACTCACATGCTAAGGTACAATCCACTAAGGCTACTAAGATGGCTAAGGTTCAATATGTTATGAAGCAAAACAAACCTAAAACCTCGCATAGATGTATCCCAACTGCTAAATCTTTGGAGTCTAGTAATAACGATAAGTCTTCCACTGTGCATCAGAATGTCACCAATCCTAGACCTTTCCATAAATGGATTCCGTCTGGTAGAATGTTTAAGGATGTTGGACTTAGGTGGATACCTACCGAAAAGCTGTTTACCGATGGCAAAATCAAGGTTGACCGTGAAACCCCAAAGGGTTTGGATACTAATGTCACTAACCAATATATATGCAATCAAGCTTGTAATGATAGTGCAGGTAGTCCTATCGATTGCGAGATATTTCGATCCTTCACTACATGGACTGCTTAAAGTATGGATGACAAATGGATTGATATCTCATAACTCACGGGTTCAAGTAACTCAACCATGATATTCAATCTTCTATGACATCTGTTCACATCAGTTCAGGCCTCGTACTTCATCATTATGGCGTCTGTGGATAACACTTCAGGCCTCGTTCCTCAAAGAAAGAAAAAATTATGCGCCTTAGTAAGCTTTATCTTGAAGAAGAGAAATCTTCATTTTATGACCATTCTCATCGACATTCTTCATCAACAAGCTTCATGTTTTTCCATGCTCACTCAATCCTCAAGTAGATCTACGTTCATTAGTGTATATTCTTATTCCTTTGGTTAAATCAAAATGGCAACGGATGCAATTTTGAGGGGAGAAAGAGTGAATATACTACATGTTGATGGATGTTTGAATAATGGTCATTCGACTCTCCTCCAACGCCTAATGTTTCACTTACTAAGGATAAATGGGATTTATTGTTTGGGATTCATTGTTTCAAGATATGTTTGATGCGTATTTCCAACTGCTAGCGAATGTTGATCATCTAAGAAGTACTTCTCGGACTACTCAAAGCCCAATCTCGGTTATTCCTTAGGCGTTGATAATGACTATCATAATATTGCGATTTGCACTCATGAATAATGATCCACTCTTTGGTATTCCTTTACCAAATCTTCACGGATTATTGTTTATGAATAATGATCCGCTCTTTGGTATTCCTTTGCCAAATCTTCACGGATTATTGTTCCTCTCTCAATCACGCTATAAATCAACCACATGAACTTAAAGGAAAATGACTACCTCATCATTTCGAAGACATTATTGGTGAATCTTCCAGATCAGTCTCTACATGTATACTTTTAGGAAGAATGCATCGATGTTGAGGAATCATTTGTTCTGGTTATTCAGTGGGTCAATGTACATCCGATTGTATGTTTAGTCACGTGTTGGGCATTTGACACAAGTTGACCACTTCGGATTTAATCATTTATCACTTATTTGAGATTGAAGTTGACTTTCATAAAGGCGTGTTCTTATTGATAACTTGCTCGGGCTTAAGAATTTGAGTTGAAGACTTGGTTTATCTAGTTACCAGCGGTCGGGGTGGATGGTTGAAGACCTGTTTAACTATCACTATTAGGAGTTATGTTGTTTTACTTTCGGTTTCACCTTGGATAATGTGGTGTGGATAATTGCAAGAGGTATTAATGTCTCATACTTTGTTTTAGTAGTGAGTACTTAGAGATTTGCTTGAAGCATAAATTCTCAACACCGTTCTTCTATCATCAAGTGCAAGCTTAAGATACAAATTTGGGGAATTCAGCTTTAGTATATCGGGTTTTTCTTCTTTTAGTGGTCACTTCAAGTTTTCTACATATGGGTTGATAAAGATAGTCAGAGAAAGTTTCTGTAGCAATTGATTCTCACATGATTCATTTAAGCTAATTTGCTGTTCTTCTCTATTTCAAGAATATTTGGCGTATATTATATGTATATATAATGTGTTACTTCAGTGTTCAGTTGGAAGAAATATGAGAAGAATATTTGGAGTTGGAGCGTGAGATGATATTGCTTATCGACATCTTCGATATGGTTATGATAAAGTGCTTCTGGTTATTGCTTCATGTACACTATGTAATGATGATTTCGATGAGATCGCAACCATCAGGGGAGAGATTTGTGTACATTAGGGACGCACAACATGATCACTTGATCGATCTTATTCAGTTATTCCAGAGTTGATATCCGCAAAGATAATCAGTGATTCAACATGTGACTTGGATGTCATAGTCTCGACTCTGGTTGGGTACATGTGTACATTATGGGTTTGGTTGGTTATATGTAAGATAACTGGAATGCATTTGGTGAAACGAAGATGTTGATAGAATGTTCTCGAGATTGACAAGCTGCTCAATCTCGAAGAGTAATGTGTACATCGGGGATGCACAACAGTTCCGCGTGATCGGCGTAATCATGTACTCGGGTTTGATAACCGCAGAGATGATCGGTGTTTTAACTTGTTACTTTGATGTTATCGTCTTCTTTGGGTTCGTGAGCTTCATACAATGAGACATTTTTTTGCTTCACTTCATCTTCTTGGGGAAATGGTCTTATACGAAGATTGTCGGTTTGGGGGGAAGCTGCCAAAGTCTCGTTTTTCTTAAAGGCTCATGTTCTGTCATCTATTCTTGAGCGTCAGAAGCTTTGGTGGTGAAAGTCTAAGAGATGATGAGTTCTATCTTCTTTAACAGGACTGTTAGATATCCTTATCTCGGTACTCGTATCATCATATTCTTAAAGTATATCATCCTATTTTGTATATATTTATCAAAAAGCAAAATATCAAAATATAAAACCATCAAAACAAAATAGAAAAATATAAAATCAACAAAAACCCATAAAAATCAGAAAATTTTGAAAAAGACCAAAAATATTGTTTTCTCAAGACATGTCTTCTGGTATCGATAACATCTACGGTCTTAGAAATGTCATTCAATAATGGCACGGGACTTTAGATGAAGTTCGAACAGAAGGTATACATATTTTTCCTTTTAAGATTCTTCAGAAAAATATTTGTTGTTTCAAAATGGTGGTAAATGAGTTGCTTGAAAATCAATCAGAATCAAGTTTTCATAAAATTTCAAAAACTCAATCAATGACTTCAGCGCTTTTAAAACTTTTCAAGAGAAATAGTCATTGATTGAGGGGGAGAATGTTTTTCAAAATTATATCATCTATCGACTTATCTAATTATCCTATATGCTTAACTAAATAAGATGTTAACCTACGTTGAAGAACTAGGTGCCTAGGATATGATTGTTAGGATTAGATGATTTGAGTTTGATGAACACATAATCCCTATGCCTTTGTATGATCTGATTGACATGTTGAATTGACTTTTATTAGTCGATTCTTTGTTTGGGTGTTGTCGACCACCATATATACATTTGTATGTCTACTAATTATCTTGAGATATCATGGATTATAAGAATGTTCCCGATCTGGATCCCACAAATGATGATTGGATGCCGAAAGGAAAGGGTAACTATATCTTGGGTTGACAAATGAAGAAACGAAGCTTAATTTGACCTCTATGGAAAGTTGGCATGAAAAAATGCAATGTAAGAGGTCTCACTGCATCAGCAGATGGTTTTCTTCATCATCAAATGAAGAAACGAAGCTTAATTGGACCTCTATGAAGAATTGGCATGACAAATGCAGCGTCGGAGGTCTCATTTGCATCGGTGAGACGGTTTTCTTCAGCCCCTACGGCAACAACGAAGTTTCTCAACCACCTAACGTATTATCTTTGTGCGAGGACAAGTAGTGGATGATAAAATTTTTAAAACATTCTGTAAGTCTTGTTTTTGAAAATGGAAAAATATTGGTTTTGAAAATAAATTGGACTTAATTTTGGAAATCACGGACTTCATTTTATCAAAACTTAAGTCACTCAATCATCGACTACGGTCATCGATTGAGGGGTGATTTAAAATAAAATATTTTCAAACGATATTTCTTCATAATAAGTCCGGTTTGTACAAAATAAGTGGTGATCTAAAGATTTAATGTTATGTCATGGTATGATTCTCTTTTAAACTCAAAGATCTTTCAAAATGAAATTTTTTATATTCTTGTTTGATTGTGAAATTGTTTTATTTTACTTAAAGATCTCTTAAAACTATCATACCTGACACTAACAATCTCTAATGTCTACATTTGGTCCTCATCAGTCAATTTCAAAAAATTAAATTTTGCCCGCGTCTTTCCCTAATATTTTCTAAATGATTTAAATCAATGGGATCAAAATCTCAATTAACTTGAAATTTTTGATCGGGGGAGAGATGGTGATTTAAATCTCAAATCGGTTTTAAAGGGTGATTATTTCAAAGCACTCCTTCCTTCATGTGCCAAAAGATTTTGAAATACATAATGCACATGATTGTGGAGGAGCATTTAACCAAAACAGGAAGAGTATTTAAACAAGGACACATATTCTCCCATGTTTTCCAAACCGTATTAAATCACTTGGGATCCAAAATCTCAAAGGGTTTGATATTTTTCATCGGGGGAGAATTTGTGATTTAATATGAAATTTGATAAAAGATGATCGTTTTGATTCAAAGTGCAAGTTCCCTTTAATATGTGCTAAACTATTTAGGTATATTGATGCACATATTGAGGGGAAGCGAATGGTTTCTATTGGAAATAAGTGAAAAGTACTTCAAAAACCTCTTGCCTCTATGTGATAAAATGATTTCAAATATCCTATTTTTATATTGAGGAGGAGAATTTATCAAAGAAATTCAAATGGCATTTTCTATGGAAATTGTGATCAAGAAATTATTTCAAAGAACTCTTGCCTCCATGTGCTAAACAATTTCAAAATCATATGCACATATTGAGGGGGAGCATTTCTAAATGATCAAAACAATTAAGGTACAAAATGCTTTGATTTTATATCACAAGTACCTTGATTGATTTTTCAAATGATTTTTCAATTGGTTTCGAGAAGGAATGAACAATACCAAAAGACCGACCAATTTACATTATGCATGGTGTTATAAGGATGGTTAGGTTAGGTATTTGTTCCCACGATCCAGCCGAGCGACGGGAGGGATCTACCGGGGATAATCCACTGATTGATGTAGAAGTCCTTAGGTATGATGAAAAGGAGAAAAATGAGAATATGGGAAGAGTGCGGTTTGAGAGCAGAGCTATTCTTGGAATAAACCCAACAAGGTTCTAGTTATGAAGTCTCGGTAAGCAATGAAGGGGTTGAAGAATGAAAAAGAATTGAATGTAAAAGGGTGAAAAGAAATAGCCCTCCAATAATTCAATCTTAGGGCAGAAACCGGGTTCAATTCATATGCTACTGGTTGTTACTAAGGTAACACTGGTATTGAAGACAAGACGTCATGGACCCAGTGACGTACTGCACCTATCTTCTGTTAGGTCACTAGTTTTACAAACACAAGTTATAGAGAAAGAGATGAAGGCGGATGAACAAGCTACACACACAAACACACGTTAACAATAATACGGTTTAAGAAAGAGTGTATGTGAAGAGAATAACTTGAACAACCAACCCTCAAATGAGGGTTTACAAGATTATTTATAGGAGGGAAGCTAGGGCAACACTCCTAGTTCCCATCCTTTCTTATGTGGGCTTGGGCCTAAGCTTATGGGCCTTCTACATAAGCTTGACCTTAAACAAACATAAAGGCCATAATAAAGCTACCTATTACATATGAAATATAAATACTTGAAATCCTGTTTAGGAGTGATTCCAACAATCTCCCCTCAAGTATATATGAATGTAAACAGTGAAGGCGTTGATGTAATAGTAGCGTGACGCGTCTTCGACATTCTTCTTTCTAGTGAGAGGAATTGCCTTGATTCGAACAATCTCCCGAGTGTAGAGAGATAGTTATCTTTGAACAGCTTATGCTTTGACGCGTCATCTTTAACTTTGTTCTTTGATCATTGTTCTTTGTGATGAAATTGATAGTATGTTGTTGTTCATCGATGCGCTCAGTTCCGCATTTCACGCTCCGGTGTCTCCACGTCATTCTTCAACATGCTCACACGCTCTTTGACGTTGGAAATCAATCCTGATGAAGTTTTGTAAGTCTTTGACTTTGTAGATTCTTTGATTGATGAAGAATCATTCGACATTTGTTGTGTTGCATTGAGATAGAACTTCCATTAGTGATGATGTTGGCATGAACATGAGAAGAATCAAGACGATCATCCCGCCTCGAGCTTCCATAAGAAGAAAACATTTCAAGCGGTTAGTAATAAGCGGTTTCCGGCACTTACAAGTTTGAACTTCGAGAGCGTCAACGGCATAGTGTGAGGACACAACTCTAATTCTTACAAAGGCCGCTCGAACCTGGAGTCCCACAAGTGAGATAACGCGATGTACCGAAGTACATCTACATTCGATGAGTATTGAGGTACATCAAGCATCACCTCACGATCAGACCGTTTGAGACACACTCCGCGTAATCCACGGGGAGTTACCGAAGTGACCTGCCGACAGTGGTTTGATGTTGACCCGGCAGAGTTTCCATTCAATCACCGAGGATCACAGATGTGAACCTCTCATAAATGTTCTCGACAGATTGCTAAGATCTGTGAAGGACTCGATATGAACCACCGATGATCTTATTAGTTGATCATCAAGTGATTAAATGTCAAGTGTTCCTAAGAGATCTTTTGATGAATCTCGTGGCTCTAGACTCAATAGTGCGTTTTGGTTTTCTTGGGCGGAGACTAGGGAGAGGGTCTCCTTCTTCAATACCAGCAATCTCTAGGAGAAAGCCGATAGTTTACGTAGGGTTCCCTGTGAGAATGAAACAAGCTTTTGCTGAGAGAAACTTGAGTGGATAAGAAGGTTTAGTGCATGCGCCACCTTTGGGTCCATGACGACTTTTAATCTTCAATACCGGCGTCACTAAGTGACAACCAATAGCATATGAATTGAACCCGATTATGTTCCGCCCTAAGTTGAATAATCTGGAGGGCTGTTTCTTTTCACCCTTTACTTTACATTTTCTTTTGATTCTTCAACTCCTTCTTTCTCCGATTCTCATTTTCTCCTTTTTATAATCATTCCTAAGGACTTCTAACACTAACTAATGGTAGTGTCCTTGGGTAGATCCCTCCGACTCTGGCGGATCATAGGACGGTTATTCCTAACCTTAGTCACCTTATAACTCCATGACTAACCTATGTTTGCCATTAAAACCAATGTATGATAAAATATCTCTCAAAGGGTTTGTTAATGAAAAACATGTTTGAACCATTGTGAGAGATGATGTTTTGCATAAATACTCCCCTTCCACATGTGCTTAATAGTTTTAATGGTTAAATGCACAAAGGAGGAAAGAGCGCGACTTTTTGAATTGATCCATCAAGATAGACAATCCCCCGCGAGACACGGTTACGTTGCATAGTTAAAGAGTTACATTGTCGGCTTTTAGGTGACAACTAGCTCTAATAACTACCTTGAAGGTGTAGACAAACCTTGGAAGGTTGTCAAACCCGTCAGAGTTCATGTCTATCAAAAGTTTCTCGAATGGTACATTCTACTCGGACAAGTCCTTTGCGAGACACGTTTACATCACTAGCTAACTAGCTTGAAATTATTACCCGTCCGGGACAAGTCTTTTCGAGTTACTAACAGTTTAGTACCGTCAATTCGTTGGTTAAGTCCGAGGTACACAGATTCATTTGCATTTTGTACAACATATTTCTTATCACACAATTTTCTCCCCTCAAAAATGGCATATAAAATGTTATTTTTGAACGTTTGAGAATAAATATGACCATTTCGAGTGTTTCGGGAAGACGACCACTTGTGAACAATTGGTGAACAAAGTTTTAATTTCAAATACTCCCCTCAACTAGTGATATAAAGCGGTTGAGGTTTTGAAAACATCATTTGGGGAAGTACTTGTTCTTTTGAGCAAAACCTTGAAAATTGAAAGGTTTGATAGGTTTTACTCAAAAATAAGAAGCTTTCGCTCCTTTAATAAGGATTGTGGCACCGGCCGCACCTACGGGTCCTTTATTGACAATTACGGGTTGTACCGTTATGTGTGCACAAGCCATAGACATATTTAATCACACATCCAAAATTATATGAAGGAAAAAATTCAAGGGGTACCGTGAAGTGCATTGATATTCCTGTGAGTGCGCAGTATTGAAAGCCGGTGATGTTTCTCCGGTCGACCACCAACATAGCTCTCCAATCGCCTCGAATCGATCCCTTCGAACAACCGCTCATCAATCATGGTGATGATCCTTCTCACATCCCTCCTTTCACGAGAATTCCAAAGCTTAGGAGACCCAACTTTCAGGCGTATATCCTTCAACATGTACGCCAATCCATCCCTAACCAGCTTCAAGGTATGATCCCCGAATTTGTGGAGCTCACTACACGCCATTAAGCAGTTTCTTTGAAGTTCACTATGGTAAACAACGCCGAAAGGTTTCCTGATGAGTGTATATTGAGAGAGCTGGTTGAGATCGGGAAGAGTAAGCGTTGGAGGGGTGAGGTTGACACGCCGTCGATAAGATTCAATGTACCATCCGATATCTTCAACACGCTCTTTGATCACGATGCGTCTAATGAAGATGAGAACCGACTTGATAAATTCACGTTGAACTTCAGTCGAGAATTGTCTCATACGACCTTGTACTTTGGCAAGGTACATGTCTTCGATGTCGTTGAGGGACAAGTTCTCAAAGTCATCCTCGGAGAATCCATAGTCCTGTTCATCTTGTCGCTTGACTATGATATTCTTTAAGAATGTGTAGTCCCACTTAGACTTGAGATCAATGTGTTTGATGGCCACGATGTCCTTAGAACTATATAATGCATGTTGAGACTTCGAACCGGCAGTAGTAGATTCTTCGGCGTTCAGGCCAATGATGAATCCCATACAATGCATCTTGGTCGTATGCTTGCACGCTGTCAGAAAACAAGTGATTTGCACGTTCCTCGATAGCTATGCGCTTTGAGTAAATAGTCACTGGAATGGAAGAGTCAATGATGTAGCGTATTTTCGCGAACCATCGCTTCCATGTAAGAGAAAATCCGTGTCTCGTTAAAGAAGTATCGGAAGGGAATCCGTGGTTCGTCTGTTTGGCCAATGGTCGGTAGGGGTTTGGTCCAATCGGTGTAGTATGGAGGGTTGTCCCTTTGTGTGAAGTCAATGTTTGCTTCCGGATTGAGCCAATCCATGTCGTTAGACATAGCTCGAGCGATATTCTCAAGATGATATTCGACCTCGAGGGCACTTTCAGATCTGTCTTTTAGAAGTTGAAATGCTTCATTCTTGATTCGCTTCAACTCAGATTTCGTCATTTTCTTCACATGGAACTTTTCTTGCAAAAGTTTTGCGTGCTCAATGTAGAACCGTCTACCAATTCTTGACCTTCATCAGGTAGGGAGTTTGATTGACAAGTGTGGAGAACCATTCAAACTCTTCGGTTTTATCGTCATTTAGCCATGATACGACTCAGTGAAGTCGCTTCTTCTTCTTTTTGGAAGGCCTTGATGATGATACTCGTTTCTGCACTTGTTTGGGTGAGGTGGGTTGTTGTCGGGGCTCAAGGACCTCTTCATCGCCACCACCCGTATACTCAAAGTAATCACCGTTTTATGAGTCGGGGTGGTAACTCGGAATCGCCCCGAGGTTTATCAGTAGAAGACCGAGGTGGAGGAGACTTTTGTTGAGAAGAAGTCCGTGGGGGAGGAGGTGGCATCAAGTAGATTTACCGCATTGCTTCGACGCGTTTAGGTGCGAGTCCTTGTCCTTATCATCGTCATCTCTTGGTCGTTTGGGTTGATCGGCTGACTCCTTGCATGATGATCCGAGTTGAAAATCAAGTAGATTTTCGAAAAATTTAGCTTCATCCGAAGTAAGCGTTCCAGATCGCTTTGACATTTGTATCACAAGTTTAGCGATTAACTTCGCATTCGAGAGATCACTTCTTTGGCCATTGTATGTTTAACCAATGCTACGATGTTAGGGGTGAGTTGTCCGGAAAATACTTCTCTAGTCACACCGGGACAAGATCGAGAAGAAACTTGTGAGTATGATCTCTTTGTCGCCTTCTCCGTTCCTTTTGGACTTTAGGAACGATATCCTGAAGGTACTTGTTAGTGTAACCTTCGATCATTTCGTTCAGTTCCTTTTTACGATGTTTCTTCATGAACTTCTGAACAAATTCCCTTTCTTTCTCCATCTTGTATTTCTCATCATTTAAGTGAATGGTCAAGAAACCAATTTTTTCAGAAGTATGTCCTTCTTCTCGACTTGTTGGCGGCTTTCACAATCTTTTTATGGGACTGAGAAATCCAAGATTTAGGTTGTTTCTTCACAGATTTGGATGATGATTTTGGTTGACTTTGTGATGGTGGTGGTGATGAGTGAGATGAAGAGTCCGATGATGAGGAGACATGAGGAGACTTCAGGTCCTTAGGAGTTTCTGAGGTTTTCTCCTTTGAGTGTATTGGACTGTCTAGAAGAAACTTTGTATAGTCATCCTCGTCATCTCTAGACTTTTCTTTCTCATCTTCCAGTTTCTCAAAATCATACTCAATAGTGTCCTCAATAGGCTTTTGTTGTTGCACAAGAGTGGTGGCACTAGATCCCTTATCGGGTTCGATTAACCGCATCGGGATCCGGGAGAGGAGTGAGCAAGACCACTTGATCCTCCGGGCCACCCATTTGATCTTTAGCAAATTCTTCGGCCTTATGAAGATGTCTAGCGATGTGAAACTTCTTCCTGTATGATTGATCCAGTTGCTCTTCTTCTTCTTCTTCAGAGCTCTCATTATATGGCACAAGTGCAGGAGTCTTCCCTTTTCCTTTATCAGTTTGAGGACTTGGAGGTTTTGATGTACCGAGGGATTTTCATCCTTTGCGCTTTCAGAGTATGTGATCTCTTCATCTCGGTCAAGAGCATCGAGTCCTCGCCCACAAGCTTTCTTTGCGGTTCGTGAAAGGATTGGAGTGGCTTCCTGAGAAGGAACTTTTTCTTAGTGGTAGGCTTCCGCTTTGGAATAGGTTTCTTCTTTGGAACATTCCTCCGACTATCCGAACTTGTGACACTTCCAGACTTCCTTTTTCGGTTCTCCTTACAGGGTTCCGTAAGATTTTTCGTCGAGATGACCAACTTTGCCTTGTCCGATTGCTTCCGGATACCTTTTGTACGATTCGAGCTTTCGACATCTTCGCTAGAAGGAAATCGCAAAGCACAAGACCTTGTTTCTTTGTAGACGTTTCCTTGATTCTCACAGATAGAATGGGTTCCGTCAACATGTCGTGATTGTCGGGTCATTGAGCCTCTTGGGAATGTCAGGATGAAGTCCAAGTGCTCTCTGGATCAACAATTTAGTATATCCGATGTAGGGAATCTTTGAGCCAAGTTTGTTGAGAAATGACATCATGTCATCCCAAATCAGAGCTTCGATAGCGATGTGTTTCTTGTTGACCAATGCCTAGAATATTTGCAGTTCCATGAGCTTTGGGTGCTCATAGCCGCCACGCACGTAAACAGACTTGGTGATAATCATGTAGAGAGTTCTCCATGGTTGAGGAATACTCTTAAGCTCTACGTGAGAATGCTTGGTGATTATTCCCGTAGCCTCGTCATAACCGATATTGATTAAGAATTGGAGAGTGAGCTCTTGGCAGTGTGGCATATAGTTTGGTTGGATCGACATCGAATTAGGAGAACCCTTAAGTCTGCAGTGTAATGGTGACTTGTTTGTGATTCAGAGTCACCGCCACGCAGCTTTGTCCTTTGACCCTTTCCATAGTGTTCCGTAATGTTGGATGTAGATCTCGTGAAGCTTGCAGAGTGTGAAAGCATGTTCGATACGGATGAGTCCTCGAGAATGTCAATAGCAATTAAACAAGAAGATTCTCGAGCAAGTGAGGGTGTCAAAGTCAACACGGAGATTATTCTTTCCTATCTTCATTGGATAGCCATGAGGATAGATATCGGCAATGGAGAGAACTTCAGGTGCATCCATATTCATTTGTTCACCATGTCGTGATCGAAATAACATTAGCCAAAAGAACCAACATATCGAAAGACATAATGTTAGTCAACAGATGGTCTTATTGTCTAGTTATTGAATGTACAGTGTCAATGAATGTTACGAGTCCTAAGTCACTTGTATATTCAATAGTCCAATGACGTCGTGAAATGTTTCGTGAGTTAGTTAACTTTAAGTTTTAAAGTTTATTTTATCACTTATTGTTCACAACATATCAAACGATTTCAGTTTATTAGTGACATTTTAGGATTCGTGATGATATGATTAGTTTATTTACAAGTTTGTACACGTAACAATTCATAATGAAGGTATGATCTCGGCTTATGCGTAGGATTGGTAAAGTTATGCGTAGACAAGAATGATATATGCGTAGGCGTAAACTTACGCGTAGGGTCTTAACTTACGCGTAAGAAGTGTTACGCGTAGGAAAAAGAGGACCTTATGCGTAGAGCTTATGCGTAGGCATATATTAACCTTACGCGCAAGGCTACTCGTAAGAGTTGACCTTATGCGTAGAGGTCATCGCTTACGCATATCCTTCACAGGATACGCGTAGTCCCATATGTAGAACCTTATGCGTAGAAGCTACGCGGAAGACTAATCTTACGCGATAACAAGCTACGCCGTAAGGTGATCCTTATGCGTAGATTAACAACAACCTTGATTCTGAATATTACGTGTTGCAAGCCTGAAATAAAGCATCATATCATCAAAGTTAAACACATAACATTCGTTTTATGACAAATCAAAACACATTTGCACGCTTTAACGAGCGTAGAACTACATACGCCAGTAGTCTAAACCCTAAATCTACGCGTATGAGATCTAGCCATGGAATATGCACCAAACTTTTTCTGGTAGTTAAAGAGTGTTGAGGAAGTCTATATACCAAGTTATAACACTTAATTCATGGTGAATCAAAAATACCCAAACTTATGAACTTTAAACCCTAATTCCAAATTATTGATGATTTAGAGTTTCTGGGTGGTTATAAAGCAGGGAAATCATCAATTCATCATCATAAGAACATAACCCAACAATCTTTTTGACCAAAACACTTCACATTCAAAATACCCAATTCGACATAAAACCCTAATTTTCAAAAATCATTGATGCGTGTTTCGGGTGGTTTTGATGAATAAAATGATATCATTGATGTATTTGAAACGTTTTGACATAATCCATTTAACCACAAACACACACACAATGATTGTGTGTTCATACACTTATGCGTAGAACACTAATCACTGTAATATGAATTTTAACCGTTGGATTTGAATGAAATTCAAAACCTTATCTTAAAACATGTTTAGATCACAAAAACACTTACACAATGATGATCAAATCAACAGATATCTTGAACGATTTTAAGGCGTAGGATGTGTTAGGTTTTGTAATAAATGTGAAGAATAAATGTAGGTGGGATGGTGTTTTATTAAAAGTGATTTTAACCTTTTGACAGCTTTTGGTCCCTCCACCTTTTCCTTTTTCAAACAAAGCCTTTTAACTTCCATTTTGGTTACCAAACGAAGATTTTAGGAAAGAAACTTGACGACACTCCCCTCGACTTGAGAAAATAATGAAAGGTTATTAATTAAAGTCCGAGGAGTGTCTTTGAACCATGAAATGTACCACCATTTGTAAAAGATTCAACCGAGATAAGATAACATGCAAGTACACAGATGTTTTGAAGCAGTTAAAGATTATTTTCTCCCCCTCAACACTTGATCGGAAAAAATTCTGAATTTTGAAAGATTAAAGTGTTGACGGAAGAAATGTACTTGCAATGTTGAAAGAAATATAGATTATGAGAATATTTTTGTTGTTTTATCGGATTTTATATTTTTGTATTTTGTTTTTGAAAAGATATTTACAAAAGAGGTTTTGGTGTTTGACAGTGTTTTAAGACTGCTTTTAAGAGGTCATCCAATTCCTCTTGAGTCAAACACCTCATACCAATCCGGTGGACCAACTCATTAAACCTAGCGGTAGGCAAGGCTTTGGTGAGCAGATCTGCCAATTGGTATTCAGTACCCACAAAGTATAGTTCAACGGTACCCTGCTCCACGTGGTCCTTGATGAAATGATAGCGTAGATCGATGTGCTTTGATTTCGAGTCTTGCCGAACCGAAGTTGCACGAGATGGCAATGGCACTCCGATTGTCGCAAGACATCGGGATTCGTCAAATAAGTAACCATAGTCTTTGAGTTGTGTTCTCATCCATATGACTTGAGCACAACACGCTAACATGGCTACATATTCGCTTCGTTGATGACAACGATGTACAATCCCGCTTCTTTGATTGCCAAGACACCCGTTTATCACCAAGAAATTGTAGTGCTCCTGAAGTACTTTTCCTTGAGTCTAGGCATCCCGCGTGATCGGCGCCTCAAAAGCGATTAGTTCAAAACCGAATCCTTTGGATACCGTGATCCCCAAGTTAATGGTTCCCTTGATGTATCGGAGGATTCTTTTAGCCTCAGAGAGGTGGGTTTCAGTTGGTCTCGAATGATAACGGGAGCATAGATAAACGGCAAAGACAATATCAGTCCGCTAGTCGTTAGATACATGAGGACCCAATAATACTTCGGTATTTGGTAGGGTCAACCAATTTCCCATGTAAATCAAAGATCTAATTTCTTGGTATGAGCCATTGGTGTGGCATAAGTGTCACAAGTTTTCATTCCAAATTTGTTTAACAATTCAAGGGCATATTTGGACCGACTCAAGAAAATACCACGGGGTGATTGATGAACTTGTAGTCCTAGAAAGAACGTAAGTTCACCCATCATGGACATTTCAAAATTTTTCTTCATTAGTTTTGCAAAAGCGATTGAAAACTTTTATGTGTAGACCCAAAAATGATGTCATCCACGTAAATTTGAACAATTAAGATGTGTGCCCCGTGATATTGTATAAAAAGAGTTGGGTCAACCGAGCCTTTGGTGAAATTATTGGCAATGAGGAAAGATGATAGCTTATCGTACCATGCCCGAGGGGCTTGTTTGAGACCATAAAGAGCTTTGTTCAGTTTGTAAACATGGTTCGGGAACTTAGGATCAACGAATCCATCCGGTTGGTCGACATAGACCGCTTTAAGTTGTCCATTGAGAAATGCCATTTTGACATCCATCTGATAGACCGTCATATTCATATGAGCAAATAACGCGAGAAATATCCAACACCTCAAGACGAGCAACCGGAGCAAAAGATTCTTCAAAGTCTATTCCCTCTTCCCGACGATAACCCTTAGCAACTAGACGTGACTTGTTTCGGATGACGTTCCCTTCAAAGATCCAATTTGTTTTTCCAAATCCATTTTAAACCAATGACGTAGACCCTGTTGGTCTTTCAACCAGTTCCCATACTTCAAGACGCTTGAATTGGTTGAGTTCTTCTTGCATGGATTCAATCCAGCTTGTCTTTTGTCATTGCGTCTTTAATGTTTTAGGTTCAGATTGGCGACGGTGAGTGCATAAATGCAATGTTCACCGCCTGTGTGAAGACGCGTTGTCGCGAACGACCGGTTGATTTGGGTTGCCAATAATGTTAGCCCGAGGATGGTCTTTTGTCCATCTATGTGTAGAGGGTTGATGTTGGTATACATTGTGCGATTCTCGAGGGTTCAAATGGTTTGTTGAAGATTCCGCGACATCCGTGCAAAGCGGTCTCATTAGCAAACGGATTGAAGAACGCATTTGGATCAAAATCTGCATGTGGGGGTATTTCATTCGTAATATCATCACCGGTTCATCATTGTTGGAAGCGGTGTGTTCAACTGTTGTGTTGGAGTCAACTGGTGAAGGTGCATCTTCAACAAGAGTTGTTGTAGCGGTGTATCGTATAGGAATATTATCGTTGTGCGGCGGAAATAGCGGATACACCGAGCACGCTCATCAATATCGCCACGTAACGAGGAGCAAATAACCTTTCCATTTGTTGACGAGTTAGCCGAGGGCTTTCTTCACCGATGATGGGGTTGAGGGAAGTTTAAACGGTTGTGACCGGTTCTAAGTGTTATACTCGAAGCCATTTCCGTGAGTTCATCAAAATGAGCATGAATCGTTTCCATTACCTCCTTAGTTCGACGATTCCAGATTCGGAAACCTTTAGAATTGTCACAGGATCCAATAAAGACTCCAATATCAGCTTTGGCTTTGAGCTTTCCAAAATCATCACGATCATTATTTCGATAGCAAAGGGATCCAAATACATGAAAGTGTTTGAGGTTCGGTTTATAGTTGTGGACAAGCTCGAAAGGTGTTTTGTTGTGACGCTTTGTGATCATAGAACGGTTTTGAGTATAGCATGCAAGAGATACGCCCATAAGTAATCTGGAAGTTTAGCATTGATTAACATTGTTCTCGCAGCTTCCACTAACGCTCGGTTTCGTCTTTCAACAACTCCGCTTTGTTCGGTGTACGTGCAATAGATGTTTGATGCTGAATTCCCACTTTCTCATAGAATTCACGAAGGGTTTTTGTTAACAAATTCAGTTCCTTTGTCTGCTCGATGATTCGACGGTGTTATGGAGTGAACCTCGTATTTTTGTGAGAAAGGTGATGATCATTTGTGGAGCTTGGTCTTTGCTACGAAGAAAGTAGACCCAAGTCCATCGTGAGTAGTCATCAACAATTACTAAGATGTAGCGTTTGCCATTGATCGCTTGCACACGCATCGGGCCACACAAATCCATGTGAAGAAGATGAAGCACATGCCGAGAGTCGTGGTTCCACCTTTGAAGGAAAATGAGCACGAGTGCTTTTCCCTTGTTCACAAGCCGAGCAAAGGTGATCTTTTGAATACCGGAATCGTGGGAGTCCTTCAACTAGTTTGTGTCGAGCAAGGTTGGTGATGGTTTGAAAGTTTAGATGTGAGAGACGACGGTGCCATAGCCACGATTTTGTTGATGTTGCCTTAGAAAGTAAGCAAATGGGAGAGGAAGCAACCATGTCTTGCATAGAGATAGTGTAGAGACTAGAATTACGCGAGCCGGACATAAGGTCATTTCCTTGTAGATCACTTAATGAAACAAGTTTTCTCCCTGAAAGCAACCTCCAAATCTCCATCACAAAATTGACATATTGAAAACAGATTGTGACCGAGGCCTTCCACATAGTAAACCCTGCTGATTTCGATGTTCCCATTGACATAATCTCCGTAGCCCATGATAGCTGCGAAGTGATCATTCCCTAACCTCGACAAAGGCCAATGAACTTTGCAATAAAGTTTGATAACAGTTTAAGATTGCCTCATGTGTCGGGAACATCCGCTATCAACAATCCAGAGAATGATCTATCACACCGCATTACACACGACACAAATGGAATAGAAGTAGATTTGGAACCCGAAATGTTAGAGGGTTCCATAGCAGCTATAGTGGATATGCACACATCAATAGCTTTAGGTATCCACTTAAATCCTAGTGTGTTATATAACCATTTCCGCCATCTATAACTACTCTTTGCTTTAGTCTTAGTGAATTCACTAGGTGGTACTACATTCCTAGGAGGTGAAACTGGAGCTACAGGGACAGAATGCGCTTAGAATCTAAAGATGGCGGTCTACCAAGCAATGCACTTAGAAAGATTAGTGGGCCTAGAGGTATTCCGTTCTTAAGATTCCTTAAACGAGATGATAGCTTTAGCAACACATTTATCATGGCAATCAGAATTCATACTTTTACCACAAATATCACAAGATGCATTAGACTCAATATCAAAAGTACTTAACGGTTTAGCATTCGTTACATCACTATTTCTATTACATTTGCTAGACGCAATATCTATAGTGGAGGCAACGTGTGTCTTATTCAGAGTCCTAGGGTGTTCTTCTACTTTAGCATTCTTGATTGATCTTTTCTTAGGTCGCAACTTCCTATTCTTCGATTGAGTGCTCCTAGGCTGTGAAGTGCGGACGCTTGGAAAAGGCTCAACTATTCCTTTCAAGAGAAGGAAGCACGTTAGCTACTTGTGATTTGGCAATAGAGATTCTAGGTGCATGAGTACTAAGTGTTACGGGGCTAATCTCTTAATGATTGTTGGCGGAAGTTGTTCATACTTTCCTAACATTCCTCTTAACTTGATGATAGTGTGAATCAGATCTTGATTTTCAGACCGAACATTTCCAGAAAATGCATAACTTCTTTAGTGTGTGCAAGATAATGATCAAGTTCATTTGATGCTTCATCACGAGTCTTTTTGAGTAAATCAAATATGACACCATATTCCTTTTAACTTTTACAAGTTCTTGTTCATATTTTGAGATTTGACACTTGAAAGACACGCTTTGATCATCCAGTTGCTCAATTTTAGAATCAGAAGGTTTTGCACGCGAATCGTTGATTTTGTGTTGAAAACAAGTTGTTGATCGTGAATATCTTTTTGACACCAATTAAGACGACGTATTGCATTTGAAAGTTCGTTTGACAATCGCTTGTTTTCAACGTTAAGGACTCGACCAAGCACATTATCGTGTTCTCAACATTTACCACGTATAAACAAAGATCGCAGAGATATTATCAAATGCATATGACAACGAATTCAATAACACAACATTTTGAACATCACAGATAACATCTTCCAAGAGTCGATCAACATCTTTTCTCAAGAGTTTCTTTTTACGCTTAGTATTAGAAATAGATGTTTCGCTTTTCTAAAACGCTTTTCATGACCCCAAGTTCCTTATGAAAATCCTTTTCCTAGGCAATTGCACAACTTTTCAAGTTTTTAACATTAGGTAAAAGATTTTTCTGAAAAATGTCTCTTTGTTCTCGCCCCAGAGGCGATTGAAAATGTTCAACTTTGATTTCGGATCGATATTCTATCTCATGTTGTAAAATTTTGAGGTCAGCCATGAAAATGTCAAAATATCGAAGAATTTTTCGATTTTCCGGTTGTGAGTTTACTTCACTAATGGAAGGTAAAGGACCATAAGTTTGTGCAAAGTCTGTTTTGGGATTAACATTAGAAGACTCATGTGTTTTGATGATAACCCTTGGTGTGTTAGAAGAATCCGCTGGTGTGACGAAAGTGACCGGTTTTGAATAATTAAAAGGTTTGTTGTAAACAACAGCTTTTAATTTTGATCGACTCTCGCCTTCTGCATCTAATTCCTCTTGACGATGATATTCAACAACATTCATAAATGTAATTATCAATTTTATATTGTGCACCTTTGGAAACTTCGGATTTGGTTTGAATGCTTTGGTTGAAAGCTTAGGTTTGTAATCCGCAAGATTCGGTCCATATCCATTTGGATTTGGTTTTAAAGTAAACTTTTCAATGGTCGTGACCGACTCGCCATGTTTGTAAACAACACTTTTAAACTCTTTAAGTTTGTTTTGCAAGCCGATGATTTCTTCAAGATGATCATCTATTCGCTTTGTTGAATGCTTTTTGTATGCAGAGAACTGTTTTTGACAATTTAACAACTCAGCCTTAGCTTTTTGATTTTCCAAGGTGAGAGCGTTAATTTGCTTTATATGTTCATGTTTCAGCTTGTTCTATTTCGCATAACAAAGCATTCTTCGGCGGCTAGATCACGATCCCGCTCTAAATATTTTTCGCTTTGATAAGATTTGGCAAAGGTCGCTTCAAAACCGCTTTCACGCTTTTTCTTGAGTTTTGAAAAAGTTGAGTTGCTTTTGTAAACATTCAAAATCCTTTGTTAACAGTGCATTATTACTTTTCAAGTCCCGATTTAATGCAACACATTCTTCCAATTTGGGATTGTTGGTCTTGAAGTAACAGAACAAGATCTCGATGGGGCAAAGGTTCATCTTGTTCAACGTGAGTCACAACATGATCATTATTTAGATCCTCAAGTATAACCACGAAGTCAATTTGATTATCAATGGAAACCATAAGGTCATCTTGATCGTCAAATGTAACTACGGGTCTAGTTGAAAATCGCCGAATGAGATGTGGATGACTCATTTTGAACATTCGAGCCTTGCCGATTCGATGTTGATGGAGATATAGATCGAGATAAATATGGTTTGTTCGGTACCGAGACAAGCCATCGCTGTCATACACCGGGCCTGTTCACTCATGTGTAACTCTTGCATATTAGCCATCAACATAATAAATGCATTGGCACGCAAGTCCTCCATATCATCATCCGAAGTCGATTTGCCATAAAGCTCGTTCTTTGTCGTGAGAGTTCCACCGCCTTCATCCTTAAGAGCCAAAAGAAAGCCTCTTTGAAATAAGCACGCCCTTAGTCCTTGGCTTTGGGCATGCATTAGCCAGTGTCCCTTCTCATTGCGCTTGTAGCATCTAAGACCATTAAACCGATTTTGAGCATTTCCTGCTCCACCACTTGAGCTCTGTTGTTATTCCTACCCACAAAATTAAACCCTTGACCACCGCCCATCTGACGACCATAATCACGATTCTGAACTTCAACACGCCCATTGTTCACAACAGCTTGAGTCCGTGTGTTAGATGAGGAACGAATACGATTGTTGGATTTGTTGGTGTAACGGCCAAAAGCATTAGCAATCATCACAAATCCTTGTTGCAATGCTTCGAATGGATCGATTTCTCAATCGCTTCAATCGACATATGCTTGAGCATTGTTGTTGTATGGAACCAATTGATTTTGTTGAGGTTGTTGCCGTGAAGGTGTGTTTGAAGCATTTGGTTGAGTTGCTGGTTGAGAGATAAGTTTTGAGCATATAAGGCAAGTTGTTGATTTTCCTGATGTGTTGGTGGAGCAATTTGAGCACGGAGAATCCTTTCCCGATCAACTTCCTTTTCATGAGGCTTCAAGTAATCGTACAACAATCCATAAGTAGAATGATGCATATTCTTCGCTTGACGGAGAAAAATGACATACTTCTCCCATTCAAGACCAAGACTACTCAGGAACTTAGTATTCACCGCAATTCTTGGCATGATGATGTTGTGTTTATCCAAATCATTGATGATGTCTCGAAATCGATGATGATAGGACTCTAGTGTCTCCGTGTTCAATCATGAAGTGTTCATAAGCCAAGTAAATTTTGGATTCCAAATCCTCCCGATTGAGTACAGATCCTTCCATAAGAAGACGAATATGATCCCACATTTTTGTGCAGCTTTTGAGCATCAACACTACGAAGAATTGGGTTTGGTAATCCTAAGAGGATGTATTCCATTGCAAGTTCATCAGCTTCATAGTGGAGAAGTTCTTGAGGATTTAAATCGCAAAGAGCAATGTTGGTTTGTTCATCTCTTGGTGGAATGGCATTTGGATCTCCGGTACAATGATAGTAGGCATCTCAAATGGACCTTCCAAGATAACCTTCTTTAAGAACTTTCCATGTGGCTTCTTTAGATCACAAAACCTAAAGAACCTTATCACCCATTGATCGTAGTTTCCGAGGGTGAGCATTGGAGGTCTATCAAGTGATCGACCTCATGAATTGATTGTTGGCCGCTTAAAGCTTCACACATCTTTGCAAACCAAGTGGGTTCCTTCATAGTGTTCCTTGATGGATGTTGATTGAAATCATTTGTGTAGGGTTGAGCTTGAAGACTTGGTGGTGGTTGAACCATTTGAGGTTGTGGATTTGCACCAAGTTGTGGAGTATGTTGTTGATTAAATTGTTGTTGATAAATTGCTTGTTGTTGATTCCATTGTTGATGTTGTGGACTTAGGTGTTGTTGTTGTTGATGAGGATAAGTGTAAGGGAAATAGTTAGAGTATGGTGGTTGTGACATGTTGAAAAACTTGTGTGGTAAAATGGATCTTTGTAGTCGAATGAACCTTTGTTGATGAAGTGTCCTTAGGCGTAGAAAAGACAAGAACCAAGTAGCACTTATGCGTAAAAACACCAAAAGTTACGCGTAACAATGAGGAGTTACGCGTAGGTTTTAGCTTACGCGTAAGTAGGATAAAAGCACTAAAGTTATGCGTAGACAAAAGTTAGGCGTAGAAAGTTAGGCGTAGGATTACCTTATGCGTAGACCTAAGTTTACGCGTAAAGTGAATCTTATGCGTAGAATTTCTACGCGTAAGCTTATGCTTATGCGTAATTTTAGGGTTTTTGCCCAAATGTTCTTTTACACTTCACAAAGGCAAAAGATATCCAAAGTCGACGTATTTTCGGACTTATCCAAGTAAGAAAACACGGAATAAACCAGGAAAATGAAGATCAAACCAAGGAAAAATCTTACGCGTAATTTTAGGGTTTTGATACGCGTAGGATTACTCGTAATTTTGATTTTGCCCAAAGTTGTTTCTAAACCAGTTTTTGTGTGATGAAATAGCTTCAATAACACCAAAATAACACAAAAGTGTGAAACTTGATGATCCAAAGCACTCAAAACAGTTATGCGTAGAAATACACACACTAATAGAAACTAGTTCAAAAACAATGATCCACGCATAAAGTTTGAAACTTTTGCCAAAAACAAGTATTTTAACACCTTAAAACGTTGAAAGTACAAGAATCTTGGATTAAAAGTGCAAAAAACAAGTTTTTAAAAGAGCTAAAGAATGCTAACCTTACGCGTAAGACCCAAAACCAAAACTTCAAAACAAACGAGTACACCCAACTATTTGGCGATTGATACCACTGTTAGGTCACTAGTTTTACAAACACAAGTTATAGAGAAAGAGATGAAGGCAGATGAACAAGCTACACACACAAACACACGTTAACAATAATACGGTTTAAGAAAGAGTGTATGTGAAGAGAATAACTTGAACAACCAACCCTCAAATGAGGGTTTACAAGATTATTTATAGGAAGGAAGCTAGGGCAACACTCCTAGTTCCCATCCTTTCTTATGTGGGCTTGGGCCTAAGCTTATGGGCCTTCTATATAAGCTTGACCTTAAACAAACATAAAGGCCATAATAAAGCTACCTATTACATATGAAATATAAATACTTGAAATACTGTTTAGGAGTGATTCCAACACTTCTGAAGCTACTCAAGTTCCTCTTAAAAGGACTTGTTTCATTCTCACGGGGAACCTACATAATCTATCGACTTTCTCTTAGAGATTGTTGATATTGAAGAAGGATACCCTCTCCCTAGTCTCCGGCATAGGAAACCAAATGTGCAAAAATTGAGTCTAGAGCCAAGAGATCATACACAATATCTCATTAGGACACTAAATTGATGAATACTTGCTGTTTCACACAATGTGGAAAGTAAGAATATATAAAGAGTCCTACGAATTATCCTTGTGGTATTGCCAGAACATCCGAGTGATACGTAAAAGTATTCACGATGAAGATGGAAATCCTTCTAGAGCCAACATCAAACAAGCTCTTGGTGGGTGACATGTGAGATCTTTTCAAAAGATTAAGCTTGTGACAACTGGATAGAAACAATGGGGCGATTCATTCTTGAATCAACCTTGCTCCAGGAAATGAATTGACAAATACTTTTGGAAAAACCGTTCGATGTGCAAATCTTCTTTTCTCTAGCACATCGAATGTGTATTCATTTTCAAATTCAAAAGGTATCTCTGATTGAAAAAATACTTTCGGAAAAACCGTTCGATGTGCGAATCTCTTCTTTCTCTAGCACATCGAATGTGTACTCTTTTCAAATACAAAAAGTATTTCTGATTAAAAATTGATCTTTCTCATAAAACCTTCGTCGTATTGCAAAACTCTTTCCTCTAAGCAATACGCGATTGTTTTCAAATCAATTTTTCATCAATTAGTGAATCTCAATTCGCTAGTTCACTCACTCCGTGTTGTCTTCTTTGAGACGTTCTAGTTTGAGAACAGCTGCGAAACCCTGTCAGGGAGATTCTTCGGAATTATACCCGATCAGAGGCAGTACTTGTACTGATCAACGGGGAACCGTGGGCGTGTACCTCAATTCAACGAAAGTGATCAAAGACACTTTCGCGTGTTTTATTTCTAAGTTGTTTGCGGGTACATTAGGGCGGTTAAATGATCGTAATTGAGAAGTCAATCCAAAGCCGCATGCTAACAGCATTCACGCTAAATTGAAGAAATCATGACAAGTGCTTATCTACATAACCTGCTCGATATTTCTATACTATGCTTCTACGCTGCCGCAAATGTCATGAACCAAGAAGCTTCCGCTACTCTGATGGAAAGATGTCATGATCCTGAAAGTGTGAGCATGTCGGTCCAAAAGTCACAACTTCACATGACGGCAACACTACAATGGATGAGCCAGAGATTTGTTGTGGTTGATGATCTCTAACCTGGCTTAAAGAATCACCAAACGTGGATCAGCAAAAAGACCTCCACTGTAAAAGTACAAAGCAGTCGGACTTCGAAGAAATCACTGCTAAAGCACAAAGATTGCAAATTTTGAAGAATTAAAGTCTATGAGCTCAAAAAGGAAGTCAAGAATAGAATGCTAGGATTCAAAATGTAAATCATGGGGTGACCTCCCTTAGGGGGAGATTGTTAGGAATTACAAATTCCATAATGAAGTGTCAGTCACCCCATCTATAGTCTAGCATATGTTAGCTCATAGACATATCGTTATGTAGTAGTTTATTAGTTAGTTATTAGCTTAGTGTAACACCGTGGAGGAAGGACGGGTCTTTACCCACTTTATTCCTGATCCACAGTCCGAAGGAGGACGTGTAGTATGTAACTATAAATAACTCTACCTCCTAAGGTAGAGGGTTGGACCTTTCACTCAATCTAACCTTCTTTCCTTTGTTTACTTTCTCTCTCTAGAAAGGATCCCATCTTCTACTTTCTCTCTCTAAACTCTTGTATAATTTGACCCATATATTGTTATGTGATATGTTTATGAAATCCAATATGTGACAATGTGAGGCATATATTCTTCTTTTGAATATCTGAGAGCACCATTTGCTTGCTTCCATCAGTCCATCTATATATTCCTTGTCGTCTTCGAGTAAACCTCTAGCTTCGCAAGACTCTTTGTATGTAGCATATGTGACACCCTCGTATTTTTTAAAATCATTCCAGTCCTATGCACCTTTGACCTTGTTTAGTAAGACTCGCAAAGAGAAAATTTCCCCAAAAGAAGGAGGGACATGATGCACTCTTCCAATGCATGTACCTTTTTGTCTTGGTAGCCATTTTCTTTCTTCTTGCTTCCATACATAATGTTCTGGGAACTAGTGATAAAAGAGCTTCCGTGCTTCTTCGTCTGTCTTGTTTCTTTCCATCCATGCCATAAACTTGTTTTCATTCATCGTTGCTTTTTCTAATGTGTAATCGATGCTTTCCGTGGCATCAAATATAACTGATTGTTCTCCTTTTAGGTGAAATGGCAACCTTTCTACGGGAGGAAATCTGTAGTGTATGTCGAATTCGTAAATCCTCGCTTCACATGCTGAAAGGTATCTGCAGTCGTAATAATCTTTTATTTCATCAACATCTTTGTTAATACAAATAAACCGTAAAAATGTTTATTAATATTTTGCGATCTCTTTGTGTTTTGTTGATAACAAATATAATGTTATCTTAAGTACAATTATAAGGATACATGTTATTTTTGTAAAGCATTTACATATAGTCACTTAATACAAATTGTTGTAATAAATCATTTTTTGTAATAGTTTATTAGGATGGGTAAAAATCACAACCCATGGATCATATCTATAACCCATGGTATTGACCCATACCCATTTGACTAGATGCATTGCATCTATTAGATACATTGTACCTAAAGAAATACCCATGGACCAACCCATAACCCATGACCCATGACCCATAACCAAAAAACCCATGGGCAAAGAGGAGTATCCCACGGATCCCTAGCTTTACACTAGACGGATCCCTTAAGGGAAGGATCCGTGGGATCCAGGGAACAGTGGCAAGTTTTGCCTATAAATAGAGAGCCATTTCTTCATTCTAACTCACACCACTTCTTACTAATTCTCTCGTATACTCTCATTCTCTTCTAACAAAAGATCACTTGATCTAGAGAGTTGTTCTTTTTTCTTTCTTTAGTGATTCTCATATAGGTCCTTCTCTAAGGCAAGATAACGAGCATTCTACAAGTCATCCAAGCAAGGGGTCCTCGATTGATTTGTTCCTCCACAAGATTTCTGTAGCAACGATCTTGTACTTGATATTTCACATAGTTGTTGTGTAATAGTCGTGTTGGTTTGCTCCACCATGTTACGGACTCGGTATTTAGCTTTTTACCGGAAAAAGGTGTAAGCAACGTTATGAAGGCTTCTCCGCCAAGTTGAAGGAGTTTGTTGACATAGTGCTTAAACTCTCGAGTAGGTGACTCGGGGAGTGGAGTAGGGCAAGGAAGGTGTCCTTGTAGCCGAACCACTATAAATCGGTTGTATCATTTCTATCCTTTACTTTACTTTATTTACTTGCATTATCATTATATCTATACTTTCTCTTCATCCATACGATTTTCCATAATATCGAATCTAAAGTTTTTGAAACTAACTTAAAATCGGAAAAACTATTCAACCCCCCCTTCTAGTTTTCCACAATTGGCATCAAGAGCTAAGTTTATAAAAGTTTTAAAGTTAACCGTATTTTAAAAACTTTTCGATCACTATGGGTTCTGAAAATTACAAGGAAGGGCAATCTATGCAACGACCACCACTACTTGAAACTAATGGTTTTATATATTGGAAAAATATATTCGAAACATATGTGAAGTCTAAAGATATTGATCTTTGGTACATTATTGTTGAAGGCGATTTTGAGGCTACCTCAAAAGATGATAAGGGAAATTTAGTTAGCATACCTCATGATAAACTAAACGATGACATGAAGAAAAAGCTTTCTAAAAATAGTGAAGCTAAAATGGTTTTATATAATGCTTTACCCAAAAAGGAATTCGAAAGAATTTCTATGCTCAAAACCTCTAAAGAAATTTGGAATTCTTTAGTTGTAACTCATCAAGGTAATCAACAAGTTAAAAATAATAAAATTGATTTATTTGTTCAACAATATGAACAATTTTCAATATCGGATGAGGAAACTATAGATCATTCTTTTGCTAATTTTAATACTATTATTACATCTTTACAAGCACTTGATGAATCTTTTTCTAGTCGTAACCATGTTAGGAGATATCTAAGGGCACTTCCATCCAAGTGGAGATCCAAGGTCACGGCAATCGAAGATTCAAAAGATTTGACAATCCTCACCCTTGATGAACTCATAGGCAACTTAAAAGTCTATGAGCTTGTCCTTGCTAAAGATTCCGAAGCCTCAAAGGTGAAAGAGAAACACAAATCTCTTGCCCTTAAAGCCAAAAAGGCCTCAAGCGATGAAGAAAACTCCTCTTCGGATAGTGACGACGAGGAGTATGCCATGGCGGTAAGGGACTTTAAAAAGTTCTTTAGAAGGAAGGGAAGATACGTCAAACAATCGTATGACGACAAGAAGGGATTCCGGAAAAGCAAAGAGGACGAGAAGCCAAGGGATAATCGGGCTTGCTTTAAATGTGGGGACCCAAACCACTTTATTAGTAAGTGTCCCAAACGGGATGATCAAAAGGCATTCGTGAGCGGCACGTGGGGAATGAGCGAGGAGGAGGACGAAGAAATTTGTCTCATGGCAAATGACAAGGTATGTCACGAATACTATAGTAGCTCATCACTAGATGATGACTCATTGCATAATAAATATGACAAACGTTGCCAAATTAGCTTAAAAGTAATTAACAAAAACAAGTTTTTGAAAAATCAAAACCAACGTTTAGATAAGGAAGTCATAGAGTTAAAAGCAAAATTGAAACGTCTAGAAAAGGGTAAAATAACAAGTGGTAAATGTGAACTTTGCGTTCAACTTCAAACACTAGTTGATCAACTAGATTCTAAGATTGCTATAATGAGTACTAATACTTTAGATATGATACTAGATAGTGTTAAAACTGGAAACAACCAAAAAGGTTTAGGCATTCAGCAACTTGATACGTCAACTAGTGAAAACAAAGAAACACAATTCGTAAAAGCAATAGAAAAACAGGCCACTGTTGTAGGATCCCACGGATCCCACAAAAAGGGAACCAGCTAGTGTACAGCCAGGGATCCGTGGGTCTACTAAAGCAAACAGTGGTAATAACATAGCTTCTTCCTCTAGAACTGATTTTGTTATTGTTAACAAGAAGAAACCAACTCATATTACCTCTAGACAACCACCCCCAAAATATAATCCAATTTTTGCAAGAAACAAAGCTCCATCTTTTTCAAAACCAAACACATCTAGGAGACCTAATAATGTTTACCCGAGGAGTAACCATCAAATGGGATGGAACCCAAATATGCAAAATGGGTTTCCATTTCAAAACTTTGCACCATGGAATGCATATTCACCTTATCCATACATGTCTAACATGAATGGAATGTTTAACACTAATGGACCCATGAACAAATGGGGACCAAACTTTTGAGTTAATTGTTTTCTTAGATGTGCTTAAAGGTCGACCTAGATCCGGATGAATGGGTCAAGGATAGCGGGTGCACGAGGCACATGACCGGAAATAAAGATCTATTCTCCACATATGAATCCTTCAATGGAGGAAATGTGGTGTTTGGAAATAGAAAAAGTAAAATCATCGGTAAAGGTATGATTTCTAACAAATCTCTAACCATTAACGATGTGTGTCACGTAGAAAACCTAAACTTTAACCTCTTATGTATAGGACAAATATGTGATAAAAAGTGCAATGTACTTTTTACCGAAACCGGTAGTAAGATATTAAAAATGGCATAACCATAGGAAGAGGAATTAGGAAACATGGAGTCTATGTCATTAAAATTGGTAATGAACCTAAAGACAAACTTTGTCTTACTTCTATGGATGATACTTCGACCTTATGGCATCGAAGATTGGGTCATGCCAATATGCGACTTCTTCAATCGCTATCATCCAAAGATCTAGTAAGAGATCTACCTAAATTAAAATATGAACATCAGTTTTGTGATGCTTGTAATGTAGGAAAACAAGTCCATTCTAGTCACAAAGCTAAAAACATGGTGTCTACAACTAAGTGTCTAGAATTACTACACATGGATTTATTTGGTCCATCCGCTATCCAAAGTTATGGAGGCAACTACTACACTTTGGTTATAGTGGATGATTACTCTAGGTACACATGGACTAAATTCTTAAAGAACAAAATGGAAACGTTTAATTATTTTGAAATATTAAGCAAGAAAATTCGAAGACAACTAGGAAGTCCTATAGTGTCTATTAGAATGGATCATGGTAGGGAATTCGATAATGAAGTGCAATTTGGAGCTTTTTGTGACGCTAATGGTATTACTCACAACTTCTCGGCTCCTTGCACTCCACAATCGAATGGGGTATTTGAAAGAAAGAATAGAACCCTACAAGAAATGAGTCGCACCATGCTAAATGAGCAATCCATACCTCAAAAGTTTTGGTGCAATGCCGCTGATACTTCAACGTACATACTTAATCGAGTCCTAATTAGACCAATTTTAGGTAAAACTCCATACGAGTTACTTCGAGGCAAAAAGCCTACGTTAGATCACTTTAGAGTCTTTGGTAGCAAATGTTTTCTTCTTAACACTAAAGATTACCTTACAAAATTTGATCCTAAATCAACTGAAGGTATCTTTCTAGGTTACTCTCCAAATAGCAAAGCTTACGTCATATTAAATAAAGAAACAATGAAGGTAGAAGAGTCATTAAATGTAAAATTTGATGAAAGTCCACCCAAACCCTCTCCACCTCTTGTCGATGACGAGATTGTTGAAAGTGAAGCTATTGTAATAAAGAAAAAGATAATGAAGAAGAAGAAGAATCTTCAAATAATGAACTCATAAATATTAAAGAGTCCAAAGATCACCCCATAGATAAGGTCATAGGAAAGTTAAACAAAAGAACCTTAAGGTCTCAAGTTCAAAACCAAAGTAGCCTATTTTGTTTTGTTTCAACCACAGAACCTAAGAATACACAATAAGCCATAAAATATGAAAGTTGGGTAATGACTATGCAAGAAGAATTAAATCAATTTGTTTCTAATGATGTTTGGATACTTGTCCCTCCACCTAGTAATCAAACCATAATAGGAACCAAATGGGTTAATAAAAACAAGTTAGATGCAAACAGAGTAGTGTCTAGAAACAAGGCTAGACTCGTTGCCCAAGGGTATAACCAACAAGAAGGAATAGAATTTGATGAGACTTATGCTGTCACAATTCTCAAATTCCGGTCATTTCTTAAATTAAAAATGCATCATATTAGTTCATTCATGGCATTTCATTTCACTTTAATCGCGTAAATTTTTATATTTAATAAACTTTATCGCGTGAGTTATTATTTTTAATATTTAACCCGTTACTTTCAAAAATGATCCCGATGTATTTTTAAACTTACATTTAGTTATAAAAACTATATTTTGAGTTTTCCTAATGTTTTAAATTTATTTGGTACATAAATCGTTAAAGTTAAATTATTACGACACTTTTCTTAAAAATTATACGGTAATTATTTTATCACTCAATTTTCACAAGGAAAGTATTTTTACAATTTTTATCATCTCATTACATTCTATTTTGATCTATAAAAAAAATTTACTTGTACCAAAAAGCTACCCTTTATCTTCACTTATACATTTTCCTACACAATTATTTATACATCCAATTTTAACAAATAATTACTTACACCAAATTTTTTCAAGTTATAAAAGAAAAAAAAAAAAATATCATGGAGAAACATCCTCCCCCAAAAACCGGCCATAGGGGGAGGGAATGCATTAATTATGTGGGAAAAATTTTCTTACAAGATCATATTTATACACCAACTCTTCAATAATCATTCATTTCATTTCATCATATAATTCAAGTCAAGAAAACTTGTCTCCTTTGTGTCTTCTCCATCAAACCGAACTCCATAGAAGTGTACAAGGGATCATCAATTTTGCAAGATCAAGATAATAATCAATCTAGATAACACTCTTGTTTAGATTTTGAAATAAAAATCTAGAGTGTTTAGGTTTAACCTTGGTTCTTTGCACCTCATCACTATCACTTGTAAGCATGTTTTTATCATTTTCAAGTTTCCTTTTCATTTTCATATGTTTCTTTTCATTTTTGGAGATAATATGCAAGTTATGTGATTTATACCATTTATTTCATGATTTTAGAAGTTATATATATTTATGGTCATCCTATAATTATTCCCATGGTATTCTTTGGTCTTGATGGTGATTAGGAACCCATGACACCCTAAGAAGGTGTATGGTAGGATTAGATTAGCTTTGGAGTTGATTTGAAGGGATTAGAATAGGTTTTGTCCGAGAAAAACTATTTTCGATAACTATATTTTTGTGTTCTGTCCTTAATTCGAATTTCTGGAAAAACCTACTGTTGGTACGAGATTTTGGCCTTGATATTTAGAAAATATACTTTAAAACGAATCGTGGTAGCTTGAACGAGTAAAACGAGTTATAACGAAGAAGTTAAGGATTTTACAAGTTTGGCGACGAAAAATATACTTTTCAGAAAATTCAGCACACTATTTTTACATTGTTCGAGTCAAAACAGCCTTAAGCTTCACAAATTATTTCGACTTGTCAAAAATATATTAGTATACTTTGATACGAAGCTAAGGACGTATAATACGTAGAAAACGGATTTGAAACGACTAAGATATACACGTTTTCATAAACTTGCCGTAACTAATATTTTTAGAAAAACTATATTATTTTTACGAGATAAGTGTTACGGTAACAAAAATCACCATATTTAACCCCTATTATCTTTATGTTCGAGACCTCTATGACGAAAACTCATGTACTAAAACTTCTAGATTTTGATGCAAGCTTTCCAAAACCGTTGAGTTCGTTTCCTAACGATCGACGTACACCATTTTACAACTAGTTTTTCGGAGCCATTTTTGTTAATTTCATGAAGATTCCGACGACATTGTTTTGCAACTAAAAGTGATAATTTCACTATAAATCATTATAAAACCTTTGTAGGATGACATTTTGACGTAAAAACTTGTAAAGTCATTTTTGATTGGTCAAGACGCGTCAACGAGTATTTTCGTCGATAAGTATATTTTTCAAAACCCGCAAATGGTATAAATAACATATGCTTAATGCATGCATAACATTACATTGCAACTCATTACATATCATATCATTCGTAATAGGTCCCGTTAACGATCACATTATACCTCGGTGTACCACTTTTGTCGTCACATCTATTCATCAAGTGAGTAATCACATCCCCTTTTTACCGCTTTTACTATACTTTTGGGGTGAAATGCATGAACCATATTTGAACTAAATTGATTATTACTTCTATGAACTCTTTAGACTTGAACTTTTGAACTTGACTTAGACTCTTGGACTTAATTATGGACTCATGACCTGTTTAAACTTATTGAACCAAGACGTGTTATGATCTTGACCTAAAGTCTCCCATGTTGAGCATCACTATAAAGTCTACTGATTGGTGGAGCGGTCTCAATAAATCTCGCCTAGGTGGTCGAGTGACAAAGGAGACTCCCTTGTTGGAGCAAAGGCAAAGTCTCCCCTGTTCGAGCATCACTATAAAGTCTCGCCTTATTGGTGGAGCGGTCTCAATAAATCTCGCCTAGGTGGCCGAGTGACAAAGGAGTCTCCCCTGTTCGAGCAAAGTGCAAAGTCTCCCATGTTCGGAGCATCAACTTAAATTATTATATTCGTGGTACTATATTGTGAACTATTATGACCGCTTACACTGACTACTTGACGACTACATTTTGTGCAATGGGTTGTGTACACACAGGTTGCAAGTTTTGTATGGGCGGAATTTGGAACTGAGTGGATACACAATGCCTTTGCTTTGTGGACTATTTTCGATGACCGAAACCTTTGAATTTTTCTTACGAGTTTTCTTATTTTGCTAAACGTGTTTACTCACCAACTATTTTCATAGTTGACCCGCTTTTCTCTCATGCATTTCAGGTGATCGTTAGTAAGCTTTTGTATCAAGTCTTTCAATTAGAAGTTTTCACTTGTCGCTACAAGTCGTTATGTAATAAAACTCAATATTTTGGAATCTAAATCTTGTAATATATTTGCCGATGACGGCTAAACTAGTATTGTAATGGAGTATTATTTCTTTTAAATATTAATGTTGGTATGTTCTATTATCTTGTGCTTATGTTCCCTTCCGTTACACCTCGTGTTTCATTCCCATGGTGTGATGCATTGGTATCAGAGCCAAAGGTTATAGAGAATGCCGATTTTTCAAAAATAAAATCACATTTTATAACCGAAAAAAATTTTTTGTATATTATTTTATTAAACATTGAACACCATTCGAGTCGACTAGTCCTATCGTTGCATTGTTACTCATAAATTATACATAGCCTGATCAACTATGTCTAATTTATGAAGAACCATGCAATGATAAGAGTAGTAGTTTTAAATCATGTTTAGTCGAGTCTTTAAAGTCTGGTCACCGGGTTGCATTGGTCGGTGGGTATGCATGGCATGTTTTACGCTCACGTCTACATTACCGTACCTTGTTCATATCTTCTCTTTTCCATCTTTCGACTTGTTAGACGTAGCATGTCTCTGTTCCTGTCATGTTTCGATCACTATAACACATTACCACCGCTCGCACCTCATCGACTTGCGTTCAATGTCGCTTTGCTCAACCCGATGTTTTGGTCCTCAGAGATCATGGCTGCAAGAAACACACGCCCAGGAGGTAACAACAACGGCAACCCAAACAACAATGACAATCCAGACAACAACGCTGCTGGAATAGCGGATTTACTCACCCAAATTATAACACAACTCGATGCTAGGCGAACCAACAACGGAGAAGGCTCTTCAAACGCTGGTCAAGGATGCAGCTACAAAACTTTCATGACATGTAAGCCGATGGAATTTCATGGTGCGAGGGTGCCATTGACCGCTAACCTGGTTCGAGAATGTTGAGTCGGCTTAGTATCACGAAATGTCAAGGAAACAAGGTTGAGTTCTCTGTGGTCTATTACAGGTCGAGCATTGACACGGTGGAACAATCAACTGCAGACTAGAGGAAGAGGGGTAGCAAATGCGCTATCTTGGGAAGCATTCAAGAAACTACTAACCGATGAGTACTTGCGAAAAGATGAAGTGCGTAAACCTGGAAGAAGAATTTTGGAATCACTTGATGGTAGGAGTAGAGATCGACAAGTACACGATCCGGTTCCACGAGTTAACTAGGATGGTTCCTCACATGGTTTCCACTGTGGAGAAATTGATTGACCGCTATATATGGGGATTGATACCAGAAATTAGGAGGGATGTCACTGAAACCAACCACTCGCAAGTCAAATGTGAGTATGGCGTGATCGCTTGACAAATGATGTGATCAGGTATGGAGAACTAACAAAAGCAAACGACAATGGACGAAAGCGGCGGTGAGGATCACCAGGAAACCGAGACCGAATCAAGAAACAAGAGGCAAATAATAACCCGTAACTATGGGCGACCACCCGGGGAGCGCAAAGGATATGCAGGTCCACATCCTTTGTGCACTCGATGTAATTATCATCACATAGGAGACGCCAAGGCGCGCAAATGTGGGCAGCCACTTCGCGAAAAATTGCTCAAACAAGACTGGAATCAAGGAGAAAGGCATGTTACGAGTGTGGGAGTCTAGATCACCTTCGCAATACCCCCCAAGCTGAAAGAACTCCCAATCAAGGAGGTAATCGCCCAAACTGGCATTGGCAATAGAAGGTCCACCGAGAACCAAACATTGAAATTCCTCCCGCACGGGTCGAGCATTCTATTTGGGTACCGAGGAAGCCCCAACGCTTAACGTGGTACATTCTTTGAACAACTACTTTATTTCATGCGACATGATTTTGAGTGCTTAACTTCCTTCCAATTCTTACCACGTTCACGACCTTGATTAATTTGAGACCTATTGATATCAACCTTAGTTGTTATATATTTTGTTGATTGAATTTGATTGTGTAAGCAAATCGAATATCGGCGAATCTTTCAAAGACTTCATTCAAGGATTTGGAATCCTATCTTTCTAACAACTTGTTTCCTAGCTTGATCTAGTGACCGTTCTTGTTTGATGAGTTGCGAAAATCAAGCTAAGAGACAAGTTTACTCAAGTCGGTTTAGTTTAATCTCATGACAGTTCTTGTTTGATGAGTTGTGAGATTAAATTAGAATCGACTACATAAAGGTCTTTTGAGAGCTACGCTCGATATTGGGTAAGTTTACCCTATCAAATCTAATCACGGGCACGTACTTAGTTGTATGGTGAACCCACGCATGGGCATTGATATGATCATTTAGACTTTCGTATCGATCATGAACTTTTAGAACTCTTGTCGAGGTTCGGACCATAGTATCGTTAATCGAATCACGGGGACGTGATTCCGCTGACATGGGAAGAATGTCACAATTCTCAAATTCCGGTCATTTCTTAAATTAAAAATGCATCATATTAGTTCATTCATGGCATTTCATTTCACTTTAATCGCGTAAATTTTTATATTTAATAAACTTTATCGCGTGAGTTATTATTTTTAATATTTAACCCGTTACTTTCAAAAATGATCCCGATGTATTTTTAAACTTACATTTAGTTATAAAAACTATATTTTGAGTTTTCCTAATGTTTTAAATTTATTTGGTACATAAATCGTTAAAGTTAAATTATTACGACACTTTTCTTAAAAATTATACGGTAATTATTTTATCACTCAATTTTCACAAGGAAAGTATTTTTACAATTTTTATCATCTCATTACATTCTATTTTGATCTATAAAAAAAATTTACTTGTACCAAAAAGCTACCCTTTATCTTCACTTATACATTTTCCTACACAATTATTTATACATCCAATTTTAACAAATAATTACTTACACCAAATTTTTTCAAGTTATAAAAGAAAAAAAAAAAATCATGGAGAAACATCCTCCCCCAAAAACCGGCCATAGGGGGAGGGAATGCATTAATTATGTGGGAAAAATTTTCTTACAAGATCATATTTATACACCAACTCTTCAATAATCATTCATTTCATTTCATCATATAATTCAAGTCAAGAAAACTTGTCTCCTTTGTGTCTTCTCCATCAAACCGAACTCCATAGAAGTGTACAAGGGATCATCAATTTTGCAAGATCAAGATAATAATCAATCTAGATAACACTCTTGTTTAGATTTTGAAATAAAAATCTAGAGTGTTTAGGTTTAACCTTGGTTCTTTGCACCTCATCACTATCACTTGTAAGCATGTTTTTATCATTTTCAAGTTTCCTTTTCATTTTCATATGTTTCTTTTCATTTTTGGAGATAATATGCAAGTTATGTGATTTATACCATTTATTTCATGATTTTAGAAGTTATATATATTTATGGTCATCCTATAATTATTCCCATGGTATTCTTTGGTCTTGATGGTGATTAGGAACCCATGACACCCTAAGAAGGTGTATGGTAGGATTAGATTAGCTTTGGAGTTGATTTGAAGGGATTAGAATAGGTTTTGTCCGAGAAAAACTATTTTCGATAACTATATTTTTGTGTTCTGTCCTTAATTCGAATTTCTGGAAAAACCTACTGTTGGTACGAGATTTTGGCCTCGATATTTAGAAAATATACTTTAAAACGAATCCGCGGGTCAGCTTGAACGGAGTAAAACGGAGTTATAACTAAGAAGTTAAGGATTTTACAAGTTTGGAAAAATATACTTTTCAGAAAATTCAGCACACTATTTTTACATTGTTCGAGTCAAAAACGAGCCTTAAGCTTCATAAATTATTTCGACTTGTCAAAAATAAATTAGTATACTTTGATACTGAAGCTAAGGACGTATAATACGTAGAAAACGGATTTGAAACGACTAAGATATACACGCTTTCATAAACTTGCCGTAACTAATATTTTTAGAAAAACTATATTATTTTTACGAGATAAGTGTTACGGTAACAAAAATCACCATATTTAACCCCTATTATCTTTATGTTCGAGACCTCTATGACGAAAACTCATGTACTAAAACTTCTAGATTTTGATGCAAGCTTTCCAAAACCGTTGAGTTCGTTTCCTAACGATCGACGTACACCATTTTACAACTAGTTTTTCGGAGCCATTTTTGTTAATTTCATGAAGATTCCGACGACATTGTTTTGCAACTAAAAGTGATAATTTCACTATAAATCATTATAAAACCTTTGTAGGATGACATTTTGACGTAAAAACTTGTAAAGTGCTTTTTGATTGGTCAAGACGTCAAACGAGTATTTTTCGACGATAAGTATATTTTTTCAAAACCCGCAAATGGTATAAATAACATACATAATGCATGCATAACATTACATTGCAACTCATTACATATCATATCATTCGTAATAGGTCCCGGTTAACGCATCACATTATACCTCGGTGTACTCACTTTTGTCGTCACATCTATTCATCAAGTGAGTAATCACATCCCCTTTTTACCGTTTTACTATACTTTTGGGGTGAAATGCATGAACCATATTTGAACTAAATTGATTATTACTTCTATGAACTCTTTAGACTTGAACTTTTGAACTTGACTTAGACTCTTGGACTTAATTATGGACTCATGACTTGTTTAAACTTATTGAACCGTACGTGTTATGATCTTGACCTAAAGTCTCCCATGTTCGGAGCATCACTATAAAGTCTCGCCTGATTGGTGGAGCGGTCTCAATAAATCTCGCCTAGGTGGTCGAGTGACAAAGGAGACTCCCTTGTTGGAGCAAAGATGCAAAGTCTCCCTGTTCGAGCATCACTATAAAGTCTCGCCTTATTGGTGGAGCGGTCTCAATAAATCTCGCCTAGGTGGTCGAGTGACAAAGGAGGCTCCCCTGTTCGGAGCAGGCAAAGTCTCCCATGTTCGGAGCATCAACTTAAATTATTATATTCGTGGTACTATATTGTGAACTACTATGACCGCTTACACTCGACTACTTGACGCACTACATTTTTGTGCAATGGGTTGTGTACACACAGGTTGCAAGTTTTGTATGGGCGGAATTTGGAACTGAGTGGATACACAATGCCTTTGCTTTGTGGACTATTTTCGATGACCGAAACCTTTGAATTTTTCTTACGAGTTTTCTTATTTTGCTAAACGTGTTTACTCACCAACTATTTTCATAGTTGACCCGTTTTTCTCTCATGCATTTCAGGTGATCGTTAGTAAGCTTTTGTATCAAGTCTTTCAATTAGAAGTTTTCACTTGTCGCTACAAGTCGTTATGTAATAAAACTCAATATTTTGGAATCTAAATCTTGTAATATATTTGCCGATGACGGCTAAACTAGTATTGTAATGGAGTATTATTTCTTTTTAATATTAATGTTGGTATGTTCTATTATCTTGTGCTTATGTTCCCTTCCGTTACACCTCGTGTTTCCGCCTCCGGCGAGGGTGTGACATATGCCCCCGTGGCTAGATTAGAGTCTATAAGAATACTTCTTGCTTATGCTTGTGCTAATGATCTTAAGCTTTATCAAATGGATGTCAAGAGTGCTTTTCTAAATGGTTTTATTAATGAAGAAGTATATGTAGCTCAACCTCCAGGCTTCATCGATTTTGAAAAACCTAAACATGTGTATAAGTTAAAGAAAGCCCTTTACGGTCTTAAACAAGCTCCAAAATCTTGGTATGATAGACTCAAGTCATTCTTAATCAAACACAACTATACCATGGGGTTAGTTGATAACACACTTTTTACTAAGAAAAGAGAGTCACACATAATCATTCTTCAAATATATGTAGATGATATTATATTCGGATCCACTTGTCAAGACATGTGTGATGATTTCTCTAAAATCATGCATTACGAGTTTGAGATGAGTATGATGGGAGAACTTAGTTTCTTTCTTGGTCTACAAATCAAACAAGTAGAAGATGGTATCTTCTTTAATCAATCTAAATACATAAAAGAGATGTTAAAGAAATTCGATTTAGAAGAGTCAAAACCAATTAGGACACCAATGTCATCCGACACTAAACTCACAAAATATGAAGACGGCGAATCCGTTGATAACACAAAATATCGTGGCATGATTGGTATTCTTCTCTACCTCACGGCTAGTAGGCCGGATATCATGTTTAGTGTTTGTCTATGTGCTAGGTTTCAAGAAGACCCTAAAACATCACATCTAGAAGCCGTCAAAAGGATATTTAGATACATTAAGGGTACGACACAATTAGGAATATGGTATCCTAAGGATACGAGAGTAGAAACAATTATATATGCAGATTCTGACCATGCAGGTGATTATGTTGACCGAAAAAGTACAAGTGGGGTATGTACTTTTATGGGATGTTGTTTACCATCTTGGTTTTCTAAGAAACAAACGGCATTAGCAATATAAACAACCGAATCCGAATACGTCTCCGCCGGCAAAGCATGCCAACAAGCACTATGGATGAAACAAGTGTTAGTTGACTACGACATTCATCTAAGTGACATAGCCATTCTATGTGACAACAAAGGTGCCATCCATTTAAGCAAGAATCCGGTATTACATTCTCGCACAAAGCATATAGAGATTCGTCATCACTTCTTAAGAGACAATGTTTAAAAGGGGAACATCTCTATTGAGAAGGTAGCGTCCGAAGACAACATAGCCGACGTCCTCACCAAACCGTTGAAGCGGGAACAATTCAACCTACTTCGTCTTGGTCTTGGTCTTATGGAATAATCGTCATGATTTACTTTTTAACTCTACAAGGTATGTAAACACTAGACTTCTTCTTTTTGAGTCTAGGATCTCTATTTCACGCACAACTCACAAGCAATACGGGAATTTTCAAAACCCAAGATAAGTCTTTCACTTATAACTCATAGTTTTTCTTATTTTCTTTCAAAATAAGTACAAGTTGCAAACACATGATTACATACACATCTTCTTTTCAAAGGATAAAACGATTTTTATTCATACATAGAAACCTCTTTTCAAAACGTTTTCTAAAAAAAATGATACCTATACCCGTATCAATTTCTTAAAAGCAATTTCTCACGTCTAGGACAAATCGCTTTTTCATTATTAATACAAAGTAAAAGCCCGTTTTTATTGCATCTCATGTCTTTTGAATGCTAAAGAGGACACATAACTAATGTGTGTTTTCGGGTACATTCATTTAAGCAACAATGAATTAGGAGCACTCGGGTTATCTCACATAATAGTATGCTTTTCTACTTCTAGTTTATTTTTATTTTCTTTTTAGGAGTTGAGATAACCGCAACTCCAAATTGTTTGCATATAGGCACACATTAGGCACAAATGTTTCCAAAAGGAAAATTTTGAGCTGCCTGAGTCACTAATACCACGGATCCCTTTAATCGGATCCGGTATGTGCTAAAACACATACCTTTTCATTATCAAAACTGACCCAAAATAACCAAGAAAGTGCCATTTATTGCTAATATCATTTGTTTTCTTGAGTTTGTGCTTGTGCAGTACGGATATGTAAAACACACAAAAAGAAGCTAAATCTGACGAAAATCCGAGCACGAGAGATTAAGAGAGCTAAAGCCGGGAGGTCAGAATTTTGCATTTATGAAGATTTCTACTCTCTGAGGATGATTTGTGAAGATTTGATCGAAGTTTGAAGAAATGTCGAAATGGTCTCGAACTTTAGCAAATGACGTAAAACACCCTCAAGTTTCAAAAGTTGCAAATTCAGTCCCCGGTTTATTGAAGAATGACAAGTTCAAACCCTTGGAAGACAATTTGATTTACAGACTTTGGTCCCCTGGAATTTCAAGATATACAAGTTTGGCCCCTTATAAGCATCTTGGATCATTATATTAGTCCCAATCCAATAAACACAATCCTCGGCCCAAAAATTAAAACCCCTTACCCGGTCCTTTAAATCCAAACCCAAGTCAACCCCACTTACCCGGTCAACAAACTTGAATAATAATAAACAAAACCAAACGCGCCCAATTTCTCATCTTCCCCAATCCAAACATCCAGTTACCATTCACTTTTACCCACCACCATTTACCCACACAACCTCGTACTAGAATCTATCCACCTTCTAGAAGGCTTATCTGACACGTCTGACACATGGGTGTGTCACCAAACTGCCAGCGTGGCCAATTGGAGCTCTTTCATTGGACGCGACACGTCTCATGGTGAAATGGAAGCTAATGATTGGGTGAGATGACTCAGAGGATGATTTGTGGGTGTGGATAAGGGTTCTAGGCTCTTCTTTCAAGGAATCCCAAGGCTGCTTGAAGGCTATAAATAGGACCCCTTAGCATCATTTGTATTCGTGCATTATTTTCTTTTTCAATTAAGTTTCATATTTAGTTTTAAACATTTTCAGTATTCTAAGTTTGTTATCTTCAAGTTTTAATGTAATCTCAAACCTTTTGTAATCTCAATTTCAGTTTTAATAAAATTTCCAAATTTCACTTCAATATTGCATTTACCATTTTGTTACTTGAATAACTGTTTTAATGTTTGAATAAGGTCATACAAGCTTTGTGATAGCTTATGTGAGTTTATTTGGTGTTTATAATCATTTCATTGCATTCAATATATCAAAAGCTACCTGGTCAACGAAAGTCAAACTGTGGTTCAAATTGGTTCTGGTATGGAGTTGGGGTGATCTTAAAGCTGGATTGGGTTTTTGATTTGGTTGTTTATGTTAAGTTTGGAACCTGTACTTGCCAATTTTAGCTGGACCTCAAAGTAAGTTTTGATCATCTTTGGTTTCAAAACTGTTTTGGTGAATGATCTTGTTGCTTGCTAAATAATGCTTGATGTAGTGTTATTTGATGCTCTCAGATCTTAGTCATTTAGCTGTTTTAATCACTGCATAAGTAGGTTAGGACTAAGTCATTTAAATTGCTCATTAGAGTAGTTAAAGGACTGTTTGGATCAGTGGATAGATCTGTGTTTAAGGCTATTTTGGTATTAGATTTCTGATGCATTAGTATCTAATAGTATAAGTAGAGTCATTACATTCAAAAGTTTGCATCAGTTTTATTCACAATAGTCAATATCAACTTGAATCTGCTCTTAAATACATATCAGTTAACATAGATCTAGTTGAACTTGCATTTCAGATTTAAAATCATCATAGATAGCTTAATTAGGTCATATTATATCTTTAAACTACTTATACAATCTGTTTATGAAGATCAAAGTTGAATAAAGTCAAAGAACCAAAACTGTTCTTATAAGTCAAAGTGTTAAATCAAGTTTTCATAAAACTTTGTGGATGAATCATTGATTCATTTTTTGAGTAAGAGTTATTTGAATCTTGGGAATCATAAGTTCAATTGGTCAAGATTTAAAATGTGCTTTTGCCAAATTTCGGAAATCTTTTAAGCAGTTAATAAGCTAAATAAAAGGCCTGATTTGCCTGTTCACATTCAGTTTAATATCGAGTATTAGCGAGCATTTTGCAGCTTATGCACAGTGCTTATTTTTGATAATTAGAAGCTCAAAATTGGTCCAGTTGTAGTTTGCTTGGTGGTCTTGAGGACTACATATCTGTTTTTCACATAAGCTCTTCTGATAAGTGTGTGAATAAGCTCAAACATAGGGGTCGAGTGTTTGGATAGAATAGACATTTAATATCAAAACTTGGTAAACTGCTTAATAGAGGTTAGGATTAGAAGTAACTAGTTGCTGGTAGGTACTTTTAGTATAAAATAGCTTCTGAGAAAGTTTGGTGGCTTATTGTGCTGTCTAGCTTATTTTCAAGTGCTTATTTGGTAACAGTTTACATTACAGCTCTCATATCTCACACATAAGCCATAGTTTTTACAATTTTCCCAGATTTAGAATAATATTTTAGACTTTTCCTGAAATTTTCATAATTTTTAGTCACTATTTACTATTTTTCTTTATTTAAAACTAGTTTTTAATCCATTTTAATTAGCTTTTATTGCAATTAAATCAGAAAAAGTTCAAAAAAATAATTTTTCAATTTTCCTAGATTAATAAAATTATAAAAAGCAAAAAAAAATATTTTTCTATATTTTTCCTAGTTTAATTTGTAATTTTTAGAATTTAAATTAGTTTTTAATTCAAATAAATTTCAGAAAAATCATAAAAATTAATTTTAATTCTTAGTAAATTTTCTAATATCATTTTTAGTTAGAAAGTAATTTTAGATTATTTTTAGGACTTAGATTAGACGTAGTTGCTTTTTATTTACGTTTCATTCAATACGTTTTAGTATAATTCGTGTACTTAGGATTTCCCGTAGTTTAATTCCCGTAATTGCTTTCCCATTCCCCGTAGTATTAGATCATCATCACAAATCCAAAACATCGAGCATTTTAATAACGAACCAATAACGACGTTGCCCATTCACACCTCGTTGGGAAACGACTCGAATTTCCTAATCCGTATCACTATCACTCACGGGTTTTGATTCATTATCCTTTTTCCTAAAGGGATTTTAGATCATTTCTTGTGGTTATTTTTGATATCGATATTGTGGTTTTATCCATACACACACACCCCTAAGCCTACATCAAGAATCAAATTTTGGCGCCGCTGCCGGGGAGGTTGTTTCGCGACAATATCGTTAAAGGTTCGACGATTAGTGACTCGAGATCCTTCCTTTGTGAAGTTACTATTTTTATAAAAATCAAAAAAGTAAAAATATTTTCCTTTTTCTTTTGTATATATATATATCATATTAAAAATACAAAAAGATTTTCTCTTTTGTTTTTGATCTAAAATAGAATACATCAATTATATAACATTCTCAACGGAGGTGTTATCATTAGTAAGTTCCCGAACTAAAGATCAAAACTTGCCTTTGTGTCGCTTGTGAGTCGATTTATTTCTATTTGATAAACAAACCGTGTGGTGGGTATAAGGACGGCCTGACATTAAATTGCGGCTGAAAAGAGGCGGGGTTTTAATAAGCTTACTGACCTAAAAAGCTTCTCGCCGCTTGTGCGTTTGTCTTATAGAGGTGATTTATTCACTTGGGATTATTGGTTAAGTTCACTGTGTTTTCAAATACCGTTCGTTTTAATTGCCCTGGTTTTTGAAAGTGCATGCGACTCGCTCCAACAACTACGACCGATACGTGAAGCCGCTACAATTCCGAAGGCGAAATAGACGTGCTCCATTAGTCGAACCCGAGATTCGAACTAATCCGACTTCGCCCATTGTCGAAATGGCGGAGGACAACCGATCTATGCTAGAGCAACTCCAAGCACCCACCGAGGGTTATGGAGAAGCCATCGTCGTTCCGGCAATCGTTGCCGATAACTTTGAGCTTAAACACGGATTGATAAATTTGGTTTCGTCAAGCCAATTTTATGGATTTGAGAAGGACGATCCTCACTCTCATATCCGACGATTCAACAAGCTCACGTCTACGATCAAGTACCGTAACGCTCCGGAAGAGGCTATCAAGCTACTACTCTTCCCGTTTTCACTTGAGGGGGCCGCCCGGATTTGGCTCGAGAAACTACCCCTCGATCGATAACCACATGGGAGAATTTAGTGTCAAAATTCGTGAACGAATTCTTCCCACCGTCTAAAACAACAAGCCTTAAAAATGAAATAACGAAATTCACACAAAGATTTGATGAATCATTTAGTGAGGCATGGGACCGATTCAAAGATTTGCTTAGGCAATGTCCCCATCATGGTTTTACGGAGTTACATCAACTTGATACATTCTATAACGGTTTGAATGAGACTGATCAAGACTCTCTCAATGCCGCCGCTGGTGGTAATTTGTTGACCCGATCAACGAGAGATGCCTTGTTGATTATTGAGAACAAATCTAAAGTTCGTACCTCACGTAGCAAATCAGTTGTTGCCCGAGTGAGTGTTACACCATCGTCCTCGTCTTACGAAAATACGTCTAGCACCGATGCTAAGATTGATAAGCTTACGGATATGATTCAGGCTTTGGTTAAGATTAAGACCGCTAAGGTTAATTCTTCTCCACCCGCCCAAGTCAAAGCGGTGGAAACGACTTGTACTACTTGTGGTGGCCCGCATGCCTACTACAATTGTACCGCCACCGATGGAAATCCTTTCGAAGCTAATGCCGTAACCAGAGGTAACCAATACCGTTCTCAAGTTGAACCAAACCCTCGTGTTAGTAACCAAATGGTACCTCCGGGATTTTCTCAATCGAACAATCCGACTCGTTTTAATCAGAATCAAGTTCGTGGACCAAATGTTCAAAACCAATTCAAAGCTCCACCAAATCAATACCCGAATCAAGGAGTCAATTACAATCAAGGATATCCAAATTCAAGCTATCAAGCTCCACCTTTTCCTTCAAATGAATTCACGAATTACGTTCAACACAATAATGCTACCATCCAAACCATGCAAACTCAGATTTCAAGTTTGAGAAATGAGTTTCAATCTTCGTTAACTAGACAAAGCAATGAGTTTAGGAATGAGATTCGACTTCAGAACAACAAATTGGATGCTTCGCAGAATAAACTTGAGAATATGTTGAATGTTGTTTTATGTAAGATAAGTCAACCCTCGAGTTCGGGATCTCTTCCAAGTGATACCATTCCCAACCCGAAAGGTGAGTTAAAAGCTATAACCACACGGAGTGGTAAGGCTTATGATGAACCATCGTTTCCTACTCCGCTGGTGAGGGAGGAGGAACGAGAACCCGTGGTTATTGAAGAAAATGTGCAACCTGCACCCGTCCCACCTCCGATCGTTCAGACTCCAATTCCGGAACCCGATGTTCCGAAGACTACTTTTAAACCCTCACTTCCTTATCCGTCTAGACTTCAAGATCAAAGGATTCGTGATAAAACCGAAAACCAAATGGAGAAATTTGTTGAGATCGTTCAATCCTTGAATTTTAACATCAGTTTCACCGACGCTTTACTCCTCATGCCGAAATTTGCTGCCATGATCAAAAATTTAGTGAGTAATAAGGAAAAGTTGGCCGAAATTGCAAAAACACCGTTGAATGAGAATTGCTCTGCGGTGCTCCTCAAGAAACTTCCCGAAAAGTTAGGAGACCCCGGCAAATTTCTTATCCATTGTGAGTTTCCGAGAATTGTGAAATGCTCCGCCTTGGCCGATCTTGGTGCGAGTATTAACTTAATGCCCCTTTCGATTTATAACAAGCTTTCTCTTCCGGATCTCACTCCTACTAAGATGACTCTTGAACTCGCGGACCGATCAACCTCTATTCGAAAGGAATCGCCGAGGATGTCTATATGAAAGTAGGACCACTACATTTTTCCGCCGACTTCGTTGTCGTTGACTTTGATGCTGATTCCCGAGTGCCTCTTATTGTCGGGAGACCTTTCTACGAACGCCGTGCGATGATTGACGCTATGAAGGAGAAATTACTTTACGATCTCATAAGGAAACCGTATCATTTAACATTAACCATCCTTCGAGATACTCCTCCAATTATGATGATGCTTCCATTAATTGAATCGACGTTCTCGATATTGCTATGGAGGAGTATGCTTAAAAGCTTCATGATTTTATGGGTGGCAATCCCACCATTCCTTCTGAAAATGTTGAACCATCTTCTGAGCCTATAATTGCCGACTCTTCACCCTCTCTTACTCCATTCGAGGGAGGTGATTTCATTTTGGAAGAGGTCGATGAGTTTCTCGCTAATGACGAATCGATTCCACCGGGAATTGATGATGGTGTTTATGATTCGGAGGGAGATATCCGTTATCTTGAGCAATTGTTAAATGAAGATCCATTACCGTCACTCCCTCCGAAAGAGATTACGATTGAAGAAATCAAATCCATACAAACGTCTAATGAAAAACTTCCGGAACCCGAGCTTAAGGATTTACCTCCTCATCTTGAATACGCTTTTCTTGAAGAACCGAACAAGTTTCCCGTCATCATTGCTAATGACGAATCGATTCCACCGGGAATTGATGATGGTGTTTATGATTCGGAGGGAGATATCCGTTATCTTGAGCAATTGTTAAATGAAGATCCATTACCGTCACTCCCTCCGAAAGAGATTACGATTGAAGAAATCAAATCCATACAAACGTCTAATGAAAAACTTCCGCACTTTTGGAGATTCTTCGAAAACATAAGAGTGCCATCGCTTGGCAAATTTTGATTTCAAAGGCATAAACCCTCGTTTTTGTACTCACAAGATCTTAATGGAAGATGATTGCAAACCTGTTATTCAACAACAACGTAGGGTTAATCCGAAAATTCATGAGGTTATCAAAAGGAAGTTCTTAAACTTCTCGACCGGAATCATTTATCCAATCTCCGATAGCTCATGGGTTAGCCCTATCCATTGTGTTCCTAAGAAAGGTGGAATGACCGTCATTGCCAACGAAGATAATGAATTGATTTCCACACGCCTTGTCACCGGATGGAGAGTGTGTATTGATTACCGAAAGTTGAATGATGCTACACGAAAGGATCATTTCCCGCTACCTTTTATGGATCAGATGCTCGAACGTTTAGCGGGGAATGAGTTCTATTGCTTTCTCGATGGTTTTTCCGGTTACTTTCAAATTCCGATTGATCCGCATGATCAAGAGAAAACGACTTTCACGTGCCCTTATGGAACGTTTGCTTACCGACGAATGCCATTTGGCTTATGCAATGCTCCCGGTACGTTCCAAAGGTACATGATGGCTATTTTTAATGACATGATCGAGAAGTCTATGGAAGTTTTTATGGACGATTTCTCGGTTTATGGAGATTCTTTCACTTCTTGCCTCTCTCATCTAGACCACATGCTAAAACGGTGTGAAGACACCAATTTAGTCTTGAATTGGGAGAAGTGCCATTTCATGGTTCGAGAGGGCATTGTCCTCGGCCATAAGATTTCAAAATCTGGGATTGAGGTCGACCGAGCTAAAGTCGACGTTATAGCTAAACTCCCTCATCCCACTACCGTCAAAGGTATTCGGAGTTTTTTGGGTCATGCCGGTTTCTATCACCGTTTTATCCAAGATTTCTCTAAGATAGCCCGCCCTCACCCATCTCCTCGAGAAGGATGCTCCGTTTATCTTCACCAATGAATGCGTTGAAGCATTTAATTTTTTAAAAAAGAAATTAACTCGAAGCTCGATCTTAGTTGCCCCGACCGGGATTTGCCCTTTGAGCTCATGTGTGATGCTAGTGATTACGCAATTGGGGCAGTCTTGGGGCAACGTAAATCGAAACATTTTCAACCCATACACTATGCAAGTAAGACATTGTCTGAGACCCAACACAATTACACGACTACTGAAAAGGAATTATTGGCCGTTGTTTATGCTTTCGAGAAATTCCGACCCTACCTTGTCTTGTCGAAGACCATAGTGTATACTGACCATTCTGCCCTAAAGTATCTTTTGGCAAAGCAAGATGCTAAGCCACGATTACTTCAGTGGGTTCTCCTTCTTCAAGAGTTTGATGTTACTATTCTTGACAAAAAAGGAGCAGAGAACCTTGCTGCTAATCACCTTTCTAGACTTGAAAATCCCCATCAAAGTGTGCTCGAGAAAAAGGAGATCACGGAAACATTTCCTCTTGAGACACTTGGGATGATTGCTAAAAAAGACTCAAACACCCCATGGTTTGCCGACTTTGCAAATTACCATGCGGGCAATTTCCTCGTGAAAGGGATGTCGTCCCAACAGAAGAAAAAGTTTTTCAAAGATGTTAAGCATTATTTCTGGGATGATCCCTACTTGTTTAAGATTTTTGCGGATCAAGTAATCCGGCGGTGTGTTCATGGCCAAAAGGCTCTTGATATTCTTCATGCTTGCCATAACGGACCCACTGGTGGCCATCATGTTGCAAGCTACACCGCTAAAAAGGTTTTTGATTTCGGATTCTATTGGCCTACCATATATCGAGATGCTCATGATTTAGTTAAGTCTTGTGATTCTTGCCAACGTCAAGGGAAAATTTCGCAAAAGGATGAAATGCCACAAAATGCTATTCAAGTTTGCGAGATTTTTGACGTGTGGGGCATCGATTTTATGGGGCCATTTCCATCTTCTAAGGGTAATAAGTATATCCTCGTGGCCGTCGACTACTTGTCTAAATGGGTTGAAGCGAAGGCGCTTCCCACCAATGACGCCCGAGTGGTTGTTAAGTTTTTGAAGAATTTGTTTTCCGATTCGAGCACCTCGTGCTATCATCCGTGATCGCGGTACCCATTTTTGTAATGAACAATTTGCTAAAGTTATGGCTAAATATGGAGTTACCCATCGTCTTTCTACCACGTATCACCCGCAAACGAGCGGACAAGTTGAGGTCTCGAATCGTGGTTTGAAAAGGATTTTAGAAAGGACCGTAGGAGAAAATCGAGCTTCATGGGCCGATAAGTTAGATGATGCATTATGGGCTTTCCGCACCGCATACAAGACACCCATCGGGTGCACTCCATTTAAGTTGGTGTATGGAAAAGCTTGTCACTTGCCCATAGAGCTCGAACATAAGGCATTCTGGGCCTTGAAACATGCTAATTTTGATCTTAAGACCGCGGGTGATCACCGGAAAGTTCAATTGAATGAATTAAATGAGCTTAGGGATCAGGCTTATGAGAATTCTTTGATTTTCAAAGAGAAGACCAAGAGGATTCATGATTCTAAAATCAAAAACCGCGTTTTCAACGTTGGTGATCAAGTTCTCCTTTTAACTCTCGATTGAAGATATTCTCGGGCAAACTCAAAACCCGTTGGTCCGGACCATTCACCGTTGCTCAGTTTTCCCGTATGGAACGGTGGAGCTTTCTCAGCCCGATGGCCCAAATTTCAAGGTGAATGGTCATCGTGTGAAACATTATTTTGGAGGGGACATCCCATCTATGGTTGTCCCGGATCTCCAAACTTTCCCTAAGGACAACTGAATTCGGGGATCGAGTCAAGCTAGCAACTCGGTAACCAAAAACAGTAGCGCTTCGTGGGAGGCAACCCATGTTTATCCTTCTATCTTCTTTCTATTTTCTAATAAGTGACGTGAAGGGGTTAGCCTCTTCGATTTCTCGTGTTTTGTTATTTGTGATGTTGTGTAGGATTTTCCCGATATGAAGACTCTCGTGCTCGAAGTTTGTCATTTTCTCTACTCGAGTTTCATGATCAATGCTGAAGGAAATCCGATATCCAAAATCTTATCGACTAACGTTTATCTTCTAGCATACTTAATAAATGGCGTTTAGATTTTCGTTGATACCCTTGCTTTAAACATTGAGGACAATGTTTCGTTCTAGTCTGGGGTAGGGTAATCTTCGATTTGATTTGACCGCACTTGCTTATTTTTGTCGTGTACTCTCGCAACCCCGTTTTTCCTTAGAAAATGAAAAAATTGTGCTATAAATGTGAAAATTTAAAAAAAAATTTAAGCTTTTGTTAAGTCTTTTTGATTGAAAAGTTTGCTAGTCTCTTAGATAAGAAGCTATAAAAAGCGAATTCTAGCTCACAAGGCAAAGAATTTGCAAGTTTCCCTGAGTGACTTTAAATATGCATGACTCGATTTCATTAGACAAAGCATTTGCTAAGTTAATATATGTTTTGTCACCTTGTTGACTTTCTGCTGGTGAGAGTAGGAATAGAATTCTGACTTGACCGGGAGTGTTGAGCCCTAGCTTGTTCCCTTAACCATAGATAATCTAAAAATTATCGGCTAAGCATCCGCGGATCTCATTATTTGGGATTTTAAATTTGCGGAGATCGAGGAATGATAGAGTTACTTATGAGTTTAGATGCTAAGCGTGGAGTAGTTGGTTCTCTTTAGAGCCCATCGAAGGTACTTATGGCTTTTTGTTCCCACAAAATTGTTTCACCCCATATTTGTCTAATAACAATTAGAGATGTTGAGTTTTTGGCGATAGTTAGTTCTTTATCTTCTTTAGAGAATCTTTGCCCATGAGAGGGGTACACATCAAGGTACTGTCAGTGTTACAGTGTAATAGACAACTGATTCCTGATAGTTTGCTGCTATTGTTTCTATTGTTATAAAAGCCGTAGGGTTTGGAGTTTGGCACAAAAATTAACATGAATTAAAGCCCAAATGTTTTAAAGTTGAAAAATCCAAAGCCATAAAAGTTGTCATAGACTTCCAAAAAGGCAGAGGAAAATCCAAAGTCATAATAAGACTTCTAATAAAGCGGTAATCCCGTTGAGTTAGTAGTTTAAAAGACCAAGGGCCTGAATTGCAAAAATGCAAATGTGCTGAAATAGTGTTAAGCCAAACTTCGGATCCGGGAGATGTCTAAATAAAGCTTCTGTCTCTGGACTCGTAGAAGAGTTGTCTCGGTCGCCATAAAAAGGATATTCTCCCTAAATCGTGTGAAATTAGGACCTTGATGTGGACCTCATTCTCGTGTGCAATGGTTTTCGAGGGAAGGTGGATAACTAATTAGCGACTTAGCTTCATATCTTTATTTGAATAAAAGTTATCGAAACGAGAAACTTGAAGAAATTCATTTCTCACAAAAATAAAAAAATCTAGAGGAAATAGGAAAATGGGAGCAAAAGGTAATTACACAAGTAACTTCCATGGGTAGTGTTAGCATCTAGAGTCATTTGTAACAATGATTTCGGTTTTACGCTTAGTTTGGGGACTTGTGAAAAATCAGGGACGATGTATTCTATCCGTATGGTCACTTCACGCTGTGTTGTGTTCCTTACTCCGTGATCCTAAAGTGTTGATTGAAAAATGTTGGAGTTATTGATCGACATGAAAGTTCAGCAAACCGTCACTCATAACCGGAATGTGCTTAAACGTAATATCTATATGTGAATTAAAAGGTAAACAGGGCGTTTTTAGAATTAAGGCTTTCTTAATCTCTTTTGAGGAATCTTTGCTACATCTAGAAGCCGTCAAAAGGATATTTAGATACATTAAGGGTACGACACAATTAGGAATATGGTATCCTAAGGATACGAGAGTAGAAACAATTATATATGCAGATTCTGACCATGCAAGTGATTATGTTGACCGAAAAAGTACAAGTGGGGTATGTACTTTTATGGGATGTTGTTTACCATCTTGGTTTTCTAAGAAACAAACGGCATTAGCAATATCAACAACCGAATCCGAATACGTCTCCGCCGGCAAAGCATGCCAACAAGCACTATGGATGAAACAAGTGTTAGTTGACTACGACATTCATCTAAGTGACATAGCCATTCTATGTGACAACAAAGGTGCCATCCATTTAAGCAAGAATCCGGTATTACATTCTCGCACAAAGCATATAGAGATTCGTCATCACTTCTTAAGAGACAATGTTTAAAAGGGGAACATCTCTATTGAGAAGGTAGCGTCCGAAGACAACATAGCCGACGTCCTCACCAAACCGTTGAAGCGGGAACAATTCAACCTACTTCGTCTTGGTCTTGGTCTTATGGAATAATCGTCATGATTTACTTTTTAACTCTACAAGGTATGTAAACACTAGACTTCTTCTTTTTGAGTCTAGGATCTCTATTTCACGCACAACTCACAAGCAATACGGGAATTTTCAAAACCCAAGATAAGTCTTTCACTTATAACTCATAGTTTTTCTTATTTTCTTTCAAAATAAGTACAAGTTGCAAACACATGATTACATACACATCTTCTTTTCAAAGGATAAAACGATTTTTATTTACACATAGAAACCTCTTTTCAAAACGTTTTCTAAAAAAAATGATACCTATACCCGTATCAATTTCTTAAAAGCAATTTCTCACGTCTAGGACAAATCGCTTTTTCATTATTAATACAAAGTAAAAGCCCGTTTTTATTGCATCTCATGTCTTTTGAATGCTAAAGAGGACACATAACTAATATGTGTTTTCGGGTACATTCATTTAAGCAACAATGAATTAGGAGCACTCGGGTTATCTCACATAATAGTATGCTTCTCAACTTCTAGTTTATTTTTATTTTCTTTTTAGGAGTTGAGATAACCGCAACTCCAAATTGTTTGCATATAGGCACACATTAGGCACAAATGTTTCCAAAAGGAAAATTTTGAGCTGCCTGAATCACCAGTACCACGGATCCCAGCCTTAATGTTGGACGGATCTGGTATGTGCTAAAACACATACCTTTTCATTATCAAAACTGACCCAAAATAACCAAGAAAGAGCCGTTTATTGCTAATATCTGTTGTTTTCTTGAGTTTGTGCTTGTGCAGGTACGGATATGTAAAAACACACAAAAAGAAGCCAAATCAGACGAAAATCCGAGCACGAGAGATTAAGAGAGCTAAAGCTGAGCCGGAAGGTCAGAATTATGCATTTATGAAGATTTCTAAACTCTGAGGATGATTTGTGAAGATTTGATCAAAGTTTGAAGAAATGTCAGAAATGGTCTCTGAACTTTCAACAAATGACAGAAAACACCCTCAAGTTTCAAAAGTTGCAAATTCAGTCCCTGGTTTATTGAAGAATGACAAGTTCAGCCCTTGGAAGACAATTTCAGATTTACAGCTTTGGTCCCTGGAATTTCAGTATATACAAGTTTGGCCCCTTATAAGCATCTTGGATCATTATATTAGTCCCAATCCAATAAACACAATCCTCGGCCCAAAAATTAAAACCCCTTACCCGGTCCTTTAAATCCAAACCCGAAATCCAAACCCAAGTCAACCCCACTTACCCGGTCAACAAACTTGAATAATAATAAACAAAACCAAACGCGCCCAATTTCTCATCTTCCCCAATCCAAACATCCAGTTACCATTCACTTTTACCCACCACCATTTACCCACACAACCTCGTACTAGAATCTATCCACCTTCTAGAAGGCTTATCTGACACGTCTGACACATGGGTGTGTCACCAAACTGCCAGCGTGGCCAATTGGAGCTCTCTCATTGGACGCGACACGTCTCATGGTGAAATGGAAGCTAATGATTGGGTGAGATGACTCAGAGGATGATTTGTGGCTGTGGATAAGGGTTCTAGGCTCTTCTATCAAGGAATCCCAAGGCTGCTTGAAGGCTATAAATAGGACCCCTTAGCATCATTTGTATTCGTGCATTATTTTCTTTTTCAATTAAGTTTCATATTTAGTTTTAAACATTTTCAGTATTCTAAGTTTGTTATCTTCAAGTTTTAATGTAATCTCAAACATTTTGTAATCTCAATTTCAGTTTTAATAAAATTTCCAAATTTCACTTCAATATTGCATTTACCATTTTTGTTACTGAATAACTGTTTTTAATGTTTGAATAAGCTCATACAAGCTTTGTGATAGCTTATGTGAGTTTATTTGGTGTTTATAATCATTTCATTGCATTCAATATATCAAAAGCTACCTGGTCAACGAAAGTCAAACTGTGGTTCAAATTGGTTCTGGTATGGAGTTGGGGTGATCTTAAAGCTGGATTGGGTTTTTGATTTTGTTATTTATGTTAAGTTTGGAACTGTTACTCTGCCCAATTTTAGCTGGACCTCAAAGTTAGTTTTGATCATCTTTGGTTTCAAAACTGTTTTGGTGAATGATCTTGTTGCTTGCTGAATAATGCTTGATGTAGTGTTATTTGATGCTCTCAGATCTTAGTCATTTAGCTGTTTTAATCACTGCATAAGTAGGTTAGGACTAAGCTATTTAAATTGCTCATTAGAGTAGTTAAAGGACTGTTTGGATCAGTGGATAGATCTGTGTTTAAGGCTATTTTGGTATTAGATTTCTGATGCATTAGTATCTAATAGTATAAGTAGAGTCATTACATTCAAAAGTTTGCATCAGTTTTTTTCACAATAGTCAATATCAACTTGAATCTGCTCTTAAATACATATCAGTTAAGATAGATCTAGTTGAACTTGCATTTCAGATTTAAAATCATCATAGATAGCTTAATTAGGTCATATTATAGCTTTAAACTACTTATACAATCTGTTTATGAAGATCAAAGTTGAATAAAGTCAAAGAACCAAAACTGTTCTTATAAGTCAAAGTGTTAAATCAAGTTTTCATAAAACTTTGTGGATGAATCATTGATTCATTTTTTGAGTAAGAGTTATTTGAATTTTGGGAATCATAAGTTCAATTGGTCAAGATTTAAAATGTGCTTTTTGCCAAATTTCGAAATCTTTTAAGCAGTTAATAAGCTCAATAAAAGGCCTGATTTGCCCTGTTCACATTCAGTTTATTACTGAGTGTGAGCAGGCATTTTGCAGCTTATGCACAGTGCTTATTTTTGGTAATTAGAAGCTCAAAATTGGTTCAGTTGTAGTTTGCTTGGTGGTCTTGAGGACTACATATCTGTTTTTAACATAAGCTCTTCTGATAAGTGTGTGAATAAGCTCAAACATAGGGTCAGAGTGTTTGGATAGAATAGACATTTAATATCAAAACTTGGTAAACTGCTTAATAGAGGTTAGGATTAGAAGTAACTAGTTGCTGGTAGGTACTTTTAGTATAACATAGCTTCTGAGAAAGTTTGGTGGCTTATTGTGCTGTCTAGCTTATTTTCAAGTGCTTATTTGGTAACAGTTTACATTACAGCTCTCATATCTCACACATAAGCCATAGTTTTTACAATTTTCCCAGATTTAGAATAATATTTTAGACTTTTCCTGATTTTTTCATAATTTTTAGTCACTATTTACTATTTTTCTTTATTTAAAACTAGTTTTTAATCCATTTTAATTAGCTTTTATTGCAATTAAATAAGAAAAAGTTCAAAAAAATAATTTTTCAATTTTCCTAGATTAAGAAAATTATAAAAAGCAAAAAAAAAATATTTTTCTATATTTTTCCTAGTTTAATTTGTAATTTTTAGAATTTAAATTAGTTTAAATTATTTTTTAATTCAAATAAATTTCAGAAAAATCATAAAAATTAATTTTAATTCTTAGTAAATTTTCTAATATCATTTTTAGTTAGAAAGTAATTTTAGATTATTTTTAGGACTTAGATTAGACGTAGTTGCTTTTTATTTACGTTTCATTCAATACGTTTTAGTATAATTCGCGTACTTAGGATTTCCCGTAGTTTAATTCCCGTAATTGCTTTCCCATTCCCCGTAGTATTAGATCATCATCACAAATCCAAAACATCGAGCATTTTAATAATGAACCAATAACGACGTTGCCCATTCACACCTCGTTGGGAAACGACTCGGATTTCCTAATCCGTATCACTATCACTCACGGGTTTTGATTCATTATCCTTTTTCCTAAAGGGATTTTAGATAATTTCTTGTGGTTATTTTTGATATCGATATTGTGGTTTTATCCATACACACACACCCCTAAGCCTACATCGAGAATCAGGATCCCTCAAAGGGAAGGATCCGTGGGATCCGTGAGACAGAAGCTAGTTTTATCTTCTATTTTTCTCACTTTGGATGAAAACTTCAATATTTTTTTCATTTTTTTTGGAGTATGTTCTTTAATGCTTGTGTTCTCATGATCACATGCCTTAAATTCATATCTAATTATTCGATTTTAATCCACATTTTGGGTCAAGCATTCATTACAATGCATTGTTTTTCTATATATAGGACTCCCAAAATGCTTGCTTATTCATCTCACCTTCACAAACAAACAACACCATGTCATCCAAAAGATCTTTCAACTTAGATGAATCACCTAATCCATTTCAAGAAATCCAAACTTTTGTCCTACCACCTTCCAAAATACCACAATCAAACTCTAGGATATCCGCACGGATTAGAATCCGGCCTTGTTGCTTAGCAAAACCATCATCGAATGGCTCATCACCAATAAATAACTCCCCACAAGATGCTTCCATTATAACACCTCCTTCATCACCAACAAGTACACCAACTTCATCACCCATCAACTCACCTCCTAAAGTCACTCTTTTGGAACTCCTTAAGACTCCAACAGGATCTCAACAACCAAAACAAAAAGAAATAGCCTTTTTGACACCTCCCACTTCTCCAAACACAATTTTCAAAGACCTTAAAACCTCACCACCCTTAGCTCCCATTAAGATACAAGAACACCTAAGTTCTTTTCCACCACCACTTCTAAACATTCCGGACTTTGATCCGTATTTTCCTATTTTTCCACAACATCTTCCGCATCTCACAAATCAAAACAACCCAGATAACTTCCGCACTCATTACCCACATCACTTACATTGTCAACATTGCCAATCCACTAGGGATATTCCAATAGAAGTTAGGGAAGAAATGCGATTCATACTCAACCTCATTCTTGATCGCATCAATATCATTACTCATCAAAACCTCCATCCATAACCTTATGCAAGCATGGAAGGAATCATTATTGCTATTTTCTATTTTTAGTATTTTTTTCTTCTGAAATCATTTTTAAGAACAAATCTTGTTATTACTTTTACATGCTTGTATGTGGCATAAATACCACTACATTTTGTTGTTTTATTACAAGGCATTGTTTACATACCTTGGCTCTCAATCTTGATTCTCGTCAATCACAAGATTATTTATGCATGTTACTACTAACCTTTTCTTTGTAGGATTTTTTTTTCTTCACTTGACGCCCCAAACTAGGGGGAGCTACCGTCAAGGGGGAGTAAGCGATATGTGGACTATTTTTCCACATTTTATTTCTTCGATGGGGTTAACTTTTTGTTTCGACAAAAAGGGGGAGAAGAAGTAAAACTTGGCTTTCAAAACATAAATCTAATCTTAAGTTTTACTCATCATAACATTATGTTTTGTCATCAACAAAAAGGGGGAGATTGTTAATACAAATAAACCGTAAAAACGTTTATTAATATTTTGCGATCTCTTTGTGTTTTGTTGATAAAAAATATAATGTTATCTTAAGTACAATTATAAGGATACATGTTATTTTTGTAAAGCATTTACATATAGTCACTTAATACAAATTGTTGTAATAAATCATTTGTTGTAATAGTTTATTAGGATGGGTAAAAATCACAACCCATGGATCATATCCATAACCCATGGTATTGACCCATACCCATTTGACTAGATGCATTGCATCTATTAGATACATTATATCTAAAGAAATACCCATGGACCAACCCATAACCAAAAAACCCATGGGCAAAGAGGAGCGTCCCACGGATCCCTAGCTTTACACTAGACGGATCCCTTAAGGGAAGGATCCGTGGGATTCGGGGAACAGTGGCAAGTTTTGCCTATAAATAGAGAGCCATTTCTTCATTCTAACTCACCCCTCTTCTTACTAATTCTCTCATATACTCTCATTATCTTCTAACAAAAGATCACTTGATCTAGAGAGTTGTTCTTTTTTCTTTCTTTAGTGATTCTCATATAGGTCCTTCTCTAAGGCAAGATCACGAGCATTCTACAAGTCATCCAAGCAAGCGGTCCTTGATTGATTTGTTCCTCTACAAGATTTCTGTAGCAAAGATCTTGTACTTGATAATTCACATAGTTGTTGTGTAATAGTCGTGTTGGTTTGGTCCACTGTGTTACGGACTCGGTATTTAGCTTTGTACCGGAAAAAGGTGTAAGCAACGTGGTGAAGGCTTCTCCGCCAAGTTGAAGGAGTTTGTTTACATAGTGCTTGAACTCTCGAGTAGGAGACTCGGGGAGTGGAGTAGGGCAAGGAAGGTGTCCTTGTAGCCGAACCACTATAAATCGGTTGTGTCATTTCTATCCCTTTCTTTACTTTATTTACTTGCATTATCCTTAGATCTATACTTTCTCTTCATCCATACGATTTCACATAATATCGAATATAAAGTTTTTGAAACTAACTTGAAATCGGCAAAACTATTCAACCCCCCCCCCTTTTAGTTTTCCACAATCTTCGTCTTCAAGTGCCACTGTTGCTCTGTCTGGTCCCTTATTTATGTACTTGAAAAGGTATTTTATAGACGCTGCTTGATTACAATATTCGACATTTATATGGGATTGATAACGTCGTAGTAAACCTGGGTTGTAGGGTACAACGTACCCATTATGCAGTTCTACTCCGCTTTTGGTAATTGTAGTTCCATCGTTTCTTCGTTTGTAAATTGCATACCCAGTTTCATCAATGAATGTCTTATCGTTGAATTCTTTTGGAAACTTTTTAGTGCATTTGTTTTTTACCATGCACGGGCAGCTGGGGCGGTCTCGTCCGCAAGGTCCATGCATCATGTGGTCTGCAACAATTTCGTACAGCTCTGGGTCCTCTTTTTTGTCTGGTATCTCTGAAGAAATAAAATGGTCTATATGTGCTGGTATAGTCATTTTATTTTTTTCCTCCAGGAAAAGCAAAATGTGTGCATGTGGGAGGCCTCTCTTTTGGAATTCGATTGTGTAAACCGCTATATGATATAGATTATGTCATGTGTTACACATAAAATATTATTGAATACTCTAATAAATAATAATGTTTATAAGATGTAAATTTTAAACTTACCTGCTTTGAGCTTTCCGAAATAACTACGGTATTTAAAATCGTGCATGAGGGAGTCAAGTTTTTGTTTAAATACTCGTGTTATTGCATCGGGTCTGTCTTATGATTTTAACCCCTTCTCATTCACAAAACCTGCGATTTCTGGCCATTTTGGGTTGCATGTGAACGTTATAAACAAATCGGAATATCCATAAACCTTGCAAATTGTCATGGCGTCTAAATAATTTTGCATCACATACCTTGGACTGCCGGTAAAAGATGATGGCAATATCACTTTTTTCCCCCGTAGCTTTATTCCAGAATTTTCGTCCTCTGCCAGCTTGACTAATTTAGAGTACGTTTCACTCCTTAGCTCTTTTTGGTGTTTACGTATGTACGACAAACTTTCAGATTCAACCATAGTGTATGCATCCACAATAAATTGCTGTGTCAATCTCCTTGAGTTGAGAATCATGGGGAAAATTATGGCTCTATCTTGCAATCTATATGCAAAATACTCCCTCATTGTTACTCTTGTTTTTTTATTTGTTGATGTGTGATCTGTGATACCGGCATGGTATATGTCAATGCGATAACCGTCTTCAGCGTAGGGAAAAAGTAATGGATATTGTAGTGCCAGGTATGAAGGATGCAATTCACTAATTCTTCTAACGCCTCCTTCTTGCATGTGGAGAATGATGTCTCTTTTGTTTGTTGTTGTGTCAAAGCCTCCGACTATCAGACCTGCAACTTCAGAAGCTATTGGTAGGTTGTAGTTTCTTCGATCGCGTTCTCTTGTACCAATAAGGCGTAATCTGATATTATTACGTTTGTTTGAAGCCACATAACGTTCTCCAGCCATTCGAAACTGTTCTACTAATGGATTGATTTCATCAAGCATGTCACGTAATTCAACCGTGAGTTATGGTCTACTAATTGGTTGTCTGATGTTGTTGTTGTGTCACTGCAAAAGATATACCATGATGAATGAGACCGGTTTTATCTATACTCTCTTATAAAGGAGCAATAAACACAGCCTAATACCGAGCCTCATTCCAACCCTATATTTAAGATTCAGCCATCCGAGCCTCATATCATATATAACCCAACCCTAAACCTAAAAACTAACCACTACATTCTTTATTTCTCTATCTAAGAAAACACAGTGCCTATTCCGTCTCTCTCTAACCGGCGCCCATATACATCTCTCTACTCCATAACCAACTTTCCTTGTTGCCACACAAACCCTTCTTTGCTGCCATGAAATTGCCACCACCATAACCAACCTCTCTCTCGGTTGTTATGGTGCGCTAGGTGGTTTTAGTGTGTTTGCTCTTTTTGTTCAGATCTAGCTGGTTAGATGCGTTTTTTGTTAGATCTAAAAGGTTTTTCACCTAATTTTTGTTAGATCTAAAGTATTCCACTTTTTTTTGTTAGATCTACAGTTAGTTGGCAATGAAAGTGGTGTTGGAATGAAATATGTTACGGTCTCGGTTCATTGTTTGGATGGTGGTTGTGTGATAGTTGTTTCTGGTTGTTATTATCGTTTGTGACTTTTAACGGGTTTATTAATTTATTTTGTGTTTAGTTACTGATATCACTCGATTAGTTGTGTTTCTAGACTTACTTTTATGTTTTTTTTCTTTAAAATTTTTAAAATCTAAATTAAAACAATTGTGTTTAGATCTACTTTTATGGATGGCGATAATAATTTAGGCTAAAACTATTGGGAACTTGCTTGCCAGCGTATGCTTTTTGAAGTTGGGAAGTTATTAAAAGTATTATTTGTGGATTGGCTTGGTAAGACGGAAGGATGGTCAAGTGTGAGATATCTCCGCTTTGCAACCTCCGTTATTGCAGCCATTCCATAAAACTTGTAGTTGTTTTGTGGATTCTGAGATCTGGTGTTACTGGTGTGTTCTTTTAATAGTGGTGTTATTAAATGGTTTTGGTATTTGGTGGTTATGTTGTATTCTGTAGCTTTGAGAATCGATAAGGTTCTATGCATTTTGCTTCATGACCCTGCATAATGTAAAGATCCATAGTTTGACCTTGTGAGTTTATCTGTTGTTACACGAGTTTGGTCAGAATCTGTTGTGCGATGCGTTTTAAGAAATATTGTTTTGGGGGATTGTACACGTTGTTGTGTCTCGACATGATGATTATGGCTATGATGATCTCATAAGCTGTAACTTGGCGAGCCAATAAACGGATATGTTTAAAAAGGATCATGTTTTTTTGCAGCCAACACAAATTTTTTTGCAGCCAACACAAATCTGAGCCTAAGTTTTAGATTATGAGAATTTAACTTTTTTTTACGAAAATTTGGACATTTGAAAACTTGCAATTTTAAAAAAATATAGAAGTTTGAATAAATTTAACTTTTGAATTTTGAAAGTTTTGAGAATTCAACTTTTTGAACTTATCTAATTTTGGTATCTCAATTTGAGTAGTTTGAAATCTCCAAATCTTAGAAACTTTTTTTTACAAGTTGGATAATATCGAAGGATGGTCGAGTGTTATTCTACACTTTTGGAAACCTCTATTATTCTAGCCATGGTATGAAGCGTATTATTTTTTTGAAAATAGATATGAGCCTCTTTGTGTTCATAAGTTTATTGTCTTAAGTTATTAGCTCATGGCGTTTTGGGGCCATAAAAGTGTCTTTAGCTAAGATCTCAAGCTTTCAAAAATTTGAGACCAATGACTTCATTGAGAATGATGGTGTATTTTGCTGTGCTGAAAATTTTTGTAAACCCGTGTTGACAGCTACCACAGCTAAGGCCTCAATGTGTCACATTCCTACTCTAAGTTGACAGCTAAACATTGGAAACCCAAGTGCTTTTTTATTTGAATTTCTGTAGAGAATAAACCGATGGAGAATAAGCACACGGAAATTATATAAAAATGAATCAAATATAAAATTTAGAAGTCAAAGCGCTGGGATGTGTGAAAAAGGGGGATAGATGACCGGATTGTGTTGTGTAGGTAGTAGCTATTTTGAAATAAAAGCATAACTATCACTAAGTATAGAAGCATATAACTAATGTAGTATGACGAAAAGACAAAATTTACAAAGTTGATTATATATGACTTCTTTCAGAACAACGAGTTAAATTATTCAATGGAAAATAAGGAAAGCCTAGAAATGACTAGGGGGACGTAAGATATTTAAAAATACGTAGATTGCCGCAATCGTAATTTACAAAAATTTGGTTATCATCATCACTATGTGTGTACATAAGTATATATCCTTTAAATATATATATTGGTTTAAGTAATGACACTCGGTGTTCTAAATGTATCATTATCGTAGGTGCACTAAAACAAATCGCAGAAATTTATGCATCAAGCGTCAATAGTTGAACTCGCATTCACCGTCGCACCAAAAGAGAGAAACGAATACCAATTAGGTGGAAAACTTTACACTTCCGCCGCTATGCGTGGTAACTCACACATATTACCGTTATAGGAAAAAAAATTGCAACTATGCTATCAGATAAACAGTTATTCGAAAAGGAGCTAACGCTAGGTGTAAAATGGATTGACTCGACCTGACGCGAACCCGAAAAGACCTTATAAAATTGGGTTGATTCGGGTCAACTTAGCTTATCAGGTTTATCGGGTCAACCCGATAGCCTAATAGAGTATGGTTAGGGTCTTAATTGGTTCGTTACCGGGTTATCAGGTTGACCCGATAAGCTATAATAACCCATTAATAAATATATAATTTTTTTTCTTCTCAAAAATAAAATTGTGTGTGTTGGAGGTATTGCTCATAGTTTTAGTGTACTACAAGTTAGAGATCAAAATCTTAATTATCGTACTCAATTTTGTAATTTTAGTGCTATTTAAACCCTGATAACCTGATTGACACCCCTAGCTACAAATACAATTTGTCGAAAAACAATCATTCGCAGTTGAAATTTTGTCGAATCTAGATACCGCAGCCATTAGGCGCGGGTACTCGGCTAGTATTTATAATATATTAAAAGCAATAGTAAATGTTTTGTATCTTTATGTGCTTTCGTAAAGTAACATACCTGAAACTATTTATTTGATTTTGGATTTCATTTTCGGAGTCATAGATATATAGCTGCGCAAACATTGGTTTTTTGTCTTTCTCTGGCAATAAAGAACCCATCAAGTGATAATTTTGACCGTGTATCCTATAGAAAAACGCGTCGTATCCTTGATGAACTGATGTGTCTTGTTTTGCGCCCATGGAAGTAAAAGCAAACATGGAATTATAACGTCTGATATTATCGATGAATGTACTGCTTTTTGGATGCTCACCATTAATAAGTTTCTTTAATAATGGTGGTGGATTGAGCACCTCATCGCCTAGTATGACTTTTCCCCTTCCTCAACAAATTGAAAATGACTCTGAGTTCGTGTGTGTATTTCCTATCATGCTCTCATTATTCCATAGTAATGCATCACAAGATTTGCATGCGAACATTGGATCGCCATGGTCTAGATAATCTGTTTGAACAAAAAAATTTAAACTATGTGTGGAGTCCCAAACCTTGGATCTAGAACACTTAGCTTGCAAACGTGTTAGTTGCCTTGGATGGTTCCAAAACAACAATGAGAAACTTTGTTGTAGATGCACACAAGTATGCGGAATATACTTGAATGCACTTAGAAGATTAAAGTAAGAACAAATATAACACCAACAGCTTCAATATTATTAAGCACTAATACGAGTACTCTCCTAATACTAGGGTTTACAACCTTGAAGCTCTTCTTAAGACGGCTAGAATATGAGATGTGTGTTTAACCTAGCTAGGATCTCCTTTTAAACACTAAAGAGATCCCTTACAGAGATAACTATGGAGTAAGTATATCATATCTTCTATTGGAATAGAAGATATGCTGTTACAAACCATACACGACATTCCTTACTTAGAACAGTACAAACTTATAACTATCAGTACTAACTTTCTCACTATCAGTACTAATTAGTTAATACTTATCATAACACACTATCAGTACTAACTCTATTACAATAAGTATTAACTCCCAAAAGCGTATTTCCCAACAATCCTCCCCTAAACTTGTGATTGGGTTTCAGAATCACAAGTTTTCTTCAGTCTTTGAGGATTCTTCCAAAATTCACTTTCTGCTAGGTCTTCCTGCCTGGTCATAGATCTTCAACAACAACTCCTTAGCCATTTCAACTGCATTGCCCATCTTTAGCCCTAATGAAACCATTTCCAGAAGTGTTCCTAAGGCAAGTGGGTAGGTTCTTTCAACCAGCATGTATATATATGTCCCATTGCGTGTAGTGACCAAGTGTAGTCCACATGAATCAATCAAGGTCCAAGTTGGTATATCTTCTCCAGATTGATACTTCCATTGTTCTCCTGATGGATCTGGTTCAAAGATATTCTGCAACTCATAAAGTAATTCCAGATCCTTGTCATTATCTGGATCTCTATTCTTGAACCTGTTCTTGACCAACTCCCATAGCTTGAGCAAATCATCCGTGTCAATAGATGCAAATAGATCCACCAGATATAAATAAGCACTTGTCCTTCCACCTGCTTTGTGAATCTGCCAATGCCTCTTTCCATCTTCAGTGTAGATATCCCAGCCAAGAATTGGATACCTAGTGTTGATGGGCTCTGAATATAATGCATCTTCTAGAGATTCAATTAACATCATCTGATTAAGTTCCTCTTCAGTGATTCCACCTTCATCTTCAGATGCTTTCAGTCTTTTAGGTGCAGATGAGGAACCTCCTTCTTCAGATGGTCTTTTGTAACTTGCAATGGGATCAATGGGTTTTGAGCTTCTAATGAAATCATCATCTAACATAGATCTAAAGTTGAGTATGTTTCTTTGAGTTTTGTCAGCAAGCTTTTGAAGAGTCTCCCATGCCAGTTGATTGAGTTGCTTCAAGGTTCTCCTGTCTTCACCTTGATATTTAATGTATTTGCACCGGTACATCTTTTGTTGACTTTTGTTAGGAGGTTTTGAGGCCTTTTCAACTTCCCTTTACTGTCTGAATTGGCTCTGTCTTCTAGCCAATATTTCACTAAACAACTGAGTTGCTTCATTAACACTTTTTCCCTGATCTTGTTGCAGCTTCTGTTGCACCTCCTGAGTAGCTTCAACTTTGTCTCTCATGTCATGCCATGTTTGCCAATCTTCTTCAATTTTAGCCATATTTTTCTTCTTTTTCTCATCAGCCTCCCTTTGTAATTCTTGCTCATCCCATTCAGCTGCTATCTTTCTTGCTGCTTCTTCATTCAACCTCTCAATCTCAGCCCTGGATAACTTCTTTTTCTTTGGTTCTTCTTCAAGTATCCCTTTACCTTTATCCTTGGGAACAATCTTTGGAACTGAGTGAGTTGGGGATGGTGGAGCACTTCCTTCTCTGATAGTGACTCCTTTTTCTTTGGGTTTGGTTGCTGCTGATTTGGTTTTCTTTCTCAAATATAGAACAGGGGGCTTTCTTATAGGTTGGAGAGATAGGGACTGATTTCTTCAAGCTCTGAAGTCCCAGAACTGTATGTGTCTCTCTATTCTCTTCATCACTTTCTTCATGTGGAGTGGTAGTGATGATGGTGGCCTCTGTTGTTGTGGCTTGTTGTATTTCAGCAGCTACTTGAAGGATTGGAGATAGTACTGATTGCAGAACACCAGAAGTACTAACTATAGTACTATTAGCACTAACTACAACACTATAAGTACTAACTGGGATAGTACTGATAGTGCATGTAGGATTACTGAGTACTACTTCTTCATGTGAGGTGAGCTGAACATCTTCTTCTTCATCAAGGAAAGGGCTTTGAAAAGTTGAACCACCTTGCCACTGACCAAACTCTCTTCTACTCTGTATGTCAGAACTCCTCCCCTGTTTGGAAGAATTCTCTGTTGATGTGCTAGAAATTGTGAACTTGGCCTTCCTTTTAATTGAGGTGGTAACTGGAGATGCTTCTATAGTAGGCTTGGATAGAAGTTGAACCTGATGTGCTAGCCTTTTCATCTTTAAGAGCATCCTGGTATGAACCGTTGCAGCAGCTTTCTTGTGTTCATCCAGGGCAATCTCCAGTGTGTTAACCTTTCGGCAGAGAAACCTGCACAATTCCGTCATTTCAGTTAGTGTCAAGCTGCCCTCACCACTTCCAGCTGTGTTACCTGCTGAGAAAGGTGGGTCACTGGGCATTTGAGATGCACTCCCAGGCCTAGCCTGAGCAGATACACCCCCCCCCCGTTTTAGCCTATGCTTGGGTCCACCCTGTGATTGCTCACTAGGTGTTGGCATGGATTGGGTCTTATGGATGTTACCACTTTCCTCACCATCTTCTATGCCTGGTTGACTAGTGGCAGACCTCACCACTCTATCCCCTCCATCACCTGGGATTGGCTCATCTGGTACAATGTTAGGAGGAGAATGAGGCTGAGCTGTCCCACTCTCCTGTCTGGAGTGCCTACTGGTTGATGAAGTTTGTTGATGTGGAGATTTTTTAGGATCTGTGGGTGTGTGTTGGGAGCCACCTGTGCTTGATGGTCCTTCACCCTCTACAATAAGCATATTTGGAAATAATGGCACTACAACCCCACTATATCCTACCACAGCCCTTAACATATTAGAAAACACTTTGACTGTGAGGACTTTTGATGGATAAATATTTTTGTTCAAGTTTTGTCTCTGAAGATCCAAAAACATTTGTATAAACCTGGGATACATCAAAAACTTGGTTTTGCTAACTGCATTTTTAAGCATACCCTCAAATATATAATTTAAAAAATTGAACACCCTGCCTTTTGCAAGGCAGATCAAGGTTGTGGCTATGCTTGTGGGAGAAGCATCCCAGCCACTCCTTTTGTGAATCAAGCAGTGTAAGAGGGTATGAATTAGAAACCTCCATTGTGGGGAAAACTGACTTTTGTGAAAATTGATAGTATTGTCATGTCTATACCCCATCAATGTGAGTTGTTCAATTATATCAGTGACTGCCAAAGTGCTAATACCTTCAGCATCTCTAAGATGAAGATGTTCTCTTAGAGAGGCCTCAGTAATAACAATTTGAGTGCCATCCACTGTGCCAATTAACTGTTGTACCCCTTCCTTAGTTGTTGAGGCAATAGCAGTTTGCCAAAACTTTTTGATAGGGGTACATAAGATAGTAGGGTTTAATAATAGAGCAAACCTGATGCTGCTTCGGTTTAGAAAGGCTACTATCTCAGCAAAATCATCATGACCTTCTGGTAATTCCAAGCATGCTACCATGTTATGCTTGTCGACAAAATCAAGAGGAGCCATGAATGAGTAGATTAAGGGTTAGTAAAGTGGGATTGAGTCGCAAAAGTCTTTATTGAATTTTGGTTAAAGCAATTGGAAAGTTATGCAATTTATAGAGATTTCAAGAATGTTGGTTGAACCGCCTTATAGATATTTATGGTAATAAGTGAAGAGAAACCAATTAGGAAACCCTTTTATAAGAAAACAGGCGGTTAACAACTCTACTTGCAAAAGTAATCATTGCATAACAGACTTTTGGAATAAGTACTAACGGCTAGTTCATCAGTACTAACTATGCTTATCAGTACTAACTTATAACCATCAGTACTAACTTTTACCCATCAGTATTATCTTAGATTTTGGAAATTATAATACTGAAACCCCAATTTGGAAGGGATTAAGTGTGGTGACAGACACTTAATCAAGGTCGGCCTCACATGGCCTCTAGTTTGGTGAAAACCAATGGTTTTAGTGCATAACACTGCCTGTGATGGATAGTCCCATTAAAATGGCCTTCCTGACAGGGTTTCCAGCTCGTGGCAGGTGTTGCCTCTAACACAAGTGTTGGATTCATGGTTGCTCGCTGTTCTCTAAGCCAGGTGCCCTTAGGCTAGTCACACTATCTGTAAATAGATAGAATGGCAAAGAGTGGGTTAGTGCATAATGATCTGACCAACTAAAACCATCAATTCATGTTCATTATAAGCACAAGATGCCATAAAATGCTTTAGCATCACACATTCCATTGTTACAGTAAGGTTCATCATGTGGTGGCTTCAAAATGAGCATAAGCAAGAGAACCACATGTACTGTAACACCTAATCACCAAACCATGTCCATACTGCTTGTGTTATACCTAAAAAGTTAGTCCAAAACCAAGAAAACACAATCCAAGACATTTTCTTGCCAATCCATATTAACTTAACACAATCAGTATTAACCTGATAACAATCAGTACTAAGTACCAGTTTACAAAACTTTACAAAATAGAGAGAGATAAGACATATTATGGATGAAGCATCCCAATACTTGTGACCAAGTACTGAAATCTTCCAAAATTAAAAGCTTTAGTTAAAAGATCTGCAACATTAAACTCAGTATCAATTCTTTCAACCTGAATGAGTTTCTTTTCATTACAGTCTCTTATAAAATGATGTCTTATCTCTATATGTTTAGTTTTAGAATGAAAAACTAGATTTTTGATAATGCATATAGTACTGTTGTTATCAATATAGATGACAGTGCCCATGAAATTATACCCATAATCAAGCATCTGATTATGAATCCAGAGAACTTGACCACAACAACTTGCAGCAGCTACATACTCAGCCTCAGTTGTAGAGTTTGCCACAATGCTCTGCTTCTTGCACTGCCATGAAATCAACCTATCACCAAGAAATTGACATCCTCCTGTTGTTGATTTCCTATCAAGACTTGCCCCAGCATAATCACTGTCAGAGTAAGATACCAGATCAAAGGGAGAGTCCTTAGGACACCAAAGGCCTAATTGAGCATGACCTTTCAGATATCTAAAGATTCTTTTAACTGCATGCAAGTGAGAAAGCTTTGGAGAGACTTGGAACCTTGCACATGCACATACAGCAAACATAATGTCTGGTCTGGAGGCAGTCAAATACATCAATGATCCAATCATGGATCTGTAGAGATGCTGATCAACATCTTCACCATCAGCATCTGGAAGTAGTGGCTTATTGTGCTCCATAGGAGTTCTTGCAATTTTTGTATTTTCATAGCCAAACTTCACCAAAATCTCCTTGACATACTTATCCTGACTAATAAATATGCCATCTTTCTTCTGCTTGACCTGTAGCCCAAAAAAGAAGGTGAGTTCTCCCATAGAACTCATCTGAAACCTGTCATGCATCAACTTCTCAAACTCTCTGCATAGATCCTGCTTGGTTGAACCAAAAATAATGTCATCCACATATATCTGTACCAACAGGATATGAGTCTTCACATTCTTGATGAATAAAGTCTGATCAATCTTCCCTCTTCTGAAGCCATTGCCCAAAAGATACTTGGCCAAAGTTTCATACCAAGCTCTTGGGGCCTGATGCAGACCATAGAGTGCCTTCTGAACTTTGTACACTTTGTCTGGAAAGGTTGGATCTTGAAAACCAGGAGGTTGACAGACATACACCTCCTCCTCAATCTTCCCATCGAGGAAAGCACTCTTCACATCCATCTGGTATACTGTGAAGTCTTTATATGATGCATAGGCCAGGAAAAGTCTGATAGCCTCAATCCTTGCCACTGGAGCAAAGACTTCTTCATAATCAATCCCTTCCTGTTGTGTATACCCCTGAGCTACCAGTCTAGCCTTGTTCCTTATTACTACACCCCTTTCATCCTTCTTGTTTCTGAAAACCCATTTAGTGCCAATAGCTCTTTTGCCATCAGGAAGATCCACCAGAACCCATACATCTTGAAGTTTAAATTAGAGAAGTTCTTCCTGCATTGCTTCTACCCAGGACTCATCTTTAAGAGCTTTTTAGACCTTCTTTGGTTTTGCTTGGGAAACAAAACAGGCAAAGAGACATGTTTGTGAGGCATCATGATTTCTTTCTTCATAGATGGCACTGAAGAATCCTATCTCACTATGCTGAAATTAAGATCTTGTAGTTCTTTCAGCATTGACATCTCTAATGACATTTTCCAAGGGACGATCTTGATTGATTCTTCTGTATGGTGTAGCAGGAATAGCATAAGATGAAGCTATATTTGTCATATCAATCTCATCAGCTTCACCAAAAGGATCAGGAACCTCTGCATTGACTGATGGAATGGAATGAGGACCATCAGTACTAACAATTGGCTCATCAGTACTAACTTGTGGCTTATCAGTATTAACCACAGTTGTACTAAACACTTGAGGTTCGACCACTGGTTCATCTGTATTGGTTGCATCTCCTTCAGCTTAGATTCATAGGTCTTTGGAGGCTGATCATCAGCTTTATTTGCATCCCCTGAAGAAGTGCTTCCACCTGAGTTGTCATTCCAAATGGGCAATAGAATGCAATCATCATCCTCATCAGAATCTGCATCTGGACCTTGCTTTTCTCCTGTAATCAAGTTAGAATCCACAGAAAGAGGCACATAGTTCATAGATTCTGTTAGCATATCAATATCAAAAATCCATGTTGGTCCTTGCCCCTCTACACTAGGTTTGTCCTCAAGAAACTCTATGTGCAGATTCTCCTCTGTCTTTCTGGTTCTAGAATTATAAACCCTAAAGGCTTTACTATTCAATGAGTAGCCAACCAGATATCCACTATCAGATTTTCCATCAAACTTACCTAAGTGGTCAATGGTATTGAGAATAGAGACATGACACCCAAAAGGTTTAAGAAAGTCTAGTGTGGGCTTTCTACCTAAAAACAGCTCATAGGGAGTCTTGCCATGAGGCTTTACAATCAGTACCCTGTTCTGAACATAACAAGCAGTATTAACTGCCTCAGCCCAAAATGTTGTGGGTAACTTGGAATCTGCTAACATAGTCCTAGCAGCCTCAATCAATGTCCTATTTCTCCTTTCAGCAACCCCATTTTGCTGAGGAGTTCTAGCTACACTGTATTCTCTTTTGATACCCTTAAGTTGACCAAAATCATTCATCACTTGGTTTTTAAACTCTGTCCCATTATCACACCTAATGATTTTAACCTTCTTATCAGCTAGGTTTTCTACTGCAGCTATGTAAGACTTAAGGATTTCACTGGTCTCATCCTTACTGTTCAAAAAGAAAACCCAAGTAAATCTACTAAAATCATCAATCACAACCAAACAATACTTCTTAAAATTTAGGCTGCTAACATTAGTGGGGCCAAATAAGTCCATGTGTAGCATATGAACTGGTTGGGTGATAGAGTTAAAAACTTTGGGCTTACAAGAGGCTCTATGCTGCTTCCCTTTGAGACAAGCACTACAGGTCTGTTTATTTTCAAATCTTTTTGAAGGTAAACCTCTTACAAGGTTATTTTTAGCTAAAATATTGATTACCTTAAAGTTCACATGACCTAGCCTTCTATGCCATAACATAGATTCATCCAAAGAAGCTGTAGCAACTAAACATGTAAGATTGTCTTTGGGCACTATGTTCTTCATATTGACACTGTAAAGATTGCTTTTCCTAGGAAACTTAAGTAGAACCTAATCATCACTAGGAAACTTAAAGTTAGGAGATAAAACCAAGCAATCAGTATCTATGAATAGAACAAAATTCCTCTTGTCACACATTTGTGACACATTAAACAGATTGTATTTGAGTTCCTTTACATAGTACACATCTTCAAAGTCCAAATTACCAGTCTTCATTGTGCCTTTACCAGTAATCCTTCCACCTTTTCCACCTCCAAAAGAAACATATCCTCCATTCAAATAAGTGAAGTCTGAAAGATAGGATAGATTTCTAGTCATGTGCCTGGAACATCCACTATCTGAATAGCCAAGATCATCATTATTGTTGGAATGTCCCTGCACACAAAATAAAGGAAATTAGTTCCATTTGGGGACCCAAGCCATTACTGACTTGGATCTGCCTCGTGCATCAATGTAATCATATTTCTTGAGAGTAACTGATGCACTGTTGGGTTGAGTGGTCTTTCTCACCCAACAAGCTGAGGGCTTAACAGCATTGCCCTTGTTTCCCTTTGTAGCATTCACTTTAAAAGTATTAACTTTTGGCCTATCAGTATTAAGTCTTGGCTCATAAGTATTAACCTTTTTCTTGTAAAACTTGATTTGTTCATCATAAGAATTAAAGGTTTGTGCTGATTTAAAGGACCTTGGTGAAGTAGATGATGATTTTGAAAAGTTTCTTTTAGGTCTTTCATCAAATACTCTGGGTTGTGGTCTAGTAGTATTAACTGGCCTTGCATTATTCAAAGGTTTTATGGCAGTTTTGAGAAGAACTACTCTGGGGGTCATGATGGGTTGGGGTCTCATAGGGTGTTTGCAATGAGCCTGCAGATGAGAGAAACTACCACACACAAAGCAAGATTTGTTATACATGACAATATCATCTCTTAGTTGCTCAGATTTTAACTGGTTCCAGTTTCTCTTGTTACCTCTAGGACTACATGACATGTTTCTATACATCTCAGCATATTTTACTAGCTTTCTAATAGGTTTGTCAAATGGTCTTATAGGTTTAGTAGCCTGTACTTGCTTTGGTTCACTGGACTCTACACTAGCCTTTTTCTTTTCAGATTCAGACATCTCAGGTAAGGAGGTGTCACTGGCACTTTCAAACACTTCATCAGTCTTTTCAGGGAAAGAACTTTTGATTGTAGGGCCTCTAACAAATATGGGTTCCTGAAACTCTTTTAAGCCAGTGTGGGAAAGGTCTATACCACGAGGTGATGGGATACCTCTGAATGGTGGTGGGGTGGTCTTATATCCCATACCGGATTTGGCTTTACCAACCAGTGCTTTTTCTAGGAATTTATTAACTCTCTCAGAGTTATAATGTTGTGAATCTGCAAGTTGCTCAACACTTAACTCTATATTATCTTTGATTGTAGTGACTTTCTCTAGTTCTTCTTTTAACACATTTATGGTGATGTTTTTAAAAGAGATTTCCCTATTAACCACAGCAGTTGTTTCAGTAAACTTTGAGTCATTTTCTTTATAGTGCACAATTTGTTTTTCTAAAACTGCTAAGCCTCTTTTATGATTTGCTAAGTTATACTCAGTTTTAGAAAGTTCTTCAGACACATTATCAAACCTGGTTTTTAGCTATAAATATTTGTCTAATGGAATGCATGTATCTGAACAATTAAGTACCTCAGATACCAAAGCCATGTTGATTGGACTTTCTTCTTCATCAGCCATAAAGCTCCAATCATATTCAGCACCATCAACAGCCACCATTGCTTTTGAAGAGTAGTTGTCAGCATCAGTGTGTCTCCCCTTGCTCCTAGGGCTTCTACATTCCCTGGCAAAATGCCCAAGCTTGCCATAGTTGTAGCATTCAACCTTTCCCTTGTCAAACCCAACGACATTTCCATCATTGATCTTAATCTGCCTTCCAGTTTTCTTCATGAACCTTTTTGCCCTCATACTGATCAGGGCAATATTCCATTTGATGTCCATCTCTTCCATGTCATCTTCATGGATTTGTCTCAGATCATCATGAGTGATCTGAGATCCTTGACTCTGTTCAGCTATGAAAGCATAGATTGTGCCTTCATTGATGCCTGTTGCAGTGGGTACAGAGTACTAGGAGTACTAACGTCAAAACTGTCCACATCATTGCTAGTGACAGGGTGAGCCACAAAGGCTATGTTTTGTGACACAGAACTGGAAGATGCAGCTGCTTTTCTCTTCATGTCTTGTTCAATCACCTTAAAGCTATTGAACAAATTGTCTAACTTCATGGTTTCAAAATCTGGCTTGTTCTTCCATACAATGACATGAGTGTCCCATTTTGGTGATGGAAGACTTCTAACAAACCTGAGGTTGACATCTTTCTTGGAAAGCTCCACATCCAATACTGCTAGTTGACTAACAAGTTTTTGAAGCCTATTATAAACTGAGTCAATGGATTCAGTTGCACCAGCAGTGAAGTTTTCAAACTCTTGCTTCAAAAGAGTCTTCTGAGGTTTCTTGGTGACAGAATCTCCACCAAATCTGGTTTCAATGGCTTTGAACAAACTCTGAGCATCTTTGTGTTTGTTGTAGGTGAGTTGATGGTCATCAGGTATTGCCATGAGTAAGAGAATTCTGACCTTGAGATCATTGCCTCTTAGAGCCATTTCTTCATTGGTGATAGGATCACCTTTTTCTTTCACAATTGTCTTACCATTAACTTCTTCAGTGACAGTGGTTTTGTAGGAGTTTCCATAGAACACAATGTTCCATAGCTTGAAATCAAGTACCAAGAAGTACTGCTCTATGCGCATTCTCCAGAGTTCATATTCATTAGGCTGCAACTTAGGAACTCTGTTAACAGCATTGGATTTGTCAAAATCCATTTCTTCAGATTTGTCACACAGGATCTTCTAAAAACAAAGCTTCAGGACACAAGCTCTGATACCACTTGTGGAGTCCCAAACCTTGGATCTAGAACACTTAGCTTGCAAACGTGTTAGTTACCTTGGATGGTTCCAAAAAAACAATGAGAAACTTTGTTGTAGATGCACACAAGTATGCGGAATCTACTTGAATGTACTTAGAAGATTAAAGTAAGAACAAATATAACACCAATAGCTTCAATATTATTAAGCAATAATACGAGTACTCTCCTAGTTCTAGGTTTTACAACCTTGAAGCTCTTCTTAAGACCGCTAGAATATGAGATGTGTGTTTAATCTAGCTAGGATCTCCTTTTATATACTAAGGAGATCCCTTACAGAGATAACTATGGACTAAGTATATCATATCTTTTATTGGAATAGAAGATATGCTGTTACAAACCATACACGACATTCCTTACTTAGAACAATACAAACTTATAACTAGCAGTACTAACTTTCTCACTATCAGTACTAATTAGTTAATACTTATCATAAGACACTATCAGTACTAACTCTATTACAATAAGTATTAACTCCCAAAAGCGTATTTCCCAACACTATGAATATTTGAAGTTTTGAAAGCATGTTTAATAATATTTTGTGAGTGTACCATTAGAAATCCCTACAAACGAATCTGTTTTTGAACGTTTCGACCTCTGCCGTTTGCCAAATCTGGTTTTAAGCTTTAGCCTTTCTGATTTGCGTTTTGTTGAATTTGTAGCACCTCGTGTTACTTCAATATATGTGGGTCTTCCAATAGTTGCTGCAATGTAATTTTTGTTGTTAGCACTTACATGGTTCGGTTGATGCAATGTAACATTTGAATTAATGTAAACAAAAAATTTTATCATTGTTATCTTACATGGTTCGGTTGGAGGTTTGCATGGTCGACCCCTAGGACGGCATACAGGTTGGTTAGTGTGTATTAGTGGTTGTCTTGGCCTTTGGAGACTAACATCAGTATTATTGTTTTGTTCAGTTGGTCGTCCTGAGCTTCGGAGACTAACATCAATGTTATTGGTTTGTTTGGTTGAAGTTAGAAGTGATTCAGCCGTACGTCCCGCATTTTTGATACTTATGTCAATTGGTTTGTTGGATGGTTTGCGTCCTGAACAACGTTTACTTATATCAATCGTTTGGATGGATGGTTTGCATCCTAAACATCGTTTACTGATGTCAATGTTGTTCAGATTCATGGATGGTCACCCCAGGTGGCGAATACTAATATCCATGTTGTTGTTATGCATTATTGAAAATGCAGGATTTTGTTGGTAGTTGTTTTTGAAGATGTATACAATGGTTTAATAGTTTGTTTTCAATTCAGTGATTTTTTTAAATTGCATGGTATTTTCGTTTCTCTGTTTCTCAAAATTGTAAATTCGCAAATTTAAAATAAGGAATAGATAATCATTATTAGGATTTGATAATTTAGTTAACGAATAATCTATGTTTTTAAAAAAAGTTTATCACTTTGGATTGTTTTATTTTAATTTTGATATATATAGTTTTTAAAACATATTTATCTTAAATTTTCAACATTTTTAGCTAATTTAGTTAATATAAAATCTATTTTTACAAAAAGATTATTACTTTGGATTATTTTATTTTAATTGTGAGATATATATTGTTAGTGTATTTTTGAAAATAATAAATTTGTATAGATTTGATAATTTAGTTAACGAACAATTTATTTTTTTTTAAATTATCATTTTGGATTGTTTTATTTTAATTTTGATATATATAGTTTTTAAAAGATATTCATCCAAAAATTTCAATATTTTTAAATCAAAGTTTATTAAATCAGTACAAATTTTAAATGGAAAATGATTGGGAAGACTAATTATGTGCTTAAAGATGTGACTAAAAACATGTGGCATGATCCTGGTGGTTTATAAAAAAGCGGGTCCCATTGCTGTAGCCATCAGGATGATGCCACATATGGTTAGTCATATCTTTAGGCATATGATTTAGGTCTCCCAATCACTACCCATTTTAAATAAGGAATAGATCATTATTAGTAGGGTTTGTTAATTTAGTGAATGAATAATCTATTTTTATAAAAATATTATTACTTTGGATTGTTTATTCTAATTTTAATATATATATATGGTTAGTATATTTCTGAAAATACTAAATTTGTATATTTTAAAATAAGTTAATGATAATTATTATTAGGATTTTATCACTTTGGATTGTTTAATTTTAATTTTCGGGTATATATTGTAATTAACAAATGGATATTCATTATCAAGGCCTTTATTTTTTAAAACAAATTTATCCTGAATTTTCAACATGTTTAGATTAAAGTTTTAGTTTCAAGTTTATAAACTGAAATTATACATTAAATAAAGAACAAAAACATATAATATAAATGTCAACATGAGCGTTTTTCATCAAACATAGTATTTTTTAATAAAATTTTATTTAATTCAGCAACATGAAATCTAATAAACAAAAGAAAGGTAAAGGAAATTTTTTCAGAAATCTCCATCAGTATCTTCGCTGTCAGTGGTCTCATAATCAGTTGTTTCGTCATTTATAAAATGACATATGTTGTCATTAGAAGATACAGAACAATCACTGTATGCATCTGAATCGACCTCCCATGCTTCATCTTCACTGAAGCTATTAACCACATCTTTGCCATTCAATTTTCCATCAATGCCAAGCATATCATTCCACATCTCCTCGTCACTCATGTTATGTTTGTGTAACATATCTTTATCATTATCTTCGTCAATAACTGTATATTTGTAATCACCTGCATAATATACTTAATTTTAATTATTTTAATTTTAAAGTATATATTAGTCATAAAATTTAAGAATAAATCTTTGGAAGCTTTTTGAATTGGAATACCTGTTGATGAATGTTCATGTATTTCTTCATCTGGAATAATATATTTTTGGTTATAAACTTTTAAATTGTAAAAAGGTTCTTCCAGATCATTGATATTAACCCAGATGCCATCATCAGTGTTGTTTTGGTTGCTAGTAACTTCGTCATCTTCTTCTTCTTCATCATATAGCATATTATTCTTTTTAAAAAACGATGCAGATGATGATCTTGTTTTTGTATGCTTAAAGAATACTGGTTGGTCATCATCGGATATCTAAATTTTGCAATATAAAGTAATAAGCACATTATATATATTGTTTATTTAAAAAATACATATAGTTTATATTTGAAAATACTCACCTCAATAACATGTATGTCATGCTGAGTATCGGAGGTTTTATTTTGTGTGTTTGTAGCTACTCTTTGTTCATCACCTTTTGTATCTTCTTCTTCATCGTATAGCATATATAGTTATTTTTAATAGACGATGGTAATGCATCAGAGCTTGTTTTTGTACCCTTAAACAATAGTGGTTCCTCATCATCAGATATCTAAATTGCGCAATACATTATTATATATATAGTTTAAAAAAATACATATAGTTTATATTTGAAAATACTCACCTCAATAACATGTATGTTATTATGAGTATTTGTCTTTTTCTTTTCTGTGTTTGTAGAAACTCTTTGATCACCAGTTTTTGTATCATGATTACTTTTTGGATGGTTAACAAAGTAGCTGTTTTTGTTTAACCGACGTCTTCTACGGGTCACATGAACACTCTGCAATTATTATACAATTATTAACGTTACTTGTTAGTTGGATTATGTTTCTTTTAAAAGAAGATGTTAATAATACCTCTTCATCTTCTGATATAATAATATGCTGGTTGACTTCATCAAGATCATTGGTCTGAGTAGCTTTTGGCTTTAATGTTGTTGTGCTTTTTGTTACCTGCATATTTGCCTTTAGATTGTTAATGGTGTGTATGGAATTAGAGTATTAGTAATATAGGGATATTGAAATCTTTGAATTAATTTAAACTGTCATACCTTTGTGCATTTTGGCTTAACCATGCTTTGCGATTTTTGTTTTGCTTTATTAGAGTTTAATATGAATAGGTTTTATGGAAAAACCAATATTTATACAGTTTACATAGCATATTATTTTTGGATTAGATATGTTTCATATATCGATTAAAAAAATTTTGGATGAATTTCATGACTATTACAATATACGTAATTATCTTATACTTATTTGGAATATTATTTTGATACGTTTTTAAAATTTAAAGTGTATATGTGGATAGTGGTTAGTATTAATTTAGAAAAACTGGAAATATAATTTTAATTCTTTATATGATTTGTTTATCTATTTTATATTTGAATTTTAAGTTATTATTTCTTTCATAAAGATAATAATAATAAAATATACGTGTAATTTGCTAATATATTTTTAATTTTGTAGATGATTTTTTTATCTATTTTAAATTTGAATTTTACGATATTATCTCTTGCATGAAAATAGTGATGATAAAATATAAGTGTTAGTTTTGTAATTATAATTGTAATTTTGTTTACATTAATTGTTGGAGTTATTAATTTTAGTTTTAGATTTGTAGATCGCAATAATTTTAAACTAAATATGTGTGAATATCTTTATAGAAAATATATAATGATAAGAAATGTCATGCAATCTTCCTATATTGTCTTTTGGTTTTCCTTCCTTCTATTATATAAGCCACCATTGCTTTCCAGTTCAACCAAACATTCTCAATTGCTTAATCAATATTAATTTTCTTTCATAATTTTTTCAAACCAAAAAAATGGATGCATGCAACAAAAGATCAAGAATTCAGTCCGAATTAGATGAAAACATTTCTGAGAAGTCTATCAAGTATGTTTATATTGTCTTGTTGTATTTGTAATTTTATTAGTTAGTTTCATCTGTATGGATTAACTAAGTGTTAGATGTTTATGCTTTCAGAAAACAATGTATGGAACAAAAATTGGCTATAGAGTCGTCTGAAACACAAGGTATACTAATATTGTTTTGTTAGATTTATTTTTGTGTAATAATATTTGTCGAGTTATTGGGTAATTATGAATACAAATTCAGTTTGATATTATCAACAATAGTTTTGATATTTCTTATGTTCAAAAATGTAGATTGTACTAATAAAAAGGATGATAATGCTGCGAAGGATGATATTTGGGCTCCTGATTATTGGCATTATCCTATTGAGGATGATATTAATAAATTTTTGACAGAGCAAGAAGAAATTGAAGCTGAAAGGTCAATAAGGCAACGCCTATGTGAAGATCATACTAAGCAACTTGCTTTGATGCCTCCACTCAAACTATATGAAAGTAGTTGTTCTGATTTCGATGATGAATTTGAAAAAGATGACCTTGAAACATTTGACTATGATAATGTACATTTAGCATTTTTTGATGATGAGTTTGATTTTGATGTGTAATTTTTCATTATATTGTAATTGTTAATGATATAAATGCAATGCTTTTTGTTAAATGTGTTTTAAATTTTCGAATATTTATTCCTCCATTAATATTCAGTGATCTACATTTTAAGTATAACCAATAAGAAAATGGTTAAAACCTATTAGATTAACTTGTTAATGCAAATACTCAAGAAACAAATAATATCAATTGTAAAACAATAATCCATGTGAAAAGAAGTGAAACAATATGTGAAACATTGTTTGTTTATTATAACAAAACACTCTACTCTAAAGCCCTATTAGACTAACTTGTTAATGCAAATACTCAAGAAACAAATAATATCAATTGTAAAACAATAATCCATGTGAAAAGAAGTGAAACAATATGTGAAACATTGTTTGTTTATTAAAATAAAACACTCTACTCCAAAGCAGCTGCTACAATTATTTTTGGTGTCTAGTTTTCTTCATGCTATTCTTCGATTCCGCTCTCTGATTCACTGGCTGTATGTGTCAAACACACTTGACCTTCCTGTTTGTAGTCATTGTGTTTAAAGTTAGGTTATTTTGTCTTTAGATCATGCATTAGTGTACCGTATATGTAGAAGGTCAACGTAAAATACCTTTGCGATTTCAGTTGGAGGGCTTGCATTATGATTTTCTACATCCTTTAATAATATTAGTCAACATATTCACAAAATTTAGATTAAAATTCATGGTAATTGTTTATTATTTGTAAAAATAACTAATTATATTAAATTTTTTATATCAAAATTGTTTTAAAACATAATGTATCATACCTCATTTTCATTCAAAAATGTTGTCGTAAATTCATCTTCTGTTTCTTTTGTCACAAACTCGTGTGTCTCCACGTCATCCTCATTTACTACATCTTCTTCACATGGGGTCTCTTCTTCACTATATTGAGAGTTCCCTGTTGCATCTTCATTTTCTGATTCGGAATCTTCTAATTCATTTTCAGCTACTTGCAAATCATGGCCAAAATCCTATTTTGTAACATATGAAACAATATTATTTTGTAAATAATATTCCAAGAGTGTCTATTAATTTGAAATTATAACCATTTCCATTAGTTTATGTTTACAAAAAATATGTTATACCTCGTCACTTAGGAAAATGTAAGTTATAACTTTTCACATACACATCAAACCATAACACAAAGTAGCATATAGATGGAATTCTAGAGAGAGAAAGTTAGAGGTTTAGGGAACTTAGTGAGAGAAAGTGGAAGATATTATTATGAGCTCCAACTCTCTACCTTGGAAGGTAGAGAGTATTTATAGTCTTACATAAATCGCCACACAACGGGCTGTGGATCAGGCATACATTGGGTAAAGACCCGTCCGTCCTCCACGGTGTTACTTAACTAAATACTACTTAATTTAAAATAACTACGACTACGAGCTTTCTAATGATTACATATACTTGAGGTGACTGACTCTTTAATACCCGGAATTTCTAATTCCTAACAATCTCCCCCTAAGGGAGGTCACCTCAATCATGTACTAAAATTACATTGAATACAAACAGATATTACATTAAAAATTGATCTTGCATTCTTGATGTAGTGCTTTGCTTCGAAGCTCGTAGTCATTGATTCTTCACATTGCATGTTTGGTTACTTCAAGTGGAGGTCTTTTACTGATCCACGTGATAGTAAATTTGAGCCAGTTATAGAGATCATCAGCAATCAAAGATCTCTGTGACATCCATTGTGGTGTTGGTATTATGTGATGTTGTGACATTCGGACCGACATGCTCACATTCTGGATCATGATATCTTCTCATTAGAGTAGCGGAAGCTTTTGTTGAATCATGATATTGGCAGCAGCGTAGCCGAAGCATGGAGTGAAAATATCAGAGTCATTGATGCACTAATCATGATTTCTTTTGCGTTGAATGTGTTAAGTGAGCATGCGGCTATGGATTGACCGCTTCATTCGGATCAGGCATGCAAACGTCGGGCGTACCTGCATACAACAGTTAGCAATAAATCGCACGAAAGTGTCTTTGATCACTTTCGTTGAATTGAGGTACACGGCCCACGGTTCCCCGTTGATCAGTACAAGTACTGCCTGTGATCAGGTATAATTCCGAAGAATTTCCTTGACAGGGTTTCGCAGCTGCTCTAGCTGTTCTCAAACCGGAACATCTCAAAGAAGACAACACGGAGTGAGTGAACCAGTGAATTTGAATCCACTGATTGATGAAAAGATATTTGAAAAACAATCGAGTATTGCTCAATAGAAATTGTTTTTGCAATACAGCGAAGGTTTTAATGAAAATCAATTATCAATCATAAAACGCCTTTTGATTTGAAAAATTAGTACACGGTCGACGTGCTAATGAAAAGAGTTTTAAAGCACAAAGACCGGTTTTTCAAAGGTATCCGTCAATCCATAACCTGAACCAGGATTGATTCAAAAGATTGAATCGCCCCATTGTTTCTGTTCAGTTGTCACATGATTGATCCATATAATAGATCTCACATGCCACCTACCAGGAGCTTGTTAGATGTTGGCTCCAGAAGGCTTTCCATCTTCATTGTGAGTGTGTAGACACATTACTCAGATGTTCTGGCAATACCACAAGGATAATGCGTAGGACTCAAGATATAATCTCTCTTTCCACATTGTGTGAAACAGAGAGTCTTCATTGAAAGTGTCCTAATGAGATTTATTGATGATCTCGTGGCTCTAGACTCAATTTGTGCATATTTGGATCCTATATCGGAGACTAGGGAGAGGGTCTCCTCCTTCAATATCAACAATCTCTAAGAGAAAGTCGATAGATAATGTCGGTTCCCCGTGAGAATGAAACAAGTCCTTTTAAGAGGAACTTGAATGGTTTCGAAAGTTGAAGTTCAGTGCGTCACTGGGTCCATGACGTCTTGTCTTCAATACCGATGTTACCATCAGTAGCATATGAATTGAACCCGGTTTCTGCCCTAAGGTTGAATAAATGGAGGGCTATTTGTTTTCACCCTTTTCTCATTCAATTCTTTTTAATTCTTCAACCCCTTCAGTGCTTACCGAGACTTCATAGCAAGAACCTTGTTGGGTTTATTCCAGTACTAGCTCAGTCTTAGTCCGCACTCTTCCCATATCTCATTTTTCTCCTTTTATCATCATACCTAAGAACTCTACACTAACTAGTGGATAGTCCCGGGTAGATCCCTCCGGTTCTGGCGGATCATGGGAACACATACCTAACCTTATCGTCCTTATATCACCATACATAATGTAAAGTTGGTCAGTCTTTTTGGTATTGTTCGTCTGCCATAGGAACCAATTGAAAACCATTTGAAAATCAATCCAGATACTTATGATATTATATCAAAGCATTTTGTACCTGAATTGTTTTTGATATTTTTAGAAGAAGAACTCCCCCTCAACATGTGAATCAAGTATTTGAAATAGTTTTCCACACGGAGGCAAGAGAAAGAATTAACTTCTTTGATTACCATTTTTAAAAAAATATCAACATCACTTCCCTAATCGAATCAAGTAGATAAAGCATTTTGGGGAATGATGAGGTTTTCATGATTTTGCTCCCCCTCAATATGTGCCTCGAGATTTGAAAAGGGTTTTGCACATACTAGAGGGAACCTGCACCTTGAGATAAATTATCACGTTTCAAATCATTGGTTTAAGATAGATGCTCCCCCTCAACATGTGCGTGGAAAATTTGAAATCGTTTGTCACATGTGGGAAGGAGAGCTTGTACATTCTTATAAAACCATTTACCGAATTATCAGTTTAAATCCAATTTAAATCACACATTCTCCCCCGATCACAATTATCAAATCATTTGAGATTTGTGATCTCTTATAGATTTAACTTGATTTTGAAAGCTTTTAAGGAGAATTGTTACTTGATTATGAAAGCGTTTTAACTGATAATGATCGGATTTTAAGACTTTAAACTCCATTTATAAAACATGCCTGAATATCTTTTGAAAACAATTTAATGCCAAATAACTTTTTAATTTAATTGAAATCATTCTCCCCCTCAATCAATGACATAAGTTGTTGATTGAGAGATAGAGATTTTGACAAATAAGTCCTGATGATTATCAAAAATAGAGACTGAGTTATTTTTCAAAGCATTTAGTTTTCAGTAGATAAATGTTTATAGAATCAGAGCATGGAATTTGAAAACATGGTAAAACATGGCTCTGTTCTTTCTTTTAAAACCGGGTTATTGCCTGAAAATGACAATAAGCCATTGTTTCTCTTTCTCCCAAAAATATTTTTTGATTTTTGATTTTTGATTTTTTTTTTTTTTTTTAATTCGAACAACATCTAAAGTCCCGTGTCATTCTTTGAATGACAGCACAAAGACCGTAGATATAATCGAACTGAGAAAAACATGACAAATTGACAATATTTTTTGAAGATTTTTCAATTTTTTCAGATTTTTATGGATTTTTGAAAGTTTTATATTTTCTATTTGGCTTTATAGGGTTTTATAATTTTGTATTTTGCTTTTTGGATAAATATATACAAAGATATAGATGAAGGAAAGACCTTTACTCCTCTTCTTCCTCCTGAAGACGTTTGAGAGTATCTGGTTGAAGGCTTTTCAAGCCAAGACGTGGAAGAATAAACTCAAAACGTTCTCTTGGAAGAGCTTTGGTGAAGATGTCTGCTAACTGATATTCAGACCTCACAAAATATAGTTCCACCACACCTTTTTCCACTTGTTCCCTGATGAAATGATGTCGAATGTCGATATGCTTTGCTCTTGAGTGTTGAACGTTGTTGCATGAGAGAGCAATGTCACTTTTATTATCACAGTCTGAGACGGGATTTTGTTGAATACAAAGCCATAGTCAGATAATTGAGATCTCATCCATAAGATTTGAGCACAACAAGATGACATGGCTATGTATTCAGCCTCTGTAGAGGAAATAGAAGTACTCATTTGCTTCTTTGAAGACCAGCTCACAAGCTTATCACCCAAAAACTAAGCACCTCCAGATGTACTTCGACGTGTATCTTGACAACCTGCATGATCAGCATCTGCATAGGCCGTTAGTGACATACCGGTGTCCTTCGGGTACCATAGTCCCATATTGATGGTTCCTTGGAGATACCGAAAGACCCGTTTAACTGCTTCAAGGTGCTTTTTAGTAGGCTTAGCCTGGTATCTAGCACACATGCAAACAGCGAACAAGATGTCTGGTCTACTAGCTGTGAGGTACATCAGGGATCCAATCATACTACGATATTTCGTTTGGTCAATCATGATCCCTGAGTGGTCCTCATTTAGTTTGGTTCGATCAATCATGGGGGTGTCAACAGGGTCACTTGAATCAAATCCAAATTTCTTTAAAATCTCTGTTGCATATTTAGATTGATTTATGAAAATGCCTTCGGGACTTTGTGAAATTTGTAATCCCAAGGAAAATGACATTTGTCCCATCATTGACATTTGAAACTTTGAACTCATTTCATTTGAAAACGATCACATTCCATTGGGTCAGTCGAGGCAAAAATAATATCATCAACATAAATTTGAACATGAGTTAAATGTTTGATTGACTTCCTGGTGAATAAGGTAGGATCAATGCTCCTTTGTCGAATCCGGTGATAGAAGAAACTTTGACAGTGTATCATACCATGCCCTTGGAGCTTGCTGTAAACCGTAAAGAGCGCCTTCAGACGATAAACGTTAGTAGGATGCTCTTGATTCACAAATCCTTCAGGTTGGCTGACGTAGACGACTTCTTTAAGATCTCCGGTCAGAAATGCCGTCTTCACATCCATCTGATATACTACCATGTTCTTACTAGCAGCATTAGCCAGAAAGATTTTGATTGCCTCGATTCGAGCAACTAGAGCAAACGATTCTTCAAAGTCTATACCCTCCTCTTGACGATATCCTTTAGCAACTAATCGGGCCTTGTTTTTCAACACATCACCATGCTCATCAAGTTTCACTTTGAAGATCCATTTAAGGGCAATAATCATAGCACAGTCTGGAGCAGGTACTAACTCCCATACATCAAGTCGATCAAACTCATGAATTTCATCTTGCATGGCATTGAACCAGCTATCTTCATTCATGGCGGTTTTAACATCTTTGGTTCGATCTTAGATAGTACGGAGTTGAAGAAACACCATAAGGCATCGGTTGCAAGTTGGTTCCGGGTTGATACAGACAGAGGGATTTCCAATGATGTTGTCTAATGGATGATCGTGAGTCCATTTTCTAAGGTGTTCATGTGGCAGTTGTTGAGGAACCGAGGTAGCTGAGTCGATGTCTTCTGAAGAAGATGGTTCGATGATGATTCGAGTAGCAAATATGTTTTCAAATGGAGCATCCTCATGAGTAGCAAAGGGATTAACTTCATCATTGATGCCGTAAACAGTTCCATGATGTACATTTGAAGAATGATGATTTGTTGATGAGATCAAGGATCGAGGCAGTGCTTTTGACTTAAAGATATTGAGACTGAAGGATTGACTTCATTCACAGGAATATGAGCATCTTCTGTTGTAGGGATCAACACCTCATTAGTAATTGAATCATAAAGTTCATCAAACATAGGATCAAACAATTTCTTTAAATCATCTTCAGATGGAGGTACATATTGAGTTTCTTGAGAAAGTTGTTTGGAACAAGATGAACCAATGGGACTGTTTTGAAGTGCGGGTCCCGAAATGGATTGTCCAGAGCCATTTGACCGGTCACCATCAAACGTAAGCGGAATGGTTTCCATGATATTTCGGGTTCTTTTGTTATAGATTCGGTATCCCTTTTTGTTTGGTGCATATCCTACAAATACTCCAATGTCAGCTTTAGCCCTAAGTTTCCTAAGTTGACCCTCATTAGTTGGATAACACAATGCACCAAACACACGAAGGAATAAGAGATTAGGTTTTCTGTTGTGGACAAGTTCATATGGTGTCTTTCCATGAACAAGGTGAATCGGGAACGATTTTGTGTGTAGCATGCAAAGGGCAATAGCTTCACCAGAGAAACATTGGAACTTTGAGTAAATCAGATTGTTCTAGCGGCTTCTACAAGAGTTCGACGCCTTTCAACTACACGCTCTCGTTGAGGAGTTCGTGGAACACTTCTTTGATGGCTGATTCCAATGCTTTCATAGAATTCACTAAGTTATTTGTTAACAAACTCGCCCATTGTCCGTCCGGATAATTCGACGGTTTTGTTAAGTCGAACTCGCACTGTTGATGAGTTTGATGATGATATCGTGAGTTTCATCCTTTGTCCTTAAGAACTTGACCTGTGAATCTAGAGTAATCATCAACCACAACTAACACATATTTCTTCCCAAAGATATTCCGCACTCTCATTGGTCCACATAAATCCATATGAATTGTATGAAGAACTTCACATGAGTTAGTAGGTTTGGGTTTATGGGCATACTTTTGCTTTTCCCAATTGACATGTTGAACAAAGATGATCCTTTTCATACTTTAGTCTAGGTAAACCTACAACTAAGTCCTTTCTGGAGAGATCATTGATGGTGCCGAGGTTCAAGTGATTGAGACGTCGATGCCATAACCATGACTTTGTTTTAGAAGCCTTTGACCGCAAGCAAATTGGAGAAGACTTCATCATATCTTCTATAGAGATGGTGTAAAGATTTGAACCACGAGTTCCTCTTAAAAGTTCCTTACCATCAAGATCTCTAACAAAACAAGTATGTTTTCTCAAGGCTACTTCTAGATCGATCACGAATTGACCAACAGAGAACGATTATGACCAAGACCTTCCACATAGTATACTCTAGAGATAACACTATCACCAACAACATAATCACCATAACCCATAATTGCACGAAATGATCATTACCGAATCTAATCAGCCTCGATGAATTTGCTCACGGTTCATGAGCCGTGACGGTCTCCGCCATATGCTTGGAAGCACCGAGTCCGTGTACCACGAACGATTTGAACGATCCTGCAGCTTGAACACGACAAGAATGGATAATCGATAATTGGGATCCCCATGCAAGAATGGGTTCACTTGGTTAGTAACAGTAATTGAACACCCACATCAAATGAAACATCCATATCGGTAGAAGCAATGGAATCATTGGGAATAGATGCAATGTTGGTGTCTCAGATTTGACCTATTCAAAGTATGTTACTTCTTAAGGGAATAGTTCTACCAAGAGGCATCCATTTTCTAGTGGGCATAATCTTAAAGGTTTGAGAACAAACTGATTATTCTTATGGCCAAAAGGTATCCAATAATAACCTATCTTTATAAAAGTTCTTCCCGGGTTTCCACCGCTTTCTAACATCTTTCGCTTTTTGCCTTATTTGTACCACGATTATTAGCATTAACAATTTTAACGGGCATTTGACAAAGATTAGACAAAGCATTCACACCACATTCATGATTAGCAAATGTAATTCAAGCACATCATTACAAGGTTTGCAAATAGTATCGTAATTCTAATTAATCATAAAGACTAAGGCTAATACTAGAATCAACACGATTCGCTTTATTCAACTCAAGCTTAAAGTTCCTAGATTGGTCTTCTACTCTCTTCCAATGCACATTCTTAGCTTGCAAGGTCCTATCATTCCTTGTATATTCTTGAGACTTTGACCGCCGCTTTAAAGTCACCTGACACTCCCGTAGAGGGAATGGGAACATTAGTTGGTTGATCTAATTTTTGCATTCCTCAACTTGATGTGCAAGGATCTGAAGTACTAGAAGGCACATTAGTGTATACTTTAAGATTGTGATTTGAGCTTTTTGCGTGCACACTAAAGTTCACTTTCTTAGCACTAACATATCCGAATCGAACTACTTGAAGGCACATTAGTGTTTCCTTTTAAGACCGCATAGAACGGATTTCTCGCTTGGCACTAGGCATAGAACAAGGCATCAGCCTTTGCCTTTGCACCTAAGGTTAAGGATTTGGGATGTGCAATTACACATTCTAGCAACTTTGAGATCGTTTGGCCGGAGGCAAGCAAACCTAATTTCACTATCAAGAGGTTTGTTAATGAAATCCTCTTCGACAATCTCACTGAGACATTCTAGACTATCCTTAAGTGTGAGCACAAGATTCATGAAAAGCATGTTCATTATTCCTAAGATGAGGAGGAATATATTTAATCGTCACAAGTATTTGGTCTAAGGGTGACTTTGAGACAACATTCTTATTGAAAACAAGTGGCAGCTTTCCCATTTCCGACTTCTCGATTCTCAATTTCCTTTGTAAAGACGCGTTATTTTTCGTTGTTTTGGTCACGGGTGACTTTTATTGAATCATATAACTCTTTAAAATGTCGCTTAACTTTTTCATTTTCTTCTAGAAAACTCTCGTTTTCCTTTTGTAAGGCATCAACTAAGTTTTGAAGATGAAAAGTTTGAGAATTCCGAGAATCTAAAGGAGGAGGCATTTGGGAGCCTGCCATATTGTTCGTTTGACCCTTTAATTGAGAGAGTTGGGCTTTCAACTTTTCTCGATCAGCAGACTGAGCTTGAATCGTTCATCACGCTTGTTAATTTGAAAATCTGATCAAACTCGGAGCATCCGACGATGTCTTGATATTTGAAGTTTTAACATTTTCTTTAAGATGTTGATATTTTAGTTGTAAATTAAAATGCTCAACTTCTAGTTTAGAAATATGTTTAACCAAATTGTGATCATCCGTTCAATTTTCTCATTTAGGAATTAGTTTTTCAAGCTCAATGACACGATCATGGGAGACTTTCGGCCATGATAGTTCATGAAATTTGGAAGCATTAATAGAGCAATTTGAAGCAAAGGGAAAAGATATCTTGAGCAATACACATCTCAAATAAGAGTCTCATTTAATGTATGCAAGTTCTTCCTCTCAATCTCATTATATTTTAGTGCACGCTCATAATCACTAACTTCAACTACCATAGCATCAAATTCCTTTCCACTTTAATATCGGCTTTTATCCCCTTTTTAAGACTCTCAAAGTGATCTTAGTAAGTTTAAAGAAAGGCATGACTCGCTAAATAACATTCTTTCATTTGCTCAAAACCCCTTTCTCCTTCCGTTATACCAGTGGGTGTGATCCTTTTCTTGCAAGTTTTCTCAAAATCAACAAATAGTTGAAATATAACATATTGGCTAATTAAGGTCTTGCTTTTGGTGGCAATTTTTCTAGGAACAAGATGCATTGGTGTATTAGGAGGATACACAGTCGCTCTAGGCATTTTCCATAGGGGAGGGTTTGTTTCAACAATATTATCAGCTTTCTGCTTATCTAAATCTTTTTCCAGAAAACTTGTTCGGGAGTCAACAATGTCTGAGGCTTAAACATGTTCAAGTAAATCCAGTTTTCCTTTTTGTAGTCATGGGGAGCGATAATTATTTTTTTTTCTTTGCATTTAGGATCATCTAATTTTTTGTTCATCCTTTCCCTAGTGACTTCATCTGATTTCTTATCCTCCTCAGTTCACTCCAGCAACTAGGTTTTGTCTAGGTTTAAGAATCTCATTGCCATCATAGATCACACTTTGCAGATGCTTTTGCTATCTTCCGTATTCAGGGTTGTTTTATCTATAATGGGAACACTATGCTTATCGCTTAGGACTCTATGTTTAGTGACCATGTGAGCAGTCTGAATGGTGTTTCCTTGTATGTACAACTTGTTTTCAAGTTTGTTTTCAAAGTTTTCAGATTAGAAAAATCTCTCAAAAGTTTTGATTCCTTTGCATTAAATTCTTGCTTAAGCATTTTCACATTTTCTTGAAGTTCTTGGTTTTGCTTAGCTGTTTTAGAAAGTTTTCTTGCAAGGAATTTAATTCTTGTTTCAATACTTCTTCTCTAAAATTACTTTTTCTAATGACTGTACGCACTTGGTCATCCATTTCCTGCTCAAGAGTGGTCAACTCAAATTTAGCACGTTGTTCATAAATAGCAACACGTTCTTTATAGGCTTTTAGTTCAGAAATTACAGAATCATCAGGGGCACATGCAGTGTATTCATCAAAAACATAGTCAGTGTTGACTGCAGAAGATGCATCACTTGGTACACCTTCACTTTCCCTTTGTTTCACGTATTGATCATATGGGATAATATCGATATTACCCATATTTTCAACATTTGATTCAATAGTTTCAGTTGAATGTACTTTGTCATGCATCTTTTGCACATCAGTGATTATCGTATAGTTTTAATACCTCTGAG
>OU343223.1:175170770-175185687 GCA_910596185.1 Chrysanthemum makinoi
TGGTTCAATGCCATGCAAGAAGAAATTCATGAGTTTGACCGACTTGATGTATGGGAATTAGTACCTGCTCCAGATTGTGCTATGATCATTGCTCTAAAATGGATCTTCAAAGTGAAACTTGATGAGCATGGCGATGTCTTAAAGAACAAGGCTCGATTGGTTGCAAAAGGATACCGTCAAGAGGAGGGTATTGACTTTGAAGAATCATTTGCTCTTGTTGCTCGTATCGAGGCAATCAGAATCTTCTTGGCTAATGCTGCAAGTAAGAACATGGTAGTCTATCAAATGGATGTAAAGACGGCGTTTCTTAACGGAGATCTTAAAGAAGTCGTATACGTCAGCCAACCTGAAGGCTTTGTGAACCCAGAGCATCCTACTCACGTTTATCGTTTGAAGAAGCCTCTTTACGGTTTAAAGCAAGCTCCAAGGGCATGGTATGATACGCTATCAAAGTTTCTTTTATCCACTGGATTCAGCAAAGGAGCGGTTGTTCCAACAATGTTCACCAGGAAGTCAGGCAAACATTTAATTCACGTTTAAATTTATGTTGATGATATTATCTTTGCCTCGAATGACCCCAATGAATGTGATCGTTTTTCAAATGAAATGGGTTCCAAATTTCAAATGTCAATGATGGGACAAATGTCATTTTTCTTGGGATTACAAATTTCACAAAGTCCCGGAGGCATTTTATAAATCAATCTAAATATGCAAATGAGATTTTAAAGAAATTTGGATTTGTTTCATGTGACACCGTTGACACTCCCATGATTGAACGTACTAAGCTGGATGAGGACAACTCAGGGATCATGGTAGATCAAACGAAATATCAAAGTATGATTGGATCCATGATGTACCTCACAGCTAGCGACCAGACATCTTGTTTCTTTGTGTGCATGTGTGCTAGATATCGTGCTAAGCCTACTAAAAGCACCTGAACGTTAGCGGGTCTTTCGGTATCTCCAAGGAACCATCAATATGGGACTATGGTACCCGAAGGATACCGGTATGTCACTAATGCCTATGTAGATGCCGATCATGCAGAGATGTCAAGATACACGTCGTCAGTACATCAGGAGGTGCTCAGTTTTTGGGTGATAAGCTTGTGAGGTGGTCTTCAAAGAAGCAAATGAGTACTTCTATTTCCTCTACAGAGGCTGAATACATAGCCATGTCATCTTGTTGTGCTCAAATCCTATGGATGAGATCCCATTATCTGACTATGGCTTTGAATTCAACAAAATCCCTCTGTGATAATAAAAGTGCTATTGCTCTCTCATGCAACAACGTTCAACACTCAAGATTAAAGCACATCGACATTAACATCATTTCATCGGGGAGAAAGTGGAAAGCGGTGTGGTGGAACTCTATTTTGTGAAGTCGAATACCGGTTAGCGAACATCTTCACCAAAGCTCTTCCAAGAGAACGTTTTGAGTTTATTCTTCCTCGACTTGGCTTGAAAAGCCTTCAACCAGAAACACTCAAACGCGTCTTTGAGGAGGAAGACGAGGAGTAAAGGTCTTTCCTTCATCTATATTTTGTATATATTTATCCAAAAAGCAAATAGAAAAATATAAAACTTTCAAAATTCCATAAAAATCTGAAAAACTCGGAAAAATTTCAAAAAATATTGTCCTTTTTGTCATGTTTTTTTTACCTCGATTCGATAATATCTACGGTCTTTGTGCTGTCATTCAAAGAATGACACGGGACTTTAAATGTTGTTCGAATGTTTATAAAAAAATAAAAAAATATTTTTGGGAGAAAGTAAAACAATGGTTTATTGTCATTTGGTAGAACCAGCTTTTCAAAAGAAAGAACAGAGCCATGCTTTATCTCATGTTTCAAACCTAATGCTCTGATTCTAAAACAAATGTTTGTCATTAACAAGACAAATGTTTAATCTCAAATATTTTTCCTTCTAATGATTCCTCTGAAAAATATTTGCAATCTTATGAAAACTCAATTGTTTTGAAAAACACTTCGGACTCCATTTTTGAAATCCAAAAGAACTTATCAAGAGTCAAAATCTCAATCCATCAATCAACAACTTTCGTCATTGATTGAAGGGAGAATGATTTTCAATTAAATTAAAAAGTGTTCTTTTCAAACAATTAGCACTTAAATGAGCAAGGTCTACTCTAAATGTTTTACAATATTTTATACAATTAGTTCAAGACCTTGGTTATTATTATGTTTTCAAAAGATAATCATGCATGTTTAATCAATGGAGTTTAAAGTCTCAAAATCCGATCCTTATCAGTTAAAACGCTTTCATAATCAAGTCACAATTCTCCTTAAAAGCTTTCAAAATCAATTTAAATCTACAGAGATCACAAATCTCAAATGATTTGATAATTGTGATCGGGGAGAATTTGTGATTTAAATTGGATTTAAACTGATAATTTGATAAATGGTTTCATAAGTGTTTAGCATGTTTTCCTCCCGCATGTGACAAACGATTTCAAATTTTCCATGCACATGTTGAGGGGAGCATCTACTTTAAACCTCAAATTATTGAAACGTGATTGAATTGTCTCTAAGTGCAAGTTCCCTCTAATATGTGCAAAACTCTTTCAAAATTCGAGGCACATATTGAGGGGGAGCAAACTTTGAAAACCTCATCCTTCCTCAAAATGTTTTATCTACTCAAATTGATTGGGAAGTGATGATGATCATTTAGAAAATGTTAATAAAAGATTGACCTTTCACTCTTAATCTAACGATTTCAAAGATCTCTTGCCTCCATGTGCTAAACAAATTTTTATGCATATGTTGAGGGGAGCATTTCTAAAATATCAAAACAATTAAGATACAAAATGCTTTGATTCTATATCTTGATTGATTTTCAAATGGTTTTCAATTGGTTTCAAGGCGGAAGAACTATACCAAAAGACCGACCAACTCTACTTTATGCATGGTGATATAAGGATGATAAGGTTAGATTAAGGTCCCATGATCCGCTTGAGCAGGAGGGATCTACCGGGGACAATCCACTAGATAGTGTAGAAGTCCTTAGGTATGATGAAAAAGGAGAAAAGTGTGAATATGGGAAGAGTGCGGTGATTTGGTGAGCTAGTCTTGGAATAAACCCAACAAGGTTCTAGTAATGAAGTCTCGTAGCGAAGGGTTGAAGAATGAAAAAGAAATGAATGTGAAAAAGGGTGAAAAGAAATAGCCCTTCATTTATTCAACCTTTGTTCAATTCATATACTATTGGTGGTTACCAAGGTAACATCGGTATTGAAGACAAGGCGTCATGGACCAAAGGACAGTGGTGCACTTCAACTTTCCAAACCACTCAAGTTCCTCTTAAAAGGGCTTGTTTCATTCTCACGGGGAACCGACATAATCTATCGACTTTCTCTTAGAGATTGTTGATATTGAAGTAGGAGACCCTCTCCCTAGTCTCCGACATAGGAACCAAATATGCACAATTGAGTCTAGAGCCACGAGATCATCAATAAATCTCATTAGGACACTTTCAATGAAGACTCTCTATTTCACACAATGTGGAAAGAGAGATTATATCTTATGAGTCCTACGCATCATCCTTGTGGTATTGCGGAACATCGAAAGTGATATGCATACATATTCACAATGAAGATGGAAAGCCTTCTAGAGCCAACATCAAACAAGCTCTCGGTAGGTGGCATGTGAGATCTATCCAATAGATCAACCATGTGACAACTGACAGTAAACAATGGAACGATTCAATCTTTTGAATCAATCCTGGTTCGTGTTATGGATTGACGGATACCTTTGAAAACCGGTCGTTGTGCTTAAAACTCTTTTCCTTAGCACATCGACGGTACTATTTCTCAAAATAAAAGGTGTTTATGATTGATATGATTGATAATTGATTTTCATTAAAACCTTCGTTGTATTGCAAAAACAATTTCTATTGAGCAATACACGATTGTTTTTCAAAAACTCTTTTCATCAATCAAGAATCTCATTTATTCGCTGGTTCACTCACTCCGTTTGTCTTCTTTGAGGCGTTCGGTTTGAGAACGCTAGAGCAGTGCTAAACCACATCAAGGAAATTCTTGAATTATACGATCACGTGCGCATTTGTACTTACTTGATCAACGGGGAACCGTGGGCCGTGTACCTCAATTCAATGAAAGTGATCAAAGACACTTTCATGCGCTTTATCGCTAACTATTTTATGCAGTACACCCCGACATTTGCAAGTGATCGAATGAAGCGGTCAATCCATAGCCGCATGCTCACACAACACATTCAATTCCAAAGAAATCATGATTAGTGCATCAATGACTCTGATATTTTCACTCCATGCTTTCGCTACGCTGCGCCAATATCATGAATCAACTAAAGCTTCGCTACACTAATAAGAATATATCATGATCCAGAATGTGAGCATGTCGGTCCAAAAGTCACAACATCACATACTATCAACACCATAATGGATGAGTCGAGATTTAATGTGGTGATGATCTCAAAAGCGACTCAAAACTCAGTATCCGTGGATCGAGTTAAAGACCTCCACTCAGATTATCCAAACATGCAAAAATGAAGAATCAAAGACTATGAGCTACAGAACAAAGAACATGAACAAGAATCCAAGAACAATCTCAATGTAATATCTGTTTGTATTCTATGTAATTTTAATGTGTGTTTGAGGTGACCTCCATTAGGGGGAGATTGTTAGGATTTGGAAAATCCAGTAGTTAAAGTGTCGGTCACCTCAAGTATATGTAATCGTTAGAAAGCTCGTAGTCGTAGTTATTTAGTGTTATGTAGTATTTAGTTAAGTAACACCGTGGAGGACGGACGGGTCTTTACCCAATGTATGCCTGATCCACGACCCGTCGCCAGTATGCGTTTTATGTAATGACTATAAATACTCTCTACCTCCCAAGGTAGAGAGTTGGAGCTCATAATAAGATTTTTCTTTCTCTCACTAAAGTTCCCAAACCTCTAACTTTCTCTCTCTAAAACCATTGTGTACGCCTCTTGTGTTTATGTTATGATGTGTATGTGAAATCCAATATGTTACATTAGTTGTGGTTATCCATTTATCCTTACTGTAATTGGGAGTTTTAAATGTTATATTATGACTCACATACCAAGGATCTTCTAATTTCTTTTCCATTTTCTCTCTAGAGGCATTTTCTATTTCCATGTCCTCTTCAGTGTTCTCAATATAATTTGGCTTTTGTTTAGGCTTAAGAATCTCATTACAATCATAAATCGCATTATGATTTGTTTTTGCTTTCTTAAGATATGCATGATTGGGGTCTTCTACAAGGCCAATACTATGCTTATCACTTAATACTCTATGCTTAGTGATCATGTGATCAATCTGAATGGTGTTTCCTTGAACGTACAACATTTTTTCAAGTTTGTTCTTCAAAGTTTTAAGGTAGGAAAAATCATTTAAATGTTTTGATTCCTTTTGTTTGAACTCCTGCTTAAGCACTGTTACATTTTCATGAAGTTCTTGCTTTTGCTTAACCATTTTATTAAGTTTTTCTTGTAAGGAATTTAACTCTTGTTTTAATGTTTCTTCCCTTAAATTACTTTTTCTGATTAATGTACGAATTTGGCCATCCATTTCCTGCTCACATGTGGTCAGCTCAAATTTAGCACGTTGTTCATAGATGGCAACTTGATCCTTATAAATATTTAGTTTAGTGGTCATGGAATCATCAGGCACATAATCAGTGTACTCATCAAACACACATTTATCATTGATGGCAGAAGATGCATCACTTGGTACAACAAGACTTTCATCGTGCTTCACATATTGAACATATGGGACAACATTGCTATTACCCATATTTTCAATATCTGATTCAACGAGTTCTGTTGATTGTACTTCATTAGGAGTCTTTTGCACATCAACCACATCATATAGTTTTAGTACCTCTGATATGATAGAATCCTTGGAGGGACCGGCTTGTTGAGGTGATGAAACCATTGGAGAGATATTAGCCATAAAGATGGTCTGTGCCGTTGCTTCATCATCAGCATCAAATTCAAAAGCATCACAATCTGCAACTTGGAAGACATTGGGATTGTTCTGTGCCAAATCATGCACCGGTTGTTCATCTACATCGGCATCATATGTTTTGGCATTCCCATCAGCAAGAAATAGCAACTCTTCCTCATCCAACACAGCTCTACTATCTTTAGCTTGCACCAGCAACATCTTATCCCTGAAGTACTCTGCATTCTGTGGACGTTTTGGCTGAGTGCAGTTCCTAGCAATGAGTCCTTCCCCTCCACAGTTGTAGCACTTAATTGGTTTACCCTGAACCGTGATCCTTCCTCGGTTCTGAACACCCATATAACCAGCTCCAGTCCCAACATTCCCATAACCAGTTCCAGCTCCTACATTCCCTCATGCATTATATGGTGGATTCACATTTTGCCTTCCTTGTACGTTTTGAACGACAACCATTCCATCTTCAATAGTAGCATGGTTATGTAGATTCGATGAGGTTCTAAGATGGTTGTTGGTGTGGGGAAGTAAGTTTCTGTTTTGTTGAACCATTAGGGCCAGTTGGTTTGCAAGGTTTTCAATAAACATGTTAGATGGGTTATATCCTGGGTCTGGAATGGTAATCTGTTTATGATTCTGAGAGGATGGTATGACTTGTGATGCTTTAGTACTTATTATCACATTGGAAAGAAATGCAGTAGAGTCATTTGAAGAGTTTGCAGCAGCAGTATTAGATTGAAATTTCTCCATGATCAAACATTCATATGTAGCATGCTTCTCATGTTGAAGTAAGTAAGTATACAGTTGTTCATAGTTGGTGTTCCACAGTCCTTTGTTCAATTTGACTGCAGTAACAAATTTGTGCCATTCAGGGTTCATGTTGTTTACGAACATGGAATTGAGTTGGATATTTGGCATTGCCATGTTAATGTTCCTCATATCATTCACAAGTTTGTGAAACCTCACATGATAATCAGTGACACTTTCCCCTGGGTTCATCTTGAAATTCTCAAAGTCATCATAAAGCTATGACTCTCTATCTTCCTTAGTCAATTCTGAGCCAGAGAGAAGCATCTTGACATTATCCCAGACTGCCTTGGCCTCAGTATTATGATTGATCAGCTTGTCAATGTCCTTTTGTAGACCTTGAAGTATGATGTTTGAGGCTCTAATGTCAGAATCATATCTTTTCTTCTCCTTCTCATCAAGATCATCATACGTCCTTGGTCTATCCAAACCCAAAATGACGGTTCCAACAGTTGCAGTTTCAAGAGTATCTTTGGTAGTTCCGATTTTGAATGGTCCTTCATCAATTGACTTAATGATGTTACGACCATTATCTTTGCCCAAGCAGTACAATCTGATTCTCTGTGCCCAAGAGTCATAATCAGTTCTATAAAGCATAGGAGGACGAGTATCGGACCCTGCAGCTTAAACGTCATCAGCAACGGAAGAGATGATTGTAGACATGATTCCTAAGTACACGGAATTTTACTACTCTTTGATTAAACCGAGAAATAGATTCTTTCACGGGATTTTACTAAATCAATAGGAAACCGTAGAACTTAATACAAAAAATGTCAAAACTCAAGTGACAAGTCGCAGTATTGACAAATCGCACTCAATGACAAGTCGCAGTAACAAACCGCATAAAATGACAAACCTCAGTGACAAATCGCAGAAGTTAAAAAATTGCAGAGACAAATTGCACTTAGTGACAAACCGCAACAACAAACCTCAACAATTGACAACTCGCAGAGAACAAACCGCATAACCTATCAAATTGCAGAGGAAAAAACGCTGTCTTTGACGAATCTCAAGGGGACAAGTCACTATCAATAGTAGACCCACTACTTGTCCTTTTGTCCTTTTCACCTCAAACCGCACTGGAACTAACAAATCGCACCGGTTTTTCATCAAATCACATATAAAATGCTCAAACCGCAGCGATAACAGAATCAAATCACACCAAACTAAGGTCAAGTCGTACCCAAAAGATATCAAACTGCAGTCAAGAATTAGTTTACGAGAGACAAACCGCAACCTTGAATAACTTCAAAAACCAAACTTTTCCAATCAAAAACACTACAACCAAGATGAATCTAGGCTTCTAAACCAAAAACTAGACTAATATGATGATCCCAAAGACAAAAGTACAATCAAAATCCAAACTTTAACACTAACTAAGATCAAAATGGTGAAAATGTCTCTAAACTCATTAAAACCCAAAATTTATGAAAACCAACTAAGAATCTAAGAACATGTAAAGTAGATGATCAAACCATGGCTCTTGATACCATTTGTAGCATATTGGTTTTCATAAACACAAAATCACAAACACAAGTATTCGAATGAATGAGGTTCTAGAGAGAGAAAGTGAAGAGAAATGGGAACTTCTAATAAGAGAAAGAAAAATGTATTATGAAGCTCCAACCCTTTGCCTTGCTAGGTAAAGGGTATTTATAGTGTCTTACAATATACGCCACATATGGGCTGTTGATCAGGCATACAGTGGGTATAGACCCGTCTGTCCTCCACGGTGTTACTTAACTAACTATTAACCACAACTAGACGACTACGACTACAAGCCTTCTAATTGTAACACCCCGGAAAATCGGGTTTTAGCTGAAGCATACAAGTCTAGGGTGCTACTAATTGGTATCACAACACAAGGATAGAATAACGGGTTTATATTAAGAAAACTCATTTATTCAAAATAAATCAAAGTTTACAATAAAATTTGATGTGAAAACAGGCCCATAATAAGTAAGCGGTCCCCAAATACAAATATCAGAGTCGTCTATAACCATGCCATGCCATTGCCCAAGAGCCTCCAAAAGTAACTATCGCCTCAATACCTGAAAATACATGCTAAAAGTGTCAACACGAGGTTGGTGAGTTCATAGGTTTGCATAAAAGTATAACGGGTTCAAAAGAGCCTTTCGATCATCGTGACGCCCACAATGTCGTGAAAACAAAGTTTACCTATAAGCAAAATAGTAAGGTAGATCACAAGGTTTTCAAGTGAAAATCGTTTCTCATAAACAAGTCAAATTTAACCGAGGCATACCTTGCCTAATTCGCAGTATCAAAATATTTATCCGCAAAAATAATTCATAAAAAACCACTTGGACCATATCAAAATTTACACTACCACGAATATAGTGTCACGCAAGCTTAACTATTATGCAGGATAAGTCATGAAACCAACGCTAGATAACACATGAACAATCGACATGTTATACGTCCTCCACATGAGCCATGCGGTTCGTACGAGGTGGCCATTCCCAATAGATCTATTCATAACATTCGCACCATCCTGAGCCAGGAGGTAGCAATACATAACAACGCTTGGGTTTCTAACCTTAACCTAGCATGTGATAGCTCACAAAAACATTTCCAGGTCCAATTAAAACAGTTTTCAAGCACTTGTGTCCACTTAAAAACATATTCAAGCCAAATCATGCATTTCATTAAAACAAGTAACAATCGGTTATTCAAATCAATAAAACAATTCATTTAGTAAAAACGAGCATGTATTCTCCCCCAAAACAGTTTAACAGCAAGTAAAAGTAGGGGCCATGAACTCACCTCGATACGAGCAACGCAAGAATCACAACTAACAAGACTGGCATCAAGGAGCAAGCACAACCAAATCACGAAGAAAGGCACATCGATATCCAAAGAGTACAAGTACATCGGTACTACATCGTCACGACCTAATAGTATACGTATTGTCTCAAAATAAGTCTCAAAAAGTAAGATAATATAATATCAAGACAACGTGTCTTAGTTTTCGTGGAATACTCGTGTCAAACGTTTCCAAAAATTCCAGTATCAATATCTCAAAAAAATGTAGTTTTAACATTTCGTGTGGTGGTAAGAAATCAAGACTCGACATACAACTCACGCAAAAAGTAACTCACACCAATGCATAATATATATCCCAATATATTATGAGGAAATAGTCAATAAGAATTGACCAAGACTCAACTCGAGTTGACAACGGCTAGGAAGAAGTCGGGGAACTAAAGACACATAATTATGCTAAGAAAGTAAGTTAATTGGTAAGTTTCAGTGTTTACCCATAATCCCAAAATAGCTTGCATAAAACAACTACGTTTTATAATCAATGATTTAAAAGAACACTTGGTTAGATTCTCAGGTTCATAACAATAAAAGAGATTTGAAATTTAAAAATATGAGTTAGAATGTTTTTATAAATTTTGGCATGACACGTCCATTAATAAAACATTTCCAAGTCATCGTGACTTTAAATAAACCAAGTTTTGAAATTACAACATTTATAAATTTTGTTTCGTTATCATTCACGTAATTATTAGCTTTGAGTTTATTGAATAGTTTGTGAGTGTTCCGTGTCTAATATATTAAATTCTATTAGAGTTATATTATACCGTTAAGTCACAAAGTGTCCAATAAGTCCAATGTCCAATATCGAAAATCCAATAATGATACAAATGTCAATTCAAAATCCGAGTATTTAAGTCCAATATCAATCATATCTCAACCCAATGTTGCAATCCCAATATACTATTTCCAAATCGTCAATATAAGTCGAATACTTGTCCAAGTATTTCATGTCTCGATTCAAAATTTATAATCCATAAAGTATTATCGTAACCCAATTCAAAGCATTAAGTACAAAACTATATCGAAACTCACCAACGATCACAAGTGCCAAATAAATAAATCACGTTCGTTAAATGTTTAATAATCGCAAGTATCGTTACAAGTTAAATAGGCCTAACATAATAAAACTCTTTTATTGAACTTAGTGGGTTTATCGCAACGAAACCATCCTCAATATAATTCTTACCACACGAGAATGTTTTCAAAATGTTAACATTTCTAGAAAACTATATAACAACACCATTTATTTTTAACATCAAAACATTTTATACCAATTTCATATACGTCCCCAAACTCAGAATGCCACGAGGTCATTTAATACCCATTTGACTATCGATAACCAAAACAACACCCCTTGGTGCTATTGCTAACCCGAATCCAAGTCACACTTTACATGGGTGCTGTTGAATCGACACACGCAAACAAGCACCCCCATGGGTCTCGTTACCAAGCCAAACACAAGACGAACAACACAACCCTTTCTAAACTACTTATACCACACAAAAGGTTTCAAACATAAGATTACGCATCTCTAAATTGAGCAGACCCGGATCAAACCCGAGACACAAACACCAAACCAATCAGCAGCTACAAACTAAAATGAAACTTAAGACAAAATACTCTCAATAAGCACAATCGATTTTGAAAGAATCAAATCAAGTCCGGACCCAAACAAAATACGCAAATCCAGATTTGAGCGTGAATCCCAAATCGAGCTTTACTGATACAAAAACAATAACAATAACAATCTCAGATATCCAATTCAAGGTAGACCTGAAGTCAGTCGGGGTCCGACCCGACCCATAATCAACTCGGACTCAAACAAACACTCTTTAATCCATTTTTATTCCATACGAAATTTATAATGAAAATATTTTTAAATCAGTTTAATCTCATAAATCATTTTATCAGTTGTATTCCACGAAATATTAACACTCGCTTTATAACAAAACAATAACAACGCTTGAATCAGATTTTGACATACCAAAATAAACGAGAGAAAGAGTAATGATATAAGGGAGACGAGATGGTGCGGAGTGGCTCACGAACCAGAATAAAACCCAACAATAATGTGTAAACAAACACGAGCAAAACAACCAAGTTAACCCTTAAAACCTTCGATCTCCATGCTCCTTAATCGACACCATTACCCGGTTTATATATGAACCTTGAAACCCTCGAATCTTGTACCAAGGATAACGATAGAAGTGGTGGCTGAGGTGGTGATGTGGCCGGCGGCGACATGGTGGCTGCACAAAGGGGTGGTGGCTGAGTAGTGGAGAGGAGAGGGCAGGAGAAGTGTGAGGTGATGGATTAGGGTGAATGAAATCCTATAAAACCCTAAAACCAATTTACTCTATTATAAACTTTTTAATAGTTAATAAAAAAAAGTGAAAGGTTTACTAAACTTGAGGGGAGGTGGGGTAAATGTGCCATGGGGACCAAAAGCGTAATTTACTCCATCTTTTGCATTTTTGCGGTTTCGGGTTCATTTGAACTAGTAAACACGAGGTAAAAATTACGAAATTTACGCCGTTGCTTTTAAAATAATTTTTCTGATAAAATCAAGTATTTACACGATTAGTTTCTCGTAATAAAATAACAAACAAATCAAACTGACATTATAGGCTTATGGTCGCTCGAAGATAGCTAAGCAGGTCTAATTTTCACGCTTTCATGAGACAACTTTCTCGCTTTCACGCCAAATGAGCTCGTGAAAGTTCAGAAATAAGAAACAGACGAATTTTGTCGAAAACGAATATCTGGAAAAGTGCGACTTGTTACATACTTCCCTCCTTATTGAAATCGCGTCCTCGCGATTCAATTCGAGTTATCCGTTAGATTTGAAAAGAGATATAGATACTTTCACAAGATTCCATTTTCAACGCTCTTACGCCGAATTCCGATGTTTTTAGAGTTTCCCGATCAAGAAAAATAGAAAACGACTTGCTCAAGTCATTTGACCTCACGGTTTACGGTTTCATAGGTTCCTCAACACGCCTTAGGCGTCAATAATATGGATATCTCCCAAAGAAAGACAATTATCGTTTTCAACAATGAGGCATTACCTCTGATTACGCACATGAAGATGTCATGAATAACTAAGCTTTGATGGTTGCTCAAAGCTCTAAGCTGCCAGTCCAGCTCTAGCAAGAGTCTTAAAAGGATTTGCACAACAAAGATTTGGCTTTCCATGTTTACTAAACGTATCACACAATCCATGGTGAGATTTTTAAGCATAGCCTCGTTTCCAATCATGGAGTCTCAAAGATTCATGTCATCCGTCCATCTTAGCTCTTCTGATGATCGTGAGCAGTTTGCATTCTGCTTTTGATCTAAAGAATCTCTCGACATGAACAGTTTTAGGATATCAAGTTGGGTATCCCCCAATTCAATCCAAACAATAGTTGAGCGGCATTTTCAACCATGAAGTGCCTCGTACAACATGGATATGGTTATGTGAGATTTCGACCAATGGGAGGTGTCTATCCCAACCAGTGTCGAAATCGACACGCTATTATGCAACATGTCCTCTATCATTTGAATAGTTCTTTCACTCTAGCCAACGGTCTATGGATGGTATCCAACACTTATACCAAGACCTGTCCTCATGGCTCTTGGAGTGATTACTAGAAATTTGATGTGAATCGGCCTTCACGATTAGAATGATAGGAGTCAGTACCCCACAATGTACAACAATCTCTTCCACGCATAAAGCAAGCAAGATTAAAATCTCAGAATGCGAAAACATTTTGTAGGATGACCGCAGTACGGTCTGACGAGAATCGAAAACAGCTTGCAAGACAATGGCAGTACGACTCAATATCTCATAAGGAGGCAGCAAGGATAATTGATGTTCTCGAGAGATGAATGAAGGTTTATGTGTCAGTTCCAAGGATCGCGGTTCAAGTTTCTCCTTAAAGTCTTAAGGTTTCTGTTGGGCCAACAGAATCTCCGTCGAAAAGAGAGTTAAGCAGATTCAGAGTACGACTCTCAAGGAGAGAGCATTAATTACTACTAGCAATCAATAGATTGATTCCGTAGTTCACTTAATACTTAACGCAGAGAGATAAAACATTCAAATCCAACGTCATAATTTCCAAAAGAAATTCGACTACCAATCGATACCGAATCAAATTTTAAATACAATTGAACGACGATGGTTTCAAAAAAAAAGTTATGATAAAAGCATACACATCGATAGAGCGCAAGGTGTAACATGAAAAGAACAATATCAATGGAATAATCATTGATCGAAGATAAGGCTTGGAGTAAAGGCGTCTACAACAAGACCAAAACGACACCACGAGAATAAGCGAATCCATTTTCACCATAGGAATCAAAATCGCAGAATCTAACAATCCAAATTCAATGTAGCCAAGATCGATTCCTAATATTCCAAGAAGCCCGATGAGCTTATTAAAACTTCACGCAATCCAAATGCAAACTTGTGACCTATCGGGTTTAACCTGACCCGATGCAAAACAAGGTCTTACACCCAACGCATTCCAAAATAATCCCAAGTCAAATAATGATTATAAATAATTTAATAAACGATTCATAACAAAGGAAGAATATCACGATAAACAAGAATTTGTGATGCCAGTGTGTTGTGTGTGAAGGAAAGCTTTTATAAAATTTCATGCTTGTATACACACACCAAAACTTTTCAATTTCAAATCAAACCAAACCAACCGGACATAATTTATTATAACTATCGCAAGTATCGCAAAATTCACCTCTCGAAATGGACATAGGTGATCAGGCTATGTCCCACTATCCCTGGTTGAATATAGGTATCCGTCTATATTCACCCGAGGTTCAATGAATTTTGATATACTTGACTTAGTTACTCTAGCCTCATGTCTTTCACTTTCCAATATCCATTTTCAAAAGATTAAAACAAGTGTCCACACGCGAGGACGAGTGATGAGATTGTGCAGCGAAAAAGGCACAATGCTACAACAGATATGATGCGTAAGCATAAGTATGTCGAAGATACTTATAGTAGATAGCCAAAAAAAATGAATGGATATACTCATCCAATAATAAGGCTCACATCTCATCAAATATATTAGCAATCAAAGTCACAAGTGAGGCATCACCAAGGTGTAGACACGTTTGGTCATAGGGTTAAATTTTCATAAAAGTGGTTATAGTCTAGGGAAAATTTACCCAGTTCTATATAACCTAGGCTCATACTAGTCAGAATAATTCCCTAAAAATCGGTTTTTAGCTAAGCATACAAGTCTTGGTGCTACTAATTGGTATTACAAACACAAGGATATAATAAC
>OU343223.1:175185787-175619426 GCA_910596185.1 Chrysanthemum makinoi
GCAGTCTTCATTCATGGCAGTTTTAATGTCTTTTGGTTCGACCTTAGAGAGTAAGGAGTTGAAGAAGCACCATAAGGCATCGGTTGCAAGTTGTTTCCGTGTGGATACTAGACGAGAGGGGTTTCCAATGATGTTATCTAATGGGTGATCATGTGTCCATTTTCTAAGGTGTTCATGTGGTTGTTGTTGTGGAACTGAAGTAGCAGAGTCGATATCTCCTGATGAAGATGGTTCTCATGATGATTCAGGAGCAAATATGTTTTCAAATGGAGCATCTTCGGGAGTAGCAAAGGGATTAACTTCATCATTGATGACAGAAACAATTCCATGATGTACATTCGATGATTGATGATTTGTTGATGAGACAGAGTGATCAGCAGCAGGCGCTTCTTGACTTAATAATATTGAGACTGAAGGGTTGACTTCATTCACAGGGATAGGAGCAGCCTCTGTAGATGGAATTCACATTTCATCGGCATTTGGTTCATAGTGTTCATCAAACATAGGATCAAACAATTTCTTTAAATCATCTTCAGATGGAGGTACATATGGAGTTGCTGGAAATGAGTTTGGTACAAGGGATGAACCAATGGGACTGTTTTGAAGTGCGGGTCCAGAATTGGATTGTCCAGGAGCCATTTGACCGGTCAGCTCATCGAACGTAACGTGAATTGTTTCCATGATATTTCGGTTCTCTTGTTGTAGATTCGGTAACCCTTCTTGTTTGGTGCATAACCAACAAAACTCCAATATCTGCCTTTTCTCTTAATTTACCTAAGTCTTGACCGTCATTCGTTAGATAGCACAAAGCACCAAACACACGAAGGTAGGAGAGATCAGGTTTTCGTTTATGAACAAGTTCATATGGAGTTTTTCCATGAGAGGTGTGTATAAGGGAAAGATTTTGGGTGTAGCAAGCAGTGGCAATGGCTTCAGCCCGTAGAAACATTGGAACCTTTGAATAAATTAGCGTTGTTCTTGCGGCTTCCACAAGAGTTCGATTTCATCTTTCAACTACACCGTTCTGTTGAGGAGTTTGTGGAACACTTCTTTGATGACTGATTCCAACACTTTCATAAAAACTCTGTGCCATTGTCTGTTCGAACAATTCCGACTGTATTGTTGAGTCGAACCTGAAGCTGTTTGATTAGTTTGATGATGACATCTGGAGTTTCATCCTTTGTCCTCAAAAACATTACCCAAGTAAATCGAGAGTAGTCATCAACAACTACTAGAATGTATTTCTTCCCATTTAGCGTTTGCACTCTCATTGGTCCGCATAGATCCATATGAAGGGTATGAAGAACTTCCATTACTGAATTTGTGGGTTTTGGTTTGTGGGATATTTTTGTGCTTTTACCCAATTGACAAAATGAACAAAGATGATCTTTTTCATATTTTAATCTAGGTAAGCCTCACGACAAGATCCTTTCTGTAAAGGTTATTAATGGTGCCGAAGTTCAAGTGATTGAGACGACGATGCCATAACCTTGACTTTGTTTTAGAAGCCTTTGACAGCAAGCAGATTGGAGAAGACTTCATCATGTCTTCGATGGAGATGGTGTATAGGTTAGAACCACGAGTACCTCTTAATAATTCCACACCATCAAGTTCTCTAACGAAGCAAGTATGTTTTCTAAAGGCCACCTCTAGATCGGAATCACAAAATTGACCAACAGAGAACAAATTATGACCAAGACCTTCCACAAAATATACCCTGGAGATTACACTTTTGCCAACTACATAATCACCATAACCCATAATTGCTCCAAAATTGTCGTTCCCGAATCTAACAATCCTGATGAATTTACTCACGAAGTTCATGAGCCGCGACCGGTCTCCAGTCATATGCTTGGAATAGCCTGAGTCCAAGTACCACAGAACGATTTGAACGATCTGCAGTTGAACACATACAAGAATGGATGACTGGATAATTGGGATCCCCATGCAAGAATGGGTTACACTTGGTTAGTAACAGTGTTTGAAACACCCACATCAGAAATAGAAACACCCATATCAGAAACAGAAGCAATGGAATCATTAGGAATAGATGTAGTGCTGGTGTCTGTATTCGACCTATTCAAAGTATGTTCACTTCTTAAAGGAATAGTTCTACCAGTAGGCATCCATTTTCTAGTGGGCATTGTCTTAGCATTTAGAGGGAAAAACTAATTATCCTTATGGCCAAAAGGTATCCATTGATAACCTATCTTACTAAATGTTCTTCCTGTGGGTTTCCACTGTTTTCTAACTTTCTTACGTGTTTGCCTTTTAGCCTTCTTAGCATGATTTTTAGCATTAACAATTCTAACTGGGCATTTGACAGCATTAGACAAAGCATTCACACCATAATCATGATTAGCAACAGAATTCAAACAGACATCATTACATGGTTTGCAAATAGTATCAGAATTTGAATTAATTACAGTACGCCTATGGCTAATACTAGAATCAACATGATTTGTGTAGAAAACTAGAAGGGGGGGTTGAATAGTTTACCAATTAAAAACTTTGTTTTGAAACTTATTCTAAAGATCAATTGATATTGATCTTAGATATGTTAATGAAATATGCAAGCAATATGTAAGAAGTAAATAAGGAAAGAAATGATCAAACCACAACAAGTTGTTTATAGTGGTTCGGTCTACAAGGACTCTTTTTCCTTGCCCTACTCCACTCCTCGAGTCTCACACTCGAGAGTTTTACTTCACTAGTCAACAAGCTCCTTTCACCGGCGGAGAAAACCTTTACACTTCGCTTACACTATTTCCGACACTAAGCTAGATGTCGAGTTCTTTCCAAGGGTACAACCACTCCCACACACAATGTATTTTGAGGACTAAAATACTAACCACTCACACTCACAAGATTATGATGGTTTGATACAACAATGAAGTATGAATCAACACTAGATCATACAACACTAAACAAACAAGACTTCCAACTTCTCGTTGAAGCTTGAATATGACTTGATCTTCTTTGCTACAAAAGAGATCACTAATATGATATGAAACCGAGTTAGAAAGGTTAGAGAGAAGATATGTATGAGAGTATGTTAGAAAGGGATGAAAAACTACTTGGCTTGGCATTGCTATTTATAGCCAAAGTGGACAGAAGCGTCCACGGACCGCGGAACCCTTAAAAGGGTTCCGCCCGTGTACCATTTTGGTACCGCCGGTCGGACAGTCAAGATATCAAATCTTTGCTAAAGTCAACTCTATCTAAGTGAGATTGTGCAAGATATGAAGAGTACAAATCCACACAAAATATCTAATGAAATCTTCCAATGATTTCCATGATGCATTACATGATGTCATATGTTGTATTTCTATTTTTAGAAATATGCAAGTACATAAGTAGTGTTTGGTTTTAAGAACCTAACACATTCTAAAAACTACTATCATACATAATGATTAGAGTCATATCAAGATGTTACTAATCATAAATGTAAATGCTTGAATGATGAATATATTGTTTGAAAAAGCTTGTTTTAATATCTATTAAACTTGACAAGCTTTAAGCTTTTATACAAATTAAATTTACTTTTGTCGTTAACAAAACTTAGGTAAAGATCAAAAATATAAATAACGTTTAATGACGATATTTGTATTAACAATCTCCCCCTTTTTGTTGAGGACAAAATATAAATTTTATTTTTATAAAAGATACAAAGTTTGTACAAGAGTTATAAAAATATTAGTTTTAGAACTTGAAAAGAGAATGATAATGCAAGTGTATGATGTTTGACTATTTATGAAAGTCAAAGTATTCACTAGTTGATGCATGATGTTGACTTTTTCGAAAGTCAAAGTATGCGTTTGACTTTTTAGGAAAAGTCAAGTATTATCAATGAGGGTTCTGTTTGACTTTTAGGAAGTCAAATGTATGCAGTTTGACTTTTTCAGAAAAGTCAAATATAAATAATTTCAAAGTTCTATATTTTCTCCCCCTTTTTGTCTCAACAAAAAGAAGAGGCTATGCGGAATGTAATGAGCCCGAGCTATTATCTCCCCCTTGTTCAAAGCTCCCCCTAAATTGGGTGCTTTAATGGGAAGATACATGGATTGTGAAAATAAAGCTACAAAAAAAATGTTAGTAATAATGATCATTCACAAGCATTTCCAAACACTATGTAATGACACCAACAATATAATAAACAACATTCATTAGTTAAAATTTTTCATGAGTAAAGATCATGAAAAGAGAACACAATGATGTGTTTTAGTACAAGAAAAAAATTATCCTAAGAAAGTAAAGACTAGTCTAAAACCATCCTAAAGTGATGGTGGATGGGAAAGAGCGTTGAGACGCTCAAGGATGTGGTTGAGGATGAACCTCATTTCTTCTTGGAAGTCATGGACCATAACCTGGGTCCTTTCCACGGTTTGGCCCGTTTGCTCACAAGTTGAGCAACCATGCCTTGGAGGGTAGAATGTTTGGGGAGGTTGTGGTGGTGGAATGGTGGATGTGTTGGTGTTGGTGGAAATGTTTGGGGTGGTCATGATGGAAGCAAGCAAAGCACTTTGCATTTGCATTGTCTCACTCAAGTGAGAGTCCACCATGCCTTTGAATTGGTGGAGGTTGTGGAGTTCGGTTTGAATCTCCTCTCTAGTGGGATTGGCATCCCACATACACTCCTCAATGTCCTCAAGATGAGGGAACATTGATGTGGGGAGTGAATGATCCCCATACAAAGGACCATGAATGTCTTTGTGAATGGGGTGGAAGAGAAGAGGTTTAGGCCCTAATGGGGCGTTTGGGTCAAGAGATGACCGAGGTGACTCATGAGCCATCCGCTCAATTGAGCCAAAGGATGGCAATGGTGGTGGATGATTTGGCCTAGGAGGCAAGTCATCCAAGTCCTCCAAGAAAGGATTTGGGGAGGTTGGTGGAGTGGAAAATAACTCCATGGGAATGAGAGTTGGAGACCTTGGTGAAGGTGGTGAGGGTGTTTTGGATGTTTGGATGGGTGCCGGTGGAGGTGAAGTTGGTGTTTTTGTTGGTGGTGGAGTGGTGATCACAATGTGTGATTGAGTAGGTGTGGCTAAGGTAAGGTTTGTATCATCTCGGATGGGAGATGAGATTGTGAGTGGAGAAGACTCGGATGAGGAGCTAAGGTGAACAAAGCAACAAGGCCTCACACTAATTCTAGCGGTCTTCTTGCAAGGTTTTGGAGATGATTTTGTCATTTTTGACTTTGGTTTGTCTTTGCTAGATGATAGTAAGAATGAAGAAGGTGTGAGGATGATCATGGTAAAACCTCTCAATTTATAGAAGTGAAAAATCATGGAGAAATGTGTTTGATTTGATGTTCAACCATTGAAGAGATGAGGTTCCTAATGATTTGGAAGTGGGTTGAATGCTAGTCATATCACCCAAGTCAAGCCATTCAAGAGAGATGGAGTGAAGAAGAAAAGATTTGCAATAAATGTGTTCTAGTGAGTGGAATTTCCTAATATTCAGATCACCCACGGATTTGAAGGTACCAAAAATTTGGTTCCTTCCTTTATGCAAAAGGGCTCCTTGGGTGGATTTTTCAAATTTTTGAATTTTGGTGGGAAATGGATTTCTTATATACTTAAGTGAATTATACTAGTTCTAATAAGGGTATAAGCAAGTTAGGATTGATTTATAAGCATTGGATGGTAATTTGGAATCACGAAATAGTCGAAATTCAGAAAGTTACCTGAAGGATCCACGGCACCAAAATCATACACGGCCGGAACCCTAAAAGGGTGCCGTCTGGTCCTGTACAGTACGGCGGTACCATTTTACATAACTGACGGTACCAAATTTATGGTGCCGTCTGATCCGTGAAGTGCAGAAAAATGGACAGAGTTCGTTTTTAGGTGTCGGGGACTTTTCGAAACCCGAAATTCTTCTCAAAACATGTTATACTAACCATTTCTAGTTAGGAAAAGTAGATAATATATATATAAACATAGTGGAGCATGTATTTTGAGCAAGGCTTATTGATTTTCACATTATAGTGAAAATGGGTAAAATTTGATAGCATACTTGTGCTATCCCCCATGAAATTGTTAGCATTTACCATTGTTTCAGGTTATATTATCATCCTACATAATAAAAACAACCAAATTGTATCAAACATTAATGATAATGTATTGTTCCAAACACTCCTTAAAAGTACCCTTATTTGTCCAACTTCTTGTAAATCTTGTTCATCATCCTACCAAGGCACTTGAACATTCCCTTAGTTTGCTTGAACTCCGCTGATTCATTCTCTATTTCGGGAAGAGACGCATAATACTCATGAGGCGGAAGACGAGAGCTTGGAAGACCATCCTCGGAGCTATTTGATGATGATGATGATGGAGTTGGAGGTTTTGCTCTCTTGCCTTTTGTCTTAGCAACTCGTGCATCACTCAAAGGTACAAAGATGTGAGGGATGAGCTCATAGTGAAGGTGCATCCCTTTTGGTGTTGGTGGAATTGGTGCAAAGTTTCTATAGAGACGGGTGAGGAGCATCCCGTATGGAAGAGCAACCGATCCTTGAGTTGGAATATCAATCATTCTCCTAGCTATGTAGTAGGCTAAATTGAATGGTTGACGGGTGGACAAGTTGTAGAGCATATGACAAAGGCAAGCGTTAATGTGATCCCTATTTCCTATGGTGCTAATGACGTTGGCTCTAAGTAGCTCCTCCCATTTCTTAAATTCGGGCTTAAGTTCATTTAGCTCCATTCCATATGGATCTCGGTTTACTTCTTTTCCCTTTCGGGTAACTCGGGTTGTATCACTTTTTGGGTTAAAAGGTGTTCACGGATGACATCCTTATCGGCCAAACGGGTTTGGTAGGGTAGAGAGCGGTCATTGATAGCATCAAGAGCGGTGAGTGACCATTTATCCGAGTAGACACAAGTTCCTCGGTTGGGAATTCCTAGCACTTGAGCAAAGTTGGCTAAGGTGATGGTGTAGTCGTTTTGATTAATTCTAAACCTAAGACAAAATTCATCATCGTCTTCATCACTAAAGCCGGTCACACTAGCATAGAATTCTAACACAAACCTAGGACAAATTGGTTCATCGATGTCAAGAAGACAATCGAATTGAATGGCGGCTAGTTCTTCACGAAGGTTGGTATTTTCAAGGAAGGATGAGTGAATGGTTCTACCCTCATGGAAATACCTTGATTCTAGACCCCTAAATATTTCTACTTGTTCTTTGGTAAGTCCTTTGGTTTTGTGGTGTTTGGGAATGTAGTTAAGGGTGTCTTTGTGATCATAGAATCTTGCGGCTACCATGGTTATTCCTAAGGACAAGAGTTAATATGTTAAAAATGAGAATAAGTTTTAACGTTTTTGGTTCTAGTGTGTGCCTATATGAAAACAATTTGGAGTTGCGGTTATCTCGACTCATTTTATGCACAAAGATGGTTTTAGTGGGGTGTTTGGCAAATACCATGAGATAACCCAAATGCTCCTAATTCAATGTGGCTTCATTTGAATATACCCGGAATGCATATTAGTTATGCAATACCTTTAGTATTCAAGAGCATGCAAGTGATGAAAATTTAACGTTTCTATTTGTATTAGCAATGAAAAAATTGTTTTCCTACAAGTGAGAAGCTTTTCAAAATTTTTGACATGGGGTGTTTGGTTGTTTGAATAGGGCCTTATATTCATTATCTATCAATTAGTGGAAGCATGATTTGTTTATGCAATATGATAATGTAGTACCTAATTTCAATGACTAGTTATGCAATTTGCCAATTGAATTCATATTTGGTATAAAAGCATACATAAAACCCCATGTAATGATTTGTGATAGTTTTGTGCATAAATAAGAATCCTAGACTCGGAATTAAGAGATGAAATGTAGTTAGGATACTTACAATGATGTTATCTTCAGTGATTAGTGAGTTGGAAGATGACAATAATGAGCTTGGTTTAAGTTTACACGTTTTGGTAAAGTGGGTTTTGAGGAAGAGGATGATTTGTATAAAGCAGTTTTGCTTCTGTAGATACCACGGACCAGACGGTACCAAAAATTTGGTTCCGTCTTTGTTATCGTTGGGTGCCGTGGCTACAGTAGCAGGTACAAGACAAATTTGTTTAGTTTTGACTATTCTAATGTTTTGGGCTATGTTTATCCTACATGTTTGGTTCCATTAACCCTAAACCAAGTCTAAGAAGATTAAAAGGTTCTCGTTTAAGAGGCTTAGTTAAGATGTCGGCAATGTTGTCTTCGGAGGATACTTTCTCAATTGAAATGTTTCCTTTTTGAACATTGTCGCGAAGAAAGTGATGGCGGATTTCAATATGTTTTGTACGAGCATGTTGAACGGGATTCTTGCTGAGATCGATGGCTCCTTTGTTGTCGCAAAGTATCACAATGTCGTTGAGATGAATTCCATAATCTACGAGAGCTTGCTTCATCCAAAGAGCTTGTTGACATGCTTTTCCGGCTGAGACGTACTCGGCTTCAGTAGTTGAGATGGCCAAGGCCGTTTGCTTCTTTGCAAACCATGAGGTGAGACAATGTCCAACAAAAGTGCAAATACCACTTGTACTTTTTCTATCGACATAGTCACCGGCATGATCCGAGTCGGCATACACTATGGTTTCTACACCCGTTCCTTTGGGATACCATAATCCTAAACACGTTGTTCCCTTAATGTATCTAAAAATCCTTTTAAGGCTTCTAAGTGTGATGCCTTTGGGTTTTCTTGAAAGCGAGCACATAGACAAACACTAAACATAATGTCGGGTCTACTAGCCGTAAGATAGAGTAGGCTACCAATCATTCCTCTATATTTAGTGTTATCTACGGATTCACCTTCCTCATCCTTGGTTAGTTTAGTGTCCGAGGACATGGGTGTTTTAGTTGGTTTGGAATCTTCAAGACCAAATTTCCTAAGCATGTCTTTTATATATTTAGATTGGTTAAAAAATATGCCATCTTCTAGTTGTTTTATTTGAAGTCCTAGAAAGAAATTTAACTCACCCATCATACTCATTTCAAACTCGTCGTGCATGATTTTAGAGAAATCATCACATAATTCTTGACAAGTTGATCCGAATATAATGTCATCAACGTATATTTGAACAATGATAATATGTGATTCCTTTTTCTTGGTAAAAAGAGTATTATCTACTAATCCCATAGTATATTTGTTATCAATAAGAAAAGTCTTAAGTCGGTCGTACCAAGCTTTTGGTGCTTGCTTAAGACCATACAATGCTTTCTTGAGTTTGAAGACATGATGTGGTTTCTCAAAGTCGGTGAAACCGGGAGGTTGAGCAACATACACTTCTTCGTTAATAAACCCATTAAGAAAGGCACTTTTAACATCCATTTGAAATAATTTAAAATCATAGGCACATGCATAAGCAAGCAATATTCTAATAGACTCAAGCCTAGCTACCGGTGCATAAGTTTCATCATAATCAATCCCTCTTGTTGATTATAACCTTGCGCTACAAGCCTAGCTTTGTTTCTAGATACTATCCCATTTTCATCCATTTTATTTCGAAAAACCCATTTTGTTCCAATTATAGTTTGATCTTTAGGTTTTGGAACTAATTTCCAAACATCATTTCTAACAATTGGTTTAACTCTTCTTGCATGGCAATTTCCCATGATTCATCTTTTATTGCTTCATTTATGGTTTTTGGTTCAATGGTGGATACAAAACAAAAATAATTACTTTGATTTTGGGCTTGTGACCTTAAGGTTCTTTGATTGAGTTGTCCTATGACTTTTCCTAAAGGATGACTTTTAGATTCTTTGATGTTGACAATTTCTTTATTTAATGGTTCATCTTCCTTGTTATTATTAATTATTTCTTGACCTTCTATCATTTGACTTTCAACTAAGTCATCATCTACCAAAGGTGATGTCTTAGAGGGAGGTGGACTTTCGTCGAATGTTATGTTCAACGATTCCTCGACTATCATTGTTTCTTTGTTTAGGACAATGTAAGCTTTACTAGTTTGAGAGTAACCAAGAAATACACCTTCATAAGACTTTGGGTCAAACTTGGTGAGATAATCCTTAGTATTAAGAATAAAGCATTTACAACCAAAGACTCTAAAATATCCTAACGTTGGCTTTTTACCTTTATAGAGTTCATATGGTGTTTTGTTTAAGAAAGGACGTATTAAGACTCTATTCAAAATATATGTAGAAGTGTCAACGGCGTTACACCAAAACTTTTGAGGAATGTTTTGTTCATTAAGCATTGTTCTACTCATTTCTTGAATTGTTCTATTTTTACGTTCTACTACTCCATTAGATTGAGGTGTTCGTGGAGCGGAAAAGTTATGTGTTATACCATTTGTATCACAAAAGTTTCCAAATTGAGTTTCGTTGTCAAATTCCGGACCATGATCCGTACGGATCGACACAATTTTGACACCTAGAAGATTTTGAATTTTCTTGCTAAGTATTTCAAATTTATCAAAAGCTTCATTTTTGGTTTTCAAAAACAACGTCCAAGTAAACCTTGAATAATCATCTACTATGACCAAAGTGTATAAGTTGCCTCCATAGCTTCTTATAGCGGATGGTCCAAACAAGTCCATATGTAATAATTCTAGACACTTAGATGTGGACACCATATTTTTAGATTTGTGACTACTATGTGTTTGTTTACCAATTTTGCAAGCGTCGCAAAAGTGTTGGTCATATTTAAGTTTTGGTAAATTCCTAACCAATTCTTTTGAAGATAGGTTTTGTATAAGTCTCATATTAGCGTGACCTAAACGCCTATGCCAAAGAGATGAGCTATCATCTAATGTTGTTAGGCAAAGTTTGTCATTATATGTTTTATCTATTTTCATGACATATATGTTATTTTTCCTAACTCCTTTAGCTATGGTGATACCATCTTTTAGTATTTTACTACCATTTTCATCAAATAGTACTTTATACTTTTTATCACATAGTTGGCTAATACTAAGTAGATTAAATCCTAACCTATCCACATGAGCAACATTTTCAATAGTTAGGGAGTTATGAGCGATCGTACCTTTGCCAATAATTTTGCTTTTGAGATTGCTACCAAAGGTGACATTACCTCCGTCATACTCTTGGTATGATGAGAAGAGAATTTTGTTGCCCGTCATGTGTCGTGAGCAACCACTATCTTTTATCCATTCATCAGGTTCCAATCCAACTTTCAAGCATACCTAAGAAGCAAATAACTCAAGCATTTGGTCCCCAATATCTCATGGGTCCATTTGGGTTACACATACCATTTATTTGATTCATGTATGGAAATGATGGGTAAGAGTTCCATGGCATGTAATCTGGAGTTTGATATGGTCTAGGAAAGTTTTGATTCCAACCATTGTGTTGGTAGTTGGGTTGTACGTTGTGGTTGCTCTTAGGAAAGGGGCGTTTGGCAAAAGGAGTTTTATATCGTTGTTGAGTAGTTTTGATCTAAATTCATTTTTGACAAGTCCTACTCCTGAAGTAACGGTTGGTTTTAGTTTAATACTATTATTGGTTTTCTTTGTTATTTTAACAAATTCATTACGGTCCGTATTGCGAACATTCGTTCGTTGAAGTACCCACGGCACCATTTTGCACAACGGACGGAACCCTTATTTTGGTTCCGTCGGGTCCGTGCTGTACAGCAGCAATTTTGACAGAATGTTCATCTTTTTCGGCCGTTTTATTTTGACTCTTTGGAATTAATACTTCATTAAAACCTAGCCCATTCATGTCTCCTGGTGTTTTATGAATTTTAACTATTTCATCGGCAAGAGCGATGTTCTTGTTAAACCTTTTAAATTTAGAATTGTTTTCTATTAAAACATCTTGTGTGAGCTTTAGTTTTTCTATTTCAAGTTTAAGCTCTTGACATGATTTACAATCATCGTCATTTGCTTTTCCTTTTTCTAATCGTTTTGCTTTTTCTTTTAACTCATAAACTTCATTTTCCAAAAATTCCTTTTTGGTTTTTAAAAATTTATTTTTAGTTATGATTTTTAGACTTAGCTCACACAATTGATTATATTGTTTTTGCAAAGTGTCATCATCAATAGAAGAATAAGAAGAGTCGGAAAGTACCTCATTTGACTCATGTGCCATTAGAGCGATTTCTTCCTTGCTTGATTCTTCATCGTCTTCACTATCACTCCAAGCACCACTTACAAAAGCTCGTTGAGTTTTGCTTTTAGGTGGCTTGGGACATTCTCCTATGAGGTGACTTGCATCACCACATCTAAAACATTTTCTTTCACCTTTTCCTTTCTTGTCATCCCGATCCTTTCTGAATGGCTTCTTTTCTTCTCGAGGTTGTCTTACGAACTTTCCTCTTCTTCTAAAGAACTTCTTAAAATCTCTAACGGCCATGGCATATTCCTCATCTTCGCTACCGGAGCAAGATTCGTCATCATCACTTGATTCCGCTTTTGCTTTTAGAGCAACGGATTTGATCTTCTCCCTTTTTCCTTTGATGATCTCCGAATCTTTCTCCATCACCATTTCGTGTACTTTGAGGTTACCGATCAACTCGTCTAGTGACATTATTGAGAGATCTTTTGATTCCTCAATGGCGGTCACTTTAGCTCTCCATTTGGGATGGAGTGCTCTAAGAAATTTCCGGACAAAGTTCTTACTACGAAAAGATTCATCAAGTGCTTTAAGTGATGTAATAATAGTGTTAAAGCGAGCAAAGCCACAATCAATGGTTTCATCTTCAGGAATAACAAATTGTTCATATTGTTGAACAAGAAGATCAATTTTGTTATCCTTGACTTGTGAATTACCTTGATGTGTAACAATTAAAGATTCCCAAATATCTTTGGCGGTTTCACACATAAAAATTCTTTCATATTCTTTTCTAGGTAAAGCATTATAAAGCATCATTTTAGCTTCATTATTTTTAGCAACTAGTTTCTTTTGTTCATCAACGGAAATATCCTTTGTTGTAGAACTAAAATCCCCTTTAACAATAATAAACCAAAGATCTATATCTTTTGATTTTACATATGTTTCAAAACGGTTTTTCCAATAGATAAATCCATTGGTTTCAAAGAGTGGTGGTCTTTGCATAGATTGCCCTTCTTTAAAGTTTTCAGAATCCATGGATCGTTTCAAATTTATAAAATACAAGTTATTTTAGAAATTCTTGAGCAACGAGGCTCTGGTACCAATTGTAGAAAACTAGAAGGGGGGTTGAATAGTTTACCAATTAAAAACTTTTTTTGAAACTTATTGTAAAGATCAATTGATATTGATCTTAGATATGTTAATGAAATATGCAAGCAATATGTAAGAAGTAAATAAGGAAAGAAATGATCAAACCACAACAAGTTGTTTATAGTGGTTCGGTCTACAAGGACTCTTTTTCCTTGCCCTACTCCACTCCTCGAGTCTCACACTCGAGAGTTTAACTTCACTAGTCAACAAGCTCCTTTCACCGGCGGAGAAAACCTTTACACTTCGCTTACACTATTTCCGACACTAAGCTAGATGTCGAGTTCTTTCCAAGGGTACAACCACTCCCACACACAATGTATTTTGAGGACTAAAATACTAACCACTCACACTCACAAGATTATGATGGTTTGATACAACAATGAAGTATGAATCAACACTAGATCATACAACACTAAACAAACAAGACTTCCAACTTCTCGTTGAAGCTTGAATAAGACTTGATCTTCTTTGCTACAAAAGAGATCACTAATATGATATGAAACTGAGTTAGAAAGGTTAGAGAGAAGATATGTTAGAAAGGGATGAAAAACTACTTGGCTTGGCATTGCTATTTATAGCCAAAGTGGACAGAAGCGTCCACGGACCGCGGAACCCTTAAAAGGGTTCCGCCCGTGTACCATTTTGGTACCGCCGGTCGACATCAAGATATCAAATCTTTGCTAAAGTCAACTCTATCTAAGTGAGATTGTGTAAGATATGAAGAGTACAAATCCACACAAAATATCTAATGAAATCTTCCAATGATTTCCATGATGCATTACATGATGTCATATGTTGTATTTCTATTTTTAGAAATATGCAAGTACATAAGTAGTGTTTGGTTTTAAGAACCTAACACATTCTAAAAACTACTATCATACATAATGATTAGAGTCATATCAAGATGTTACTAATCATAAATGTAAATGCTTGAATGATGAATATATTGTTTGAAAAAGCTTGTTTTAATATCTATTAAACTTGACAAGCTTTAAGCTTTTATACAAATTAAATTTACTTTTGTCGTTAACAAAACTTAGGTAAAGATCAAAAATATAAATAAAGTTTAATGACGATATTTGTATTAACAATTTGTTTTATTCAACTCAAACTTAAAGTTCCTAGGTTGGGCTTCTACTCTCTTCCAATGCACATTCTTAGCTTGCGAGGTCCTATCTTGCTTGGTATTGCCTGGAGGCTTTGACCCGCTTGCTTTAATGTCACTGATTACTCCTGTAGAGGGAATTATGGGAACATTAGTTGGTTGATCTACTTTTTGCGTTCCTGAACTAGATGTGCAAGGGTCTGTACTACTAGAAGGCACATTGGTGTTCACTTTCTTGAGACTGGGCATAGAAACGTATGCTTGGCACTAGGCATAGAACAAGGCATCACAGCTTTGCCTTTTGCACCTAAGGATTTAGGACATGTTGCAATTACACATTCTAGCAGCTCTTGAGATCGTTTGGCCTGGAGGCAAGCAAACCTAATTTCTCTATCAAGAGGTTTATTAATGAAATCCTCTTTAACAATCTCACGGAGACCTTCTAGACTATCCTTAAGGTGAGCACAATAGTCATGAAATGCAGGTTCATTATTCCTAAGATGAGGAGGAATGTATTTAACAGTCACAGTGTATTTGCAGTCGGAGGATGACTTTGATGCAACATTCTTATTGAAAACAAGTGGCAGTTTCCCATTTTCCTAACTCCTCAGATTCTCAATTTACTTTTGTAAAGACGTTATTTTTTCGTTTTTTTGGTCACGAGTGACTTTCATTGAATCATATAACTCTTTAAAGTGTCGTTTAACCTTTTCATTTTCTTCTAGAAAACTCTCGTTTTCCTTTTGTAAGGCATTAACTATGTTTTGAAGATGAAAAGTTTGAGAGTGCTGAGAATCTAAAGGAGGAGGCATTTGGGATCCAGTCACATTGTTCTTTTCACCCTTTAATTGAGAGATTTGGGCTTTCAACTTTCTGATCGTGTTACAATGAGTTCGAATCTGTTCATCACGTTTGCTAATTTCAAAAACTGCATCAAATTCAGGAACATCCAAGGATGTCTTGATATTTGAGGTTTTAACATTTTCTTTCAGAAGTTGATATTTTAATTGTAAAGAAAGATGCTCAACTTCCAATTTAGAAAACTGTTTTACCAGGTTATCATGATCATCCTGTTCAACCTTATCATGCAGTTTAGAGTTAGTTTTTTCAAGCTCAATGACACGATCATGGGAGACTTTCAGAGCAACAGATAATTCATGAAATTGAGAAGCATTAATGGAATAATTTGTAGCAGTGTAAAACACATCTTGAGCAATACATTCAGAAATAAGATTCTCATTCAAGGTATGCAAGTTCTTCCTCTCAATCTCACTATATTTTAATGCTCGCTCATAGTCACTAACCTCAACTATCATTGCATCAAATTCCTTTTCCATTCCTTTAATATCTGAATCTATTCCCTTTTTAAGACTCTCAAAATGATCTTTTAATTGTTTAAAGAAAGGCATGACCTCAGTTAAATAGCATTCTTGTGTTTGCTCAAAACCCCTTTCCCCTTCAGTTATTCCCGTGGGTGTGATCCTTTTCTTACAAGTTTTCTCAAAATCGACAAATAGTTGAAAAAAAACATATTGACTGATTAAGGTCTTGCACTTAGTGGCAATAGTTCTAGGAACTAAATGCATTGGTGTATTTGGAGGATACACAGTCGCTGCAGGCATTTTCCTAAGGGGAGGGTTTGTTTCAACAAGATTTTTAGCTTTTTGCTTATCTAAGTCCTTTTTCCATAAAACTTGTTCAGGTGTTAACAAAGTTTGAGGCTTAAATTTGTTTAAGGAAATCCAATTTTCCTTTTTGTAATCATGGGGTTTGACTATTATGTTATTCTTTTTACATTCAGGATCTTCTAGCTTCTTATTCATTTTCTCCCTAGATGCATCATCTATCTTTCTATCTTCCTCAGTGCACTCAACGCAACTAGGTTTCTGTCTAGGTTTAAGAATCTCATTTCCATCATAGATCACCTTATTAGCAGCTTTAGCGTTTTTAATGACCTCTGGATTTAGTTCCTCAACAACGGGAATGCTATGCTTATCGCTTAAAACTCTATTTTTGGGTAAAAGGTCAAAACGACCCGGTAAATGTATTACTCCAAAAAACATTTAAGTACAAAGGATATGGGTGAAGTCCCATATCTCAGCCCGTTACATAGGCGATAAAGCATGCATAACAAGGTAGACAACTAAGCTGCTTAAAATAACAAAAAACTAGAACTTATGACAAGCCATAAGAACTTAACCAAGAAACAAAGCAACCTAGCTAACCAGCAGCTACCGTGAAAGATGAACTTTCACCTGTAATTGGGTTAGCCGATTCTTTATTTACATGTGTAACATGTTCTTCATCTTCATCTTCATCGTTCACCAAGGCAGCATACGAATTAGATGTAGTAATATTACCATCCTGAGAGGTAGAGCGAGTAGACTTCAACATAGACGACGATGTGGGTGCATTACCCATAGTATTTGCTCCCTTAGTAGGTTCACTAGGTGCCGCCTTCGGCGCATATCTGACATTCTGAGTAACAGATGGACCAACAAACTGATTACCATTCGTAGACTTGGCTTTACCCTTCTTCGATCTCTTTTTCTTACCCACCTTTTGGAATCCATCATTGTTCAGAACCACAGTAGGAGTTACAACATGTGAATTGGATAAAACAGGAGAACTCACCACCTTTTTTGGACATTGATCATGAATATGACCAAATATTTTGCATATACCACATCTGGGTGGCCTCCATTCATATTCAACACGGATAGTCTCTTTAGTAAAACCCTCCCCTGAAAGTGAAGGAAAACCAATAGTAACAACCTCCATGAGATCAGCATCTGAATTGACCTCAACAAGACATCTAGCAAAACTACTTCTACCCCACGATTCCTTACACATAGAGGTCATGTACGAATCAAGCATAACAGGTTTACCAATAAAAGTAGCAATCAAACTAATAGCATCCTCTTCAAAAACTTGAAGAGGAACATCATGCAGTTTAACCCATACCGGAATGCTAGTCAATTCTTCTTTACGCAAACAAGTATCCATAGACCATTTCTTGAGAATAATTGGAGATTTGCGTATCATCCAAGGACCACCTTCCAAAACAGCTTCCACACCAGCCAATGTATCAAATTTGAAGAAAAAGAAGCCTTTGGAATTCATCATAATCCTTTTTAGGCCATGTTTCGCCCAGTTATTCCTAGCATAGTATTCAACAACTGGAAACGCCATCCTCTTTCCCATAAAATAGCCATATAAAGTATGTTCTAAATGAGAACTAACTTTTTCAACCACTTTGCGGGCAATAGAGATGTTAACACCTTCAAATACAGGTTCGGCAACCAAGGGACGAAAATTAGTATCACCTCTAGGCTGATCATCCCTTAAACCTGTAGCTCCAGCATAGGATGTAGCATTAGTATTAATGTCCATAGATTGGACAATAGGAGACTCAGAATCAGGTATAGAGGTATTAGATTTAGCCTTATGTTCAGCCCTCAAAGCCTCCCACAAACCCAAGACAGCATCCTTAGCCATCTTATGAACATCATTATCCAATTCATCCCACACCGTATTTATACCAGCATCCAAACCATTAGTGAAAGCATCAATATCCTCTAGTGATTTAAGAGATACGCCAAACAAAGTTGCAATAAGATCATGCTTACTCTTAAGAGAGGACTCCACACCTAAGACATGTGAATCCTCAACAACATTCCTACTAGATTTCTTGTGTTTCCTCATAGTCACATACGACAACGAATCCAACGATTGAGGCTGCTCAAAGATACTTGAATCGTTAATATTGTTAATATCAACTGAACGTGAAGGTTCAGCATACGACTCTCCCAAATTATCCATCACCACAAACCCTAGAATAGAAGCATAACCAGAAAACCAAGAAGCTAACGTCTAATCTTCAATAAAATCGTGTAAAACCCTAGGTACCGAGGGTTTATAAGCAATAAAGGACAATAATCAACCCATTATAATGATCAGTTCAAACTACAATGATTGGGAATAAAGAGCAAACAATGAACCGATCCTTATAAAACCCTAAGATGTAAAAGAGACAACCCTAAAAAGAACCAAGTAGGATCGAGAATCAGACCAATAACCAATTAAGAATTAAGATAGATCATAGATGATTATAATCCAATCGTTAGTCAGAATTGTATCGGACAGTGTTAGGAATTAGAAATTCCAGGTATTAAAGAGTCGGTCACCTCAAGTATATGTAATCGTTAGAAAGCTCGTAGTCGTAGTTATTTTAAGTTAAGTAGTATTTAGTTAAGTAACACCGTGGAGGACGGACGGGTCTTTACCCACTGTATGCCTGATCCACAGCCCGATGTGTGGCGTTTTATGTAAGACTATAAATACTCTCTACCTCCCAAGGTAGAGAGTTGGAGCTCATAATAATATCTTTCACTTTCTCTCACTAAGTTCCCTAAACCTCTAACTTTCTCTCTCTAGAATTCCATCTATATGCTACCTTGTGTTAATGTTATGATGTGTATGTGAAAAGTTATATCTTACAATTGGTATCAAGAGCCATGGTTAGATCATATCTTGCACATCTTTGGATTTCTAGTGGTTTTTAGGTGGTTTTTGAGTTTGAAAAAGTTTAGTGGTTTTTGCATCATTTGATTGATTTCTAGTGTTAAAGTTTCGATTTTGGTTGTACTTTTGTGTTTAGAATCATCACAAGTGTTTAGGTTTTGATCTAGAAGGTTTGAATCATAGTGGTTGGGTTGTTTTTGGATTGAAAAGTGGTGTTTATGTGTTTTTCATGCTAGCGACTTGAGCCACGGAAAAGTTTCTTCGTAGCGACTTGCTTCACATTTTTGTAGCGAGTTACAGGTTTGGAGCTAGCGACTTACCTAGCGATTTACAGTACAAGTAGTGGACTCTCCACTACGGGTAGCGACTTGGTCTGTAGCGAGTTGCTCTTTAGCGACTTGTATTCCTAGCGACTTGAGTAGCGAATTGCTGCCAAAATTTCGCTAGCGACTTGAGGTTAGCGAGTTACTACTTAGCGACTTGCATTTGTCTAGCGACTTGGGACTCTAGCGACTTAGTGGTGTAGCGAATTAAGCGTTAGCGACTTAGTGCATTATCTTCTAGCGACTTAGTGCATTATCTTAGCGACTTGGTTCAAGAATTCTTAGCGACTTGTTGACTTTTCCCGACAAAACTTCAAACGGCTATAACTTTTGATCCGTAACTCCGTTTTCAGCGTTCTACCCATCAAAACGACCGTGAGAACGAGAAGAATGTCACGCCGAATAAACTAAAGTTGATTCGGGTAAACCTTCGAGGGCTAAATCCGCTCTGAACAGAAGTTATTGAGGTTTTTATGTTTTTAGACCTAAATTTCTCGGGAAAATCGTGCATAAACCAATCCAAATCTCAACCAAACAACATCTCTGCTTATCCCACAAACAATCATAAGTCCTAACACACAATTGTCTATCATTGTGTCGATCCATCAGTCATCTTAACACATTCCATTGGTCATTGCTTAACGGTTTGGTCTTGATTTAAGTAAAATCCCGCGAAAGATTCTATTTCTCGGTTTAAATCATAGACTTGTAAAATCCGTGCATTCTACCACATCATGTCTTACTTTACTGACCCAGTGATTTCAGAAGTGCTTAAATTGTATGATGCTGTGGACAACAATGATAAAGTATGCTACCCTGAACGGTTAAAGATGTTTGAATTGAACAATGAGGATGTGAGATCTTCATGTTCTGAGTACAATGAGAATGCCACGCAAATGGAATGCAGCATTGAGCCATATCGGCTACTTCATCTGCACCTCATACAACTGTTATCCATAGCTGGGGATCGAACATGTAGTGCTCTTTTCCGCCAGGACTTACCTACATTGACAAGAAGCTTGCTGTTGAACTTAGAACACTTAAAGCTGCAACTTACCAATAAAGAGGTTCAAAAGGATGGTTCCAGTGCAGCTCTTCAAGTAATCTACAAACAATTTCAGCCATTCATCAGTGGGGAATATTCAGCAGATTACGATCAACACTTGACTGGAATTTCCTTCAAACAACATACTGGAATGGAAATTCAGGAATTCATTGAGACATTTATCCAACTCATGGATAATGTGAAAAAGTACATTGAAGAATCTGCTCAAAAGAATGAAGACGTGAATGAGTGTCAAGTGCAGTTGAAAGATTGTTGTGATAAGTTGGGTAATGTATATGTTGAAGAATCGGGTGTTGCTGAATGCAGAATGTCAGTGACAACAAAAAATGATGAGTCGGATAATGGAAAAATGGAATCTTCGTGCTCAAATTCACAAGAGAGAGAGGTGAACCAGACACAACCTGTGCAAGTTAATGCAAAGGAACGCTCCATGGAAGCTTCGGATGTACCCAAGATAGAGATGCACCTGTCACAGCCTGTGCATGTCAATGCTCAGGTAAGTTGCATGGATGTTTCTGCTGTACCTAGTTGTGCATCTTCTACTCAAAATGATGATTATGAACTGCATGAGTACGCTGCATTTGTGCTGATGATTCCCTTACCACTGAGCTTAACATATATAAGGATCAGGTTGCTATTTATGAACACCGTGCTAAGTTTGAGTTGACCACCCGTGAGCAGGAAATGGATGTCCAAATACGTACAACTATTAGAAAAAGTAGGTTTAGAGAAGAAGTATTAAAACAAGAGTTAAACTCCTTACAAGAAAAGCTTTCTAAAACTGCTAAGCAAAAACACGAACTTCAAGAAAATGTTAAAATGCTTAAGCAAGAATTCAAGGCTAAGGAATCAAAACTTTTGAATGATTTTTCCAATCTAAAAACTTTGAAAAACAAGCTTGAAAATAAGTTGTACGTACAAGGGAATACCATTCAGACTGCTCACATGATCACTAAGCATAGAGTCTTAAGCGATAAGCATAGCATTCCCCTTGTTGAGGAACCTAATCCAGAGGTAATTAAAAAGGCTAGAAATGCTCATAAGGTATTGTATGATGGTAATGAGATCCTTAAGCCTAGACAGAAACCTAGTTGCGCTGAGTGCACTGAGGAAGATAAGAAATCAGATGAAGTCACTAGGGAGAAAATGAATAAGAAGCTAGAAGATCCTGAGTGTAAAAAGAACAAGATAACGATAAAACCCCATGATTACACTAAGGAAAATTGGATATCCTTAAACATGTTTAAGCCTCGGACTCTATTGACCCCTGAACAAGTGTTCTGGAAAAAGGATATGGACTTGCAAAAAGCTGAAAATCTTGTTGAAAAGAATCCCCCTTGTAGGAAATTCCCTAAAGCGACTGTGTATCCTCCAAATACACCAATGCATTTAGTTCCTAGAACTATTGCCACTAAGAGCAAGACCTTAATCAGTCAATATGTTATTCTTCAACTATTTACCGATTTTGAGAAAACTTGTAAGAAAAGGATCACACCCACTGGGATAACTGAAGGGAAAGGGGTTTTGAGCAAATGAAAGAATGTTATTTAACTGAGGTCATGCCTTTCTTTAAACAACTAAAAGATCATTTTGAGAGTCTTAAAAAGGGGATAAAATCAGATATTAAAGAAATGGAAAAGGAATTTGATGCAATGGTAGTTGAAGTTAGTGATTATGAGCGTGCACTAAAATATAATGAGATTGAGAGGAAGAACTTGCATACCTTAAATGAGACTCTTATTACTGAATGTGTTGCTCAAGATATCTTTTTCACTGCTTCAAATTGCTCTATTAATGCTTCCAAATTTCATGAACTATCTGTGGCCCTGAAAGTCTCCCATGATCGTGTCATTGAGCTTGAAAAACTAATTCTAAACTAAACGAGAAAATTGAACTGGATGATCACGACAATTTGGTTAAACATTTTTCTAAACTAGAAGTTCAGCATTTTAATTTACAACTCAAATATCAACATCTCAAAAAATATGTCAAAACTTCAAATATCAAGACATCTTCAGATGCTCCAGAGTTTGATGTAGCTTTTCAAATTAACAAACGTGATGAACAGATTCAAGCTCAGTGCAACACGATCGGAAAGTTGAAAGCCCAAATCTCTCAATTAAAGGGTCAAACGAACAATATGACAGGCTCCCAAATGCCTCCTCCTTTAGATTCTCAGAATTCTCAAACGTTTCATCTTCAAAACCTAGTAAATGCTTTACAAAAGGAAAACGAAAGTTTTCTAGAAGAAAATGAAAAGGTTAAACGACATTTTAAAGAGTTATATGATTCAATAAACGTCACCCGTGACCAAAACAACGAAAAAATAACGTCTTTACAAAAGGAAATTGAGAATCTGAGAAGTCAGGGAAATGGGAAACTGCCACTTGTTTTCAATAAGAATGTTGTCTCAAAATCACCCTTAGATTGCAAATACACTGTGACAGTTAAATATATTCCTCCTCATCTTAGGAATAATGAACATGCTTTTCATGACTACTGTGCTCACCTTAAGGATAGTCTAGAATGTCTCCGTGAGATTGTCGAAGAGGATTTCATTAACAAACCTCTTGATAGTGAAATTAGGTTTGCTTGCCTCCAGGCCAAACGATCTCAAGAGCTGCTTGAATGTGTAATTGCAACATGTCCAAAACCCTTAGGTGAAAAAGGCAAAGCTGTGAAGCCTTGTTCTATGCCTAGTGCCAAACAGAAAATCCGTTCTATGCCTAAAGCCAAGCATGTGACCCTTGATATGTCTTGTTCCATATCTAAATTCAAGCAAGCAACCTGTGATGTGCCTCCTAGAATTTCAGATCCCAGCACTTCTAGACCAGGAATGCAGAAAGTAGTGAAGCCATGTAATGTTCCCATCGTTACTTCTACAGATGTTAAGATTGACACTAAAGTTAGCGGGTCAAAACCTAGAAGCTATGCAAAGAAGGATAGGATTACGCAAACTAAAAGTGTTCATGATAAGGAAGTGAAAGAACACCATAGGGACAAGAAGTTTGATTTGAACAAAAAGAATCGTGTTAGTTCTAGTATTAGCTCTAAGCTTACTAAAATTAATTCGAGGCCTTATGCTGTCTGCAAAACATGCAAAAAATGTTTAATTTCTGGTAATCATGATAAATGTGATGTGTTATTTCGAGGTCTAAGATTCATAACCCAGTTAATAAAGTTTGGAGAGCGAAACAGATTAAGCAATCCTGGAAACCTACAGGGAAGGTTTTACCAATGTAGGATTTCAGTGGAAGCCAACAGGTCGAATATTCACGAATGGCAAACCTTGCCCCTTAACTAGATCCACTATGCTTAGAGTAGTGCCTGTTAAGGTTTGGAAGCCAACTGGTAGAACAATCCCATTAAGCACAAAATGTCCCTCGACTAAGTCTGATGCTTCTACTAGTTTAGCTCCTAGTGACAATGACATTGCACCTAGGGTTTCAGCTGATTCAAAGATTGTTTGTGCTAACCAAAAGGACCCCATGAGCACGTGGGGATCCAATGTTTCCAATTCTGTCTTCGTCATTATCCAAAGCAGGTTTTACAAGTCGTCCCTTGGTATTTGGATTCGGGCGGCTCTAAACATATAACTGGGCTCTAAACAATGACGTTTGTTCACATCAGTTCAGGCCTCGTTCTTCATCATTATGACGTCTGTTCACATCAGTTCAGGCCTCGTTCTTCATCATTATGGTGTCTGCAGATAACACTTCAGGCCCCGTTCTTCAAAGAAAAGAAAAGTGTACGCTCCTCTGTGCGCTTTATCTTCAGCTAAAGAGAAATTCTCTCATGAATGGCCATACTCATCTACATTCTTCATCAACAAGCTTCATGTTTTTCCACGCTCATTCAATCATCAAGTGGATCTATGTTCATTGGTGTATACTCTTATTCACTTGTTAAATCAAAAATGGCAACTTCGGATGCAATTTTTGAGGGGGGAGAAGAGTGAATATACTACATGATGATGGATGTTTGAATAATGGTTATACGACTTTATTTTTGATGATGATGAGTGTATATTCTTTTTGATTATGAGTGAATATACTAAGGATAACTGGGATTCATTGTTTTGAATTTTGATGACTCTCCTCCAACGCCTAATGCTTTACTTACTAAGGATAATTGGGAATCAATGTTTGGGATTCATTGTTTTTTAAAGATATGTTTGATGAGTACCTTCAACCTTCGACGAATGTTGATCATCCAGCTTCAAGCTCATGCTCGGTTTCTATTGACTTAACTGGTTCATCATCAAAGAAGTACAACTCAGACTACTCAAAAAGCCCTATCTCCAGTTATTCCTCAAGGCGTTGATAATGATTATCATAATTTTGCAGTTGCACTCATGAATAATGATCCGCTCTGTGGTATTCCTTTGCCAAATCTTCACGGATTGTTGTTCATGGATAATGATCCGCTCTTTGGTATTCCTTTGCCAAATCTTTACGGATTATTGTTCCTCTCATTGTGCACGCTATAAATCAACCACATGAACATTAAGGAAAATGACTACCTCATTCGCTCGAAGACATTTGTGGTGAATCTTCCAGACCAGTCTCTACATGTATACCTTTAGGAAGAATGCATTAATGTCGAGAAATCATTTGTTCTGGTTCATTCAGTGGATCGACGTACATCCGGTTGTACGTCTATTCACGTGTTGGGCATTTGACACAAGTTGATTACTTCAGAGTTAATCAATTATCACTTATTTGAGATTGAAGTTAAAATTCACAAAGGCGAGCTTAAGATGCAAATGCATGGAATTCTTCTTCAGTTTCAAGTTTGGTATATCAGTTTTTCTTTATCAGTGGTCACTTCAAATTGTCTACATATGGGTTGATAAAGATAGTCAGAGAGAGTTTCTATCGCAGTGGTCCTATGGCTCCTGGACACTCCAGTTCAGGACCCGCACTTCAAGACAGTCCCATTAGTTCATCCCTTATACCAAATTCTTCTTCAGAAACACCATATGTACCTCCATCTGAAGATGATTTAAAGAAATTGTTTGATCCCATGTTTGATGAACATTGTGAGCCAAGTGCTAATGAACTGACAATTCCTACTTCAGAGGCTGCTCATATTCCTGTGAATGACGTCAATCCTTCAATCTCAATATCATTAAGTCAAGAAGCGCCTACTGCTGATCACTCTGTCTCATCAACAAATCATCAAACTTCGAGTGTACATCATGGAACTATGTCTGGTATCAATAATGAAGTTAATCCCTTTGCTACTCCTGAAGATGCTCCATTTGAAAATGTATTTGCTCCTGAATCTTCATCAGAACCATCTTCTTCAGGAGACATCGACTCTGCTACTTTAGTCCCTCAACCACTGCCACATGAACACCTCAGTAAATGGACTCACGATCATCCATTGGACAACATCATTGGAAATCCCTCTCATCCTGTATCCACACGGAAACAACTTGCAACAGATGCCTTATGGTGCTTCTTCAACTCCGTACTCTCTAAGATCGTACCAAAAGATGTTAAAACCGCCATGGATGAAGACTGCTGGTTCAATGCCATGCAAGAAGAAATTCATGAGTTTGATCGAATTGATGTATGGGAATTAGTACCTGCTCCAGATTGTGCTATGATCACTGCTCTAAAGTGGATATTCAAAGTGAAACTTGATGAGCATGGTGATGTGTTAAAGAACAAGGCTCGATTAGTTGCTAAAGGATACCGTCAAGAGGAGGATATAGACTTTGAAGAATCATTTGCTCCAGTGGCTCGAATCGAGGCAATCAGAATATTCTTAGCCAATGCTGCAAGTAAGAACATGGTAGTCTATCAGATGGATGTAAAGACGGCATTTCTGAACGGAGATCTTAAAGAAGTTGTCTACGTCAGCCAACCTGAAGGCTTTGTGAATCCAGAGCATCCTACTCTCGTTTATCGTCTGAAGAAAGCTCTTTACGGTTTAAATCAAGCTCCAAAGGCATGGTATGATACGCTATCAAAGTTTCTTCTATCATCCGGCTTCAGCAAAGGAGCAGTTGATCCTACATTGTTCACTCGAAAGTCAGGCAAACATTTAATTCACGTTCAAATATATGTTGATGATATTATCTTTGCCTCGACTGACCCCAATGAATGTGATCGTTTTTTCAAAAGAAATGGGTTCCAAATTTCAAATGTCGATGATGGGACAAATGTCATTTTTCTTGGGATTACAAATTTCACAAAGTCCCGGAGGCATTTTCATTAATCAATCTTAATATGCAAATGAAATTTTAAAGAAATTTGTATTTGTATCACGTGACACCGTTGACACTCCCATGATTGAACGTACTAAACTTGATGAGGACCACTCAGGGATCATGGTAGACCAAACAAAATATCGTAGCATGATTGGATCCCTGATGTACCTCACAGCTAGCAGACCAGACATCTTGTTCGCTATGTGCATGTGTGCTAGATATTAGGCTAAGCCTACTAAAAAGCACCTTGAAGCGGTTAAACGTGTCTTTCGGTATCTCCAAGGAACCATCAATATGGGACTATGGTACCCGAAGGACACCGGTATGTCACTAACAGCCTATGCAGATGCTGATCATGCAGGATGTCAAGATACACGTTGAAGTACATCAAGAGGTGCTCAGTTTTTGGGTGATAAGCTTGTGAGCTGGTCTTCAAAGAAGCAAATGAGTACTTCTATTTCCTCTACAAAGGCTGAATACATAGCCATGTCATCTTGTTGTGCTCAAATCCTTTGGATGAGATCCCAATTATCTGACTATGGCTTTGAATTCAACATAATCCCTCTCTGTGATAATAAAAGTGCCATTGCTCTCTCATGCAAAAACGTACAACACTCAAGAGCAAAGCACATTGACATCCGACATCATTTCATCAGGGAGCAAGTGGAAAACGGTGTGGTGGAACTCTATTTTGTTAAGTCAGAATACAAGTTAGCAGACATCTTCACCAAAGCTCTTCCAAGAGAACGTTTTGAGTTTATTCTTCCTCGACTTGGCTTGAAAAGCCTTCAACCAGAAACACTCAAACGTCTTCAGGAGGAAGACGAGGAGTAAAGGTCTTTCCTTCATCTATATCTTTGTATATATTTATCCAAAAAGCAAAATACAAAATTATAAAACCAAATAGAAAAATATAAAACTTTCAAAAATCCATAAAAATCTGAAAAAAAATCGAAAAATCTTCAAAAAATATTGTCAATTTGTCATGTTTTTCTCAGTTCGATTATATCTACGGTCTTTGTGCTGTCATTCAAAGAATGACACGGGACTTTAGATGTTGTTCGAATTAAAAAAAAAATCAAAAAAATATTTTTGGGAGAAAGAGAAACAATGGTTTATTGTCATTTTCAGGCAATAACCCGGTTTTAAAAGAAAGAACAGAGCCATGTTTTATCATGTTTTCAAATTCCATGCTCTGATTCTATAACATTTATCTGCTGAAAACTAAATGCTTTGAAAAATAACTCGGTCTCTATTTTTGATAATCATCAGGACTTATCTGTCAAAATCTCTATCGCTCAATCAACAACCTATGTCATTGATTGAGGGGGAGAATGATTTCAATTAAATTAAAAGTTATTTGGCATTAAATTGTTTTCAAAAGATGTACATGCATGTTTAACCAATGGAGTTTAAAATCTCAACATCGGATCCTTATCAGTTAAAACGCTTTCATAATCAAGTCACAATTCTCCTTAAAAGCTTTCAAAATCAATTTAAATCTATAGAGATCACAAATCTCAAATGTTTTAATAATTGTGATCGGGGGAGAAGTTGTGATTTAAATAGGATTTAAACTAATAATTCGATAAATGGTTTCTTAAGTGATTAGCATGTTTGCCTCCCCGTAAGTGACAAACGATTTCAAATTTTCCATGCACACATTGAAGGGGAGCATCTATATTAAACCACAATGATTTGAAACGTGATCACTTATCTCAATGTGCAGGTTCCCTCTAGTATGTGCAAAACTCTTTTCAAATCTCGAGGCACATATTGAGGGGGAGCAAAATCATGAAAACCTCATCCTTCCCCAAAATGCTTTATCTACATGATTCGATTAGGGAAGTGATGTTGATATCTTTTAGAAAATGGTAATCAAAGAAGTTAATTCTTTCTCTTGCCTCCGTGTGCAAAACATTTTCAAATACTTGATGCACATGTTGAGGGGGAGTTCTCGTTCTAAAAATATCAAAAACAATTCAGGTACAAAATGCTTTGATAATATATCACAAGTATCTGAATTGATTTTCAAATGGTTTTCAATTGGTTCCAATGGCAGATGAACAATACCAAATAGACCGACCAACTTTACTTTATGTACGGTGATATAAGGATGATAAGGTTAGGTATTGGTTCCCATGATCCGCCAGAACCGGAGGGATCTACCCAGGGACAATCCACTAGTTAGTGTAGAAGTCCTTAGGTATGATGATAAAAGGAGAAAAATGAGATATGGGAAGAGTGCGGACTAAGACTGAGCTAGTACTGGAATAAACCCAACAAGGTTCTAGTTATGAAGTCTCGGTAAGCACTGAAGGGGTTGAAGAATTAAAAAGAATTGAATGAGAAAAGGGTGAAAACAAATAGCCCTCCATTTATTCAACCTTAGGGCAGAAACCGGGTTCAATTCATATGCTACTGATGGTAACATCGGTATTGAAGACAAGACGTCATGGACCCAGTGACGCACTGCACTACAACTTCCCAAACCACTCAAGTTCCTCTTAAAAGGACTTGTTTCATTCTCACGGGGAACCGACATTATCTATCGACTTTCTCTTAGAGATTATTGATATTGAAGGAGGAGACCCTCTCCCTAGTCTCCGATATAGGATCCAAATATGCACAAATTGAGTCTAGAGCCACGAGATCATCAATAAATCTCATTAGGACACTTTCAATGAAGACTCTCTGTTTCACACAATGTGGAAAGAGAGATTATATCTTGAGTCCTACGCATTATCCTTGTGGTATTGCCAGAACATCTGAGTGATATGTAAACATACTCACAATGAAGATGGAAAGCCTTCTGGAGCCAACATCTAACAAGCTCCTGGTAGGTGGCATGAGAGATCTATTATACAGATCAACCATGTGACAACTGAACAGAAACAAAGGGGCGATTCAATCTCATGAATCAATCCTGGTTCAGGTTAGGGATTGACGGATACCTTTGAAAACCGGTCTTTGTGCTTAACAAACTTTTTCTTTAGCACATCGACCGTGTACTCATTTTTCAAACCAAAAGGTGTTTTTATGATTGATAATTGATTTTCAATAAAACCTTCGTTGTATTGCAAAAACAATTTCTATTGAGCAATACACGATTGTTTTTCAAATCTATTTTCATGAATCAGTGGACTTAAAATTCGCTGATTCACTCACTCCGTGTTGTCTTCTTTGAGACGTTCCGGTTTGAGAACAGCTAGAGCAGCTGCGAAACCCTGTCAAGGAAATTCTTCGAATTTTACCCGATCACAGCAGTACATGTACTGATCAACAGGGAACCGTGGGCCGTGTACCTCAATTCAACGAAAGTGATCAAAGACACTTTCGTGCGATTTATTGCTAACTGTTGTATGCAGGTACGCCCGACGTTTGCAAATGTTCGAGAATGAAGCGGTCAAACCATAGCCGCATGCTCACTTAACACATTCATCTCAAAAGAAATCATGATTAGTGCATCAATGACTCGGATATTTTCACTCCATGCTTCTGCTACGCTGCTGCCAATATCATGATTCAACAAATGCTTCCGCTACTCTGATGAGAAGATATCATGATCCGGAATGTGAGCATGTCGGTCCTAAAGTCACAACATCACATAATACCAACACCACAAAGGATGTCACAGAGATTTTTTGATGGCTGATAATCTCAAATGATGGCTCAAAATTATTATCACGTGGATCAGTAAAAGACCTCCACTTGAAGTAACCAAACATGCAATGTGAAGAATCAATGACTACGAGCTTAGGAACAAAGGACTACATCAAGAATGCAAGAACAATTGTTAATGTCATATCTGTTTGTATTCAATGTAATTTTAGTGCATGATTGAGGTGACCTCCCTTAGGGGGAGATTGTTAGGAATTAGAAATTCCAGGTATTAAAGAGTCGGTCACCTCAAGTATATGTAATCGTTAGAAAGCTCGTAGTCGTAGTTATTTTAAGTTAAGTAGTATTTAGTTAAGTAACACCGTGGAGGACGGACGGGTCTTTACCCACTGTATGCCTGATCCACAGCCCGATGTGTGGCGTTTTATGTAAGACTATAAATACTCTCTACCTCCCAAGGTAGAGAGTTGGAGCTCATAATAATATCTTTCACTTTCTCTCACTAAGTTCCCTAAACCTCTAACTTTCTCTCTCTAGAATTCCATCTATATGCTACCTTGTGTTAATGTTATGATGTGTATGTGAAAAGTTATATCTTACAGACAGATTGAAGATCAAGGGTGGAACGATTTAGGGTTTAGATAATCTCCAAAGTCGCCAAAGGGAGGGAGAGTTTTTTTTCCTTGATAATATTTTATCGCTTAAAACTCTATGCTTAGTGATCAAGTGAGCAGTCTAAATGGTATTCCCTTGTACGCACAACTTATTTTCAAACTTGTTTTTCAAAGTTTTTAGATTGGAAAAATCATTCAAAAATTTTGATTCCTTAGCATTGAATTCTTGCTTAAGCATTTTAACATTTTCTTGAAGTTCCTGTTTTTGCTTAGCAGTTTTAGAAAGCTTTTCTTGTAAGGAGTTTAACTCTTGTTTTAAGACTTCTTCTCTAAAGTTACTTTTTCTAATAACTGTACGCATTTGGTCATCCATCTCCTGCTCACAGGTGGTTAATTCAAACTTAGCTTGTTGTTCATAAATGGCAACACGTTCTTTATAGGCATTGAGTTCAGAGATAACAGAATCATCAGGGGCACATGCAGTGTATTCATCAAAAGCATAGTCAACATTGACTGCATAAGATACATCACTTGGTACAATCTCACTTTCACTTTGTTTCACATATTAATCATATGGGACAACATTGATATTACCCATATTTTCAATATCTGACTCAATAATTACAGTTTATTGTACTTCGTCATGTATCTTTTGCTCATCCACTTCATCGTATAGTTTTACTACCTCAGAAATGATTTTGTCTTTGGATGGACCAGCTTGTGGTGATGAAGAGACTTTAGGAGGGACCATTGGAGAAATGCTAGCCATGAAAATTGTTTGTGCAGTAGGTTCATCATCAACGTCAGAGTCGTATGCATCACAATCAGCAACTTGAAAGGCATTCTGATGATTGTGGCCTATCTCCTGAATTGGCTGCTCATCCACATCTGCATCATATGTCTTGGCATTTCCCTCAGCAAGAAACAACAACTCCTCTTCATCCAAAGCTGCACCATTATCCTGAGCTTGCACAAGAAACATCTTATCCCTGAAGTACTCTGCATTCTGAGGGCGTTTTGGCGATGTGCAGTTCCTTGCAATATGTCCCTCACCACCACAGTTGTAACACTTGATCGGCTTTGCTTGTCCCTGATTTCCATTCCTTCCCTGATTTTGATTTGCAGCATAACCTCTACCAACTCCACCTCTTCCTTGTTCGTACTGCCTTTCTTGAACTGGCTGTACCATAATCTTTCCATCTCTGACAGTGGCTTGATTGTGTGGATTGGATGCTGTTATGAGGTTGTTGTTGGTGTGAGGGAGAGAGTTCATGTTTTGACTAATCATGAGAGCCAGTTGATTAATGAAGTTTCCCACGGCTGCATCAGCATCAGCTTGTTTGAACATTGGATCAGGAATGAGTTTGTGATTACCATTACCCATGGGTATAACTTGAGATGCTTTGGTGGTAATTCCAATGTTTGAGTAGAAGGCAGTTGAATCATTTGACGAGCTTGTCTCTCCCTGGTTGGTTTTGAACTGATCAAGAATCCTTTTTTCAAACATAGCATGTATCTCATTCTGAAGAAGGAAGGCATAGAGTTGCTCATAGTTGGTGTTCTTCAATCCTTTGGTTAGCTTCACAGAGGTGACAAACTTGTGCCATTCGGGATTCATGTTGTTTACAAACTTTGAGTTCAGCTGAATGTTTGGCATAGTCATTCTGATGTTCCTCATGTCATTAACAAGCTTATGGAATATCACGTAATACTCATAGACACTCTCATCTGGTTTCATCTTGAAGTGCTCAAATTCATCATAGAGTTGTGATTCTCTGTCTTCCATAGTTAATTCAGAACCAGAAAAAAGCATCTTGACATTATCCCACACTGCCTTGGCTTCGGTGTTGTGATTGATAAGCTTGTAGATATCTTTTGGAAGACCTTGAAGTATGATGTTAGAAGCCCGGATATCAGCATCGAATCTCTTTTTCTCCTTATCATTGAGCTCATCATATGTCTTTGGTCTGTCTATCCCATAGATCATTGTTCCATCTGCAGTTGTATCAATTAAGTCTCTTGTAGTCTCAATCTGATAAGGTCCTTCATCAATCGATTTGAGAATGTTGACCCCATTTTCCTTTCCAAGACAGTACAATCTGATTCTTTGAGCCCAAGAGTTGTAGTCAGTTCTGTCAAGCATGGGTGGACGAGTATCTGAACCAGCTGCTTGAACATCCTCGGCAACAGTGGAGATGATTGTAGGTACGTTGGTAGACATGTTTAAAGATTACACGGGATTTTATAACTCAATGATTAAACCGTGAAATAGATTCTTTCACGGGATTTTACTAAATCAAGAGAAAACCGTATTACACACAAAAGTCAACCAAGTCGCTAGAAATCCTTGAACCAAGTCGCTAAGTTCCAAATTGCTAAGAATTTTGACAGCAAGTCGCTATGCACCAAGTCGCTAAGATGTCAAGTCGCTAAATAGCAACTCGCTAAGGACCAAATCGCTACCACCAAGTCGCTAAGAAACTTAAAGAACAAGTCGCTATCAAAATTGAAAGCAAGTCGCTACCTTACCAAGTCGCTACCCGTAGTGGAGAATCCACTAAGTGTACTATTTGTCGGCTTGTCTCAAAAGGCAAGTCGCTATGACCAAGTCGCTACCAAAACACACTACAACTCGCTACCTTTTACTGAAGCAAGTCGCTACCAAGAAATTCACTCCGAGAGCCAAGTCGCTACCAAGAAAAACTTTAAAAACACACTTTTCAATCCAAAACAAGCTCAACCACAGTGATTCAAGCTTACCAAATCAAAACCCAAGCACATACAATGATCCTAAACACAAAAGTACACCCAAAATTCAAACTTTAACACAAGAAATGAACCAAATGATGCAAAAACCACTAAACTTTTTCAAACTCAAAAACCATCTAAAAACTACTAGAAATCCAAGGATATGTAAGAGATGATCTAACCATGGCTCTTGATACCATTTGTAACATATTGGATTTCACATACACATCATAACATAAACACAAGAGGCGTACACAATGGTTTTAGAGAGAGAAAGTTAGAGGTTTGGGAACTTTAGTGAGAGAAAGAAAAATCTTATTATGAGCTCCAACTCTCTACCTTGGGAGGTAGAGAGTATTTATAGTCATTACATAAAACGCCACCTGACGGGCTGTGGATCAGGCATACAGTGGGTAAAGAACCGTCCGTCCTTCACGGTGTTACTTAACTAAATACTACATAACACTAAATAACTACGACTACGAGCTTTCTAACGATTACATATACTTGAGGTGACCGACACTTTAACTACTGGATTTTCCAAATCCTAACAACTAAGTTTAGACCTCAGACTCAATTAACCCCTGAACAAGTGTTTTGGAAGTTAGATATGGAAAAGAGAAAAGCTGATGAACTTGTTGAAAATAATCCTCCCCTTAGAAAATTGCCTCCAGCTACAGTGTATCCTCCCAATACACCAGTGCATTTAGTGCCTAGAAATCTCCCCACTCAAAGTAAAACCTTAATCAGCTTATATGTAGTTTACCAACTATTTGTTGATTTCAAGAAAACTTGTAAGAAGAGAATCACACCAACAAGAATTACTGAAGGGGAAAGGGGTTTTGAGCAAACTAAAGCATGTTATCTAACTGAGATCATTCCATTCTTTAAACAACAAAAAGAACAATTCGAGGGTATTCAAAAGGCCATAGATACAGAAGTTAACGAAATGAAAAAGATGTTTAATTAAATGGAAAACGAGGTTAAAACATATGAATGTGAGATTAAAAGTAATGAGATTGAGAGGAAGAATATTCACATCCTTAATGAGAATTTGATTTCTAGATGTACTGCTCAAGATGTGTTTTATACTGTCATGAATTATTCCATTACTGCTTCTCAATTTCATGATTTATCGATTACATTGAAAGTCTCACAAGATCGTGTTAATGAGCTTGAAACCAAAAATTCAAAATTGCATGACAAAATCAAAAGGGATGATCTTGATAACATGGTCAGGAATTTTTCTAAATTAGAAGTTGAATATCTTGATTTACAATTAAAATATCAATATATTGAAGAAAGAATTAAAACTTCAAATGTCAAGACATCTTCGGATGCTCCTGAGTTTGATGCATATTTTGAAATAAACTCTCGTGATGAATGGATTCAAGCTCACTACAACACGATCCAAAAATTGAAAGTTCAAATTTCCCAATTGAAGGGTAATATGAGTGAAGTGACTGGCTCCCACATGCCTCCTCCTTTAGATTATCGGAATTCTCAGAATTTCCATCTTCAAAACATCATTGATGTATTGCAACAAGAAAATGACTGTTTACTAGCTGGAAATGAAAAGTTTAAACTGCATTTCAAAGAGTTATATGAATCAATTAAGGTCACTCGTGACAAGAACAATGGAAAGATAACGTCTTTGCAAAAAGAAATTGAGAATCTGAAGAATCAGGTAAAAGGGAAAATGCCAATCACTAGTGGTGATTATGTTGCACCAAAGGTTCATGCTTGTATTAAATATGTTGTGAATGTGAAGTATATTCCTCCTCATGTTAGGAATAATGAATTTCCATTTCAAACATATTTTTCATACCTTAAGGATAGTTTAGAGACTCTCCATGAGATTGGTGAAGATGATAAAATAGAGAAACCATTTGATAATGCGGTTGGTCATGCATGCTTATATGCCAAACGATCTTAGGAACTCTTAGAATGTGTAATTGCAACATGTCCTAAATCTGGTACTAGGCAAGATAGAATAGTTATGCCCAGTTCTATGCCTAGAGTCAAGCATGTGACCTTTGATGTGCCTCCTAAAGTCTCAGATCCCAGCACTTCTAGAACAGAAAAGCAATAAGTAGTGAAACCAACTAATATTCTCATCGTTCCTTATACAGGAGTAATCAGTGACACTAAGGCTAGCGGGTTAAAGACTTCAGGTAATACAAAGCAATATAGGACCACGCGAGCTAAGAGTGATCAAGAGAAGAAAGTAGATGACCACCCTTGGAATAATAAGTTTGAGTTGAATAATATCAATCGTGTTGATTCTAGTATTAGCTATAAGCGTACTGTAATTAATTCAAATTCTGCTACTATTTGCAAAACATGTAATGAATGTTTGGTTTCTGGTAATCATTATGAATGTGATGTGAATGATTTGAGAAATGTTGTTAAATCTCCACTTAAAAATGTCAGAAATGCTAAACAGGTTAAGGAATTCTGGAAGCCTATAGGGAAATGGTTTAGTAATTATTGGAAGCCTACAGGGAAAAAGTTTAGTAATGTGGGTTATCAGTGGAAACCTACTGGCCATAAATTCAAAATTAATTAACTTTGCCCTAAGTTGTCTAGATCTATGCCCATTAAGAAATGGAAGCCCACTGGTAGAATCATACCTTTAAGAAGCTCTCCCACTTCAAATAGGTCCACTGCCACTACTAGTCTTGCTTCCACCACTAATGATGTCATGGTTTCTAAAAATGATGTAGGTGTACAAATTGAATGTACTAACCAAACGGAACCCATTTTCTCATGGGGATCCAAAGCTTCCAGTTATCCATACTTGTTTGTGTTCAAATGCAGGTCGTACAAATTGTCCTTTGGTATTTGGTCTCAGGCTGCTCAAAACATATGACTGAAGATCGCTCTCGGCTCAAGAGCTTCGTGAATAAGTTCATCAGGACTGTTAGATTTGGGAATGGCCACTTTGGGGCAATTATGGGTTATGGAGATTATGTGTTTGGTGATAGTTTGATCTCCCGGGTATATTATGTGGAAGGTCTTGGTCATAAATTGTTCTCTGTTGGTCAATTCTGCGACTTTGATCTTGAAGTGGCCTTCAGAAAGCACTCTTGCTTCGTTAGAGAGTTAGATGGTGTTGAACATTTAAAGGGAACCCGTGCTACTAATTTGTACACCATCTCTGTCGAAGACATTGGAATCAGTCATCAAAGAAGTATACCACGCACTCCTTAACAAAACGGTGTAGTTGAAAGGTGAAATCGGAATCTTGTGGAAGATGCAAGGACTATGCTAATATTTTCAAAGGCTCCAATGTTTCTCTGGGCGAAAGCCATTTCCACTGCATGTTACACCCAAAACCGTTCCCTAATACATACTACTCATGGAAAAACCTCATACGAATTAGTTCACAACAGAAATCGGATCTTTAATTTCTTCGTGTGTTTGGAGCTCTGTGTTATCCAACTAATGATGGTCAAGATCTAGGAAAGTTGAAAGCTAAGGCTAATACTGGATTTTTCGTTGGTTATGCACCTAATCGGAAGGGTTACCAAATCTACAACAAAAGAACCCGAGACATTATGGAAACTATTCATGTTATGTTTGATGAGCTGACCGAGCAAATAGCTCCTGGATAATCCAGTTCTAGACCCGCATCTCAACTTTTGACACCTGGACCCATTACTTCAAGTCTTGTACATAATCCTTCTCCTATAGTTCCTTATGTACCTCCATCAGAAGAAGATTTAAAGAAACTGTTCGATCCAATGCTTGATGAATATTATGAGCCTCCAGCTGATGATAATTCTGCACCACCAAATGTAGTTGCTCCTACTCCAACCAATACAAATGGTCTATCTGTTTCAATGTATTTATCTTAAGAAGCACCATTTGCCGATCATTCATCATCATCTTCGAATCCTCAATCATCTTCTGTGCATCAAGGAAATGCAGCTGCTAATTCTTTTGGAGATAACCCCTTTGCAACTCCCGAAGATGCTCCGTTTGAAAACATATTTGCCCCTGAACCTACTCCTGAAACATCTTCACTAGGGGATCCTAACTCTGCTACATGAACATCTCATAAAATGGACACATGATCATCCATTGGATGATATTATTGGGAATCCTTCTCCTCTGGTATCTACTCGAAAACAACTTGCCACTTTCACCTTATGGTGCTTCTTCAACTCTGTACTATCAAAGATCGAACCAAAAGATGTCAAAAATGCAATGTCTGAAGACAGCTGGTTTAATGCTATGCAAAATGAAATCCATGAGTTCGATCGTCTTGATGTATGGGAATTGGTTCCTACTCCAGATTGTGCTATGATTATTTCTCTCAAGTGGATCTTCAAACTAAAACTTGATGAGCACGGTGATGTTCTGAAGAATAAGGCAAGACTTGTGGCTAAAGGATATCGACAAGAGGGGGTATTGACTTTGAGGAATCATTTGCTCCGGTTGCACGAATTGAGGCTATCAGAATCTTCCTGGCTAATGTTGCTAGCAAGAATATGGTAGTTTATCAGATGGATGTAAAGACTGCTTTTCTTAATGGAGATCTCAAAGAAGTGGTCTATGTTAGTCAACCCTAAGGTTTTGTAGATCTGGAACATCCTACCCATGTCTACCGTTTGAAGAAGGCACTCTACTGCTTGAAGCAAGCTCCTAAGGCATGGTACGATACGTTGTCAAAGTTCCTCTTGGCAAATAGATTCTACAAAGGAGCAGTTGATCCAACATTGTTCACCCTAAAGTCAGGCAAACATTTAGTTCATGTTCAAATCTATGTTGATGATATTATATTTGCCTCGACCGACCCTAATGAATGTGACCGATTTTCAAAAGAGATGGGCTCTAAATTTCAAATGTCAATGATGGGACAAATGTGATTTTTTCTTAGGATTACAAATTTCACAAAATCCCGGAGGCATTTTTATTAATCAATCTAAATATGCAAATGAAATTTTAAAGAAATTTGGATTTGATTCTTGTGACCCTGTTGACACTCCCATGATGGAATGAACAAAACTGGATGACGACCACTCAGGGATCCCGGTTGATCAAAATAAATATCGTAGTATGATTGGATCCTTGACGTATCTCACTGCCAGTAGACCTGATATTTTGTTCGCTATATGCATGTGTGCTCGCTACCAGGCTAAGCCTACTAAAAAGCACGTTGAAGCAGTTAAACAGGTGTTTCGGTACCTCTAAGGAACCATTAACATGGTAATTTGGTATCCGAAGGACACCGGTATGTCACTAACAACCTATGAAGATACTGACCATGCAGGGTGTCAAGATACTCGTCGAAGTACGTCAGTAGGTGCTCAGTTTTTTGGAGATAAGTTAGTGAGCTGGTCTTCAAAGAAACAAATGAGTACTTCCATATCCTCTACAGAGGCTGAATACATAGCCATGCCATCATGTTGTGCTCAAATCTTATGGATGAGATCCCAATTATCTGACTATGGCTTTGTATTCAATAAAATCCCTCTGTATTGTGATAACAAAAGTGCCATTGCTCTCTGCTGCAACAATGTCTAACACTCAAGAGCAAAACAAATTGACATTCGACATCATTTCATCAGGGAACAGGTAGAGAAAGGTGTGGTTGAACTATATTTCGTAAGGACTGAGTATCAGTTGTCAGACATCTTCACAAAAGCTCTTTCTAGAGACCGTTTTAAGTTTATCCTCCCATGACTTGGGTTAATGAGTCTAAAACCAGAAACTCTCAAACGTCTTCAAGAGGAAGATGAGGAGTAAAAGGAGTTTCTTCACCTATTCTTTGTAAATATTTTATCGAAAAAGTAAAATACAAAAATATAAAACCAGCAATAAGAAAATAGAAACATATAAATTTTCAAAAACCCATAAAAATTTGAAAAATTCAGAAAATTCCAAAAATATTGTTTTCTCAAGGCATGTCTTCTGGCATCGATAACATCTACGGTCTTAGAAATGTCATTTAACAATGGCACGAGACTTTAGATGAAGTTCGAGCAGAAGGTGTAAATATTTTCTAAATCATGTCTCAAAATAATGCCTTATTGTCATTTCAGGCAGTAACCCGGGCTTAAAATGATGGCTTGCTGGTATTTCAAACTGAACCCGCTTTTAAAGAAAGGACAATGCTATGCTAAATCGATTTTAGAATATCAAGCTCTGTTCCTAAAAACAAAAGTTTATAAGGAACATTTGTCGCCGAAAAGATGAATGTTTCTTCACAAATGTTTTTCATTCTAAAGATTCTTCTGAAAAATATTTGTCTTCAAATGAAAACAAAATTGTTTTGAAAATAACTCGGACTTAATTTTTAAATATCATCTAGACTTAACCTCTGTCACTCAATCAACAACTTTGGTCATTGATTGAGGGGGAGAATGATTTCAATCATATCAAAAAGGATATTTTCAAACAAATGGCATCAAAAGGAGCATGTTCTATATTGATGAATAATAAAGAAAATTTTGTCCACAAGTGTGCCAAGAGCATGCTAACTTTGAGTTTTCATTTCAAATGGTAGAAAATCTGAACATTTTACATATGGTACATGAGCATGTTATATCAATGGAGATTAAATTTTTAAAATCTAATCCTTATCAGTCATGAGTTCTTAAAACAAAGTCACATCTCTCCTCAAAAGGTTTTCTAAAATAACTCAAATCAATTGGGGTCCCAAATCTCAAAGGGTTTGAAAATCGAAAATAAACTGATAAATTGGTAAGTGTTTTAGAAATGTAATAAAAGGCACTCCTTCCTACATGTGCCAAATGATTTCTCATACACTATGCACATGTTAAGGGGGAGCATTTATCTAAAACCAAAAAGAATTCAAATGTACTTGATTTGACTCAAAGTGCAGGTTCTCTCTAATATGTGCAAAAAAATTTCGAATCTCGATGCACATATTGAGGGGGAGCAAATAAAAGAAAACCACGTCCTTTCCCAAAAATAGTTGGAATATTAAGATGTATGCCTCCTTACCCAAAATGTTTTATCTAAATTATTTAAAGACTATATTTGATCGGGGAAGTGATGATGATCATTTTAGAAAACCATAATCAAGAATTGGAGCTTTCATTGGATCCTTCCTCCATGTGCCAAAATATTTCTTATACACTATGCACATGTTGAGGGGGAGCATTTCTAAAAGATAAAAAACAATTAAGGTGCAAAATGCTTTAATGGTTTTCATTTGGTTTCAAGGCGGAAAGAACTGTACCAAAAAGATCAAACATTTTACTTTATGCATTGAAGTTATAAGGATGGTAAGGTTAGGTATTAGTTCCCACGATCCAGCCAGAACCGGAGGGATCTACCCAGGGACAATCCACTAGTTAGTGTAGAAGTCCTTAGGTATGATGAAAAAAGAAGAAAGTGAGAATAAAGGAAGAGTGCCGACTGAGATAGAGCTATAACTGAAATAAACCCAACAAGGTTCTAGTAATGAAGTCTCGGTAAGCATTGAAGGGGTTGAAGAATGAAAAAGAAAGAAAAGTGAAAGGGTGAAAAGAAATAGCACTCCAATAATTCAACCTTAAGGCAGAAACCGGGTTCAATTCATATGCTACTGGTGGTTACTAAGTTAAAGCCAGTATTGAAGACAACACGTCATGGACCCAGTTACGCATTGCACTAAACTTCCCAAGCCACTCAAGTTCTCTTAAAAGAATTTGTTTCATTCTCATGGGGAACCTACATAATCTATCGACCTTCTCTTAGTGATGGTTGATATTGAAGAAGGAGACCCTCTCCCTAGTCTCTAATTAGGAAACCAAAATGAACAATTGAGTCTAGAGCCAAGAGATCATCCACAAAATCTCAATAGGACACACAATTAATGAAGACTTGTTGTTTCACAAAATGTGAAAAGTAAGAAAATATATATTAAGAGTCCTACAAATTATCCTTGTGGTAATTGCCAGAACATCCGAGTGATATGTAAAAGTATTCACGATGACGATGGAAATCCTTCTAGAGCCAACATCAAACAAGCTCTTGGTGGATGACATGTGAGATCTTTTCAAAATATCAAGCTTGTGACAACTGGATAGAAACAATGAGGCGATTAAATTTCCAAAATAAAAGGGTATTTATGATTGAAAATTGATCCTTCTCATAAAACCTTCGTCGTATTGCAAAACTTTTTCTCGTAAGCAATATGTGATTGTTTTTCAAATCAATTTTTCTTCAACCAGTGAATCTCAATTCGCTGGTTCACTCACTCCGTGTTGTCTACTTTGGGACGCTCCGGCTTGAGAAGAGCTAGATCAAGCTGCGAAACCCTGTCAAGGAGATTCTTAGGAATTCTACCTGATCACTGGCAGTATTTATACTGATCAACGGGGAACCGTGGTTCTTGAAACCATATTCAACGAAAGTGAACAAAGACACTTTCATGTGTTTTATTGCTAACTGTTGTTTACAGGAACATTGGACGGTTGCAGCTAATCAGAATTGAGAAGTCAATCCATAACCGCATGCTCACACATCACACTCACGTTTAAAGAAATCATGACAAGTACACGTCTACACTCTTTTGCTCTGATATCATCATGAGACGTTTGCTTTCACTCTGATACCATCAAGCTATGCTTCCGCTACGCTAATGAAAATATCATGATCTAACGAAGCTTCCGCAACTCTGATGTAAAGATGTCATAATCCAACACTGTGACCAAACAACACATGAAGGCAACACAACTAAGTATGAGTCAAGAGATTTAATGTGGCTGATGATCTCTATAAAGGCTCAAAGAATAACCAATCCGTGGATCAGTTAAAGACCTCCACTTGAAGTACAAACATGCGGAATATGAAGAATCAAAGATTACGAGCTACAGAGCAAAGAACTTAATCAAGAAACTGTATGCCTGATCCATAGCCCGTAGGTGGCGTATATTGTAAGACACTATAAATACCCTTTGCCTAGCAAGGCAAAGGGTTGGAGCTTCATAATACATTTTTCTTTCTCTTACTAGAAGTGTCCACTTCTCTTCACTTTCTCTCTCTAGAACCTCATTCATTTGAATACTTGTGTTTGTGATTGTGTGTTTATGAAAACCAATATGCTACAAAAAAAACATTCATCTTTAATGCTTAGTGAGTGTACCGGTAGTATAATAGATTCTAGAACTTGTTTTGTGATGCATTCCGAGATAGCTAGTGAGACTACATTCGTGTAGTTAGGATTCCCTAAATGATAAGAGGCGTTATGATAACCCTTGTTTTAAACTTGTAATTTAAATACGTCATCCACATCGGTTGAATAATTTTCCCCACACCCTTGCGATGTACTCATCTTTAGTACATGATACCCCTAGTTAACCCCTCAAAGCCTATCATTTTCGCGGTTCTCGTGATGTTCCCATTTCCGGATTATCAATGAAGAGCATTGTTTATAATCCACCCCCAAATGTTACACCCAAATCACCTTAGTCTACCTTGTATGCACTCATCTTTAGTGTATTATTGTTATCATTATTAAACCCTTAGTTGAATTATCTACTTGCTTGCATGTTTGCTAAGTCGAGTCATATCTTCTGTATGCAGTTTTAGGACGATTGGGACTCATGGGTTAAAGTAATATTTTATGGAGTAACAGGAAAGAATGATAAATTCAAGTTTCCTTTGTCTATGTAATTAAGTACTCCAGTGTTTTGATCTTTTCAAATCGGGTCAATTAGTATTAGTGAAATAAAAACTCAAGTGTAGGGATGCTCCTATAAATCCCTTTATTTTAATGTTATCGTAGAGGATGGTAGAGTAAAAAGGTATGAAAAAAAGAAAAAAAATCGAAAAAAAATAAAAAATAAAGAGAGTTGTTGAAAAAAAATTAGAAAAACATACGGGCTACCATCCTACATCTATCTTTATGGTTACGTTTTTAAGTTTATGTTTAGATTTTGTTTCAAGTTTTTTAGTGTTAGTGAGTCGAGTCTTGGCTTAGCAATTCCACGTTTTACATGCTTGTAACATAAGATTTTTGACTTGCCACCACTAAATATCCCCTATCCAACAAAACCCTTTACTTCCCTACCCTAAGCCTAACGTTACAACCCTTTGTAAAGATCTCTTAGATAGTTATTCCTAGGTGCTTATGCCAAAGCGGTGGAGGTTTGATCTATTCTCAAACCTATGGTAATCTATGTACTATGCCAAGTAATGAGTGTTTATCTTCCATTTCCATTCATATTATATTTCATATAAACCCGAGAGATGAGAGAATCCAAACACCAATTGTGAGGTACTAGTGTAAAATTATCGTGCTTCTTATGACTATTGTGGCGCTTGTATTTGTTGTAAATTATTTTAAACCAATGCTTCATGCCCCTTAACTTATAAATTGATTGGCTAAAATCACATTTGCTTGAGGAAAAACAAATTCCAAGTGTAGGGATATTTGATGAGGATTTAAAACATACGTTTTTAGAGGGTCATTTAAGCCCTAAATCGACACATTTTATATCCGTTACTACATAAAATCGTTTATTTTCACATTTTAGGTCTTTTGGAAGCAAAATGCTAGAATCAAGCATAATTGGACGAAAAGGAGCGAAAACATGAAGAAAACGACAAAGTCAAGACTCAAGTAGATTTTAAAACCTGACGGCGTCCCATCTTAAAGGGCGACGCCGTCACTTGTTGAAGATTTTGATCAAATTACACGCGACAGCTCAGGTGAAATTTTGGTTCTACAACCTGATGGCGTCACGCCTAAACTGTGGAAGGCGTCTCTCTTATTTTCTACACCAGACACCCAAGAACCATCCTCAGACGACGTCCCTCATGAAGACAGACGACGTCACACTTATCAACTAACGCCATCCAAATGAAACCCTAATGATGGCGACTTGACGGCGTCACTAGCTAAAGGTGACACCGTCGCGTTTGTTAATCTATATATAGAATTCATTGTTTCTGCATTTAGGGAGGTAGAACTTTGGAGAGAAAACCCTATTTCGGTTGTAGTCTGACTTGGACAGTATTTAAGGGTTCCATACCCTTCTTTACATCATAAGATAAGTTTGTTAATCCTTATTATCATTATGCCTACCCCATGTTTAATTGTTTTTGTGTATGCTTGCTTATTTGCCATGAGTAGCTAAATTATCATTGTGTTTGCTTATATCTATGAAACCTAGTTGTTAATTATTTTTAGGTTGTCTCTTCTCTTGATTGGTAGACGCTAGAGTAAGGAAAAATGGCTTCTTCTTTAATTGTTGCGATCTTGAACGTCCTAAATAGTAAAAAGCTTAGGAGTGCACCTAGGCCATCATTGTGTTTATTGCGTGAGTTGTGGCTTGTTGATAATAGAGTATTCGGGGGAGATACTTAGGTACTTGGCGATCCCGGATAGCCTAGAGGAGAATTACGATTCATAGAATTGGGGAATTTAGCACCACCCTTTGACCAAACGGAATACAACGCACCAATTAAGATGAGGATGTGACAATTCAACCGACCAATAAGAGATAACTAGGGAGTAAGAACATCTAAGTAAACAAATTTTTAATCATCATAAGAGCACACCTACATTAGCATAATCTATCATTAGTTCAAGTAGTTAATTAGTTTTAGTAAAAGTATTTAAAAAATTAGCAGAAGTACCACCCCCCACTCCTATGCACAGAGATATTTACCTTGCTTTCTAAAAAACATAAAAGACTAAAATGAATCTCCCTTAACCTTACCTTCTCGTCACACATCTCTTCTAGCATCTCTATTCCCCCAGAGAACGATCAACCCCTAGGCTTACCCCATACTACACTACAACGATTAGGTTCACTGCCTAGAGGGTTGTAAAGCTTTCTCGTAGAAAAGAAAGTCTTTCGACCCCGAACCCACGCATCATGTAACCACCGGTAAATTTCACCTTGTATTAAATTAATATAATACTCTAATGAAAGAATATTTATCTATTTTCTACGTCTAATTTTTTTTAAAGATTAAACGTTATCAGTTTACCTGATCACAACAACTAACTAGTGTGACTTAACTCACATTCCAAATAAACGTGCTCACTGACACCAACATGTCTTATGTCTATTTCAAGTAAACATCGTTATATGTCAAGTATAAAACTTTTGGACTTTTATTTACCACCTTACGTTATTTTGTTAACGTACGATTATTAAATGTTCAAGCTAAATGTTTGCCATTTAATAGAGTTTCACGAAACTCTAATTAATTATAATTATGATTTTACGTAATTAAATCATAAACCTCAAAGTACAATACTTTAAAGTGAGTGTACAAGTCTTTAAAGCACATTTTACAAGAATTCAATGCATGGACCTTAAACTTGGTTTATACATAACTGTAACCGATAGTTAACCGGTAATTTTTCCCAGTTAAATAATTCGCTATGATTCGAATTATTACTCTCTGAACGTTTACGCTCACTTTTATCTTTTTAACCAGAAGTTAAGGGGGTGTTTGATAGCTACTGAATAAAGTAGTTCAGATCCTATATATGAATCGGTCAGAGATAGGATCGTTTGATAACGTTTTGAAGAACCTCTGAAACATACCACATGATTCTGAATCATTTTGCATGGGGTACACGCTTAATCATTCATTATCAACCTTAATATATCACCGCCCTTTCATTTATTTTTTTATTTCAACAATTGCACCTCATTTCATTTGTTTCAACTTTCACGGTGGTATCTCATATTTTTTATTATTAACTCTTTATATTTGTTTATTTATAATCAGTATATGTGTTGCATTACAATTATATTTTTAGTGTAAAAATATCTATTGCCTTTGCTCGACAGCTGGACTATTGTGAAATCAACAACATAAAATTATTTCGAACGAACACCAATAGTGAAATCAACAATATATCATTTCGTTCATAATATATGCAAGGTTAGAACACTAATTTACGTTATACAGATCGTTCATTCAGAATACCTATCAAACAATTTGTTTTCATTCAGAATCAGATTTATACAGAGCCTTTGGTTCATTCAGAGTTGTAAATGATTCAGCGCTAAATCATCAGATTCTATCAAACAGCCCCTTACTTCGCAAAACGTGAAAACTACATATAACGCATAACCGACACCGGATTAGTTATGGTTCAATCTCGATAATTAATTTCAGAGTTGATAAATTTGTTTTATATTATTTTTATAAAAACGTTTCCAGATCTATCTTCTTCATTTTCTCACACCTCCTTCCATCTCTCTCCTTTCTCTGCCAAACCGCCTCCCAACTGACCACCCTGAAACCGCCATCACCACTTCACGTCACCACGACCAACATCATCATCATGATCAAGACGAGAAGGGTTTGTAGTTGCCTTGGGGGTAGATGTTATATTAGCTTCTCATTTGGTTAGAGTGAACCACCACAGCCGCCACATCACCTTTTTCCTCTCTTTGTTTTCTTGGTAAGTCGACACACCAAGATTTATCTTCATTAACTTTTATTCAATCTGATTATTAAAACAACTTGTAAGGTTTTCGTGGACCTATAAATGGGATTAAAAACGTTTTTGACAAGTTATTCGTGTGGTAATAATCAGATTCAAAGGGTGTTTGTTTGATTCGAGGGTAATTGTTTGATTCAGTTGAGGAACGAGTCGGGTTTAACACCTAGATTATTAACGGGTCATGGCCCGTTTTCGTCACAACTTGGTCTCATAATCTGTGAATAACCCGTTCGGGTTTTGGGACCATGGCCTTTATTGTCGTGGTCATATTTGGATTAGCTTTTTAGCTCATTTTAACAAGTTCTGGTTAGCCGATTTGGCTATAAGCTCACTTGAGCTTGTTGTTGTCTGGTCTCGGTACAAAACGAGACAACACATAGGGGTGACTTGGTTTGTTTTGTTTTCACAGCAACAACCCTCAATGGGTGCTTATTTGTTGTCGGTAGAAAACAGAAAATGACCCATTAGAGGGTGTGTTCTGCTATGCTCGACTAACAGCTAGATACTAAAGGTGTGTTTGATTTGCTCGTTCACAGCCACACCCAAAGGGGTGTTTGTTTCTGCGCATCACAGCCCAAGAGGGTGTACTTGGTTTTGTTGTTTGGTCTTGGCATCGAACGGGACAACAGGGGTGTTCGTTTGGTTCGGGTTTATGCTTATGGCTTATTAGTCCTCATGGCTTAATTTTCAATTTGGTCCAAGACTCGTGACTTATTTGGTTTTTATTAAATTCATATAGCTTATTTTGGCCTTGTTTTAGTTCGGCTAAAAACCACAGCCCCGAAGGGTGTGTTTGAGTTGCTTGTCTTGGTCCACCAAACCGCAACCCAAGAGGGTGTAGTTGGTTTTGTTTGCGGGTCACGACCCACACCGCAAGAGTGTTGTTTGGTTTTCTTTTCTTGCTCTCGAGTTAGGATAAAAACCACAAGAGTGGTGTTTTATTTGTTTGGTTCTCAGCTGGAAATACCACCCAAATAGGGGGTTTATTTTTGCGTGTCACAGCCTTAATAGTGGGCGTTTGTTTGCTGCAACGCAGCCCCAACAGGGGGTGTTGGTTCTGCATATTCTCAGCCCAACAGGGGCGTTTATATCTGCTTATTTCAGCCCTGAAGAGGGCGTGTTTGCTGCTGATTTTCTGCACTAAAAAGGGTGCGTTTTCGGCACTAAAAAGGGTGCGTTTGCTGTACTAAAGAGGGTGTGTTTGTTGCTGATTTTTCTGCACAAAAACTGCATTTGCAGCTGCTGATTTCAGCCTTGAAATGGTGCATTTTGTTGCTGATTTTTCTGCACAAAAACTGCATTTGCAGCTGCTGATTTCAGCCTTGAAATGGTGCGTTTTGTTGCTGATTTTTCTGCACAAAAACTACATTGGGAGCTGCTGATTTCAGCCCCTAAAGGGTGCGTTTTGCTTGTTTATTTCCTGCACAAAGGGTGCACTTGGAGTTGCTGATTTCAGCCCCAAAAGGGTGCGATTCGTTGCTTATTTTCTGCACTTAAGGTGCGCTTGGGTTTGCTTATCTGGTTCACCAACACAACCCACTTAGGGTGTTTGGTTTTGGTTCTTTCTAGTCATATAAGGGAAACTATTAGGATATGTTTGGTTTGGAAATTACCCGGGCCGAAACCCAATAAGAATAATAATAAGAATGTGTTTACATCTTGTAAATTATATGTAATATGTCGAATAATTATCGGATTACTTTTGAGATTATAACTTTGAATACGGATTATACATTGACTTGGACTATTGAACTCATATTGATATCTATTGGACAAAACATTGGACTTTATATATTATTGGATATAATGGACATATTATTTTGAATGATACATAGATATTTAACGGACTTGTATTGGACATTAGACTTATGTTGGACGTATTAGACAAATTCGACTTGTGACAAACTTAAGACATGGGATTATACATATATGACATTGGAAAAATTGATATATATTGAACATTAGATTATATTTTGAACTTTTATCGGATATATTTGAACATATTAGACTCGTGATAGACTTGAGATATTGAACTTAAGATATCGGACTAAGAACATTGGACACATTGAACTTGAATTGGATTTAAGTTATTATCGGGCTAGAGCCCAATTGAGTTGCTTTCTTGACTTGTTTCCTTGTCATTATCCTCTCGCCTAGAATTTAACCGTCAATACTTTTGAGACTCGTTTTCTTGAGATATCCTGTCTATCCTTTTACTTCATAATATATATGAGATATATATATATATTATATGTTGGCGTGAGTTGTATTTCGAGTCTGTGATTCCCTACCACCACACGAACTATCATATTAAACTTTTTGCAAACATTGATACGAAACTTCTACGAAAACTAAAACATATTATATTTTGAAACTCATACGCATCGATTACTATTCGCGTATCATATTATGAAACAAGCTCATATCCATTAGGTTATGCCGATTCCGTATCGTTATGCTATGCTTCTTTACACTGTTCTGCCATACTTTTTGACACCATTGTGTTACTTACGTCACAACACGCTAAGGTGAGTTCATGACCCCTATTCTAAATTGTTTCGTACTACTTTTTGGGGAGATACATGCTTAACTATTTACATATTACAGTGAGTTTCATAGCTCCATTCTCAATTGTTTTATACTATTTTTGGGGGAGATACATGCTCAACTACTTGCTTTTACTTTCATAAGTACTCTAAACTCTTACATATTACTGCTTTAAGCGTTTATGCTGCAAACACGAACACAGGTATTTTTATGTATGCTATCTTGATCGTTATTGCCTAAGACACTTTTGCCACTGAAAGTCCCTCATATCATGAACCATTAATCACTTGCGAGTGAACGCAAATATCGTGAATAGATCTATTGGCAGTTGACGACCCATTTGAGCTAGCCGGATAGATAGCCTTGGTGCTAGCCGGATTGATAGCCAAATGCACGTTATTTGAAGAACAACTAGGAAGTTGGCAAACTCCTAGCACGAGGGCACTGTGACTTGCATCATTTTTATGATGTCTGTTACTTATATCATTTTTATGATATCACACACCTGTTAAGGTTTGCGTTCATGAGACTTAGAGCAATAATACGGTATTACAACTACATAGCTTATGGGTGCTAACAACATGGCCCACTATTTCTGTTATGGGCATATACTAACGTAGCCCACTGTTTCTTAAACTTGAAACTTGTGTTCAACTGATTATTATACAAACAGTATGAATTCACTCAACTTTGACCCGAGTAGGGTAAACAAACGAACTACTTTTGTGTTGACCCGATTAGGGTAAACAAACGAGCTACTTTTGTGTTGACCCGATTAGGGTAAACAAACAAACTTCTTTTGTGTTGACCCGATTAGGGTAAACAAACGAACTACTTTTGTATTGACCCGGTTAGGGCAAACAAACGAACTATGGGTTTATAACAACGTAACCCACTACTTATCTTATTAATATTTGTATTTATTACAAATATTCACCCAAACTTGAAACTATTAAAATCAACTGTCTTACACACATTATATTTTAGCAATGGGTTATGAACACACAGGTTGCAAGTTTTGTATGGGCGGGATTTGCAACTGAGTGGATTTACAATGCCTTTGCTGCATGAACATTTTAATGGACATTTCAAATTACTTACAACAAACTCTATGAACTCACCAACCTTTGTGTTGACACTTTTAGCATGTTTATCTCAAGTTCATAATGAACGAGGCTGGCACGGAGGAGCACGGATACACAAGAAGGCTATAGATTTTATTATCATTCGAAACCTTATTTAATAAACTACAAAACTCCTAGGACCTCATTTTGTAAACTCTGATATTCGAATGATAAATCTTTTAAAACAATTCAAATAGAGATCGTTTTCTATTATTATAATTGTTGTGCCATGAAGTAACACCTAGTTTGAATTCCGCTGCGTATCACGAAATTGGGGGTGTTACACGTCAGTCCATTACTGGTTGAAAGAGGATTTTTAGCTACCACTAGTGCCATAATCGATTGTAAAATATCCAAAATAGTGGTAGGAGAATAGAGTGCTAGGTCAATCTATGATGTTAAGAAGCATTCCTATGATAATGAGGGTGAACAAATCCCTCATGAGATCATCCTAGATAGGAAACCATCTAGATATGGACCTTGGACCGATAAAAATTTTGTAGGCCATCAACGACCTTTCTATCTAGAAGAAACCTTCATGAATAACACGTGCGATTTAGAGCAACAATTGGCTAAGGACATTGAAGTGAATCCATTCGAGGATACTTTAGTGTTTAGGAAGATTATCGAATTTCTAGGAGCCTTGCCTATTAATCTTTACATGAATAGATGTAAAGTTAAGAGTAAAAATCCTAAGCATAAGTGGAATTGGGATAAGCCTCCTAGTGATGGGAATGGAGAGTGGCACATTAGGATGACGATTTATGATCCCAATGGTGAGATGTTTGAAAAAGCGTACCGGACTAAGCGTACTTGTAGGAAATTAAAAGAGAAATTTGATCTCACCGATGTCCTTAAGGATGAACTCACTCACCTAGGTACGTAGGGCATGACTTCGAGTCAAGCTACAAGACTCATAAATAAAGAAAAGCTCTACTTGGGAGGCAACCCATGCTTAATTGTTTGCTTGTTTGTTTTTCAATTTTGTTCGCATGTTTATATACCTTTTTCATTGTTGCTTGATTCTCATGTTTATTTTGTAAAAATATTTTTTTGTTTTTAACCTCGTCTTAATTGCATATAAAAGTATTTCACAAAAAGATAAGTGTAGGGAAGATCACATATATTTTAAGAACTTGCATGAACATGAGATTATCAATAATTGGAGTTGTATATATTTGTGTGTTTGTTAGAGTCAAATGCTTGTATCGAGTCATAATAGATGTTTTACAGGAATTTTTCCAGGTCTTTAAAGAAGTATTTTTTCCAAAAAATGCACCAGACCCTTTCTGTCTGAACAACCTGACGACGTCGGAACTAAAGCCCAACAGCGTCAGGCAATGTAGAAACGGATTCACAGTTTCGTTTTCTGTCTAAACTTGTAATTTTTGGAAACTTCCAATTCTTAATTTTCCAGAAAAACTGCAAACATCCATTCCACAAGCATTATATCTTACTTGCTTTCTAGTATAGTTTTTATATATATTTTTTAAACCGCCGCTTTTATGCGAGGTTTCGTTTCATTTTTTATAAGTGTGCAGGTTATATTAGACAAGAAGAAGAAGTATATGATGGAAGCGACACTTATTACTTATTCATTTAACCGTAACTTTATACATATCCTACCGAGCTAATCAGGGGATTACTAATTTCTTTCTCTTTTATTTACCTTTCTTTATCAAAACTTTGATACTTTCGGGGAACATTGGGGACAATGTTCAGTTTAAGTGTTGGGAGGAAGAATAAAACGGGACCTTAGAAACTATTAACTCATTTGATTTTTGTCTTGTCTTTAGTAAATTGTGTAATAAACTACGAGAAATATTTTTAGGGTAATTTTATCACCAAATTTAAAATTTTTTTATGGCATTCACGAGTAAAACTTTAGTCTTAATAAAGCGTCTCATGGATAGGAGTTATTTGACTAGCACAAAAACCGTATACCACTCAAATTTCAACCCAAAAATGTGAGGTTCGCCCCTAGATCTTTAGGAATAAAAGCATTCATCTTTAATGCTTAGTGACTGTACCGGTAGTATAATAGATTCTAGAACTTCTTTTGTAATGCATTCCAAGATCGCTAGTGAGACTACATTCGTGTAGTTAGGAATAAATAAATGATAAGAGGCATTAGGATAATCCTTATTATAAACCTGTAATTTAATTACGTCATCCACATCGGTTAAGTAATTTTTCCCCACACCCTTGAGATGTACTCATATTTAGTACACGATACCCCTAGTTAACCACTCAGAGCCTATTTTTTTCACGGTTCTCGTGATGTTTCGGTTTCCGGAATATCAATGAAAATCATTGTTTACAATCTACCCCCAAATGTTACACCCAAATCACCTTAGCTTCTTTTGTATGCACTCATCTTTAGTGCATTATTGTAATCTGTGAGAACCTTCATAAAAACCGGTTAGTCAATGATGACCATTGACCCAACATCTGAAAATCATAAGAAATGTAAAATTACAACACTCTAAAATATGAACAAAACTTTAATATTTAATTTGATTACATCCTAAAGTATAAATAAATAAATAAAATACACGTACCTTATACTTACACTATATGTAAAATAAATAAATCAAAAGTTACTAAACCTATGACTAATTTCCTAATCCTAAAATTTGTCTTTTCACGCGATGGTAAAGCTTAAGACGAAGAGATATGGGTATCCCCTTTTCTAAAGAGACTACACGGTTTTTCCTATTATCCCTCTATACATTTTGCTCGTAAATACTAACTTAAAATAACAAGCAAAACACGACATCCCTCATTAACAAAGCATGGCATTTCTTTCTTTTCATTATAAATTCATGCGCTCCTCCTAAATCATAACCGACCCCTTCCCTTATTTTTAGCCTATATCACAATCTAATAAAGGGCAACCAATCACAATTAAAGCGTATTACTTGTTCCTAAAAAAAATAATAACGCTTCCCATTTTGGTCCTACATCAGATTGTTTTCTTCTTCATGCAACTAAAGCATCAAACCCTCAAAGAGTTTTGTTATTTTTTTTTTCTTCTGTTCCTAGCGACATAAACCAACCATTTAAACCCTATAAAAACTAATCGTGCTATGAGTTAATCAGGAAGGAAAAACGTCAAGTTTGATCATGTATGACAACTGATCATCGTTGTCCTGGTGTTGGTTAGTGCGTGGTTTCGACCTCGACGTGTTGGAGAGCTTCGTTAACAGAAGAATAAGACTTTGTTCGCTGGCCATAACTTGTGAATTTGTACGTGAACGTCTAGGTGTCAGTTTCACATCAACATTAATCGAACCAAGTTTTCTGTTCGTACACATGAATATTCAAGGTTTGGTTCGTTTTCGGTATTCGAGTTATGGCTTTTGTGGTGATCGTGTAAGGATGATTCGAGAGCTTTTCCCCTAACCTTTTCGACTATTCCTTGTGCAACTCTAAGGTCGTAACGGCCTTGCTGGTCGTATAATTTTACGTTAACATATAGTGTTTCAGCAACTACCTAAGTGTGGACACATTCGATCTAATATTTTGAGTCTTTATATTGTTAATAAGAAGATCCTTATAGAAGAATGATAGTCATTCATAAGCAAGTCAATATAATCACAGTAAGCAAATGTTACAGATTGATCAAGCAAAATAAAAGAAATGGGTAAATATTAAACAAGTCTTGTGCGCTGGTTATGTTTCAAAGAGCAATAGCAGATCACGCATGGGGGTCCATGTGTAGTACTAATTTATTTTAGTCATCATGCTATCTAGGGGTGTTATCGGGTCGGGTTATCGGGTTTATCGGGTCGGGTTGATTCGGGTTTCCAGCTGGAAGAAAGTAACCCGCAACCCGACCCTATAAGGAATCGGGTTATCGGGTTCGGGTTGATATCGGGTCGGGTTATATCGGGTCGGGTTAGTCGGGTTATCGGGTCACTTGGTTATTTGGCTAAATTAGTATTTCATGCCTTAAGCATCCATGATTAATTCATTGAGAGGACAACCACTTGGAAGTGGTTGCAGGTTGTAATTCTTGCAAACATTGATAAAGCTCCGAGCATCCGGGGCATGATAAACTACGCATGTAACACGAAAAGACTTTTTATCACAGGAACTAGGAAACCAAGCTTTGATACTTGCAAATTGTAAGGACCACATGGGTGAGGATCTGTATAGATAATAATCTACTCGTTTAATTATGAAGTAGTCCAACCAATCTTCGCTCTCGACAACCTCTCTCTCCGAGTCAAAGGAACCATTGACAACCCCACTTTGATATTCTATAAGATAATCTTTTTCCTTTATAGAAAACTCAGTACCATCTTCTCCATAATGCTACTAAAAGAAAATTAACGCTCGACTACTGATGGGTGAAAACAAATTGTGATACCTGTAATAAAGATCAAACAAAACTTGGTTATGTAACACCAAAACTTACATTAGTTTTTTACTATGTAAGACCACTCATAAGGATTCTCTTTTGGTTAATATAACCCAACCAATCAAAAACTGCAGTTAACACATTATAGGGATGAGTATATTGAATAGCACACGTTTTAGAGAATTTATCTGAAAAACTGACATAAAACTTTGTTATGATTACTTTACCGAGACTATACAAGCATTAGGATTACATGGTGATTAGAGCATAAATGTTTTGCAAGAAAATTTTGGATTATTATTTATTACAATACTAGTTGGAGTCGAATTTGAAGCATTAATAATTAACAAAAAGATGCCCAGGCTTCTTCTATAGATTTAGAGGTGAAGACATAGCATTTGCAAATTAAACTCATATTTATGTTATAAAGGAAGTGTTGTATACGTTAATAAAAAAAGAGTAGCAACATCACTAAACTTAAAAAAAAAAAAGACTTGTTAATAGACTTTTATTAAAAAATGAAAGATTTGTTAATATGTCATTACATGTTATCGGGTTTATCGGGTTGACCCGATAACCCGATAAGAAATTAATTATGACCCTAACCCGACCTTATTAGGTTATCGGGTCTATCGGGTTGACCCGATAAACCCGATAAGCTAAGTTGGACCCGAATCAACCCGACCCTATAAGGCCTTATCGGGTTCGGGTCGGGTCGGGTCAACCCATTTGACACCCCTACTGCTATCTCAAAGTTTATCATGCATACGTAAGTTATAAAATAATGATATTAAAGATTTTCATGCAATGAAACTTTTATTATAAAGGTATACATGTTTATTATAAAGTTAATGGCACCAACACATTTAAAGTTTTATATAGTTAAAGATGTTATTGTAAGTGGTCATTAAGTATACCATTATTTAAAATACGACACATAAATTAGATAATAGATAATTTGACGTAATATTGATTGGTTACGAAATTATTGTAGCTTGGTCGAAGGAGCAATATGTTGATCATTGCTATCGAGTGTGCCTTGATTTCTTAAGATTATTTGCATGGGCTTGTGCACATTATCTCATTCGCTTCAAGGTGAGTTTTCGTGGCCCCTTCTTATATTTTCTTGAGGGAAAATGATACTCAAAGTTATTTCAAGTTTTAATGCCGTGATTAAATATTTGTTTTATCATTTTGGACAAGCTTGTGTGCTGATATAATTGCGTTAGGAGCACTAGTGGTTTCTGGTTATTCTGTGTGATATTTATGTGTGATATTACTGTGTAATATTTCTGTGTGGTTCTCGGGTTATGGATTTAATCCACTTGACGTGAGAGTACTCATGTTTTAGCTCCAGCTGGTAGGCATACGTGTAGTACATATGTGTTATGAGTGGTTACTTGACTAGCCAAGTGATTTGATTATGATATAACCGCTTGCTCTACGCTTTATTGTTATACTCGCACACTTATCCTACTTATATATATCATGCACGGTAAATTGTTTTGTTAATTTAAACCTGCGAGCTCACCAACATTATGTTGACGTTTTCGAGTATTATTTTCAGGTGATCGATAGTCATATTTTGAAGGCATGCATTTTGAAGTCATTCATTGTTCTCATATCAATGACCGAGTGACTTGGCCGAGACCTTTTCTAAAGACTTAACTTTGATAATACTAAGACTTATGTTTTCATTATTCAGTATTGTATAAAATCTTTATGTAACATTGTAAACCCACTTCTTAAATCTTATATGGTGTTGTTCTATTATCTTATGCGATTTTACATTTCGTTGCACCTCGTGTTTCCTCTCTTAGCGGGGTGTGACATAATCATTGTTTAAACCCTCAGTTCAATTATCTAGTTATTTGTATGGTTGCTAAGTCGAGTCTTATCTTTTGTACACAGTTTTGGTATGACTGGGATGTTGGGATTTAATACTCATAACAATTATATAAAATCAAATAACATCATCAAAGCATGCAGCGGAAGTAAATAGGAATAATATATGTAAGTAATTAACCGAATAAGAAAACGCGTACCTTTTAGCAATTCAAGAATCAAACGGTAATTGAACAAGAACAAAACCCAAAACCCTAACTTTAGGGTTTAATAAATTCGACCCAACCAAAAGTCGACCACCAAGATTACAAGCTCAAACGTGCTTGTCCTTCGTTCTTGTACACACGTACTATTAGCGATTTGATGTGAAAAGCTAGTTTCTTGAATCACAAATAAAACCAAACACTTGTTTCTTTGACTTGGAAAAATCGATCCCAAGGGAATGGGGGCACACCGATCGGCCAAGCAAAGAGGGAGGAAAGGAGAGGAGAAATTAGGTTATTGGTGATCCAAGATTAGGAGAATAATGAATACAAGGGATTGTATTTATAGTTTCTCAAAACTTGGTGACCAAGAAAACTCTCCCTTGGGCTTTTGAGAAGCCACGACCGGCCACCCAACCCAAGAGGGGTTCTAGAATTTTCTTGCCCACTAATTTCATCTCTAGTCCTCGTAGTTTACATTTAACGACCGTTAGTCAAAACCCCGTTAAATATTAACTATCGTTATGTTTTATTTCGTGACTAATAATTAATAATAACATTTTATATATTAATTATTAACATCAACTCTCATACGTAATGTGTGCAATCCCGAAGTCTCGAGTTCGAATCCGGACATACATATATTTAAATATCCATAAAACCTTTCAGCTCCCACTTGGATATTACTAAATATAGTAATGACATTGGTTAGTCTAGCTTTAACACGCCAATGCCCCCAGATCGAATCGAGTATGGTCTCCTGGAAAAAACCATTTAATGATTCATCATTTTTACTTATCCTTTTGTTACTAATACTACATTAACTATGAATATGGATCAAGTCATTTCATAAGTTAATATTCTGTTTCTCGTTGTATTCGATTGAACAAGATTACCAAATCATCCAACGTATTCCGGATAGATCTTGGGTATGGCCATACAAACATCTTGTCAACCCTACGAGGGACCCAAATATAGTATTATGCTTTGAAACAAATTCAAAGGAACAAATTCTCTTGACTACAAACATAACTCATGAACTTTGCAACACTTCTGAAAATAGCCCTTATAACTACCAGATTCTGGATAGCGTTAGACTATCTTACACAAATGCACTACATTCATATCAGTTATCTAGTATCTCAAGTCTGAGGATAAACACTTCATGATATACTTAATGACAAAGATCCATAAAGTATCATCATGTAAAGTTGGGATGAGTCCTATATTCAATTCATTGAATATCATGTGAATCTGGTATGTCCCACGCATCAATATACTTTAAAGTATATTCTACCAAAACTCAGATTTGTCTTAATTCAATAACATTCCCACATCATTGATCGACAACGGACTATTTAGAATAACATAAGTTATTCACAGATTAAACATGCAAATATAGGATATAATATTAAGAAAATGAAAAATAAACATAAACAACTATTTTATTTCATTAAAGTAATATTTGTTCATAACATCCTTTATCCAAATACTAATTGTTAATACAAATATCGTCATTAAACGTTATTTATATTTTTGATCTTTACCTAAGTTTTGTTAACGACAAAAGTAAATTTAATTTGTATAAAAGCTTAAAGCTTGTCAAGTTTAATAGATATTAAAACAAGCTTTTTTAAACAATCTTTTCTAACATACTCTCATACATATCTTCTCTCTAACCTTTCTAACTCAGTTTCATATCATATTAGTGATCTCTTTTGTAGCAAAGAAGATCAAGTCATATTCAAGCTTCAACGAGAAGTTGGAAGTCTTGTTTGTTTAGTGTTGTATGATCTAGTGTTGATTCATACTTCATTGTTGTATCAAAACATCATAATCTTGTGAGTGTGAGTGGTTAGTATTTTAGTCCTCAAAATACATTGTGTGTGGGAGTGGTTGTACCCTTGGAAAGAACTCGACATCTAGCTTAGTGTCGGAAATAGTGTGTAAGCGAAGTGTAAAGGTTTTCTCCGCCGGTGAAAGGAGCTTGTTGACTAGTGAAGTTAAACTCTCGAGTGTGAGACTCGAGGAGTGGAGTAGGGCAAGGAAAAAGTGTCCTTGTAGACCAAACCACTATAAACAACTTGTTGTGGTTTGATCATTTCTTTCCTTATTTACTTCTTACATATTGCTTGCATATTTCATTAACATATCTAAGATCAATATCAATTGATCTTTACAATAAGTTTCAAAACAAAGTTTTTAATTGGTAAACTATTCAACCCCCTTCTAGTTTTCTACAATTGGTATCAGAGCCTCGTTGCTCAAGAATTTCTAAAATAACTTGTATTTTATAAACTTGAAACGATCCATGGATTCGAAAACTTTAAAGAAGGGCAATCTATGCAAAGACCACCACTCTTTGAAACCAATGGATTTATCTATTGGAAAAACCGTTTGGAAACATATGTAAAATCAAAAGATATAGATCTTTGGTTTATTATTGTTAAAGGGGATTTTAGTTCTACAACAAAGGATATTTCCGTTGATGAACAAAAGAAACTAGTTGCTAAAAATAATGAAGCTAAAATGATGCTTTATAATGCTTTACCTAGAAAAGAATATGAAAGAATTTTTATGTGTGAAACCGCCAAAGATATTTGGGAATCTTTAATTGTTACACATCAAGGTAATTCACAAGTCAAGGATAACAAAATTGATCTTCTTGTTCAACAATATGAACAATTTGTTATTCTGAAGATGAAACCATTGATTGTGGCTTTGCTCGCTTTAACACTATTATTACATCACTTAAAGCACTTGATGAATCTTTTCGTAGTAAGAACTTTGTCGGGAAATTTCTTAGAGCACTCCATCCCAAATGGAGAGCTAAAGTGACCGCCATTGAGGAATCAAAAGATCTCTCAATAATGTCACTAGACGAGTTGATCGGTAACCTCAAAGTACACGAAATGGTGATGGAGAAAGATTCGGAGATCATCAAAGGAAAAAGGGAGAAGATCAAATCCGTTGCTCTAAAAGCAAAAGCGGAATCAAGTGATGATGACGAATCTTGCTCAGGTAGTGAAGATGAGGAATATGCCATGGCCGTTAGAGATTTTAAGAAGTTCTTTAGAAGAAGAGGAAAGTTCGTAAGACAACCTCGAGAAGAAAAGCCATTCGAAAGGATCGGGATGACAAGAAGGGAAAAGGTGAAAGAAAATGTTTTAGATGTGGTGATGCAAGTCACCTCATAGGAGAATGTCCCAAGCCACCTAAAAGCAAAACTCAACGAGCTTTTGTAAGTGGTGCTTGGAGTGATAGTGAAGACGATGAAGAATCAAGCAAGGAAGAAATCGCTCTAATGGCACATGAGTCAAATGAGGTACTTTCCGACTCTTCTTATTCTTCTATTGATGATGACACTTTGCAAAAACAATATAATCAATTGTGTGAGCTAAGTCTAAAAATCATAACTAAAAATAAATTTTAAAAAACCCAAAAGGAATTTTTGGAAAATGAAGTTTATGAGTTAAAAGAAAAAGCAAAACGACTAGAAAAGGAAAAGCAAATGACGATGATTGTAAATCATGTCAAGAGCTTAAACTTGAAATAGAAAAACTAAAGCTCACACAAGATGTTTTAATAGAAAACAATTCTAAATTTAAAAGGTTTAACAAGAACATCGCTCTTGCCGATGAAATAGTTAAAATTCATAAAACACCGGGAGACATGAATGGGCTAGGTTTTAATGAAGTATTAATTCCAAAGAGTCAAAATAAAACGGCCGAAAAGGACGAACATTCTCAAAATTGCTGCAGATGCAGCACGGACGACGGAACCAAAATAAGGGTTCCGTCCGTTGTGCAAAATGGTGTCGTGGGTACTTCAGCGAACGAATGTTCGCAATACGGACCGTATTGAATTTGTTAAAATAACAAAGAAAACCAATAATAGTATTAAACTAAAACCAGCCGTTACTTCAGAGTAGGACTTGTCAATAATTAATTTAGATCAAAAACTACTCAACAACGATATAAAACTCCTTTTGCCAAACGCCCTTTCCTAAGAGCAACCACAACGTACAACCCAACTACCAACACAATGGTTGGAATCAAAACTTTCCTAGACCATATCAAACTCCAGATTACATGCCATGGAACTCTTACCCATCGTTTCCATACATGAATCAAATAAATGGTATGTGTAACCCAAATGGACCCATGAGATATTGGGGACCAAATGCTTGAGTTATTTGCTTCTTAGGTATGCTTGAAAGTTGGATTGGAACGATGAATGGATAAAAGATAGTGGTTGCTCACGACACATGACGGGCAACAAAGTCTCTTCTCATCATACCAAGAGTATGACGGAGGTAATGTCACCTTTGGTAGCAATCTCAAAAGCAAAATTATTGGCAAAGGTACGATCGCTCATAACTCCTTAACTATTGAAAATGTTGCTCATGTGGATAGGTTAGGATTTAATCTACTTAGTATTAGCCAACTATGTGATAAAAAGTATAAAGTGCTATTTGATGAAAATGGTAGTAAAATACTAAAAGATGGTATCACCATAGCTAAAGGAGTTAGGAAAAATAACATATATGTCATGAAAATAGATAAAACATATAATGACAAACTTTGCCTAACAACATTAGATGATAGCTCATCTCTTTGGCATAGACGCTTAGGTCACGCTAATATGAGACTTATACAAAACCTATCTTCAAAAGAATTGGTTAGAAATTTACCAAAACTTAAATATGACCAACACTTTTGCGACGCTTGCAAAATTGGTAAACAAACACATAGTAGTCACAAAATTAAAAATATGGTGTCCACATCTAAGTGTCTAGAATTATTACATATGGACTTGTTTGGACCATCCGCTATAAGAAGCTATGGAGGCAACTTATACACTTTGGTCATAGTAGATGATTATTCAAGGTTTACTTGGACGTTGTTTTGAAAACCAAAAATGAAGCTTTTGATAAATTTGAAATACTTAGCAAGAAAATTCAAAATCTTCTAGGTATCAAAATTGTGTCGATCCGTAACGGATCATGGTCGTAAATTTGACAACGAAACTCAATTTGGAAACTTTTGTGATACAAATGGTATAACACATAACTTTTCGGCTCCACGAACACCTCAATCTAATGGAGTAGTAGAACGTAAAAATAGAACAATTCAAGAAATGAGTAGAACAATGCTTAATGAACAAAACATTCCTCAAAAGTTTTGGTGTAACGCCGTTGACACTTCTACATATATTTTGAATAGAGTCTTAATACGTCCTTTCTTAAACAAAACACCATATGAACTCTATAAAGGTAAAAGCCAACGTTAGGATATTTTAGAGTCTTTGGTTGTAAATGCTTTATTCTTAATACTAAGGATTATCTCACCAAGTTTGACCCAAAGTCTTATGAAGGTGTATTTCTTGGTTACTCTCAAACTAGTAAAGCTTACATTGTCCTAAACAAAGAAACAATGATAGTCGAGGAATCGTTGAACATAACATTCGACGAAAGTCCACCTCCTCTAAGACATCACCTTTGGTAGATGATGACTTAGTTGAAAGTCAAATGATAGAAGGTCAAGAAATAATTAATAATAACAAGGAAGATGAACCATTAAATAAAGAAATTGTCAAAATCAAAGAATCTAAAAGTCATCCTTTAGAAAAAGTCATAGGACAACTCAATCAAAGAACCTTAAGGTCACAAGCCCAAAATCAAAGTAATTATTTTTGCTTTGTATCCACCATTGAACCAAAACCCATAAATGAAGCAATAAAAGATGAATCATGGGTTATTGCCATGCAAGAAGAATTAAACCAATTAGTTAGAAATGATGTTTGGAAATTAGTTCCAAAACCTAAAGATCAAACTATAATTGGAACAAAATGGGTTTTTCAAAATAAGATGGATGAAAATGGGATAGTATCTAGAAACAAAGCTAGGCTTGTAGCGCAAGGTTATAATCAACAAGAGGGGATTGATTATGATGAAACTTATGCACCGGTAGCTAGGCTTGAGTCTATTAGAATATTGCTTGCTTATGCATGTGCCTATGATTTTAAATTATTTCAAATGGATGTTAAAAGTGCCTTTCTTAATGGGTTTATTAACGAAGAAGTGTATGTTGCTCAACCTCCCGGTTTCACCGACTTTGAGAAACCACATCATGTCTTCAAACTCAAGAAAGCATTGTATGGTCTTAAGCAAGCACCAAAAGCTTGGTACGACCGACTTAAGACTTTCCTTATTGATAACAAATATACTATGGGATTAGTAGATAATACTCTTTTACCAAGAAAAAGGAATCACATATTATCATTGTTCAAATATACGTTGATGACATTATATTCGGATCAACTTGTCAAGAATTATGTGATGATTTCTCTAAAATCATGCACGACGAGTTTGAAATGAGTATGATGGGTGAGTTAAATTTCTTTCTAGGACTTCAAATAAAACAACTAGAAGATGGCATATTTTTTAACCAATCTAAATATATAAAAGACATGCTTAGGAAATTTGGTCTTGAAGATTCCAAACCAACTAAAACACCCATGTCCTCGGACACTAAACTAACCAAGGATGAGGAAGGTGAATCCGTAGATAACACTAAATATAGAGGAATGATTGGTAGCCTACTCTATCTTACGGCTAGTAGACCCGACATTATGTTTAGTGTTTGTCTATGTGCTCGCTTTCAAGAAAACCCAAAGGCATCACACTTAGAAGCTTAAAAAGGATTTTTAGATACATTAAGGGAACAACGTGTTTAGGATTATGGTATCCCAAAGGAACGGGTGTAGAAACCATAGTGTATGCCGACTCGGATCATGCCGGTGACTATGTCGATAGAAAAAGTACAAGTGGTATTTGCACTTTTGTTGGACATTGTCTCACCTCATGGTTTGCAAAGAAGCAAACGGCCTTGGCCATCTCAACTACTGAAGCCGAGTACGTCTCAGCCGGAAAAGCATGTCAACAAGCTCTTTGGATGAAGCAAGCTCTCGTAGATTATGGAATTCATCTCAACGACATTGTGATACTTTGCGACAACAAAGGAGCCATCGATCTCAGAAAGAATCCCGTTCAACATGCTCGTACAAAACATATTGAAATCCGCCATCACTTTCTTCGCGACAATGTTCAAAAAGGAAACATTTCAATCGAGAAAGTATCCTCCGAAGACAACATTGCCGGCATCTTAACTAAGCCTCTTAAACGAGAACCTTTTAATCTTCTTAGACTTGGTTTAGGGTTAATGGAACCAAACATGTAGGATAAACATAGCCCAAAACATTAGAATAGTCAAAACTAAACAAATTTGTCTTGTACACGCTTGTAGCCACGGCACCAAACGATAACAAAGACGGAACCAAATTTTTGGTACCGTCCGGTCCGTGGTGTCTGAAGCAAAACCGCTATATACAAATCATCCTCTTCCTCAAAACCCACTTTACCAAAACGTGTATAACTTAAACCAAGCTCATTATTGTCATCTTCCAACTCACTAATCACTGAAGATAACATCATTGTAAGTATCCTAACTACATTTCATCTCTTAATTCGGAGTCTAGGATTCTTATTTATGCACAAAACTATCACAAACCATTACATGGGGTTTTATGTATGCTTTTATACCAAATATGAATTCAATTGGCAAATTGCATAACTAGTCATTCAAATTAGGTACTACATTATCATATTGCATAAACAAATCATGCTTCCCACTAATTGATAGATAATGAATATAAGGCCCTATTCAAATAACCAAACACCCCATGTCAAAAGTTTTGAAAAGCTTCTCACTTGTAGGAAAACAATTTTTTTCATTGCTAATACAAATAGAAACGTTAAATTTTCATCACTTGCATGCTCTTGAATACTAAAGGTATTGCATAACTAATATGCATTCCGGGTATATTCAAATGAAGCCACATTGAATTAGGAGCATTTGGGTTATCTCATGGTATTTGCCAAACACCCCACTAAAACCATCTTTGTGCATAAAATGAGTCGAGATAACCGCAACTCCAAATTGTTTTCATATAGGCACACACTAGAACCAAAAACGTTAAAACTTATTCTCATTTTTTAACATATTAACTCTTGTCCTTAGGAATAACCATGGTAGCCGCAAGATTCTATGATCACAAAGACACCCTTAACTACATTCCCAAACACCACAAAACCAAAGGACTTACCAAAGAACAAGTAGAAATATTTAGGGGTCTAGAATCAAGGTATTTCCATGAGGGTAGAACCATTCACTCATCCTTCCTTGAAAACACCAACCTTCGTGAAGAACTAGCCGCCATTCAATTCGATTGTCTTCTTGACATCGATGAACCAATTTGTCCTAGGTTTGTGTTAGAATTCTATGCTAGTGTGACCGGCTTTAGTGATGAAGATGATGATGAATTTTGTCTTAGGTTTAGAATTAATCAAAACGACTACACCATCACCTTAGCCAACTTTGCTCAAGTGCTAGGAATTCCCAACCGAGGAACTTGTCTCTACTCGGATAAATGGTCACTCACCGCTCTTGATGCTATCAATGACCGCTCTCTACCCTACCAAACCCGTTTGGCCGACAAGGATGTCATCCGTGAACACCTTTTAACCCAAAAAGTGACACAACCCGAGTTACCCGAAAGGGAAAAGAAGTAAACCGAGATCCATATGGAATGGAGCTAAATGAACTTAAGCTCGAATTTAAGAAATGGGAGGAGCTACTTAGAGCCAACGTCATTAGCACCATAGGAAATAGGGATCACATTAACGCTTGCCTTTGTCATATGCTCTACAACTTGTCCACCCATCAACCATTCAATTTAGCCTACTACATAGCTAGGAGAATGATTGATATTCCAACTCAAGGATCGGTTGCTCTTCCATACGGGATGCTCCTCACCCGTCTCTATAGAAACTTTGCACCAATTCCACCAACACCAAAAGGGATGCACCTTCACTATGAGCTCATCCCTCACATCTTTGTACCTTTGAGTGATGCACGAGTTGCTAAGACAAAAGGCAAGAGAGCAAAACCTCCAACTCCATCATCATCATCATCAAATAGCTCCGAGGATGGTCTTCCAAGCTCTCGTCTTCCGCCTCATGAGTATTATGCGTCTCTTCCCGAAATAGAGAATGAATCAGTGGAGTTCAAGCAAACTAAGGGAATGTTCAAGTGCCTTGGTAGGATGATGAACAAGATTTACAAGAAGTTGGACAAATAAGGGTACTTTTAAGGAGCGTTTGGAACAATACATTATCATTAATGTTTGATACAATTTGGTTGTTTTATTATGTAGGATGATAATATAACCTGAAACAATGGTGAATGCTAACAATTTCATGCAGGGGATAGCGCAAGTATGCTATCAAATTTTACCCATTTTCACTATAATGTGAAAATCAATAAGCCTTGCTCAAAATACATGCTCCACTATGTTTATATATATATTATCAGCTTTTCCTAACTAGAAATGGTTAGTATAACATGTTTTGAGAAGAATTTCGTGTTTCGAAAAGTCCCGACACCTAAAAACGAACTCGTCCATTTTTCACTTCACGGATCAGACGGCACCATAATTTTGGTACCGTCCGTTATGTAAATTGGTACCGCCGTGCACTGCAGGCGACCGACGGCACCCTTTTAGGGTTCCGGCCGTGTATGATTTTGGTGCCGTGGATCCTTCAGGTAACTTTCTGAATTTTGACTATTTCGTGATTCCAAATTACCATCCAATGCTTATAAATCAATCCTAACTTGCTTATACCTTTATTAGAACTAGTATAATTCACTTAAGTATATAAGAAATCCATTTCCCACCAAAATTCAAAAATTTGAAAAATCCACCCAAGGAGCCCTTTTGCATAAAGGAAAGAACCAAATTTTTGGTACCTTCAAATCCGTGGGTGATCTGAATATTAGGAAATTCCACTCACTAGAACACATTTATTGCAAATCTTTTCTTCTTCACTCCATCTCTCTTGAATGGCTTGACTTGGGTGATATGACTAGCATTCAACCCACTTCCAAATCATTAGGAACCTCATCTCTTCAATGGCTTAACATCAAATCAAACACATTTCTCCATGATTTTTCACTTCTATAAATTGAGAGGTTTTACCATGATCATCCTCACACCTTCTTCATTCTTACTATCATCTAGCAAAGACAAACCAAAGTCAAAATGACAAAATCATCTCCAAAACCTTGCAAGAAGACCGCTAGAATTAGTGTGAGGCCTTGTTGCTTCGTTCACCTTAGCTCCTCATCCGAGTCTTCTCCACTCACAATCTCATCTCCCATCCGAGATGATACAAACCTCACCTTAGCCACACCTACTCAATCACACATTGTGATCACCACTCCACCACCAACAAAAACACCAACTTCACCTCCACCGGCACCCATCCAAACATCCAAAACACCCTCACCACCTTCACCAAGGTCTCCAACTCTCATTCCCATGGAGTTGTTTTCCACTCCACCAACCTCCCAGAATCCTTTCTTGGAGGACTTGGATGACTTGCCTCCTAGGCCAAATCATCCACCACCATTGCCATCCTTTGGCTCAATTGAGCGGATGGCTCATAAGTCACCTCGGTCATCTCTTGACCCAAACGCCCCATTAGGGCCTAAACCTCTTTTCTTTCACCCCATTCACAAAGACATTCATGGTCCTTTGTATGGGGATCATTCACTCCCCACATCAATGTCACCTCATCTTGAGGACATTGAGGAGTGTATGTGGGATGCCAATCCCACTAGAGAGGAGATTCAAACCGAACTCCACAACCTCCACCAATTCAAAGGCATGGTGGACTCTCACTTGAGTGAGACAATGCAAATGCAAAGTGCTTTGCTTGCTTCCATCATGACCACCCCAAACATTTCCACCAACACCAACACATCCACCATTCCACCACCACAACCTCCCCAAACATTCTACCCTCCAAGGCATGGTTGCTCCACTTGTGAGCAAACGGGCCAAACCGTGGAAAGGACCCGGGTTATGGTCCATGACTTCAAAGAAGAAATGAGGTTCATCCTCAACCACATCCTTGAGCGTCTCAACGCTCTTTCCCATCCACCATCACTTTAGGATGGTTTTAGACTAGTCTTTACTTTCTTAGGATAATTTTTTCTTGTACTAAAAACACATCATTGTGTTCTCTTTTCATGATCTTTACTCATGAAAAAAATTTAACTAATGAATTTTGTTTATTATATTGTTGGTGTCATTACATAGTGTTTGGAAATGCTTGTGAATGATCATTATTACTAACATTTTTTTTGTAGCTTTATTTTCACAATCCATGAATCTTCCCATTAAAGCACCCAATTAAGGGGGAGCTTTGAACAAGGGGGAGATAATAGCTCGGGCTCATTACATTCCGCATAGCCTCTTCTTTTGTTGAGACAAAAAGGGGGAGAAAATATAGAACTTTGAAATTATTTATATTTGACTTTTCCTAAAAAAGTCAAACTGCATACTTTGACTTTCTGAAAAAGTCAACGTCATGCATCAACTAGTGAATACTTTGACTTTCATAAATAGTCAAACATCATACACTTGCATTACCATTCTCTTTTCAAGTTCTAAAACTAATATTTTTATAACTCTTGTACAAACTTTGTATCTTTTATAAAAATAAAATTTATATTTTGTCCTCAACAAAAAGGGAGAGATTGTTAATACAAATATCATCATTAAACGTTATTTATATTTTTGATCTTTACCTAAGTTTTGTTAACGACAAAAGTAAATTTAATTTGTATAAAAGCTTAAAGCTTGTCAAGTTTAATAGATATTAAAACAAGCTTTTTTAAACAATCTTTTCTAACATACTCTCATACATATCTTCTCTCTAACCTTTCTAACTCAGTTTCATATCATATTAGTGATCTCTTTTGTAGCAAAGAAGATCAAGTCATATTCAAGCTTCAACGAGAAGTTGGAAGTCTTGTTTGTTTAGTGTTGTATGATCTAGTGTTGATTCATACTTCATTGTTGTATCAAACCATCATAATCTTGTGAGTGTGAGTGGTTAGTATTTTAGTCCTCAAAATACATTGTGTGTGGGAGTGGTTGTACCCTTGGAAAGAACTCGACATCTAGCTTAGTGTCGGAAATAGTGTATGCGAAGTGTAAAGGTTTTCTCCGCCGGTGAAAGGAGCTTGTTGACTAGTGAAGTTAAACTCGCGAGTGTGAGACTCGGGGAGTGGAGTAGGGCAAGGAAAAAGAGTCCTTGTAGACCGAACCACTATAAACAACTTGTTGTGGTTTGATCATTTCTTTCCTTATTTACTTCTTACATATTGCTTGCATATTTCATTAACATATCTAAGATCAATATCAATTGATCTTTACAATAAGTTTCAAAACAAAGTTTTTAATTGGTAAACTATTCAACCCCCCTTCTAGTTTTCTACACTAATCACAGATCTGCATGAAACTACTAGCTTAACGAAGTCCTATCCCATCATCATGGTCAGTAAGTTTTTCTTTTGGCAAAGGCTTCGTTAAGGGATCAGCTAGATTATCATCTGTATGAACTTTGAGTAGATTGATTTCACCTATTTCGACTTGTTCTCGAACATAATGATATCGATGAGGAAAATGTCTGGCGCCTTCATGACTCCAGGTTCATTGGCAAATGTTATTGCAGCAGAGTTGTCACAATACACATTTAAAGGTAATTCGATTGAGGGCATTACTCCGAGTCCCGATATGAATTTCCTAATCCAAACAGCTTCCATCGCAGCTTCCGGCGGCTATGTACTCAGCTTCTAATAGACATCGCAACCGTTGTTTGCTTCTTGCTCTTCCAAATAATGCTCCTCCATTTATGACAAAGACATAACCCGTCTAAGACTTCAGATCATCTTTATCAGTTTGGAATGACGACGCAAAAACAGAACATCAAGTTCTGATCGATTTCCTCCATACAATAGAAACATTTCTTTAGTAGCCCTTAGATACTTAAGAATGTTCTTAACATTTGTTTCACACTGGTTACTGTTGATACCGACAGTGATATTCGTGCAAACGCCACATCAGGCCTTGTACATCTCACATCATACATGATAGATCCTACGTAGAAGCATAAGGAACTTTTCTCATGTGTGCCACCTCTTCAGGTGTTGACGCGCATAGTTTATTACTTAAGCCATGTTCAACTTGCATCGGCAAATATCCCTTCTTGGGATTTTGCATACTGAATCTCTTCAATATTTTATCAATGTAAGCACTTTGGCTTAGTCCAATTAACCGCCTTGATCTATCTCGGTAGATCTTGATTCCCAGAATAAATGCTGCTTCCCCTAAGTCCTTCATAGAAAAGCACTTTCCAAGATAAGACTTTACATCTTGTAAACTTGGAATGTCTTTTCCCATGATCAATATGTCATCGACATATAGGATAAGGAAAATAACATTACTCCCACTAGCTTTGTGATAGACACATGGCTCATCAAGATTTGAGTGAAACCAAATTTCTTGATTTCTTCATCAAACTTCTTGTTCCATTGCCTTGATGCTTGCTTCAACCCATAAATGGATCTTTGAAGTTTGCATACACGTTTCGGAAACTTTGGATTCACAAACCCTTCAGGCTACGCCATATAGATGTCCTCATCTAGGCGACCGTTTAAGAAGGCAGTTTTGACATCCATTTGCCATATCTCATAGTCATAGTACGCAGCTATGGCTATAAGAATCCTAATAGCTCTAATGTCTGCTACAGGAGAAAATGTCTCCTCGTAGTCTATCCCAAAGGTTTGAGTATACCCTTGAGCTACAAGACGAGCTTTATAGGTGTGTGCATTGCCATCCATGTCAGTTTTTATCTTATAGAGCCACTTACTTCCAACTACCTTAGCATTTGGAGGTAAGTCAACCTCTATCCAAACTTCATTATCTTTCATGGATTGCATTTCCCCATTCATTGCAACTCGCCATTTTTCCTTTTCAGGACTCATCATGGCAACTTTATAGTTAGCAGGTTCACCAAGATTCCTTAACATATTTTCCTCAGCTTCTACATTGAGACATAGACGCTCAGGTGCACGCGTAGTCCTTGCGGATCTACGAATGGGAACCACTTCAACTTCGTGGAACGCCTGCACTTTCAGGTTCTACTTGAGGTTGGCTAGTGTTTTCAGAAGGTGTTGTATCTTCTTCTTGATCATATTCCAGATCATAAACTCTCCCACTGAATTCATGAGATATGAGATCCTTTTCAAGAAAGTCTCCATACCTAGCAACAATTACTTTGTTTTCAGGTGGAAAGTAAAAGTAGTAACTGATATGTGCTTAAACACATATCTTTTGTTTATCAAAACTGACCCAAAATAACCAAGAAAGAGCCGTTTATTGTTAATATTTGCGTGTTTCTTGAGTTTATGCATGTGCAGGTACGGATATGACAAAACAGACAAAAGAAAGCCAAAACCGAAGAAAACCGAGCACGAGAGAAAGAAGAATACAAAAAGCTGAGGCTGGGATAGGAATTTGCAAGTTTGGACAATCACTTCTCAAAATAACAACTTTAGTCCATGAAGATTCAAATTTGGCAAAAGTGGCCCTTTGATTATTTGAAGATTGACAAGAAAGGCCCTTGGATTACATTTTCAGAATTACACTTATGGTCCCTGAATTTTCAAATTTTATACACCATTAGTCCTTATACTACTAAATGGGTCCAATTTAAATCCAAAATCCTATACACTAATACCCAAGCCCAAGTCCAATAACCAAACCAAGTAATACCAAATCCATACCCGTATCCCACTTAACCCCGGTCAACCCACACTAAAACCCGGTCAACAAAATTAAACAAATATAAATAAACCAACGCGCCAAAATCACCCCAATTTACCCAACCCAGAAACCCTTAGAACCCTAAAATACCCCTGCCATAAATTGATCAAATTAGTCTAATAGAACGGTAATATCGTACTTTCTCGACACATAAGCGACACACGGATGCCGGGTTGGCAATCCGTGTGTCACATTCCTCATCCCCTGGCCTCGATTGGTGCAACAAACGTGGCATAAGTGATCCAAAGGTCGAAATTGAATGGGGTACGTGTAAGATTGATCCAAGGGCTACCAAAGCACTCAAAGAAGCACAAGGCTCTCTTCTCGAATCTTCTCACTTTCGGCTATAAATAGGACCTTTTCATTGACAGCTTTAATATGTAGTTTTTAGTGATAGAAAGTAGTTTTTAGTGAGAGAGTGTAGAGAGTAGAATAGTTTTGTAGTTAAATCAGTATTTTAATTAATTTTTGTATTCCAACTCTTTACTTGTACTCAGATTTTGATTAATGAAATTGTTTTTAGTTTTCTATTTCATTCTCAAATTACTGTTTTATTATTCTTGTTATACTTCAGTTAATCAAGTAGTTTAATTTCAATTGTCTTAAGTTTACTATTTCACAAAAATAATAAAATTCACAAAAAAATTTGAAAAATATTTGAAAAATAAAAAAAATATTTCAAATCAGTTTTATATTAGTGTTTAGCTATTGTTTTGGTTTATAAAAGCTTCTATAAGCTTGTTTTAGCTTATTCATCAGTCATACATTCACTACTCAGAATTTACTCTTTAGCCAAAAATAAGTCAAATCCTGCAGATGTATGCTGAATTGTCGATACGCTGGATATGGGTTGAATCTGAGTAGGATTTGGGTTTGATATCAGTGATAGGTTAGTGGTTTAATAAAGCAGGTCATTGTGACCGGACTATTGTAAGTGCTATTCTACGAATTTGTTTCATTATCTGTTTTCATTTTCTGCACCTATCTGTCATTTTTGCATTTATAGATCAGATCCATGTTAGTGCTCTAGAGTTGTCATATTTGCTTCATTAAGTTTAATTTGATTAGTATAGATCTAAGGTTAAGCAGGTTTTGATTAAAGTTTTAGTTAATTGAGCTTTACATCAGTTACATTAACTAGTGTTTGGATTTGATAGTATTTTAAGCTAGAGGTGTAGTTTGTGGATAAATTCAGTTAGCATAGCTTCATTTAGTCTAGATACATTCAATTCAATACTTATTTCAAGTCTGCATATACTTAAAGTCGAAGTCCTTTTGAATTTTCTCTTAGGTTCATGACTGTTCAAATCAAGCACTCAATCTTTGCATTTAGGCTTAGAAAACATAGAAATAGCTTTTATCAGGTTTAGTACATCATCAATCATCATTATCATTCATAAAATTTAGCTCAAAACTCAGTTTGGTCAAAATTTCAAAGTTTGATAAAAAGTCAAAATAGTAAAAAAATGGTTTATGCATGAAACTTTATAGATTTTTAATAAGCACATTTCTGGATCAGATCTCTTGAAATTTTGGGTTTCATAACTTCAGTTGGTGGTGATTTTCAAGATATTTTTAGTTTATTTTTATAAATTTTCTAAAATAACTTTTGAAGTGCTTAAACTTGGTCTCATTTTCGAGAATGTCCGTGCACAAGTCTAATGATAATCTCAAGAACTTGCAAAGATCTGTAGAAGCCTCATTTGGGCTAGTTTTAGGCTGAAATTTGGTTTAGCAGTTCTTAGCTTGGTGGTCTTGAGTTCTACACTTCTGGTTCTCATTTTAGCTCTTTCAATAAGCAGTTGGATAAGCTTAAAGTAGATAGGTAGAAATTTTGTTTGGAGTTCATGATCAATCAAGTCATTTCAGTTTAGCTTGAAATCTAGAGGTTTAGATTAGTTGATATAGGTTTATGTTAAGTAGTTTTAGCATATTTTAGCTTCTGTGATAAGTTGGTGCACTTAGGTAGCTTATAGCTTATTTTCAAGTGCTTAATCATAGGCAGTTTCACTACAGCTCCCATTTCTTGCACACTAGCATAAGTTTTAGTAATTTTCTTAAATTTAGAATAATATTTTAGATTTTCCCTGAATTTTTCATAATTTTTAGTTACTGTTTACTATTTTTCTTGATTAAAATCAGTTTTTAATCCTTTTTAATTAGCTTTTAATACAAATAAATCAGAAAAGCTTCAAAAAAATAAATTTTCATTTTTCTTAGATTAAGATAAATATAAAAAGCAAAAAAATAATTTTTCCAGATTTTTCCTATTTTAATTTGTAATTTTTAGCATTTAATTAGTTTAAAATAGTTTTTAATTCATAGAAAATAGAAAAAAGTTCAGAAAAATACAAAATTAGTTCTGAAAAGTCTTTAGAGTTATTTTAGATTTTTGGATAATAGTTTCATAATTTTCCCCTCTATTTTTATAATTTTTAGTATTTTTAATTAGTTTTTAAAGTTTAAAATTAGTTTTTAATTCAAATAAATTCCAGAAAAATCATAAAAAAATAGTTTTAAAACTTAGTTAATTTTTTTCAAAATATCATTTTTAGTTTAAAAATATTTTTAGATCATTTTTAGGACTTAGAATAGACGTAGTTGCATTTTATTTTCGTTTCGTTTATTACGTTTTAGTTTTATTCGCGTATTTAGGATTCCCCGTAGTGTAATTTCCCTTTTATGCTTCCCTTGCCCCGTAGTTTAGAAAACATCACATTATCCCCTTTTCCCATTCAAATCTCGATAATCGCGAGGTGAGTTGGAAATTCCATTCAACCCTCGTTCGGAAGGATCTCGGTGCTCAAACCTAACACGTTTGAGTTACCCATATACTACACACTTCTCTTATTATTGATTTCCCCACGAATCAATTTTTGGCGCCGCTGCCGGGGAGGGCTTGTAGCGAGTTTTCGTATTCCGTCTCGAATCGCTTGCATTTGAAGATCCTTCCCCGAGTGAAGTTATCGTCGTTTTTGTATATATATCTTTTTCAAAAACCCAAAAACATCTAAAAAACCAAAACATTCTTCCTAGAGTGTTTACAAAACCATAAAAAATTAAAAAACCAACAAAACAAACCCGAACGTTAATTGTTACGTCGGCTCACCTCAGAAGTACAACCTATACACGGGGTATAAGGAAAGTCTTGACATTAAATTGCATACTGAAGAACGATCCACTCTTCGTTCCCGCTCACTGCGTACTTTTGAGAGCTACCGAGCACCGGTTGACGTGAAGGTTACAAAAAGATTGTGTTTTCAAGGTTTTCTTAATTATAAAAACCCAAAAAGATTTTCCTTTTCAAAATTTGTTTTAAAAACCCAGAAATATTCTTCTTTTATCCTCTGAACCCGATAATTCTTTCTCCTTAACCCTCTATATGTTTAATTCTCATGGAAACAATCAATTATCGTCATTGTTTTCATTGCAAAGGCCGTATGGAAGAAGATCAGTATTGTTGTCTTAATCCAGAATGTGTATGTGAGCGATGTGGACACCCCGGTTCTAAAAATCTTGCTATTGGTGCGACTTAGCCGACAAACAATCTCTCGATGACTCTAAAAGTTTTTCTGACCATCCGCCACAACCCGAGATATGTTCTTATCGTCGTTGCCTTCATTGCCAAAGCCGTATGGAAGAAAATCAATATCGATGTTTGAAATGTATTTGCGACTGGTGTGGAAATAATTGTCGAGATGGATTTTGTAATGTATGCCAGAATTTTATTAATTCAAATCCAGATCTCGCTCGTCTTTATGCACGGCTAGAACAAAAGAGTGCTCTTTATAATGACATAATTGGAGAACCCTCGATTCCTACTCCTTCTCCGGTGAGGGAAATGGAATATGTTTCTGAGCCCGAAGTGACTCCCGAGCCTATCACGGAAATGGTGGAAATCGCTAACTCTTATCCGGATAATTCTTCGATGTATCAGATCTTGTGCATATGGTGCAGAGGACCCGAATATGGTGGGAATTGTCCCGGTTGTAGTAATGGAAAATCTGGAACCGAGTTTCACTACAATCCTTACAACGATACAACAGATTTTCCTAACCAACCTCTATACCATGAGCCGGAATCATACTCTTGTGAGTACTGTGGTGGTCCTCACCAAGGTTTTCAATGTCAAGTTCAATTTAACAACTCAACCTTTGGTTATGAACCTTACCCTTATTCATCACAACAATCATACTGTTGTGAGTATTGTGGAGGTCCGCACGTTAATTCCGATTGTCAGATGCAAAATCCGATTGTTTACGAGCAAGTACCTTGTTACAATTACGATTATTTTTATAACCCACCTCCACAATACCAAGAAATTCAACCGCAAACTCCGTCAAATGATCAAGAATTTCACCAAGGTTGTTTCAATATAATACAAGAGTTAAAGGAATTAAAAGAATTGCTTAATAAACCGGCTCAAGAAAAAGATCCTAATCAGAAGACCTATCGTGAATTATTAGCTGAAGAAGCCGCGAAAGTGATCCAACATCGTCCAACTACCTATTATTACGATTCTGATTCTGATGACGATTATAATCCTCCAAGTGGCAATCCCATTCCCGTTTCTGAGCCTTTCATTTCCGACCCTTCCCCTTCTCTCACGCCGGTTGAGAGAAGTGACGTCCTTTTGGAAGGGGTCGATGATCATATTTCTTCAGACATTGTTGAACCCGTTGACTCTCTCATAATGGGGGATGAGTATCTTAGTACTATTCCGGAAACGGAATCGTCTGATATTGAGGTCCTTGTCCCAATCCCAATTGAGTCCGAGGTTGTTTGTGATGAGCCTTCTCTTGTATTCTCAAACGATCATGTTGAGATGTTCTCCGATTCCGATGATGATTCTTATGGAGACATCGATTTTATCGACGATTTACCGTCTGAGCCCGTTAATATAGAAGAAGAAGATGATTTTGTGCCAGAAGTTGAAGAGATTGAGCCCGATGATATACATATCGAGGATGAAGCATTACGTCAAACATTGTTGAATGTCCATCTTCTCATTTCCAAGATTGAAGCCCTAAACGATAATTCGAGTTCGCCTCCTATCTCCGTTAAAGATTGCGACTTCTTGCCCGAGCTTGAGACTTTTCGATTTGATGAAGAGATTAGTGGCAATCCCACTATTGTCGATGTTTATCCTCCGATTCTTGAGCGATTCTACTTCGAGGTTGATTTGACCAAAGTTTTGAATGAAATATCCGATACTCCGACAAATGACCTGATCATTGAGGATGCGATTGATGACTTAATACCACCGGGTATTGAGGATATTGTGAATGATCCTGATGAGGATATGGTTATTCTTGATGGTTTTCTTGACTCTTCTCTTTCTAATGAGTCCACCATCCTTTATCCCGTTGAGCCGACATGTGAATACAAAATCTTTAAACCCGGGATATGCATTGATGAGCCTTTTGTTAAAATCATTTCTGGAGATAAGGATCCTCGGATGGATACTTTCATTTGTGAGCCTAAACCTCTTATCCTTTACCATGAGCTCCCATTTTCTTTGAACTATTCTAATATTGATCCGTCATCCTTTCGTCCGCCCGCAAAACCACCGGATGATGGATCATTCTTTCATGATATACCTTATGTGCTGCAGCCCGACACTTTCTTCTCCACCCAACCCACCCAGTCTCATTCTTTCGGGAATGAGGACACCGTTTTTGACCCTGGTATCTCTACCATTTTCTTCCCCAAGGACAAATGAATTCGGGGACGAGTCAGGCTAGCGACTCGGTGACCAAAAACAGTAGCGCTTCGTGGGAGGCACCCCATGCTTATCCTTCTATCTTCTTTCTATTTTCTAATAAGTGACGTGAAGGGGTTAGCCTCTTCGATTTCTCGTGTTTGGTTGTTTGTGATGTTGTGTGTAGGATTTTCCCGATATGAATACTCTCGTGCTCGAAGTTTGTCATTTTCTCCACTCGAGTTTCATGATCGATGCTGATGGAAATCCGATATCCGAAATCTTATCGACTAACGTTTATCTTTTAGCATACTTAATAAACGGCTTTTAGATTTTCATTGATACCCTTGCTTTTAAACATTGAGGACAATGTTTCGTTCTAGTCTGGGGTAGGGTAATCTTCGATTTGATTTGACCGCACTTGCTTATTTTTGTCGTGTACTCTCGCAACCCCGTTTTTCCTTAGAAAATGAAAATTGTGCTATAAATGAGAAAATTTAAAAAAAATTTAAGCTTTTGTTAAGTCTTTTTGATTGAAAAGTTTGCTAGTCTCTTAGACAAGAAGCTATAAAATGCGAATTCGAGCTCACAAGGCCAAGAATTTGCAAGTTTCCCTGAGTGACTTTAAATATGCATTACTTAATTTCATTTAGACAAAGCATATGCTAAGTTAATATATGTTTTGACACCTTGTTGACTTTCCGCTGGTGAGAGTAGGAATGGAATTCTAACTTGACCGGGCGTGTTGAGCCCTAGCTTGTTCCCTTAACCATAGATAACCTAAAAATTATCGGCTAAGCATCCGCGGATCTCATTATTTGGGATTTTAAATTTGCGGAGATCGAGAAATGATAGAGTTACTTATGAGTTTAGATGCTAAGCGTGGAGTAGTTGGTTCTCTTTAGAGCCCATCGAAGGTACTTATGGCTTTTTGTTCCCACAAAATTGTTTCACCCCATATCTGCTAATAATAATTAAAGATGTTGAGTTTTTGGCGATAGTTAGTTCTGTATTCTTCTTTAGAGAATCTTTGCCCATGAGAGTTGGGTACACATCGAGGTACTGTCAGTGTTACGGTGTAATAGACAACTGATTCCTGATAGTTTGCTACTATTGTTTCTATTGTTATAAAAGCCGTAGGGTTTGGAGTTTGGCACAAAAATTAACATGAAATAAAGCCCAAATGTTTTAAAATTAAAAATCCAAAGCTATAAAAGTTGTCATAGACTTCTATAAAGGCAGAGGAAAATCCAAAGTCATAATAAGACTTCTGATAAAACGGTAATCCCGTTGAGTTAGTAGTTGAAAAGACCAAGGGCCTAAATTGCAAAAATGCAAATGTGCTGAAATAGTGTTAAGCCAAACTTCGGATCCGGGAGATGTCTAAATAAAGCTTCTGTCTCTGGACTCGTAGATGAGTTGTCTCGGTCGCCATAAAAAGGATATTCTCCCTAAATCGTGTGAAATTAGGACCTTGATGTGGACCTCATTCTTGTGTGCAATGGTTTTCGAGGGAAGATGGATAACTAATTAGCGACTTAGCTTTGTATCTTTATCGGAATAAAAGTTATCGAAACGAGAAACTTGAAGAAATTCATTTCTCACAAAAATAAAAAAATCTAGAGGCAAATAGGAAAATGGGAGCAAAAGGTAATTACACAAGTAACTTCCATGGGTAGTGTTAGCATCTAAAGTCATATTTAACAATGATTTCGATTTTATGCTTAGTTTGGGGACTTGTGAAAAATCAGGGACGATGTATTCTATCCGTATGGTCACTTCACGCTGTGTTGTGTTTCCTATTCAGTGATCCTAACGTGTCTTTTGAAAAATGTTGGAGTTATTGATCGACATGAAAGTTCAACAAACCGTCACTCATAATTAGAATGTGCTTAATTGTAATATCTATACATGTGAATAAAAGGTAAATGGGGCGTTTTTAGAATTAAGGCTTTCTTAATCTCTTTTGAGGAATCTTTGCTACTTTTCATAGGTTTAGTAGAAAGAGATTGAAATCCTTGGTTTTAGAAGCGTGAGCTGATTACATTGCATGGGGACACGACAATGGTCTCGTCTGGGGTATTTTGATATGTGCTTAAACACATATCTTTTGTTTATCAAAACTGACCCAAAATAACCAAGAAAGAGCCGTTTGTTGTTAATATTTGCGTGTTTCTTGAGTTTATGCATGTGCAGGTACGGATATGACAAAACAGACAAAAGAAAGCCAAAACCGAAGAAAACCAAGCACGAGAGAAAGAAGAATGCAAAAAGCTGAGGCTGGGATAGGAATTTGCAAGTTTGGACAATCACTTCTCAAAATAACAACTTTAGTCCCTGAAGATTCAAATTTGGCAAAAGTGGCCCTTTGATTATTTGAAGATTGACAAGAAAGGCCCTTGGATTACATTTTCAGAATTACACTTATGGTCCCTGAATTTTCAGCTTATACACCATTAGTCCTTATACTACTAAATGGGTCCAATTTAAATCCAAAATCCTATACACTAATACCCAAGCCCAAGTCCAATAACCAAACCCGGTAATACCAAATCCATACCCGTATCCCACTTAACCCCGGTCAACCCACACTAAAACCCGGTAAACAAAATTAAACAAATATAAATAAACCAACGCGCCAAAATCACCCCCAATTTACCCAACCCAGAAAACCTTAGAACCCTAAAATACCCCTGCCATAAATTGATCAAATTAGTCTAATAGAACGGTAATATCGTACTTTCTCTGACACATAACTGACACACGGATGCCAGGTTGGCAATCCGTGTGTCACATTCCTCATCCCTGGCCTCTGATTGGTGCAACAAACGTGGCATAAGTGGTCCAAAGGTCGAAATTGAATGGGGTACGTGTAAGATTGATCCAAGGGCTACCAAAGCACTCAAAGAAGCACAAGGCTCTCTTCTGGAATCTTCTCAGCTCGGCTATAAATAGGACCTTTTCATTGACAGCTTTAATATGTAGTTTTTAGTGATAGAAAGTAGTTTTTAGTGAGAGAGTGTAGAGAGTAGAATAGTTTTGTAGTTAAATCAGTATTTTAATTAATTTTTGTATTCCAACTCTTTACTTGTACTCAGATTTTGATTAATGAAATTGTTTTTAGTTTTCTATTTCATTCTCAAATTACTGTTTTATTATTCTTGTTATACTTCAGTTAATCAAGTTAGTTTAATTTCAATTGTCTTAAGTTTACTATTTCACAAAATAATAAAATTCACAAAAAAAAATTTGAAAAATATTTGAAAAATAAAAAATATTTCAAATCAGTTTTATATTAGTGTTTAGCTATTGTTTTGGTTTATAAAAGCTTCTATAAGCTTGTTTTAGCTTATTCATCAGTCATACATTCACTACTCAGAATTTACTCTTTAGCCAAATGATTCGCTCCCGAACGGTCAAGTTTTCTCACACAAACCGGCCACTTGTGAATGGCCGACCGTAAGAAACTTAAAACGGTTCAGACACGAATGCAATGAAGATCAGGGGAGTATAGTGTTTCCCCAGGTCGTTAAGTCCCAACGAGCCGTGCGAGAATAATCAGACGTGTAGTGATCGAGAAGATTTGAACGGATACAGAGATTTGATTTATTATAACTACAGAAAAAGTCTATAAATTACAGGGGCTTAAATGTAAATTAAAGGAAATTAAAAATATTAACTATATTAAATAAACGCTATCACTATATTTAAACTGATGTTTTTGATTTTTCTGTTTTTATAAAACTTAATTTAAAAAATTACGCGACGTACAAAAGAAAATATGAAACTAAAACAAGATAAATCCTAAAGATATGAAAATGATATTTTTACAAACCTAATGATAAGAGAAAAATTTTAGAAAAAGAAAATTATTTTTAAAACTATTTATCTAATTATTATTAATTAAAAACTATTTTTAACTATTAAATAATAGCCTAAAATACAAGAAAATATGAAATAAAGCTAGAAAAATAAAATTATGACTTGGAAAAGTCTTAAATAACAAAAGAGAATTTTCAAAACTAATTTTGTATTTTTCTGAATATTTTTTGTATTTTCTATGAATTAAAAACTATTAAAAACTAATTAAATTGCTTAAAAATACAAATTTAACTAAGAAAAATCTGAAAAAATATTTCTTTGTCTTTTTATATTTATCTTAACTTAAGAAAAATGAAAAATTATTTTTTTGATACTTTTCTGAATTAATTGTATTAAATGCTAATTAAAAAGGCTTAAAAACTAATTAAAATGGAGAAAAATACCAAACTGACCTAGAAAAATCTGAAAAATTCAAGATAAGTCTAAAATAATAGTTAGAATCTAGGAAAAATATAAAAAACAGGGGTTGTGTACAAGAAAATGAAACTGCTATCACAAGTGCTTATAAATAAGCACTTATAATAAGCAAATGAAAACCAATAAGCACCAACTGTTTACAGAAGTTCTAATATACTACAAGTACTCAAATGCAACTAATCTTAACTGTATTTAACCACTGAATTGCAACTTGCAAAGATTTGGCTTATTTGAGTTAAATGTGCTTAAAACAATTGAGGGTGCTAAGTTTGGACTTAAGCACAGGCTTCAAAATAAGCTGAAAATGAAAAGCAATTGTGGGATCCTACACTAGACCTGGGTGAGTGCTTAAGAACCAAAGATGAGACCAAAGTGAGCTATAATGAGCTTGTTACAACCCTGCACAAAACTGCAGAGTCAAGTTCACTAACTCAGTTGCACAGGGCAACTAGGACCCAAAAGACAAGCTTATTTGGAGCTTTTAAAAAATTTGAAAAATTCTAAAAAAATGATGATAAGCAAGGAGACCAGTTGAACTTTTTAAAACCAAAATTTCACTTGATTTGATTCAAGAATGAGTCCATGAAAATTCCTCCCAAATAGGCTCAAAACTGATTTTGTCCAATTTGACTTTTGATACAAATTTGAAAGTTTGACTTTGGTGAGATTTAAACTCAATTTAAGAACTGATTATGAAGTATTATGACCAAATAAAGCTAATGTAATCTATGTCTATGAATCTTAAATACAAAACAAGTCTTTTGATTTCCAAAAATCCAACAGTTAAGCTTTGTAAGACAGATTAAATGAGATTTGACTTATTTGAGTGTGCAGGCACAAAATTATGACAAATATGAGTCAATATGAGCTAAGCAAACCTAGAACAACAAGAGTTAATCACTAAACAATCCTTGAACACAGATAAAACAACAATTCCAAACACACCTTAATACACTGATTTGTGAGCAAAACAAAGCTAACTGCTAAACTAGCATATGCAGACAATCAAACTGACTTTAACTACTATAATAACAACTAATCAAACAAATACAAACCAATCTAAACCATAAATGCAGATTATGCAATAACTTATGGAAATTAACTTACAATAAGTCCCAGCCACTATGGCTTGAAAATCAATGAAACCAGAACCACTAGCCTATAAAAATCAACCCATTAACTCTGAATCAACCCAATTCCATGCACTGCTATACCCATTTATCCATTTCCTTTTCAAGTTTTCCCCAGTTTGACTTTCTTTCACCAAGAACCAATGTAGCTTAAAACTTGAATACAAGCTTATAAAAAACTATGAAAAGCTTGTATAAGCTTATTAGAACTGAGAAACAAGCTATTTGAAGCTTGGGTGTAAGAAATAGAAACTGAAACTTTCAACAGTGGTATAAAAATTTGAAATGTGAACAATAACTTGAATTGATACTTAAAACTTGATTATACTGATACAATAACCTTAGTTTGATACATAAAAACAAAATATTACAGATATTACATTTAACTAAAACTTTTAAGTTAAAATCGACATTAATGAAACTTAAAAACTACAAGACTCTCTTTTTCTTCTTCTCTTGCTTCCTTTTTATACCCAAAAGTCTTCTCTCTCTCTTCTGAACAGATCCTAGTATAATTGATAGCCATTGGATGGCTTGAATTGATCTGAGCCATTGAAACAGATTTTGGCGCCAAAACTTGTATTTGACAGTTGGGGTTGAGTGAAAGGGTAAGAGGTGCATTTAATGCTCCTTGGAAGGTAGTTGAGGTGGGGGGAACAAGGTGGAGTGATAGTGAGGAGGGGGGATGGGTGTCTGGGTTTTGCAGAGGTTTGGTGTTGAAGATGAAGACTTTGGCGCGTTGGAGGGATTTGACCAAAGGTTTGGCCGGTGTATTATTAAAGGGAGGGTCCAAAATGAAGGGGGGTCACAAGGTTTGGCAGGGTCACAAAGGTATTTGATAGGGTCCAAAGGGTATTAAAGGTTTAATATGACAAGGACCTATGTGTAAAATCTGAAAATTCAAGGACCACAGCTGCCAATTCATCAAAGATGTTTCAAGGGACCACAAGTGACAAGTTTTAATAATACAAGGACCAAACTTGACATTTTCAAATTTCCAGGGGCCATTTTTGCCAATTTTCAAACTTGAAGGACCAATTTTGTAATTTCTCAAAACTTTTGATATTTTTCACCAAAGGACTAATTTTGACAAGTTATGATTTTAAAAGGACCTTTGGTGATTTTTCTTTTGAAATTATGGCTTAGGGACTATTTCTGACAACTTTTGAAACTTGGGGGACTGAAACTGCCAATTATGCAAACTTAGCTCATTTTTCATCTGATTTTGAACATTTTGCATCTGAAACATATAAAATGCAATTTTGGAATATTTTCAGTATTTTGATGCATTTCTGAGCATTTTAAACGTTTTGCAGTTCAGATTTAACCAAAAATGATGAGTATTTACACACTCATCAATCCCCACACTAAACTATTGCTAATCCCTAGCAATCTTTATTTGAGAAAAACTTAATGGATTTGAATCTCTTTACCAAAAGCCATTACTTCGGGAGTAGCCAAATGTTTTAGTTCAAGTAAGAACCATGGTACACCGATAACCATGTGATTTTGAGCAAACCACCGGCTTCCAACGGATTTGATTTGTCTTTACCGAAGCCGTTGCTTCTGGACTAGCCAACTCTTAGATAAATTATTATCTTTGGTGAGCTGATTACCAATTATGGTTTTTCCACTGCCTTTACCACAAGCCATAAACTTGCGGGCTAGCCAACTCTTCACTTTTTAGGATATGGTGAGCTGAATACCATACAATTTTGGGCAAATTGCAAGCCGTCAACAGATTTGAGATATCTTTACCAAGAGCCGTTTGCTCCTGGATTAGCCAATCCTTTTGTTTATTAGACAAGGCGGACTGATAACCAATTGAGTAGGTGTAGAACACTTACTCCAAAAAAAAAATTTTGGCCAAAAACGGGGGAATTGGGCGGTATAATTACATGATAAAATTCGTGAGAATTCCCCCCCACACTTAGAAATGAATATTGCCCTCAATATTCAAAGTACCGGCGGTTATGCCGAAACTAAGAACGTAAAAGGGAAAGGTAGCGCTTTCGCCTCCACCCATTTAGACAAGTAATCGACCGCCACGAGTATATACTTGTTCCCTCGAGAAGACGGGAACGGCCCCATAAAGTCAATGCCCCATACGTCAAAGATCTCGCACACTTGAATGGCATTTTGAGGCATTTCATCTCTTTTAGAGATGTTACCATGACGTTGGCAAGAGTCGCAAGATTTGACGAGGTCATGGGCATCTTTGTAAATTGTGGGCCAATAGAAACCGGAATCAAACACCTTCTTGGCGGTGTAGTTCGGGGCATTATGTCCCCCCGTGGGTCCATGATGACAAGCCTTGAGAATGTCATTGGCTTCCTGGCCGTGCACACACCGTCGGATGACTTGATCCGCACAGATTTTAAACAAGTAGGGGTCGTCCCAGAAGTAATGCTTAACATCTTTGAAAAATTTGTTCTTTTGTTGGGACGACATCCCTTTCACAACAAAGTTCCCCGCATGATAGTTTGCAAAGTCGGCAAACCATGGGGCACTAGAATCTCTACGATGAGATACCACATTAAGTGTCTCGAGAGGAAACGTTTCATTTATTTCCTTTTTCTCGAGCACACCTTGATGAGGATTTTCAAGACGGGATAGGTGATCAGCCGCTAGGTTCTCCGCTCCTTTTTTATCACGAATGGTGATATCAAATTCTTGTAGGAGGAGAACCCATCGGAGCAATCTCGGCTTTGCATCTTGCTTAGCAAAAAGATATTTGAGGGCCGAGTGATCCGTATATACTATGCTTTTGGACAAGATCAAGTATGGCCGAAACTTCTCGAAAGCATACACCACGGCTAGTAATTCTTTTCCCGTCGTAGTGTAATGTGCTTGAGCTTCGTTCAAAGTTTTGCTAGCATAGTGTATAGGCTGGAAATGTTTAGCCTTGCGTTGCCCCAAGACTGCACCCATGGCGAAATCACTTGCATCGCACATAAGCTCGAATGGTAGGTCCCAATCGGGGGCAACTAGAATTGGTGCTTCCGTGAGCTTCCTCTTAAGAGTTTGGAAAGATTCAATGCACTCACTAGAGAAGATGAAGGGAGTATCTTTTTCAAGAAGTCGGGTCATTGGCCGGGATATTTTTGAGAAATCTTGAATGAAACGTCGATAGAAACCGGAATGACCAAGGAAACTTCTTACTCCTTTGACAGTTGTGGGAGGAGGTAGCTTTGCAATGACATCAACTTTAGCTCTGTCAACCTCAATCCCTTTCTTAGAGATCTTATGGCCAAGGACAATGCCTTCTTTGACCATAAAGTGACATTTCTCCCAATTTAGACAAAGGTTCGTGTTTTCACAATGTTCAAGCATCTTGTCCAAATGGGAGAGACATGTTTGGAAAGAATTCCCAAAGACCGAAAAATCATCCATAAAGACTTCCATAGTCTTTTCGATCATATCATGGAAAATGGCCATCATACACCTTTGGAACGTACCAGGAGCATTGCATAAGCCGAAAGGCATGCGTCGGTAGGCAAATGTTCCATAAGGACACGTGAATGTGGTCTTTTCTTGATCTTGGGGGTCAATGGGTATCTGGAAGTAACCTGAGAAACCATCGAGAAAACAATAGTATTCGTTTCCGCTAATCTCTCAAGCATTTGATCCATGAAAGGTAAAGGAAAGTGGTCTTTACGGGTAGCTTCATTTAACTTTCGATAGTCAATGCAAACACGCCATCCCGTAACCAATCGAGTAGGAATCAACTCGTTTTCATCATTTTCAACAACGGTAATGCCACCTTTCTTGGGCACACAATGAACGGGGCTCACCCAAGGACTATCCGAAATAGGGTAAATCAATCCGGCATCGATAAGTTTAATGACTTCCGCTTTGATAACCTCATGAATTTTAGGATTCACCCTTCTTTGTTGTTGAACCGCTGGTTTGGAGTCATCTTCCAGGAGAATTTTGTGAGTACAAAATCTCGGTCAACCCCTTGATGTCGGAAATTTTCCAAGCGATGGCTCGCTTGTGTGACTTCAAAACCTTTATGAGAGCGGTCTTTTCTTCCTTACTCAAGTCCTTAGCAATGATGACGGGTGATTTATTGTCATCTTCCAAAAATGCATACTCGAGATGAGGCGGTAAGTCCTTAAGTTCGACCTCGGGAGGATTATCAGATTTTTCAATGGTTTTGATTTCCTCTTTATGAAGTTCTTGAGGAGGGAGTGATGAGTGATCATCATTGAGCAACTTCTCGATGAGAAGAATATCTCCCTCGATGTCAATAGGGGCGTGATCAATTTCCCATGAAACCGAATCACTAGACAAATATGCTTCAATCTCTTCCGAAATAGAGTTACTTCCCTCAAACGGAGTGAGGGATGTGGAAGAGAGAGCAACGATGGGATCAACCGAAGTGGGATTGCCACTCGAGAATCCAAGAAGTTCTTGAGAATATTCCTCCGTCACAATGTCAATGACATCAATCATGTTGACGGAAGTATCTTCATAACTAGGGGAATATCTCGTAACTTGATCGAGGTTGAAGGTAACGGCTTCCTTGTTTGACCTCAAAGTGATTTCCCCCTTATCAACGTCGATCAATGCACGACCTGTTTTTAAGAAGCACCTCCCAAGAATGAGGGGTACTCGGGGATCAGCATCAAATTCGACAACAACAAAGTCGGCGGGGAAATGAAACTTGCCTACTTTCACAAATACATCCTCGGCTATACCTAGCGGACGAGAACTTGTACGGTCCGCAAGCTCGAGGATCATACATGTAGGTGTAAGCGGAGGTAATGAAAGCTTTTTCCACATGGAGTGTGGCATCAAGTTAATGCTCGCACCAAGATCGGCCAAGGCGGAGCATTGAACTATTCCTTGAAAATCACATGGGATGAGAAATTTTCCGGGGTCTCCTAGCTTTTCGGGAAGCTTTTAAGGATAACCGCCGAACAATTCTCATTCAAAGAAGTTTTAGCCAATTCGAAAATCTTTTCCTTGTTAGTCAGCAGACTTTTGATTGTTGGACCGAATTTGGGCATAAGAAGAAGAGCGTCCGCTAAACTAATCTCGAAGTGCAAATCTTGAAAGATTTGGATTAGCTTTTCCATTTGTTGATTAGTTTTGTCGCGGGTCTTTTGATCATGAAGCCTTGAAGGATAAGGAAGTGAAGGCTTAGGATTGGTCATTGGAACAACGGGTTCCGGAATTGGAGGTAAGACGACCGAAGGTTGGACTTGTGCGGTACTTCGTGGGCTTGAGATATGCACCTCGTCCTTTGTCACCTCGGTTTCTCGTTCCACATCCTTCACCGGAGAAGGACTAGGAATCGAGGGTCCATCATATGACTTACCACTACGAGTGGTAATAGCATTCAACTCACCCTTAGGGTTGGGAATGGTGTTACTTGGAAGAGATCCTGAAGTCGAAGCTTGATTGTTTTGACTCATGAGAAGAGCAAGCACGCTATCGATCTTGCTATTTTGCTGATCAATCTTGCTACTAGTTGTTCTAATCTCAGATGTAAAATCATTTCTCATAGAGGTAATCTGATTTTGCATGGACACCATCTTAGCTTCATTGTTTTTGATGTAACTAACAATGTCAATGGAAGCTTGAGGAGGTGGAGCTTGAACAGTTTGTTGTGGAGCTTGGAATCGGTTTTGATTATAGTTCCCTTGATTTTGAGAACCTTGATTTTGAAAATTCCGATTCTGATTCTGATTAAACTGATTATTTCTGTTTTGATTGTTCTGATTTTGATTAAACCCAGGTGGTCCAAGGTAATTGTTAGAACGATAGCTTAGAAGGCTACGGTCCCCTTGCGGTTGGTAGGAGTTACCCCCCGAATTGTAGGAACCTTGAGCAGCATATACGCTCTCTTGAGTGAAACCACCGGAGGCTGGACACTCGTAATAAGGGTGTGGACCACCACAAGTCTCACAACTCTTGTTCACGGCATTAACTTGTTGATTAGCATTTGTGTGATTCATTTTAAGCATGGCGGCGGATATTTCTTCCAACTTTTTGTTGAGAGTGGTGAATTCCGAAGATGGAAGGGTGGTGGATCTCGTTGACTCACTCCTCTCGGCAGAGGAATCCCAATAATTGTGGTGGGCAGTCATGTTTTCGATGAGATCATAGCACTCTTCGGGTCGCCTTTTCATAAAGGTACCACCGGCAGCAGCATTGATTGTGTCACGATGTCTCGATGTTAACCCGTTATAGAATGTATCTATTTGGGTAACAAGCAACATGTTGTGGTTCGGACATCGATCAATCGAAAGCTTATAGCGTTCCCATGCCTCGAATAAGGACTCGTCGGGAAGCTGCCTAAAATTGCTGATTTCATTCCTTAGTTTCGTCACCATCGACGGTGGAAAATATTTCGCCAAGAACTTGGAGATCATTTCATCGAAACTATGGATTGAGTTCTTGGGAAGACGATCAAACCATGCGGTGGCATGAAGCGTCAAGGAATAAGGAAATAGGTATAAGCGAAGGGCGTCATCGGAGACCCCATTTTGCTTCATACTTTGGGTGACAGTGAGAAATTTGTCAAGATGCTTGTTGGCATCTTCACCCGGTGATCCGTGAAATTGGCAAAAGCTTTGGACTTGTTGAATCATGTGATGTTTAAGTCCAAAGTCTGTGGCTTCGATGTTGACCGGGGCAATTGGACCGCCCCGTCCATTCATCGTGGGTTGGCAAAGCTCCTCCATCGTTCGGAGATCGGGAGCTGGATTTTGTGGATCGGGTTGGACTTGAGGTCCTTCCCTTTGGATTCCAGACATGGTGGGATGTTCAACGGTACGTATCTCGGGTACGTTTTCTTTGTTAAGAATACGTCTACGAGCTTGCGAGCGAGTGCGCATACACTAGACGTATCTCAAGGAAACAAGAGAATTATGAAAATGGGGAAAGAAGAATCTTTTTGGGTTTTATCGTTTTGAAAAATAGATATAACAACAAATCCAATTAAAACAAAATCGAGGCAAAACAACAGTGAACTTAAACCAATAATCACAAGATGAATGGCTTCTTTGAAAAAGGTACACCAATCACAAGGACACAAAGGCAAGTTTTAATCTTTGGTTCGGGAACTTATTATGGTCGTACCCCCAGTTAGGTAGTACACTGCCTTGGTTTGCGGTGGTAATCTTTTATGTTGTTATTATTAAACAAAGAAAACGACAAATCTTTTTGTATTTTTATCTTTGATACATAAATAGAAACAAAAGGAAAATATTTTTGTGTTTTATACGTTTTTGGATGTTTTTGGGTTTTTTGGAATTTTTATAAGAAAATATATATATAGATAAAGATGGATGGTATGAACAAAGAGTGAGTATTCAAATCACTAATCTGCTAGACGAAAGATAATTAGCACAAACCGGCCACTTGTGAATGGCCGACCGTAAGAAACTTAAAACGGTTCAGACACGAATGCAATGAAGATCAGGGGAGTATAGTGTTTCCCCAGGTCGTTAAGTCCCAACGAGCCGTGCGAGAATAATCAGACGTGTAGTGATCGAGAAGATTTGAACGGATACAGAGATTTGATTTATTATAACTACAGAAAAAGTCTATAAATTACAGGGGCTTAAATGTAAATTAAAGGAAATTAAAAATATTAACTATATTAAATAAACGCTATCACTATATTTAAACTGATGATTTTGATTTTTCTGTTTTTATAAAACTTAATTTAAAAAACTACGCGACGTACAAAAGAAAATATGAAACTAAAACAAGATAAATCCTAAAGATATGAAAATTATATTTTTACAAACCTAATGATAAGAGAAAAATTTTAGAAAAAGAAAATTATTTTTAAAACTATTTATCTAATTATTATTAATTAAAAACTATTTTTAACTATTAAATAATAGCCTAAAATACAAGAAAATATGAAATAAAGCTATAAAAATAAAATTATGACTTGGAAAAGTCTAAAATAACAAAAGAGAATTTTCAAAACTAATTTTGTATTTTTCTGAATATTTTTGTATTTTCTATGAATTAAAAACTATTAAAAACTAATTAAATTGCTTAAAAATACAAATTTAACTAAGAAAAATCTGAAAAAATATTTCTTTGTCTTTTTATATTTATCTTAACTTAAGAAAAATGAAAAATTATTTTTTTGATACCTTTCTGAATTAATTGTATTAAATGCTAATTAAAAAGGCTTAAAAACTAATTAAAATGGAGAAAAATACCAAACTGACCTAGAAAAATCTGAAAAATTCAAGATAAGTCTAAAATAATAGTTAGAATCTAGGAAAAATATAAAAAACAGGGGTTGTGTACAAGAAAATGAAACTGCTATCACAAGTGCTTATAAATAAGCACTTATAATAAGCAAATGAAAACCAATAAGCACCAACTGTTTACAGAAGTTCTAATATACTACAAGTACTCAAATGCAACTAATCTTAACTGTTTTTAACCACTGAATTTCAACTTGCAAAGATTTGGCTTATTTGAGTTAAATGTGCTTAAAACAGTTGAGGGTGCTAAGTTTGGACTTAAGCACAGGCTTCAAAATAAGCTGAAAATGAAAAGCAATTGTGGGATCCTACACTAGACCTGGGTGAGTGCTTAAGAACCAAAGATGAGACCAAAGTGAGCTATAATGAGCTTGTTACAACCCTGCACAAACCTGTGCAGAGTCAGTGTTCACTGACTCAGTTGCACAGGGCAACTAGGACCCAAAAGACAAGCTTATTTGGAGCTTTTAAAAAATTTGAAAAATTCTAAAAAAATGATGATAAGCAAGGAGACCAGTTGAACTTTTTAAAACCAAAATTTCACTTGATTTGATTCAAGAATGAGTCCATGAAAATTCCTCCCAGATAGGCTCAAAACTGATTTTGTCCAATTTGACTTTTGATACAAATTTGAAAGTTTGACTTTGGTGAGATTTAAACTCAATTTAAGAACTGATTATGAAGTATTATGACCAAATAAAGCTAATGTAATCTATGTCTATGAATCTTAAATACAAAACAAGTCTTTTGATTTCCAAAAATCCAACAGTTAAGCTTTGTAAGACAGATTAAATGAGATTTGACTTATTTGAGTGTGCAGGCACAAAATTATGACAAATATGAGTCAATATGAGCTAAGCAAACCTAGAACAACAAGAGTTAATCACTAAACAATCCTTGAACACAGATAAAACAACAATTCCAAACACACCTTAATACACTGATTTGTGAGCAAAACAAAGCTAATCGCTAAACTAGCATATGCAGACAATCAAACTGACTTTAACTACTATAATAACAACTAATCAAACAAATACAAACCAATCTAAACCATAAATGCAGATTATGCAATAACTTATGGAAATTAACTTACAATAAGTCCCAGCCACTATGGCTTGAAAATCAATGAAACCAGAACCACTAGCCTATAAAAATCAACCCATTAACTCTGAATCAACCCAATTCCATGCACTGCTATACCCATTTATCCATTTCCTTTTCAAGTTTTCCCCAGTTTGACTTTCTTTCACCAAGAACCAATGTAGCTTAAAACTTGAATACAAGCTTATAAAAAACTATGAAAAGCTTGTATAAGCTTATTAGAACTGAGAAACAAGCTATTTGAAGCTTGGGTGTAAGAAATAGAAACTGAAACTTTCAACAGTGGTATAAAAATTTGAAATGTGAACAATAACTTGAATTGATACTTAAAACTTGATTATACTGATACAATAACCTTAGTTTGATACATAAAAACAAAATATTACAGATATTACATTTAACTAAAACTTTTAAGTTAAAATCGACATTAATGAAACTTAAAAACTACAAGACTCTCTTTTTCTTCTTCTCTTGCTTCCTTTTTATACCCAAAAGTCTTCTCTCTCTCTTCTGAACAGATCCCAGTATAATTGATAGCCATTGGATGGCTTGAATTGATCAGAGCCATTGAAACAGATTTTGGCGCCAAAACTTGTATTTGACAGTTGGGGTTGAGTGAAAGGGTAAGAGGTGCATTTAATGCTCCTTGGAAGGTAGTTTAGGTGGGGGGAACAAGGTGGAGTGATAGTGAGGAGGGGGGATGGGTGTCTGGGTTTTGCAGAGGTTTGGTGTTGAAGATGAAGACTTTGGCGCGTTGGAGGGATTTGACCAAAGGTTTGGCCGGTGTATTATTAAAGGGAGGGTCCAAAATGAAGGGGGGTCACAAGGTTTGGCAGGGTCACAAAGGTATTTGATAGGGTCCAAAGGGTATTAAAGGTTTAATATGACAAGGACCTATGTGTAAAATCTGAAAATTCAAGGACCACAGCTGCCAATTCATCAAAGATGTTTCAAGGGACCACAAGTGACAAGTTTTAATAATACAAGGACCAAAGTTGACATTTTCAAATTTCCAAGGGCCATTTTGCCAATTTTCAAACTTGATGGACCAATTTTGTAATTTCTCAAAACTTTTGATATTTTTCACCAAAGGACTAATTTTGACAAGTTATGATTTTAAAAGGACCTTTGGTGATTTTTCTTTTGAAATTATGGCTCAGGGACTATTTCTGACAACTTTTGAAACTTGGGGGACTGAAACTGCCAATTATGCAAACTTAGCTCATTTTTCATCTGATTTTGAACATTTTGCATCTGAAACATATAAAATGCAATTTTGGAATATTTTCAGTATTTTGATGCATTTCTGAGCATTTTTAAACGTTTTGCAGTTCAGATTTAACCAAAAATGCTGAATTGCTGATACAGTTCTGGATATGGGTTGAATCTGAGTAGGATTTGGGTTTGATATCAGTGATAGGTTAGTGGTTTAATAAAGCAGGTCATTGTGACCGGACTATTGTAAGTGCTATTCTACGAATTTGTTTCATTATCTGTTTTCATTTTCTGCACCTATCTGTCATTTTTGCATTTATAGATCAGATCCATGTTAGTGCTCTAGAGTTGTCATATTTGCTTCATTAAGTTTAATTTGATTAGTATAGATCTAAGGTTAAGCAGGTTTTGATTAAAGTTTTAGTTAATTGAGCTTTACATCAGTTACATTAACTAGTGTTTGGATTTGATAGTATTTTAAGCTAGAGGTGTAGTTTGTGGATAAATTCAGTTAGCATAGCTTCATTTAGTCTAGATACATTCAATTCAATACTTATTTCAAGTCTGCATATACTTAAAGTCGAAGTCCTTTTGAATTTTCTCTTAGGTTCATGACTGTTCAAATCAAGCACTCAATCTTTGCATTTAGGCTTAGAAAACATAGAAATAGCTTTTATCAGGTTTAGTACATCATCAATCATCATTATCATTCATAAAATTTAGCTCAAAACTCAGTTTGGTCAAAATTTCAAAGTTTGATAAAAAGTCAAAATAGTAAAAAAATGGTTTATGCATGAAACTTTATAGATTTTTAATAAGCACATTTCTGGATCAGATCTCTTGAAATTTTGGGTTTCATAACTTCAGTTGGTGGTGATTTTCAAGATATTTTTAGTTTATTTTTATAAATTTTCTAAAATAACTTTTGAAGTGCTTAAACTTGGTCTCATTTTCTGAGAATGTCCTGTGCACAAGTCTAATGATAATCTCAGTAACTTGCAGCATCTGTAGAAGCCTCATTTGGGCTAGTTTTAGGCTGAAATTTGGTTTAACAGTTCTTAGCTTGGTGGTCTTGAGTTCTACACTTCTGGTTCTCATTTTAGCTCTTTCAATAAGCAGTTGGATAAGCTTAAAGTAGATAGGTAGAGGCTGTTTGGAGTTCATGATCAATCAAGTCATTTCAGTTTAGCTTGCAATCTAGAGGTTTAGATTAGTTGATATAGGTTTCTGTTAAGTAGTTTTAGCATATTTTAGCTTCTGTGATAAGTTGGTGCACTTAGGTAGCTTATAGCTTATTTTCAAGTGCTTATTCATAGGCAGTTTCACTACAGCTCCCATTTCTTGCACACTAGCATAAGTTTTAGTAATTTTCTTAAATTTATAATAATATTTTAGATTTTCCCTGAATTTTTCATAATTTTTAATTACTGTTTACTATTTTTCTTGATTTAAATCAGTTTTTAATACTTTTTAATTAGCTTTTAATACAAATAAATCAGAAAATCTTCAAAAAAATAAATTTTCATTTTTCTTAGATTAAGATAAATTTAAAAAGAAAAAAAATAATTTTTCCAGATTTTTCCTATTTTAATTTGTAATTTTTAGCATTTAATTAGTTTAAAATAGTTTTTAATTCATAGAAAATAGAAAAAAGTTCAGAAAAATACAAAATTAGTTCTGAAAAGTCTTTAGAGTTATTTTAGATTTTTGGATAATAGTTTCATAATTTTACCCTTTATTTTTATAATTTTTAGTATTTTTAATTAGTTTTTAAAGTTTAAAATTAGTTTTTAATTCAAATAAATTCCAGAAAAATCATAAAAAAATAGTTTTAAAACTTAGTTAATTTTCAAAATATCATTTTTAGTTTAAAAATATTTTTAGATCATTTTTAGGACTTAGAATAGACGTAGTTGCATTTTATTTTCGTTTCGTTTATTACGTTTTAGTTTTATTCGCGTATTTAGGATTCCCCGTAGTGTAATTTCCCTTTTATGCTTCCCTTGCCCCGTAGTTTAGAAAACATCACATTATCCCCTTTTCCCATTCAAATCCCGATAATCGCGACGTGAGTTGGAAATTCCATTCAACCCTCGTTCGGAACGATCTCGGTGCTCAAACCTAACACGTTTGAGTTACCCATATACTACACACTTCTCTTATTATTGATTTCCCGACGAATCAGTAACCCATAGTTTCCTTTGGGTATCCTACGAAGATAAACTTAACAGATCTTTGTTGTAGCTTATCAGCAGAGTCACGTTTAACAAACGCCTCACAACCCCAGACCTTTAAGTAAGACAAGTTGGGAGCTTTCCCATACCACACTTCATAAGGAGTCTTATCAACCTTCTTAGTTGGAATCATATTCAATATGCGAACAGCAGTTTCTAAAGCATAATCCCAAAAGGATAAGGGAAGAGTTGTAAGATTAAACATTGATCGCACCATGTCTAGCAATGTACGATTTCTTCTCTCAGATACACCATTTTGTTGTGGAGTATATGGAGATGTGAGTTGTTGGACGATACCACACTCAGCTAGATAATCTTTAAACTCTTGGCTTAAATATTCACCACCTCTTTCGGATCGAAGAGCTTTAATCTTCTTTCCTAGTTGCAGTTCTACTTCACTCTTAAAAACCTTAAATGTTTCAAAGACTTCATGTTTATGTTTAAGTAAATAAACATAACCATAACGACTGAAATCATCAGTAAAGGTTAAGAAGTAGCTAGCACCCTTTCTTGACACAAGTCTTAGTGGTCCACATACGTCAGTATGTATCACACCAAGAAGATCAGAAGCCCTTTCTAAACTATTTGTAAAAGGTTTCTTGGTCATCTTCCCAGATATGCAAGATTCGCATTTATCAAATGATTCATCATTGATGTCTTGCAAAAGCCCATCGTGTTGCAGCTGTTGCATGCGTTTCTTGCCTATATGAGCAAGTCTACAATGCCAAAGAAATGAAGAATCCAAATCATCTTTGATTCTTTTATTATTGATGTTAAAGACAGAATTATTTTTATCAATCAAATTATCATGCAAATCAATTTCAAACACACCATTTACTGAAATAACATTAAAGTAAAAAACACCATTTAAAGAAACCGAAATTCCATAATCAGTAAATGCATGAACGAAACCAATATCTTTTAACAAGGAAGCAGAAACGACACCCCTAACAATGGAAGGTGCGTAATTACAATCGTTTAATGACAGTACTAAACCCGAAGGTAAAACTAAATCAAATGTGCCTATAGCTTCAACGACTGCATGAGCTCCATTACCCACGTGCAGGTATTGTTGTCCATAGGCAAGCTTCCTTGCTCCTCTAAGTCCCTGCAGTGTATTACAAATGTGAGTACCACATCCAATATCATATACCCAGGAATTTATTTTATGAGGAAAAGCAAATAATTCTATCATCAAAAGAGTACCTGAAGTACTGGCCACAGCGCCAGTATTTTTATACCTCTTATTGTGCAACTCATCAAGGTAGAGTGGACAATTCCTCTTCCAGTTTCCTACCTCAGTGCAGTGATGACAAGCCTGATCCTTCTTTGGATTTTCACGCTTTTTGGGAGGGTACTTCTTGGGTTCTTGTTGATAAGTCATAACTTGTTTTCCCTTATCAGCTTTACCCTTACCTTTCCCTTTCTTGTTCGCTAGCGGCTTATTAGGCTTAGAAATCCTACCCTTCTGGATGGTCAAAACCGCAGGTGTAGGGGCCTTCTTGGGCAAACCTTTTTCGTAATCAATGAGCATTGCATGTACCTCACTGACTGTCTTCCCCGTGCAATGCATATTGTAATTGCGAACGAAACCATCAAACTCCTTATTAAGGGATCTGTTGATAAGGCCAATTTGTATGTCATTGGGGTAGACATAGTTAAGACGCCCCAGCTGGTCCATGTAACTCATCATTTCCAGGCAGTGGGTGCTTACAGGTTTCCCTTCTCCTTGCTTGCAACTATGAAGAGCATCTATCAGATCATACAGCTCTACAGTCACAGGCTTTTCAAACAACTTTTGCAATTCTTCAAGCATGAGATTAGGGAAGTAATTCTCAAACTGCTTTTGCAAGCTTGAGTTCATACTCCCGAGCATAATGCAGGCGACCTCATTATACTTGTCATACTCAGATTGCCATGCAACTCGTGCTTCAGCAGTAGCACCTGCTGCAGGTTCAGGAGGACAAGGCGTAGTCAAATAATCTAGTCTTTTGGCAACCCTCAAGACAATTCTGAGTTGCCGATACCAATCATTGAAATTCGCGCTACCAGTCAATTTCTCTCGATCAAACATAGATTTGAACGACGAGGCTAGTGCAGTAGATTCAGCTTGAGCCATTTCTACAGAAATAAAAGTTCAAAAGTTAGTACTTTCGATAAGTAAACATTCAAGAAAATAAAATACCCTTTGGTCAATATTCATATTAACCATAGAATTTTCCTTGAATTTTGGATCCTCATTATCATAGTTTCACCACATCAGTTGATCTGTTAGTGGTGAAAGTATAGAATAGGTAATCGTTGAAAAACGATTGACAAACAAGTTTTCAATTCCAAAAGTTATGGGATTTACAATTTTGCCAAAACAATTAATGCAAAACGTAAGCATGTTTCATCCCATCTTATGCCTTAAGTCATAGGTCTCACTAACTAATTTAATTAAGTTGTCTAATTTAGAAACTGCAAATAATTAAGCTGAGGTCTCACACAACAAAATAATTCACCTTGTTATTGTAATCTAGATCAAGGTCTCACATAACTAAATTACAACTTCAAGTGTTTCATATCATTAGATGGCATAAACTTAAATTTAAAGGGTACAATTTTTGACGTGTAATCAAAACTTATGTATAAAGAAGCATGCATACAACTTTATAGCATAATATTTTCGAAAAAACTTACATGAGATTTTTTTTAATTGCTAAGATTAAATTCTACAAAGTTTTAATCGATGAGTTGAGAAACTTACAACTTTGCACTAAGATGCTTCGTACATTGAATGGTTATACTAGGTAGCTCCAATCGAACTCACAGGGGGCAGAGGACCAGGTAAGCGCAAAAGCATAACCTTAGACATCCTTTCAGTGTGACTGTGCGCACTTCTTAATTAACCCCTTTATAGTTTGTTCTGGTGGGTGAGCCGTTCTAACCATTTAGTACAGTCGCATCAATCGATTAAAAGTTCAAGAAATAATACTTAGATAACAAATCAGTTTCGCCATTATTTAGTCCATTTAATTTTTCTATTAGAAAAAAAAAACCCTTTTTGCTTACTAACATGTCAAACAATACATAAACAAAAAAGCACTTTAATAAAAAATTAAACACACTCAAATAATATAAACATATAACTAAACAATTTTAACATATGTAAAAAAAAACAATTAGCCACATGCATAATTATTTCAATAAACTCTAATAAACAATTCTAGGAGTAAATAAATGCATACATTAACTAGGGCTTTCACCTACAAGGTAGATGAGCCACATACATCGACAAGTCGATTGCGTAAGCCAAAGTTAATAATATACCAATTAGCACATAACGAATTTTTATTAGTTACAATTGAGGTCTTCCCCAATTCAATAATTATTAAATAAATAGAACATATGTGTATCAACTAAACAATTTATTACAAACAATACTCCATGGCAAAACATGCATGTTCCACCATGGATTCCGCATAACAATTATCACCCAAGATACGCATATTACATGACACATAACAATTTATTCATTAATTAACCACATAAAATTAGCATGCAATCCTAGGGTTTCTACAAGTTTTACAAAATTAAAACCTAATTAATATAAATAAGGGTAATCGACCCATAATAAATAAAATTAGGGTTTCGAATTCAAAACCCTAGAAACCATAAAAAGCATGCATATAATCATAAAGATTCAATTTTTATGTGTTTCGGTAATTAATTACATCATATTAATGGCTCGTGATGCCACTGTTGGGATTTAATACTCATAACAATTATATAAAATCAAATAACATCATCAAAGCATGCAGCGGAAGTAAATAGGAATAATATATGTAAGTAATTAACCGAATAAGAAAACGCGTACCTTTTAGCAATTCAAGAATCAAACGGTAATTGAACAAGAACAAAACCCAAAACCCTAACTTTAGGGTTTAATAAATTCGACCCAACCAAAAGTCGACCACTAAGATTACAAGCTCAAGCGTGCTTGTCCTTCGTTCTTGTACACACGTACTATTAGCGATTTGATGTGAAAAGCTAGTTTCTTGAATCACAAATAAAACCAAACACTTGTTTCTTTGACTTGGAAAAATCGATCCCAAGGGAATGGGGGCACACCGATCGGCCAAGCGAAGAGGGAGGAAAGGAGAGGAGAAATTAGGTTATTGGTGATCCAAGATTAGGAGAATAATGAATACAAGGGATTGTATTTATAGTTTCTCAAAACTTGGTGACCAAGAAAACTCTCCCTTGGGCTTTTGAGAAGCCACGACCGGCCACCCAACCCAAGAGGGGTTCTAGAATTTTCTTGCCCACTAATTTCATCTCTAGTCCTCGTAGTTTACATTTAACGACCGTTAGTCAAAACCCCGTTAAATATTAACTATCTTTATGTTTTATTCGTGACTAATAATTAATAATAACATTTTATATATTAATTATTAACATCAACTCTCATACGTAATGTGTGCAATCCCGAAGTCTCGAGTTCGAATCCGGACATAGATATATTTAAATATCCATAAAACCTTTCATGGGACTCATGGGTTAAAGTAATATTTTATGGACTAACGGGAAGGAACGATAAATTGAATTTCCCTTTGTCTACGTAATTAAGTACTCCAAGTGTTTTGATCTTTTCAAATCGGATCAATTAGTGTTAATGAAATAAAAACTCAATTGTAGGGATGCTTCTATAAATCCCTTTAGTTTGATGTTATCGTAGAGGATGGTAGAGTAAAAAGATATGAAAAACAAAAAAAATTCGAAGAAAAAGAGAAAAAGAGTTAGTGAAAAAAAAGAGAAAAACATATGGGTTACCATCCTACATCTATCTTTATGTTTTATGTTTTAAGTTTTTGTCTTTTAATTTTGTTTCAAGTTGTTATTTAGTGTTATTGAATCGGGTCTTGGCTTAGCAACACCATGCTTTACAAGCTTGTAACATAAGATTTTTGACTTGCCGCCACTAAATATTCCCTTATCCAACAAAACCCTTTACTTCGCTACCCTAAGCCTAACATTACAACCCTTTGTAAAGACCTCTTAGATAATTATTCCTATGTGCTTACGCCAAAGCGGTGGAGGTTTAATCTATTCTCAAGCCTATGGGTAATCTATGTACTATGCCAGGTAGTGAGTGTTTATCTTCCATTTCCTTACATGTTATATTTCATATAAACCCGAGAGATGAGAGAATCCAAACACCAATTGTGAGGTGCTAGTGTATAATTTCCGTACTTGTTATGGTGATTGTGGCGCTGATAATTGTTGTAAATTATTTTAAACCAATGCTATATAACCCCTAACTTAAAAATTTATTGGCTAAAAGCACATGTGCTTGAGGACAAGCAAATTCCAAGTGTAGGGATATTTGATAAGGATTTAAAACATACTTTTTTAGGGGGTCATTTAAGCCCTAAATTGACACATTTTATATCCGTTACTACTTAAAATCGTTCCTTTTCACATTTTAGGTCTTTTGAAAGCAAAATGCTGGAATCAAGCACTTTTGGACGAAAAGGAGCGAAAACATGAAGAAAATGGCAAAGTCAAGAAACAAGGCTGGATTATGCACCTGACGGTGTCACAACCTAAAGGGCGACGCCGTCGCTAAGGAGGTTTTCTAATAGAATTGCATGCGACGGCTCAGGTGTGTACTACATGACGACATCACGCTTTAATTCTGGAAGGTGTCACTCTTTATTTTACACCAGACGTCCAAGAAACATTTCAAGATGATGTCCCTTATGAAGCCAAACGATGTCACACTTCTGAACTCACGCTGTCCCAACGATGACTTAGCCCAAACGAAACCCTAATGACGGTGACCAGACGGCGTCACCATTAAAAGGCGATGCCATTGCATTTGTAAATCTATATATAGAATTCGATTTTTCTACATTTAGAGGGTAGTATTTTCGAGAGCAAACCCTAGTTTGTTAATAGTCCGACTTGGGCAGTTTATTTTTATACCTAAATATAAGTTTGTTAATCCATTATACCACCATGTTTATCCTATGTTCAATTATTTGTGTGTGTGCATGCTTATTTATAATGAGTAGCTAAATTACTATTGTGTTTTCTTAGATCTATGAAACCTAGTTCTTGATTATTGTTAGGTTTTCTCTTGTTTTAATTGGTAGACGCTAGAGTAAGGAAAATTGGCTTCTCCTTTAATTGTTGCCAGCTTTAACGTCCTAAATAGCACAAAGCTTGAGAGTGCACTTGAGCCATCGTTATGTTCATTGCGTGAATTGTAGCTTTGGGATAATAGAATATTCGAGGGAGATACTACGGTACTTGGCGATCCCGGATAGTCTAGAGGGAACTAGGGAATTAGGCACCCTCCTATGACCACACAGAATACAACGCACCAATTAGAATGAGGATGTGACAATTCAACCGACCAATAAGAGATAAGTAGGGAGTAAGAACATCTAAGTAAACACGATTTTAATTATCATAAGAACACACCTTACAATACATAGCTTATCTTTTCCTTTTCATTAGTATAATTAATTTTTAGTTTTAATCATAAGTAGTTAAAATTGGTATAAGTACCACCCCCACTCCTATACCCCGAGATATTTACTTGTTTTCTAAAAAATATAAAAAGCTAAAAAAAATCACCCTCAACCTCACCTTCTCGTCATACATCTCTACTAGCATATCTATTCCCCAAGAGAACGATCAGCCCCATGGGCTTACTCATACTACACTGCAACGATTAGGTACACTGCCAAGTGGGTTGTAAACCTTGTTCGCGGAAATGGAAGTCTTTCGACCCCGAACCTGCCAGCAATTATCATGCATATCAATCTCAAACACACCATTTACTGGAATTGCATTAAAGTAAAAAAAACACCATTTAAAGAAACCGAAATTCCATAATCATTAAATGTATGAATACAACCAATATCTTTAAACAAGGAAACATAAAAGACACCTATAATTATAGAAGGTGCGTAATGACAATCGTTCAAATACATTACTAATTTGGTAGGCAAAACTAATTCAAACATTCCTATAGCTTCAACAGTTGCATGTGATCCATTACCCACGTGCAGGTATTGTTGTCTGTAGGCGAGTTTCCTTGCACCTCTAAGTCCATGTAGTGTATTGCAAATGTGAATGCCACATCCAGTATCATATACCCAAGAATTTATTTTATGAGTAAATGCAAATAATTATATCATAAAAAAGTTACCTGAAGTACTGGCAACATAACCAACATTCTTATACCTCTTTGTTCGCAATTCATCAAGGTAGAGCGAACAGTTCCTCTTCCAATGTCCTAACTCAGTGCAGTGGTGGCAATCCTGATCCTTCTTTGGATTCTCTTTCTTCTTAGGAGGGTATTTCTTAGGTTCAGTTTGATAGGCCATAACTTGTTTACCCTTATCAGCCTTTCCTTTACCCTTCTTGTTCACTTGCGGTTTTGGCTTAGTGATCCTACCCCCTTGCATAGCAAGTACCTGAGGTGTATGTGCCTTTTCCGGCAAACCCTTTTCTTAGTCAATGAGCATTGCATGCAACTGACTAATTGTCTTCCCCGTGCAATGCATATTGAAATTGCGAAACCATCAAATTTGGATATCTTGCGGGTAGTGATAGTTGAGCCTCCAAGTTGGTACATGTAACTCATCATTTCCAAACAATGGTCACTCACAGGTTTACCATCCCCCTTTTTGCAACCGTGAAGAACATCGATCAAATCATACAATTGAACAGCTGCAGGCTTGTCAAACAAATGAATGAGTTCAATGAGCATGTCCCGAAGGAAGTAATGCTTAAAATGCTTTTGCATATTTGGAGTCATACTTCCAAGCGTAAGGCATGCAACCTCATTATGCTTGTCAAACTCATTTTGCCATGCTGCTCTTATTTCAGGAGTAGCATTAGCATCCAGTTCTAGAGGACAAGGCTGATTCAAGTATTCTGTTTTTTTGGCAACACGCAAGACCAATCTCAGTTTCCTATACCAGTCATTGAAATTAGTGCTGCCAGTAAATTTTTCTTGCTCAAACATTGATTTGAACTACGAACCTAGTGTGTTGGTTTTAGGTTGAGCCATTTGTACAGAAAAAAGTTTAAAAGTTAGTACTTTCGATAATTCAACCTTTCAAGAAATATAAAATACCCTTAGTAAATATTCATATTAACCATAGAATTTTTCTTGAAACTAGGACCCAAATTGTCATAGTTTCACCACATCAGTTGATCTGCTAGTGATGAAAGTATTCAACAAGGTAATTATCAAATAATAATTGACAAGTATTTTTCAATTTCTAGAAATTATGGGATTTACAATTTGCCAAACCTTTATGCAAATGTAAGCATGTTTCACCCCATCTTATGCCTTAAGTGATAGATCTCACTAACTAACTCAATTAAGTTGTCTAATTTAGAAACTGCAAATTTATTTCAGTTGAGGTCTCACGCAACATGGAGATTTACCTTGTCATTGCAATCTGGCTAAGATCTCACATAACATAAATACTTCAAGTGTTCCTTATAATTAGATGGCATAAACTTAAGTTTTAGGGTACAAAATTTTGATGTGTAACCAAAAATATGTATGAAGAAGCATGCACACATCTTCATGTCATAATAATTTAACAAAACCATTACTCATTAGTTTTAATTTAGTAAGATTAAATCAACCAAGTTTTAATCGAGGCGTTGGATATACCAACATTGCCTTAAGATGCTTCGCACATATAAATAGTCATAGGTAGCTCCATTATGACACACAAAGAAGCGGAGAAGCGGGTCAGCGTGAAGCGTATTAAAAACCTTCTTCTTTCGGGTTGCAATTTAATGCGTACCCTCCTTATACCTCTCATAGATTTTGTCATAATGGGTGAGTCTTTCTAACTATTTGGTACATTCACATCAATCGACTAAATGTTGAAGATTTAAGTCTTAAATTACAAATCCAATTTCACCATTATCTAGTCCGGATAATTTTTCTTTTCATAAAATTATCCTTTTACTCACAATCATGTCAAATAATATATCTAAACAAATAAAAAATTAACTAACTTAAATAATGTACATATAACTTAACAATTAACATATGTAAAACAAATAGCCACATACATAATTTGTTCGATAAAACCTGTAGAAAACGAGAAGGGGGGGGGGGTTGAATAGTTTTACCAATTAAAACTTCGTTTTAAACTATTTAGATCGACTTATGTCAATCTATTTAGATGTGTATGTTGGATGTTGATAGATAAGTATGTAAATATGTAATGCAAAGGTAAAGAGTAAGAAACACAAAACCACGACACGAGTGTTTATAGTGGTTCGGCTACAAGGACACCTTCCTTGCCCTACTCCACTCCTCGAGTCACCTACTCGAGAGTTCGTAAGCACTACACGACACAAACTCCTTATGGCGGAGAAGCCTTCACAACATCGCCTACTCTTTTTCCGGTACAAGGCTAGACACCGAGTTCTTCCACGAGGTAGAACCAAACCTATTACAACGTCGCCTACACTTTATCCGGTACAAGGCTAGATACTGAGTTCCATTACAAAGGAGGAAATACTACCCAACACTACACAACACCTATCCCAACGACATCATCAAGGATATCAACATCCTTTGACACAACCTATCTATATTTGTACATCGATGCACTATATCGATTGTACACCCTTAGCATCTTTCACTAATGCCCTTGACATGATCTTTTGACACATTTCACTAATGCCTTCATCATGGACCTTTGGCACTCTTCACTAATGCCTTAGACATGGACCTTCGGCACCTTTCACTAATGCCTTCGACATGACCCTTTGGGCATCTTTCACTAATGCCTTCAACACAACACTTCTAGAGAGGAGGAAAGAACTATCAACAAGAGAACTTCAGTAGTCTTGATGATGACAAAGCTTGGCAACTCATGGACTTGAGCTTGCTTGACTTCAAAAGGTGGTGATCTCGCCTTTAAGAGGAACCTAGAGAATCACAAAAAAACAAACACAAACTACATAGAAAGATCCTTTGGATCTGAGGTTAGAGAGTTTACAATACTAGGAGAAAATATGTGTAGAAGTGGTAGTTTACAATGAAGAAGTGGCTCACTATTTATAGATCCCTTACATGAGGGATCCTTCCAATGTATTTTTGGGGATCCGTAGGACGCTCCCCCTAAATGGGTTATGGGTCATGGATCATGGGTCATGGGTTATAGACTTTGGATCATGGGTATCTAAATAGATACAATGTATCTAGAAGATGCAATGCATCTAGTCAATGGGTCATGGGTTAGCTCCATGGGTCATGGATAATACCCAATATGACTTATGCAAGATGTCATACAATGGGCCATGGGTTATGGATCATGCTTCATGGGTATGGGTCATGGACTTTGGGCTTTACCCAACTACATTCAATGTACTTAGTCAATGGGTCAAATACTTAGACTTCTACCCATTATATTACCCAATACAATACATACTAAGTATGTATATATATACCCATTATGTAAACACTAGTTGTTATACATATGCATTACTATAACATGAAAACACTATTACTTGTTTAGTGTTTTATATGAAAACGTAAGTGTGTTAGCAAACTATTGGCTCGAACCATTTACGTATTTTATTTGTTTTGTTAAAATGATTTTTCGTTTGTTATCGACAAAACATTTGAAGATCGTAAAATATAAATAAACGTTTTTACGGCTTATTTGTATTAACAGTGTTACAGTGTTGTATCAAACACTATTCACTAACGTACAAATTACTGTAGCCACATATCATATTTATTGCGATGCCGGTGTATTGGCTCAGCAGCCTTACCTGAGTGGCGGCTTTCATTCATGGACGATTGCCGGTTGATAGCGGGTTTACTTGGCCAGTTAAAAGTAAACGACTTGTTTTTTTAATTGTCACCGACCTGGTGCTTTAGTAGAGATATATACTTACGTACTGGTAATCAAGGCAATGATGATGTCCCTTTGCATTTGTTTTTTTCCTGAGCGTTCTTTGCTGACTCACGTATTTTGGCAGGGCAGCCACACTTTCGGTGTGGTTGCAGCCATAACAGGTATGTTAGTTTTGTAATGCGATGATGGTAAGATGTAGATCAATATCTTTGGTTCGCTGTCACATCGCGGGTGTGATTGCAGCAATGTCGGCTGTTTGGTGCCGCTACTGCATATGTAAATCTGAGCCTTCCTTTATTACTCCATAGGTAAATAAAGTATATACAAGTAACTTTCTTTACAAGTTCTTTGTAATTGTAAGTGTTAATTTCGTTCTTATAAGACTTAAAATTGTAGGTCGTTTTTGTTTGTCGCTTTTAAAAGCGATGCCGTTGGCATGGCTTTTGTTGCGCAGCTTTCGTGATAGGTAAAAGTATTGCCCAATTCAGCTTTTGTGCTATTGTACCGTTGGGACTACTTTGTTGTTGCAGGTATACAGGAAGATAAAACACCGATTGCAAAAGCTGTTATCGTCAACACGAACTGCCACTACGTACTATTACATAAATCTAAATATCCCGGATACAACACAGATTGTTGATGTGTAAGTGGCAATGTTATCCTTAAACCTCCTGAAAAGAAACTTTTACTCAGCACTAAAAACGCACAACTTTCTTTAACAGGTACAATGAATTGCTGGGACCACCACGACAGTTACAAATCGAGTAGCACAACATCCCAGCCGTGGCAGACGAAAGTTTGAGAAACTATGTGCCTTTCAACATACTACAACAACCTAACGCAGACGGTCAAAAGGTAAAATTCACATCAAGAAAAATAATTGTTCAAATATAACAATATCATTAACCAGCTGTAATTTCTGTTAGGATGTGCACTTTACGGCAGAAGCCACTTTGCTTAGGATTGACCATGCCAAAACATGGTATTACAGCAAGCGCTACGCATGCAGCAAAAAATTGACAAAAGGTTTCGTACATGGACAATGCGAAGAATATGCCACTCAACCAACTACAAATTACAGGTAATCCAAAACACATTTATATATAACAGAATTGACTGTCACCTCTTAAATCACTTTCGTTTACAACTGACTTAGTTGGCATTATACCTCATGACCAGCTATTGCTTTAAAGCAATACTTGCTTCAAGCCAGAAGCAGAATCATTTACAGAAAATTCTAATGACGTTCTAGCTAAAACAACCAACAAAGACCCACACACGTTACCTTCCGAACGAACAAAGTTTGAAAACACGAAGCACATATATTCCAGTTCCAATTCAGCCCAGGAAGCCAAAGAGGTAGGACAAACTTCATATTAGACATTGTCATAAAACCTAGACCATTGTTATTACCAACAGCCCCACTCAACATAGGCGAAGCAGGTTCATTATCTGATGTGACCACAACTGCTAACAAAACAAATATCCCACAAACAACAGCTACAGTTTATACACCACCCGAACAGACGCAGGTTACGCTGGAAACCGATGAAAGCAAGCATGAAAAGGTTTGAACATCCGTGAGAAAAGAACTGTTTGGAAGCACTACAACTGAGGCAGCAGAACCTACGGCCAAAAAACAGAAAGAGGAACAACCAAAACAGTAACACCATTCTACTTCCTTATCTTATGATGTACTACTGTAATATCAAGTATGCAGTGTGTAATATAATTTTTGAAGAACTACGTATGTACAGTCGTTAGACGCACTGTAATATTAGGTATGGACTGTAATACTAACACTATCAACTGCTGGCACTTTTGAACCATCAATATGAAGACTATATACTGCTAACTGTTGTCAAAACCCCGCCGCAGCGCCTTCCATCTTGTTACTAAAAATATTAAACTATTATGCATAATGAATCAACAGTTTAAGTATGTTAAGCATAATGAATTTTTATGGATACAAATCGCATAACAAGACTAAAGTAAAGTACATGAAACACAAGTTATGGACTTTACCTTTATATATAAAAGCATTGATAAATATTATAATCATAATGTTTATGGCTATGTTTGTTTTAATTCAGACTAAAGTTTATGTAAATTCAACATCTATTACTGCTATCACACAAGCATACAGTATTTATAAAGGAAAACGGTTTAAAAAGTCATCCAACTTGTTACTTTTTTCTTTTGTAAGGATTAAACTTTTAATTTTCCTATTGTAGCATCTAACTTTCTTAATTTTTCTATTGTAGGCCTGTAGCGCAAAAAAGTGAGGTGACAATAGGAAAATTAAATATGTTGATGCCTACAAATATAAAGATTAAGGAAGTTGGATGCATACAATAGGATGATTAAGTAAGTTGGATGCTATAACAGGAAAACTAAGAAAGTTGGATGCTACAATAGGAAAATTAAAAGTTTAATGCCTACAAAAGAAAAAAGTAACAAATTGAATGCCTTTTTAGACAATTTTACATATTTATAATAGAGTACTCTTTATAATAACCTTCGAGTCGTTTAGGAGTATACGTGTCACCAACATTTGTGCATCATAAGCTTAAGAATAGCACAAATAAAACTACATGTTGTGAGGATCAATTTAAACAACAAGAGGCCTAGAAACTTAGTGAAAACTATTATTAGTAACCATATACGTTAAATTATTACTAATCATAGTTCCAGCTTGTTATGTAATTTAAGTATAAGGGAGGAATGATGCATTAAATCGTAAAGTAACTGCAATATATGTCTTCAATGCTGAAACCATATCTCTTTTTTCTCATACAACTACGATTTGCATCTTTTTTCCTTGCCGCCCCTGATAAAGCTGGCCAAATTATCAGCGATGGTGAATCATATTACGCGAAACCACAGATTGAAACCACATTCTTGGGAGAGTGGGTAGTTGATAATCCAAATGCAGGTGTGGCTGCTATGCAACTACAGTTGATGCCTAATGATAAGGTTATCTGGTTTGATACAACGGCTCTTGGGCCATCAGCCCTGAAGCTAAAACCCGAGGGAAACTGCCCGTTAAACCCTGATACAGATAACCAGCCTGATTGTTTTGCTCATGCAGTTTCTTATGACTGGAAAACATCAAAAATCAGACCCCTCACGGTCGGTGCATATTAGTTTAAGTTGATATATTATTTAGTTGATCGTTAAATAGTTTCACAAGCTTATCCTTGTTAGATTTAATTTAAATCCAGCTTCGGTTATTTTCATATATAAAATGATAGTTAATTAGTTTTTCATGCACTGTGTACTTCAGATCAAGGGTGATGCATGGTGCTCATCAGGAAATTTGTGGCCGAATGGTAACCTAGTTGCTACAGGTGGGACGTTTAGTGGTAATAAAGCTATTCGAGTGCTTGCTAATGATGATCCTAATGCAGACTTTATTAACAAAATCGATGTTCTTGCTGTTGGGAGATGGTAAATTTTCGCTTGATTAATGTTTAGCTGGTATGAAATTTTTCATATCTTAAACAAAATGTAAAAATCATTACAGGTATTCATCAAACCTGGTTTTGCAAGACGGGAGCTGTATTGGGTTAATCACCATCGACCCACTCTGACCCATCACAACCCACTACGACCCGGTCAACGAAAGTCAACTAAACAAGTCAGACTTTAAAAAGTCAACAGAAGCAGTTATATAAAAACGGTTATATGACAGTTATGAAGTAACTGCCATATCCCCTGAACCAACACAATGGTTCATTTGTGTCTTTTCAGTATGTATAAATAGATAGGAATTATGTATGAACAAGTATGACAGATTTATTACAGATTTTATATATAAAAGTAGTTTACGTTTATAAAGTTTAATCCTTTTCTTCTATTTGGTATATTTTGATTAAAGATCCGTAAAACTGGGCCAACAATTGGTATCAGAGCCAAAATCATCATATACCAAGGCTTTTCATACCCTGTTCTTGAATCAACACCATCAGAAAAGACCCGGATTTTTTTTGTTTTGCAAAACAGTTCGAACCAAAAATTAATCACAAGATTATTTTTTCGTTGTGATATTTCATCAAAGGAAACAACAACTTTTGTCACCAAGGTATCAATTACAAGTGTGAATTGTTACCGGCATCAAAAGGGTTCCCCTTTTTCATTCATTTTTCAAAACAGTCCGAATCAAATTCAAGAACAAAGAAGAAAAAAAACCAATATACCAACGTCATCAATTAGGGCACAATCAAAGATTCGAATTAGAACAAACACACCTGTTCTTAAACGGAATCAAGCCCAGAAGGATCAATTGAACTCCAATTGATTCATTTGAATACTCCAATCGTTAGATTACTCACGGATTAGAAAACCCCCAAATAAGTCGAAACCCTAGGTTTCAAATTGGAGGAATAACTGTGCTCGTAAAGAACACCCATACCGGAGAAAGGAAGAGGCGGTCAAAAACACAGCCATTAAAAGGCCGGTTAACCGTCATTTATTGGAGGAAGGAGAAGATCAAAGTTATCTTCCTAGAGAGAGACTGAAATACTGTCTCAAGAAAGAAAATAAAACATACGGTTTTATTTTATCTCAACACAAAACAGATAAGAAACAAAATAAAGAGGCGTGCAAAAAAATAAGGCAACACCCATCAGGTTTCATATTTTTCAAAATCACACCCTCTAGTTTATTTTTGTATTTATATATATAGATTTTGTTTTTTTGAAAAGTTTAGTTTAAGTTTTAAAGTATTTTTAGATTTAAGTTTATAAAGTAGTTTTAGATTTAAGTGTTTTTAAGTTTTTAAGGAAAAGTGTTTAATAGTTTTTAAAAGTTTAAGTTTTTTAAAGTTTTTTGTTTGGTTTATGACAAGAAAATTCCAAGATTATTAAAGTTTTAGATTTTCTTATTTGGTTTACGGTAAGAAACAAGTTTTTAAGATTTTCTTATTTGGTTTACGGTAAGAAACAAGTTTTTTAAGATTTTCTTATTTGGTTTACGGTAAGAAACAAGTTTCTAAGATTTCTCTTATTTGGTTTATGATAAGAAAACAAGTTTTTAAGTTTTAAGTTTTATTAAGTTTAAGATAATAAATAAATAAATTTTACGGTTTATAAGAGTGAAATTTCTAAGTTGTTTTAAGTTTTTTTTAGTTTTAAAGGTTTAAAAGTTTTAGGTTTTAATTGTTAAGTTTTTTTTAGGAATTATAAAGTTATTAACAAAGTTTTATAAGAGTATTTTATTAGATTTAAGACATTTAAAAATAAATTATGGGAAAAGACGACGATAATAGTAGTAGTTCAAATAACGATAAAACTAAAGGGATGGGATCGACAGCCTATTTCCAATGCCCCTTGCTAAAGGCAACAAACTATATGATATGGTCGATAAGAATGAAGATCATTTTACAAGCAAATGGTCTATGGGAAACGATTGAACCTACCATTACAACTCAAGTCGATGAAAAGCAAGATAAGACTGCAATGGCATACCTATTCCAAGGACTATCGGAAGAAATGACATTACAAGTAGCAAATAGCAAAAGCGCAAAAGAAGTTTGGGATACATTGAAGACTAGAAATATTGGAGTGGAACAAGTGCAAAAGGCAAAACTACAGACACTCAGATCCGAATTTGAGATATTGCAAATGGAGAATGATGACACTATCGATTCATTCACCGCAAAGATGACAAATATTACTTCAAAGATAACAAGTCTTGGATCAACACTTGATGAATCAACTCGCGTACGAAAATTGCTGAATTCTGTACCTGAAAGATTCATTCACATGGTCGCATCTATAGAGCAATATTCTGATCTAGATAAAATGACTCTAGACGAAGCTATTGGTAGATTGAAAACCTTCGAAGAAAGAGTAAAGGCAAAGAAAGGAAGAACATTCCAAGATCAAGATAAACTATTGTTTACAAAACACAACAACAATGCTCAAATACATAATCAAGGAAAAGGAAGATACATTCCACCACATAGTCAAAATCATGACAAAGAAGGAAATTTCTCACAAGATTATAATGAAGCAACGCAAAAGCCTAGAGATTTTAGCAAAGTAAAGTGTTATAATTGCAATGAATATGGACATTATGCCTCACATTGCCATAAACGAGATCGAAGATATCAAAGACAAGAAGAGACAAACCTCGTCGAAGAAGATTTAGAACCAACCCTCTTGTTGGCAGTTTCAAGCACTACTGAAGATCTACGGCAAGACGATTGTGATTAAGGGGGAGAATATTGGGTTAATCACCATCGACCCACTCTGACCCATCACAACCCACTACGACCTGGTCAACGAAAGTCAACTAAACAAGTCAGACTTTAAAAAGTCAACAGAAGCAGTTATATAAAAACGGTTATATGACAGTTATGAAGTAACTGCCATATCCCCTGAACCAACACAATGGTTCATTTGTGTCTTTTCAGTATGTATAAATAGATAGGAATTATGTATGAACAAGTATGACAGATTTATTACAGATTTTATATATAAAAGTAGTTTACGTTTATAAAGTTTAATCCTTTTCTTCTATTTGGTATATTTTGATTAAAGATCCGTAAAACTGGGCCAACAAGCTGCATAGTCGTTGGAGGTCGTGACTCATTCAGCTACGAGATTGTACCACCACAACTCGACTTCACACCCAAGAAATTCGATCTCCCGTTCCTCAAACAAACCACCACACCTGCTATTGGACCAGGGCCACCCATAGAGAACAACTTATACCCATTTCTCTTCCTACTTCCTGATGGTAATGCATTCATATTCGCCAATAATCGAGCCATCAGTTTTTGTGCATTCACAGGAAAAGTCATAGCAGAGTTCCCTGAATTACCAGGTGGGTCCCGCAACTACCCGCCATCTGGAATGTCTGCTCTTTTCCCATTAAAACTCACACCTGATAACCAAGCCATTAATGCCGAAATTGTAGTTTGTGGTGGTAATGCCCCAAATGCATATGCAGTTGTTGACGCGAAACATGCAAATGAAAAACAGTTTCTACCAGCACTCAAAGACTGTAACAGAATCCAACCATTAAAACCAAACCCAATGTGGGAAAAAGAGCAAGACATGCCATCACCACGAACAATGGGCGATTTATTACTCCTACCAACCGGAGACCTTTTGATGCACAACGGCGCCCAAAAGGGTTGTTCGGGTTGGGAAGATTCAACACAGGCGAATCTCACCCCTCTATTATACACTCCAAATAAAGAAATGGGACAAAGGTTTAAGGAGCTAAAACCAACAACAATAGCCAGAATGTATCATTCTGCTTCAGCTCTATTGCCCGACACCAAAGTCTTAGTCGCAGGCAGTAACATGCACGCTCAATACACATTCGATGGGGACTACCCTACAGAACTAAGAGTCGAGAAATTCTCCCCTCCTTACTTAGATTCAGCATTGGACAAAGACAGGCCCGAGATAAACAAACAAGGTACTGATAAGTTATTAAAGTACGAAAAACAGTTTAAGGTTTCAGTTAAGTCAGATAAAAAGTTGGAGTTTGCTGATGTTATGGTCACAATGCTGTATCCACCATTTACAACTCATGGTTTTTCTCAAAACCAAAGGTTGCTGATTCCTGCGTTAACTGGTGTTGATAATAATGTGATCACTGCTGTTGCACCAGCTAATGGGATCATTGCTCCTCCTGGTTACTACATTTTGTTTGTGAATTATCTGAGCATGCCTAGTAAGGGTATATGGGTACACATCGATTAGGACAGGCTCCATTTTTTGGTCTTAACGAGGCTATTTTTTTTTTCCTTTCTTTTTTTACTCTAGCTAGTGTTGTTGCAGTTAAGGAAAATAAAATGTACCTAATTAAACCTCGTAAAATGTAAGTAGTCTGATGCAGCTAGTTTGTTATCTGTTAGGCTGCCCCCAGTAAGGGGATTCAATCCCCTTACTTTTCACTGCAACGTCAGCTTTCTCTCTCCAGCGACCTTCAGGCGATTAGATGCCCCAGTAAAGGCGACCAAGTTCTTTTTTTTTTTTTTTTTTTTTTTTTTTAAAAAAAAAAACATTTTTAACACAAAATAAATTTTCATTAATAATTAAAACGTTACATAATAATTCAAATAAAATTAAAACATTACGAAACTTATTAAAACATTACAAAACTTATTAAAAATCTAGGTTGTGGCGTGCCTTGATCGCGTCTTTGATTTTCTGCATTGTTTGTTGTTGTACTGCGGGCAAAGATGGGTCGATTGGCGTGCTATAGAATATGAGATCTGTATCATATTTCTTTTGTCGCTCAAATTCAAGTTTTTGTTCTTCTAGTGCCAATTTTTTGTCTTCCCTTTCTTCTCTCTTTTGCTCCATCTCCAACACCAGTTGCCGTTGTTCTAGCTCTTTCTTCTTCAAATCATAGTATCCGTCTGCCAGCTCCTTCTTCTGTCCGAATGCCTTGGACTTGATGACTTTCCATTTCTCGGCAACACCTTCCATGTAGGTAGCTTTCGAAAACTCCGAAGATTTCTTTTTATTCTTCTTTGCGGTATCACGACCAATTGGTCTACCATGCACAGACGCAGGCACATCCGAGTGCACATCCGAGTCGGTTGAAGTCCTTGCTTTTTTGCGACCCTCATCTTGGCTTAAAAAAGCCGGCATCTCATTATCCTTCCAAACAGAATGGTCCCTCAAAATCTTCCAACAATGCTCCAAAACAAACGGATGATTACACACTAGTTGGTATTCATCACACGCTCGTGTATAAACAGTGAGGTCATTCTCACCACTTCCGTAATTCCTCTGAGCATTGTTGTAAATGGCACAAAATTGACCAACTCTAGGACGAATCCTATTTTTCCACTTTGTAATGATAGAGTTGTACGTTCTTTCTGCACCAACCTCCTTCTCAAAGTAAGCAATGACTTTCTGCCAAAATCCTTTAGCATTTTTGTTGTTTCCCGTTATACTATTCTCGGATACATCACACTAAGCGTTGCACAAGGCAATCCCTTCTTCTTTTGTCCAAAGCGACGAATCATTCTTGGGTTCTTTCTCGACAACCTTCTTCTTCGCCTTTGTAGCTCGTTTTTTCGGTTTCACCGGTGACGTCTCTTCTCGACATTCTTCTTCTTCTTCTTCGTCATCAATGTTAACCGAATCGTGATACGATCCATTAGCCGAACCGGTACCCGAACCGTGATACTCTTGTGCCGGATAACCCGAACCGGTTCCAACAAAAAAATCAGGATTGGTGTATAATTGATCTTCGAAATCAAAACCCTCAAGATTGATACGGTTAACCGGAGAATATTGTTGATAATTTGAATATGAAGACGTTGATGAATCCATTGTTGGACGTTACTGTTGGGTTTTACTAATCATAACAATTATAAAAACAAGTAAACATCATCAAAGCATGCAGCGGAAGTAAATAGGAATAATATATGTAAGTAATTAACCGAATAAGAAAACGCGTACCTTTTAGCAATTCAAGAATCAAACGTTGATTAAACAAGAACCAAAACCCAAAACCCTAACTTTAGGGTTTATAATATTCGACCCAATAAAATCGACCACCAAGGAATACACAAGCTCAAACGTGCTTGTCCTTCGTTCTTGTACACACGTACTATTAGCGATTTAATGTGAAAAGCTAGTTTCTTGAATCACAAATAAACCAACACTTGTATCTTTGGGTTAAGCAAAATCGAAAACCCCTTGGGAGAGGGAGTTTCGACCGGCCACACAAAGAGGAAGAGAGGAGAGGAGAAATTAGGTTATTTGGTGATCCAAGATTAGTTTAAGAATGAATACAAGGGTTTGTATATATACATTCTCAAAACTTGGTGACCAAGAAATCCCACCTCCTTGGTTTGAGAAGCCCACGACCGGCCACCCAATCCCAAAGGGATTCCGGATCCTTCTTGTCATCTAATTTCATCTCTAGTCCTCGTAGTTTACATTTAACGACCGTTTAGTCAAAACCTCGTTAAATATTAACTATCGTTATGTTTTATTTCGTGACTAACAATTAATAATAATAACGTTTTATTTATATTAATTGTTTACATCAATTCTCATACGTAATGTGTGCAATCCTGAAGTCTCGAGTTCGAATCTGGACATACTATTATTTAAATATCCATAAAACCTTTCAGCTCCCACTTGGATATTACTAAATATAGTAATGACATCAGTTAGTCTAGCTTTCACACGCCAATGCCCCCGATCAAATCGAGTATGGTCTCCTGGAAAAAACCATTTAATGATTCATCATTTTTACTTATCCTTTTGTTACTAATACTACATTAACTATGAATATGGATCAAGTCATTTCATAAGTTAATATTCTGTTTCTCGTTGTATTCGATTGAACAAGATTACAAAATCATCTGAACGTATTCCAGATAGATCTTGGGTATGGCCATACAAACATCTTGTCAACCCTACGAGGGGCCCAAATATAGTATTATGCTTTGAAACAAATTCAAAGGAACAAATTCTCTTGACTACAAACATAACTCATGAACTTTGCAACACTTCCGAAAATAGCCCTTATAACTACCAGTTACGGATAGCGTTAGACTATCTTACACAAATGCACTACATTCATATCAGTTATCTGGTATCTCAAGTCTGAGGATAAACACTTCATGATATACTTAATGACAAAGATCCATAAAGTATCATCATGTAAAGTTGGGATCTGTCCTATATTCAATTCATTGAATATCATGTGAATTTGGCATGTCCCACGCATCAATATACTTAAAGTATATTCTACCAAAACTCAGATTTGTCTTAATTCAATGACATTCCCACATCATTGATCGACAACGGACTTTTAGAATAACATAAGTTATTCACGGATTAAACATGCAAATATAGGATATAATATTAAGAAAATGAAAAATAAACATAACCAATATTTTATTTCATTTAAATAATATTTGTTCATAACATCCCTTATCCAAATACAAAATAGATCAATGCATGATAATACTGGTTAATGAATTATGTCTCAAGTAATGACAATCATACTTGTTGACAAGGCATAATTTCAACTAACTTTGATCTATCGGAATTTTGAGAATACTTATCTTAAGAATTCAACTAGTAAAGTTCTTGTATGTGTGCATTCAAAATATCTTGATATTGCCACATAATATTTCATAAAGTGTGTGACATCCTCAAACACCAATTTATGACAATCAAACTTTCAAACATTTTTTAAAGTTTAAAGTATTCTTATTCTTTATTGTATAATGCAACTATGCTCTTAGTTGAGCACAACTAGTTCACATGGCCATTTACAAGGATGAAATCCTCCCATGACTAGTATTGAGTGTCATCTCAATTATACCAGCATCATTGTATACAAACAACAATATGCTCTTTAAAAATTTCTCGTAAACTTCAATATCTACAGTGTAATGTTTGATGCCTTCAAACTTTCAAGTTTGTCAGCTATGACAATTTCACAACAATTGTTGTATTGCTCATCCATAGAATTTTGAGAGAGCAAATCCAGGCTGAGGAATGTAATTCTAAATTCAAACATATATTCCATTAGAATATTCATTACATCAGTTATCTAATAACTTCATTAGATATCAATGTTGTCAAATCATCTTGCATTCAAGCATGATACAACAATAACATGATGTACATGAAAAATCCTTGCGTCAAACTAAGATTTCATTCATGTTCTACATATCTATTTTCCAAATGATATATCATGTTCTATTAGACTCATTTATTTAATACCACATATGTTTATTAATAATAAACATATATTCCAAGGTTGCATGTCTTATTTTCTAAATCTTTCATGTGAAGTTCCATTCCAAATTAAACTAACATTTATCTTAGATGGAATGTACCCACAACATATAAGATTTAAAGAAAATAAACATAATACTCCCACTAGCTTTCATGAATACGTAGAAATTATCTTATTTTAATTTAAAACCAAAACTTGGATTTAATAGTTAAACATAAGAATCATCTCCTAGATGCATGCATATATCCATTCATGGATTCTTGCAGTTTGTACATTTTCAAAGATTATGTGAATTCATAAAACTCATTTGCATTACTTATCGTCCTCGCAAAAGCAATCACACAAGAAAGAGTTTTAATATTCAATTGTCATTTTTCATATTAATGAAAATAAGTATGACAATTATAATCATTATATATTTAATGTGCCAAGGAAAGAATATTCAATCACATTTAATTGCTTAAGTGTGATTAATAATCTTGTCACAAGTCATGCATTAAACACATGTACAATTTTGTCCATATGATTTCTACACAAAGAATTTAAACCATTAGGGTTTTCCTTCCTTTGAAGAAACTGATCTTTATTAAGATAAACCAAGTTTACAAAGTTGATTATCTCTTTGGACAGCATCTTAACATTCATAGTATGAATAATTTACCACAATTCAATATTAGGTAATGTATCATTATGATTAACAGGTTTACAATGATCATGTAATTCATATTTCTCGTCATATCAAATATCTGAGATATCCTTGCGGATCTATGAATGAGAATTCCATCATTTTGAGGTCTATCATATTTGACCACATCATGATATTTACTAGTGTATTTTAGAAGCTTATGTGTTTTTTAATTGTAATTTAATCTCTTCAAGATCTAAACAAAACTCCCACTTGCTTTTGTAATTTAAAGACTATCTACAAATACATCAGCAAGTAGAACAACACCAAATTGTTTTCTTTTGGGATATTACAAAACACATTGACAGTTCGTAAATCTTGTTCGTTAATAACCTACTCCATAAGTAGTTTTAACAAATCAGAACTTCAATATAAGACTCAATGTGATTCATCACATTCCATACTAAAATGGTGTCTTATTAATCTTCTAGGTTTGAGTTTATTAAGTATATCCAATCAATACTCAATTTTCTAACCTTGATAAATTTTGGAAGAAAAGAAGATATAGTTATCTTGAATCAAACAATATAACAAATGTTTTATTCTTCTAACTGAACATTCCATATACATACGGTATTTCATTAGAATTAATATTGTAAGACAATCTAACAATATGTAAGATAAACATATTCCTTTTGGCTTACCTATTTTACCAACTAAGACAACTTAATGATATAATAGAATATTTAAGCCAATTGCATGCTTTATAACCTGAGTATTCTTTGACCAAGTCAAAAGACATAACAGTTATAATATCTTACTTTATATTATAAGTCTTTGTAATAATGAAAAGACTTCATGTTTGTGATTTTACAAATAAACACATAACCATGTATAATTTAAAGTTATCATGAACACCACGCAGTGGTTTCAATTAATTAATTTTCAAGTTAATATACTACTCCATCTATTTATGTCATTCTAAAAATACATAAATATTAACGATAGTATTAAATTACTTTATTTATTTATGTCATTCCATGAAGTGTCCAACTTAAGAAACTGTAAAAACATCCACGCCCGATCCCACTACAAGTGGAGATTTACCTTGAGATTACAATCTAGCCAAGATCTCACTTAACCTAAAATGTAACTTCAAGTGTTTCTATATTTTGAATGACATAAGACATAAAAGTAGTCTATGCTATAATCTTGACACTTGTTCTTTAAGCAAGACAATCTTATTAGAACATTAATCTCTTACCTTACGATCAAGAGAATCCATTAATCATATTTGTATGTGTTGTTCCTTTGCACACAATAAATGCTTCTCCCACTTGTGCATAGAACAACATCATATAATAGATAAACACCATGACATTCATTTGTTTATGTGAGCAATATGATAGTGTCGTAGAGATATAAGCATTACAAGTAGATGTAGGAGCACCTAATTATCAAGGAAACGTTCATGACTATCCTTGAGAATATGAATGTCTACATTTTTGAACGTAATGTATTATTTCAAGAAAATCTAGAAATAATTTGAGTTATTACCAAGATAATAACTTGTAACTCCCACTGAATTAGACAACGTTACAATAATGTCTTATTCAGTAATACACCATACTCCCACTGGATTTGACAACATTGTAAGTGTTTCATTAACCAGTGAAAATAGCGTGCTATTACGTTGTAACTCCTTTCAAAGACTATTCGTAACAATTACTTAGGTACTAAAAGAGTGTATTCTACTCTGTAGATGATGGATCATCCATCATGCTATTAACTTGAAAAATTGAGCATACAATTTCTTCCATAATAGGTCTACTATCCCCACAATGGTGTGTAGCACCTTTAATTGGTCAAATCAAAACAACTAGATAAAATATACTAGTTTGTCTTTTACCAATTTTGCGGTAATTAGTCTAGATTCTAATGTAATAACGCATATAATATCAAACATGTTTTCTAGTTGACCAAAATGTCATATAACAATTCAATCACCAACAGAGGGTAATGAAATCTCTTAAGGAAAACATGGTGTGCAATTTTCTTAACTATTAAAGTTGCTATGAGTTATATTAGAATTTAGACAATTCTAATGTTCCTAACATACCTTTCTCAATCATGAAAAGGAATAGGATAGAGTCTCACTCTTCTTCCATGGAAAAGAGTCTATGTTTGTCTTTTAGTAAATTTTTCTTGATCAAACATTTGTTTGAAAACAGAACTAGATCAATTTACCAAAGCCCAAACCACGTTTACGGTTTAATGTTGCATTAATACAATCAAAAGAATTAACAAAATTCAATTTTTAGTATTTTCGATAATTAATCATTCAAGAAAATAAAATACCATTTGGTCAATATTCATATTAACCATAGAATTTTCCTTGAATTTTGGATCCTCATTATCATAGTTTCACCACATCAGTTGATCTGCTAGTGATGAAAGTATAGAATAGGTAATCGTTGAAAAACGATAATTGACAAACAAGTTTCCAATTCCAAAAATTATGGGATTTACAATTTTGCCAAAACAATTAATGCAAAACGTATGCATGTTTCATCCCATCTTATGCCTTAAGTCTTAGGTCTCACTAACAACTTAATTAAGTTGTCTAATTTAGAAACTGCAAATCATAAAGCTGAGGTCTCACACAACTAAATAATTCACCTCGTTATTGTAATCTAGATCAAGGTCTCACATAACTAAATTACAACTTCAAGTGTTTCATATCATTAGATGGCATAAACTTAAATTTAAAGGGTACAATTTTTGACGTGTAATCAAAACTTATGTATAAAGAAGCATGCATACAACTTTATAACATAATATTTTCGAAAAAACTTACATGAGATTTTAATTGCTAAGATTGAATTCTACAAAGTTTTAATCGATGCGTTGAGAAACTTACAACTTTGCACTAAGATTCTTCGTACATTGAATGGTTATACTAGGTAGCTCCAATCGAACTCACAGGGGGCAGAGGACCGTGTAAGCAAAGCATAACCTTAGACATCCATTCAGTCGATGGCGCACTTCTTAATTAACCCCTTTATAGTTTGTTCTAGTGGGTGAGCCGTTCTAGCCATTTAGTACAGTCGCATCAATCGATTAAAAGTTCAAGAATAATTCTTAGATAACAAATCAGTTTCGCCATTATTTAGTCTATTTAATTTTCTATTCCATAAAAACCCTTTTTGCTTACTAACATGTCAAAACAATATATAAACAAAAAAGCATTTTAATAAAAATTAAACACACTCAAATAATATAAACATATAACTAAACAATTTAACATATGTAAAAACAATTAGCCACATGCATAATTATTTCGATAAACACTAATAAACATTCTAGGCGTAAATAAATGCATACATTAACTAGGGCTTTCAACTACAAGGTAGATGAGCCACATACATCGACAAGTCGATTGCGTAAGCCAAAGTTAATAATATACCAATTAGCACGTAACGAATTTTTATTAGTTATAATTGAGGTCTTCCCCAATTCAATAATTATCAAATAAATAGAACATGTGTGTATCAACTAAACAATTTATAACAAACAATATTCCATGGCAAAACATGCATGTTCCACCATGGATTCCGCATAACAATTATCACCCAAGATACGCATATTACATGGCACATAACAATTATTCATTAATTAACCACATAAAATTAGCATGCAATCCTAGGGTTTCTACAAGTTTTACAAAATTAAAACCTAATTAAATAAAATAAGGGTAATCGACCCATAATAAATAAAATTAGGGTTTCGAATTCAAAACCCTAGAAACCATAAAAACATGCATATAATCATAAAGATTCAATTTTTATGTGTTTCGGTAATTAATTACATCATATTAACGGCTCGTGATGCCACTGTTGGGTTTTACTAATCATAACAATTATAAAAACAAGTAAACATCATCAAAGCATGCAGCGGAAGTAAATAGGAATAATATATGTAAGTAATTAACCGAATAAGAAAACGCGTACCTTTTAGCAATTCAAGAATCAAACGTTGATTAAACAAGAACCAAAACCCAAAACCCTAACTTTAGGGTTTATAATATTCGACCCAATAAAATCGACCACCAAGGAATACACAAGCTCAAACGTGCTTGTCCTTCGTTCTTGTACACACGTACTATTAGCGATTTGATGTGAAAAGCTAGTTTCTTGAATCACAAATAAACCAACACTTGTATCTTTGGGTTAAGCAAAATCGAAAACCCCTTGGGAGAGGGAGTTTCGACCGACCACACAAAGAGGAAGAGAGGAGAGGAGAAATTAGGTTATTTGGTGATCCAAGATTAGTTTAAGAATGAATACAAGGGTTTGTATATATACATTCTCAAAACTTGGTGACCAAGAAATCCCACCTCCTTGGTTTGAGAAGCCCACGACCGGCCACCCAATCCCAAAGGGATTCCGGATCCTTCTTGTCATCTAATTTCATCTCTAGTCCTCGTAGTTTACATTTAACGACCGTTTAGTCAAAACCTCGTTAAATATTAACTATCGTTATGTTTTATTTCGTGACTAACAATTAATAATAATAACGTTTTATTTATATTAATTGTTTACATCAATTCTCATACGTAATGTGTGCAATCCCGAAGTCTCGAGTTCGAATCCGGACATACTATTATTTAAATATCCATAAAACCTTTCAGTTACACAGATTCGGGTGACCCATACATAGATTGGTTGCTTCGACGGGAGTGGCGTTGTTGTTGTTGTTGTTGGATGTTTTGATACGGTGGAACAAATGGACGATTCATAAAAAATGGATTGTTAGTTTGTTGTTGTGGAGCTTGTTGGGATTGATATTCGAAAGCAGAGGGTTGGAAATTGATTCTTGGTGAGACACCGGTTAACCGGAAATTCGGATCCGGTGTTAAAATATGCGGGGCGTTTTGTGCCAAACGGGATTTTCGGCCTTTTTGTTGTGGAGTTTTCTTAGACATTTTGGTAGAGATAATTATGAGATTTTTGATAGAGAGGATTGTGAGATTTGTGAGTTTAGTGTGTAAATATGTTGTGTATTTATAGGGTAGTTTAGTAGTATTTTTTATTATTTTATTTTTTAATACCAAACGGTCAAAATTTGATTTTTCAAACGGTTTGATTTTTTTTTTGTTTGGACTTTGCAACGGCTAGCAACAAAACTTGGATTCAAGTGGTTTGTGGTGTCGATCGAGCAGACGACCAACATCCATTTTTTTTTGGCGATCGACTATCACCACAACAGGACGATCGATTGTAATCGATCGCCCAAACACCCACGATCGATTGGAGATCGAATCTACTGCATGCAGCCTTATTTGTGGTTTAAGTTCTGGATGTATGGCACTTTCAGTTTCTTCCGCATCGAAGAATGTTTTTCTTAATACCTCTATATCGTAAAACAAGTTCACATATAACCTAAAATAAACTAGTTTGATGTTTTCACTGTAACACTGATGTAGGGATTTTTTTTTTTTTTTTTTTTAATACGTCAATACTAGAGCAGTAATGAATGTGCAGCAAATACCATAATGTAAAAAGATAAATTTAACAAATAACGTTACATAAATATAGGGTATTAATGGCTTTCAGATAATGTATATTATTCTACATCTAATGTTGCATGCTTTCTTTTGTGCTCCTCCGTTTAAGAAACTCTTATGTTTTGCCCCTCACTCATGCTTCCTTTTGAAGAATCATAGATACAGTTAATACAATTGAGTGGATAATCAGGTTTTGCTAGTGAATTTTTCTGGAAAGGTATTATCATATGCGGTGTCACAAGATCTTGAGCTATGCCTTGCTTTATCTAGAATTGGTAAAATGGGTGGGTTGGGTGGTCAAAAACCTTTTTGACATGCCTGATTGGGTTGAAGTGAGTTGATTATAATATACTCCCTCCGTCTCATATTGACTGTCCACTTTGAATTTTGTAGGTCTTTCATTTCTAACTTTGACCTTAAATATTTTTAATTGAGTTATATAATACTTAATGCAAAATATATGAATAGATTAAGTTTTAAATGTATTTTTTATTGGTATGATTTTTATTAAATATTATATAACACATATAAAAATATTTAAGGTCAAAGTTAAGAAAGAAAGACTTAAAAAGTCAAAACATGATAATTAATATAGGACGGAGGTAGTACTAGATTATGGAAAATGCTAAACATAGCCCTAACGCCTACATATAAGACATTAGGACATGCATTGAATGTTTGTATCTTAATAAAATAAATAACCCACCCAATTAGGGCTGAGCATCAAAGGTCCAAAACCGAACTGGACCGACATAAACCGAGCCGCCCCGACTGCTCGTCGGTTCGGTTGAGGTTTCATGTTTTACATGTTTTCGGTTTCGGGTCGGGTCGGTTTGGTTCGGCCCAAAACCGACAAAAACATACCTAGATACACCTAAACCGAACCGAACTGACGGCCCGACAGAAAACCGAACCGACCCGACGGCTCGTCGGTTCGGTTTCGGTTTAGGTTTTTCATGAATTTTGGTTTTCGGTTTTGTCGGTTCGGGTCGGTTTTGGACCGATGCTCAGCCCTACACCAAATGCATATAACTACTTTGAACCGACGTAATGTACAACCCACTTTTGCATCTTTTTAACTTTTAAATGTTGTCCTTAGGACTACAAATAGCGAAACTCATTAATTAACGTGATTTCCATGGATAATCTATCTAGGAGATATATGCGTACGAATTACGCTTTTGGCGATTTTCAATATGTTTTACTTGTTTGGCCAATTTAACCTGTTTTATGAATAAATGGATTAAAATTGTCACAAAAAAATGTGGCCACGAAGGTTCACCTGCGCCGACTCCGGGCTATCCAAAAAGGGTAGTCGCCCTGGGATTAGTCGGCTCGCAATGTCGAGTCGGAAACCCAGGTTTAAATACTTTTTCATACTATAATGATATTCTGCCTGTGATAAAAACTTGGTTGGCATGTGATGGACGCAGAGGCTAATTTCAAAGTATTAGGTTGTTCTGCTATAATTTTTCAGATTACAATTTCTAAGATTTTAAAGATGATGCTACGTGGGTTTTTTATATAGCTAATTTTTTATGGGCTTATAAGGTTATTTAACAAAAATAAGCTCATCTTAGTGTTTGGATAAGCTTAGTCTTATGAGCTTATTTAAGGGAGGTTTAGATAAATTTGTATTTTTGTGTGTTAAAGAGCTTATTTGGTTGCAAGTTCATCCTCCACCTTTTATTATAGGGTAAGCCAAAGGTTCAAACACTTAGCAAAAGCTTATAAACGTATAAGCTATCAGCTAGTTATCTAAATTAAGTTTAAGCCCACTACTGCGCATTCATATGTTCATTTACTGAAGCTGATGATGTGGTTTAGGTGGTTTTTATGTCGTCCTTGACCAATGTTACTTGAAACCATAAAAGAAACAATTACAACATTGTCGCTTAATAGATAATTATAAGTTACGAGTCCGATCTCTATATAAACCATTTAAATCATTCCTTAAATAGAAAGGCTTAAAAATTTAGCTTACTTACTTGTTAAGTTCGAAAATTTCAATAGCTTGTTGCATACACACAAATAAACATTACATCAAAAAAATTAAGTGCATTAAATTCGTAAACTTGTAACAACCCTCTAAATTAATACAAGCCATTTAAACCATTTATAAACTTGTAACAATCCATTTAAAGAGTCATCTATAACACACACACATAACCTCCACAACATCAAGTTTCCATCCCATCTCATCACATAACCTCCACAACACACAATCAAACCACCATTCGACCTCCACCATGAGCCGAACACCACCAAGAGCCAACCATTGCCACCACGAGCAGACCACCATGCACACCATCCGACCACTACCACCACGAGCCAACCACCACGGTCCTTGAAGTTTAGTGTAATTAGAAAAAACATATAAATAAAAAACATTTGCTCACCATAAAATTTAGTCACAAAGTATCCGTTGTCGCATTGCCGGATAACCCGCTAGATTAATATAATATGAAAACTAGCCTATAGTATTATCAAAGATTAAAACATGTTCTATACAAGTAAAGTTGCACTATTTACAAAACACACTTTACATCGTTAATTAATAAATAAATATCTCATATGCAAGCAAATAAAATCACAATGATAAATAAAATAAAACATGTATGTGACATAATATTTTGAGTTAACTAGGCCATCATTATATTAAGTGTGTTTGTTATTTTTTTGAAAACATTCACAAATGTTTTTTATCCGTTGGAGTCCATATTAAACTTCTATTGTCAAAAATAATAATAATTGTATAATAAAAGTTAAAATAATAAGGTCACGTTATTGAAAAAGAGAACTACATTACATGAAAAACAGGGTACTTCTAGTTATAAAATAACGAATGTATAGTTAATAAATAATAACAATAATATATATATATATATATAGTAGGGATCTAGTGAGAAGTAAATTAAAATAAGAAGTGGTGAGAAGTGACCAAAATCACGCATTTGAGATGCAACGACTTGCATTAGATGCATTTCTATTCATATAGATGCAACATCTTAAGTTTCGAAAGTTAATTTGTTGTATAGATAGTGCAAATTGATTTTCATGATTTCGGCACGTGCAGAGGAACAAAAAACAAGAGAAATCATGAAATGCATCTAATATAGGTATATCCATAAGATTAAAAGCTAGAAAATACACTATGGTGCGTTATAATGCATCTAAGATTATAGGGATGTATCTAATTTAGGTCGGTGCATCTCGGATTTGCGGTTATAGTTCTTCTTATTCCTTCTTATTTTAAGTAATCTTCTTATTTGATCCTAACTATATATATATATATATATATATATATATATATATATATATATATATATATATATATATATATATATATATATATATATATATATATATATATATATATATATATATATATATATATATATAGGGGAGGGTTAACGTGAGATCAAACTTAAAGTTGTAAAAATAAGATCAAGTCTAAAAAGCCACTAAAACATTTATAAATAACAATTTTAGCAATAATACACATAAAAATAATATTTTAATACAAATTAACATTTTAGCAACTAATAACCAAATGATACATGAGTTTGGATTAGTGATACACCTGATACACATTACACTAATAAACATTCTAAAATCTGATACACATACAAAAACCTGATACACATTACACTTCTAATCAAAGTGTATCATCTAGGTTTCGTAAATTTAAAAAAGAAATCTATCGAAACTTTAACAATTTTAGTTGTAGTTGATAAAAATTTTATTTTTTTTGTATGGAGAGTGTCGTTTGTCAAATTTTAGTTTGATCTCATTTTAACAACTTTAAGTTTGATCTTATTTGATCTAGATTCTATATATATATATATATTTGTGTTCTTGTGGTGTACAAGCTTAAAATAGATAAAATAGGTACACATATCGTCCGTTGGATCATGCTTGATTGATGAGATCAAATAAAATAATAAAAATTAATTATATATTAAATATAAGGGTATTATAGTAATCTTTTTGTATGCATTATCTCTCAACAATTAACCAACATCTGATTTTTTTCCTAGGATCCCATCATTAACTCTGAAACTTAAGAATCATATCATACGTTACAATCAAGATCATAACTAACCGGATACAAACCGGATACATATCAAGATGATTATAGGTTCAACAATCAGTTGTGTTCAAAACCATCAAAATCATAACCAACATCCCAACGTTGTGGTTCAACAATCAGTTGTGTTCAAAACCATCAATCATCAAACGAAATCTTCCATTGACAAACATCATACTCGAAATTGCCCAGTATGTCTAATTCAATTGAGGATGATTCGATGCAAGGTATGTCTAATATTATGAATTTTTCTTTTTTTTTAACAATAATACTCATACACATGCCTTATACATGTAGTACACAATCTCAACTATAATTGCTAATTCCAAACCTTAAACAACTATAACACATGCTCAACTCATACATGGGTACATTTCAACAACAGCCATATAGATATAGTACAAATGCTAATATAACATCTTATTTTTGAAAACCTATATGAAGCTTATAAGTACCTAAGTACAGATCACGACACATTCAGCATTCAACTCATACACATGGCCACAAAAAAAACTTCTTTCAAAAACATCTATGTATAACTAATACACATGCTCACCTACTTGTTAATTACCAAACCCTTATCTGAAACTTATAATTACATAAGAACCTTTTCACAAATCATTCAACTCATACACATTAATTAGGTTTTGATCTTACACAACCAGTTCAATTAACTTACTAACAATCTAACACAACCAATTCAAGTACCTTTTTCGTCTTCACTATCTCCATCAATAGTTAGATCAATGGTTTCATACTCCTCATTATTGTGGTGTGGTCGTCTCTTATTATAGATCCTTCCACTTCGTCTGACTGAAACCAAAACACCATCCAATAAATTAACCAACACACTACATATAAATTAATAAGAATAAAAAAAAGAATTTATCAATTACCAAAAACAATTTCTTCTTCATTCATATTGTCGCTCACTTGGGCTTCAAACAGCACCATTCTTGTTTTTCTTTATGACAGACACACCTTTGTTACCTGTATTTAAAGGAACGGCAAGGAACGAATATGTTGGGATTTTTGATTGATTGATCGGATTTGGGGATTATGGTCTTCATTTTCGAGTGCATGATATCCGGTTATGATTGTTGGGGAAGGGCGGATTGTGGTACCAAACTTTTTCTGTAACCGAAGATAATAAAACATAATATATATAAGATACTCTAATTACAAAGTGGGTACACATATGCCATCACTCTTTAACTTAATTACAAATGTGCCACTCATCTATTTAATATCTAATCTCATATAACAAGTTTGATCCAACGGTCCACATGTGTACCTATTTTATCTATTTTAAGCTTGTACACCACAATAACGCCCCCTATATATATATATATATATATATATATATATATATATATATATATGTATGTATATATATACTAGTGTTCGAAGCCCGCCCAATTGGCAGGCATGACTTATAATTATTTGTTTGTTGTTTCTTGTTAACTAAAATACATTTTTTAGAATTGTCAAACAATATTATAAAATAATTGTTTCTTTGGTTTTTAGTTGTTGGTTTTAGTTTTTTTTTTGTCAAGAATTATAAATAATTGTATGGTTTGCGTGGATGGTTAATAACATAACATATATAATTTTTACAACATTATGAATTTTATGTACGTGTGTAAAGTTGTAGATAATGAAAACGTATTAAAGTGATATAACAGTTAACTTAAATTCTAAACAAAACTTCTTTGTAGAGAACATTAGTTGTTGATTTTGCGTATTTCCCGTCTTCATCACAACATAAAATCTTTAATCCTTTTCTGCATTTCACCCCAGGACTCTCGTTGAACCATTTCTGTTTCATCTTTACTCACTTGATCTCTTCACGTAATCCATTATCAACTATTATCGCCAATAACCCATCAACGACATCATCTTTTCTCCAGGAGGTAGCTTTTAGACCGGAAATATTGTTAGGATTTACTAACCATTCACCACCAACACTAAAGACAACACATATACCAGTTGATGCGGTTTCATCTACATAATACTTTCAATGAAAATGAGGTATTCCTCTATATTAAGCCTGGATACGTTCACTATTAGCCGACTAACTAACTTACAACATAGTGCTGACATTTTGATGTACTGTTTTGGAGTGTATAATTTTTCATAGATATAACAGTGTAATTATTGTAACTTTTATGTAACTTGTTCATCAATGTTTTTGAAGGTTAACGCTCTTAAGAACGCCTCGATAAAGGTCTTTTCATATCTTCCAATTCAAGCCATTAATTTGTAAATAACACCTTTAAGGTTAACACAAACATATAATGCTAACCACGTTACATTCAAAATTTCCAATAGACTTAGCACATTTCCTAATCAAGAAAACTTCCAAGGGTGTTTGGCATAGTGTTGAGAAATAGTTTCTCAATTATCATATGAGTAATCTTTAGGTATAGTGGTAGATGCTTAATTTCTAACAGTGCTCGCATTGTATCGCTGAACCCAGAATTTAAAGCTGCTGAAGAAGGTGGATCTGAGGATGCAAGCAGTGCCATTGTGCACTGGGAAGTGTTAACAAATGGTGCTAAGGAAGAAAATGCAGAGACTATTTGTTTGTTCATCTGAATAGGCTGACGACAAATAGCATTTTCAGAAATTAATTTATACTTTGGAGACCCATGTAGAAACAGTGTGGGTACCATACTTTGATACGGTGATATGTGACCACCTATACTTGACACATTAACGTCCACTTGATCCACGTCCCACCTCTCAAAACGACTATCTATTAAAGACTCGGTATCAGATTTGTGTACCCATTTTCTTTTCTCCGTTACTGAGCTTTGGCCTATATTAGTTTCCGTTGTTGGTCCTTTCAAAGACTCACGACTAAGAAAACCCGTGGATTTTAATTCTATGTGTAAACGTGAACCACTACTTACGCCAAACATCCTAACACCAGCTTCGTTTCCTCCCCAGTACAACCATTCGTATTAACTGTAACAGCAGACCTGGGAACCAACTTCCTTTTGCAGGCCATAAAATAAGTAAGTGGGCCATACATGAAGAACCATAATCCTAATATCAAAATGACTTAAGATGGTGTCGTCCGTCCACATAATTAGATATTAAATTTTCACAATAAAATAAACATATAGTAAACTATTTAAGTAGTTCAATATGTTTTAATGCCAAACACAATGCAAGTACCTGAAAGAAATTAGCAATAGTTTGAATATAAGCAGTTTTATTAATACCAAATTCATAACATCTTATAACAAACTTCTCTTTGATTGTGTGAAATTAAATACAGTATACAACACATTTCTTACCATGGCTCTTCTTGTGACTCCATGCACTCTCATAAGCAGCGGCCTGACTATCTCTCAACATTCTTGCCATGGATCTTCTTGCTGCAACTCTTATGACACTCTCAATAATTTTGAAGTCACCCATTATATCCACGTGAGCACCACTCAGCGTTCCCCCGGCCCTCAAAAAAGCTAGATGGAGGGTAACTGAATATGGTTATCCCGTGCCACCCTCGCATACAGATCCAAGCTCACACATGTTTTATTTACATTGGCAGTGAGTTTCGCCTTTTCAAAACGAATCAAAATATAAGTAATTCTTGCGTTGCCTTCTTTGTGTATTTCCTGTAACCAAAATGATGTAAAAGCAAATCATTGTTTTGGGTGATTTCAAGTTTGAATTTTTTGTTTTGCTTATTTAACGGGAAAAATACAGCTTATTTCAACATATAAAATAAAGCTGGTAAAACAGATATTGTAATCACACACTGACATATAAGTACCTTATTATGAGCCAATCCAATAGCTGCACTATAGATCACTTTTGGACCAGTCTCCTTTTTTGGTAATTGATGACGAAAACATGTAGAATGAAGAATTAAAATACGATTCATCCTTTACAGTAAACTAAATTAAATATTCAAATACATCAACTAATCAAAGATCATTATTCCCTATGCTATTATAGTGAAAAAAACAAAAGTAAGAGGATTTACCTTCAAAAGTAAATGCATAACGATAGATTGCTTATGGAATTTTCTTAAGTTTCAACACATAAAAAGAATAAAAATGAAAATGAACTGGTCACCGTGACAATTGAATTGTCAAATGAGCTTGTTCTTCATAAATGGCAACATTATATAAAATTAAGTATACAAAGTACTGTATATAGAAGTCAAAATACATATATGCACAATGGTGCTAATATGTTTTCTTTGAAGGTTACTTTTAAGTTATTTTACATTTAGCACATTAGAGATATCAAAAAAGCCTAGTCGACTCATTCTTACCTAAGAAACTTTTCTTAACATGGTAATGAGTCCAAGGCACAATCAATTGTATTTTGTTATTAGGTCCATAAGATTGGTTCATTTACCCTTCATTGTAGTCCGACTTGGATATTTGACATACAACCAAAATGAAATGCTGATGAAAATTCTTACAAAAGCCTTATCCCAATCTTGTAACTTGAAAGTTGTAAGCATATAGTTATCGTGTAAAGGAGCCCAATGAGGACCTTCTCTATCGCTCGCCCTTTCAACCTATATCGCAAATGATGAACAGTAAGTAATCACGTACACAAACACACACATTGAACATTTTACTAAAATAATGAGTGTCAAAGCACTGATAACTGAGGTTTCAAACATATTTAGTCAATATTTTTGGACCTGCTAACTCGCCCACTTCCCTGTCAGTGACGACTCCACCACCACCATTGTAGTTTTCAGATAAATTGAAAGACAAGCATTTCCTAGCAGAAGTTTTCCTCTTTATATCTATGGCTGACATATTCCTCTGTCTTGGTGCACTTTGTGGTCGAATTCTTGCTATAGCCGACACTATGGCAGACATATAACTTGGCTTTCGATGCAAAGTTTGCGTTGCACTCCCACCCAGTGAGAATCTTCTTTCCTCTCTTAGATACCGGGGACTGGCTGAGTGCACTTTGATTGATGAATTTGTTCTTGGATGGGATGATGGCATGATAGACGACTGTGAGTGGTGTGATTTATGGACAGGAGATGAAAATGTATTTGGGTACCAGGCGTGGAAAATGTATTATATGACGGGCCCATGCCTTTGTTATTTCCTGGGTTGTTCCACAATATTCAACAAACTACAATCGAATTAAATATGAGTAATTAGCCATCATAAAATCTTTCTTTTTGAACAAAGAGTAAACTGAAAAAAAATCTAACAATGACGAGAAAGGTGGAGCAAATTAAGTAGCTTACTGCAGTACCATATAGAATTAAAATTTAAATAATGTCGTTTCAAGTTAGAGATCTAACATTCAAATACAAGATGTAATAGATGTTGGGATTTTAATACTCATAACAATTATATAAAATCAAATAACATCATCAAAGCATGCAGCGGAAGTAAATAGGAATAATATATGTAAATAATTAACCGAATAAGAAAACGTGTACCTTTTAGCAAATCAAGAATCAAACGGTAATTGAACAAGAACCAAAACCCAAAAACCCTAACTTTAGGGTTTATTAAATTCGACCCACACAAAAGTCGACCACCAAGATTACAAGCTCAAGCGTGCTTGTCATTCGTTCTTGTACACACGTACTGTTAGCGATTTGATGTGAAAAGCTAGTTCCTTGAATCACAAATAAAACCAAACACTTGTATCTTGAGTTTGGAAAATCGAAACCCTATGGGGAGGGTTGGAACCGATCGGCCAAAGACAAGAGAGAGGAGAGGAGGAAGAAATTAGGTTCTTGGTGATCCAAGATTAGGAGAATAATGAATACAAGGGTTTGTATATATACATTCTCAAAACTTGGTGACCAAGAAATCCCACCTCCTTGGGTTGGGTAGCCCACGACCGGCCAAGCCATCCCAAAGGGATTCCGGATCCTTCTTGTCCACTAATTTCATTCTTAGTCCTCGTAGTTTACGTTTAACGACAGTTAACTAAACCTCGTTAAATATTTAACTATCGTTATGTTTTATTTCGTGACTAATAATTAATAATAACATTTTATATATTAATTATTAACATCAACTCTCATACGTAATGTGTGCAATCCCGAAGTCTCGAGTTCGAATCCGGACATACATATATTTAAATATCCATAAAACCTTTCAGCTCCCACTTGGATATTACTAAATATAGTAATGACATCAGTTAGTCTAGTTTTCACACGCCAATGCCCCCAGATCAAATCGAGTATGGTCTCCTGGAAAAACCATTTAATGATTCATCATTTTTACTTATCCTTTTGTTACTAATACTACATTAACTATGAATATGGATCAAGTCATTTCATAAGTTAATATTCTTTTTCTCGTTGTATTCGATTGAACAAGATTACCAAATCATCGAACGTATTCCGAGATAGATCTTGGGTACGGCCATACAAACATCTTGTCAACCCTACGAGGGGCCCAAATATAGTATTATGCTTTGAAACAAATTCAAAGGAACAAATTCTCTAGACTACAAACATAACTCATGAACTTTGCAACACTTCCGAAAATAGCCCTTATAACTACCAGCTACGGATAGCGTTAGACTATCTTACACAAATGCACTACATTCATATCAGTTATCTGGTATCTCAAGTCTGAGGATAAACACTTCATGATATACTTAATGACAGAGATCCATAAAGTATCATCATGTAAAGTTGGGATGAGTCCTATATTCAATTCATTGAATATCATGTGAATCTGGTATGTCCCACGCATCAATATACTTTAAAAGTATATTCTACCAAAACTCAGATTTGTCTTAATTCAATGACATTCCCACATCATTGATTGACAACGGACTATTCAGAACAACATAAGTTATTCACGGATTAAACATGCAAATATAGGATATAATATTAAGAAAATGAAAAATAAACATAACCAATATTTATTTCATTTAAACAATATTTGTTCAAAACATCCCTTATCCAAATACTAAATAGATCAATGCATGATAATACTGGTTAATGAATTATGTCTCAAGTAATGACAATCATACTTGTTGACAAGGCATAATTTCAACTAACTTTGATCTATCGAAATTTTGAGAATACTTATCTTAAGAATTCAACTAGTGAAGTTCTTGTATGTGTGCATTCAAAATATCTTGATATTGCCACATAATATTTCATAAAGTGTGTGACATCCTCAAGCACCAATTTATGACAATCAAACTTTCAAACATTTTTAAAGTTTAAAGTATTCTTATTCTTTATTGTATAATGCAACTATGCTCTTAGTTGAGCACAACTAGTTCACATGGCCATTTACAAGGATGAAATCCTCCCATGACTAGTATTGAGTGTCATCTCAATTAAACCAGCATCATTGTATACAAACAACAATATGCTCTTTAAAATCTCCGTAAACTTCAATATCTATAGTGTAATGTAATGTTTGATGCCTTCCAAACTTTCAAGTTTGTTCGCTATGACAATTACGCAACAATTGTTGTATTGCTCATCAATAGAATTTTGAAAGCAAATCCAGGCTGAGGAATGTAATTCTAAATTCAAACATATTCCATTTGAATATTCATTACACTAGATATCTAATAACTCCATTAGATATCAATGTTGTCAAATCATCTTGCATTCAAGCATGATACAATAATAACATGATGTACATGAAAAATCCTTGTGTCAAACTAAGATTTCATTCATGTTCTACATATCTATTTTCCAAATGATATATCATGTTCTATTAGACTAATTTATTTAATACCACACATGTTTATTAATAATAAACATATATTCCATGGTTGTATGTGTTATTTTCTAAATCTTTCATGTGAAGTTCCATTCCAAACTAAAACTTAACATTTAGCTTAGATGGAATGTTACTACCCACAACATATAAGATTTAAAGAAAATGAACACAATACTCCCACTAGCTTTCAGGAATACTTAGAAATTATCTTATTTTAATTTTTAAACCAAAACTCGGATTTAATAGTTAAACATAAGAATCATCTCCTAGATGCATGCATATATCCATTCATGGAATCTTGCAATTTGTACATTTCCAAAGATTATGTGAATTCATAAAACTCATTTGTATTACTTATCATCCTCGCAAAAGCAATCACACAAGAAAGAGTTTTAATATCCAATTGTCATTTTTCATATCAATGAAAATAAGCATGACAATTATAATCATTATATATTTAATGTGCCAAGGAAAGAATATTCAATCACAGTTAATTGCTTAAGTGTGATTAATAATCTTGTCACAAGTCATGCATTAAACACATGTACAATATTGTCCATATGATTTCTACACAAAGATTTAAACCACTAGGGTTTTCCTTCCTTTTAAGAAACTCATCTTTATTAAGATAAATCAAGTTTCAGAGTTGATTATCTTTATGGACAGCATCTTATCATTCATAGTATAAATAATTTACCACAATTCAATATTAGGTAAATGCATCGTCATGATTAACAGGTTTACCATGATCCTGCAACTCATATATCTCAGCACATCAATCAATTATCTGAGAATCCTTGCGGATATATGAATGAGAATTCCATCATCTTGAGGTCTATCAAATTTGTCCTCATCATGATATTTACTAGTGTATTTTAGAAGATTATGTGTTTTGTAATTGTAATTTAATCACTTCAAGATCTAAACAAAACTCCCACTTGCTTTTGTAATTTAAAGACTATCTATAAATACTTTAGCAATTAGAACAACACTAAATTGTTTTCTTGTGGGATATTACAAATCACATTAACAGTTCGTAAATCTTGTTCGTTAATAACCTACTCCATAAGTAGTTTTAACAAATCAGAACTTCAATATAAGACTCAATGTGATTCATCACATTCCATACTAAAATGGTTTCTTATTAATCTTCTAGATTTTGAGTTAAGTATATCCAATCAATACTCAATTTTCTAACCTTGATAACTTTTGGAAGAAAAGAAGATATTGTAATCTTGAATCAAACAATATAACAAATGTTTGATTCTTCTAACTGAACATTCCATATACATACAGTATTTCATTAGAATTAATATTGTAAGACAATCTAACAATATTTAAGATAAACATATTCCTTTTGGCCTACCTATTTACCAACTAAGTCAACTTAATGGTATAATAGAATATCCAAGCCAATTGCATGTTTTATAACATAAGTATTCTTTGACCAAGTCAAAAGACATAACATTTATAGTATCTTACTTTATATTATAAGTCTTTAAAAGACTTCATGTTTGTGAGTTTATACAAAAACACATAACCATGTATAATTTAAAGTTATTATGAACACCACGCCATGGTTTCAATTAATTAATTTTCAAGTTAATAAACTATTTATGTCATTCCAAGAATACACAAATATTTAAAGTAGCATTAGATTACTTTATTTTAATTATGTCATCCTTTGGAGTGTTCAACTTAAGAAACTGCAAATCATCCACGCCCGATCCCACGGCAAGTGATGATTTACCTTGAGATTACAATCTAGCAAAGATCTCACTTAACCTAAAATGTAACTTCAAGTGTTTCTATAATTTGAATGACATAAGACATAAAAGTAGTCTATGCTATAATCTTGACACATGGTCTTTAAGCAGGACAATCTTATTAGAACGTTAATCTCTTACCTTACTTTCAAGAGAATCCATTAATCATATTTGTATGTGTTGTTCCTTTGCACACAATAAATACTTCTCCCACTTGTGCATAGAACAACATCATATAGTAAATAAACACCATGACATTCGTTTGTTTATGTGAGAAATATGATAGTGTCATAGATATATAAGCATTACAAGTAGATGTAGGTGCATTTAATTTATCAAGGAACCGTTCATGACTTTCCTTGAGAATATGAATGTCTACATTTTTGAACGTAATGTATTATTTCAAGAAAATCTAGAAATAATCTGAGTTATTACCAAGATAATAACTTGTAACTCCCACTGAATTAGACAACGTTACAATAATGTCTTATTCAGTAATACACCATACTCCCACTGGATTTGACAACATCGTAAGTGTTTCATTAACCAGTGAAAATAGCGTGCTATTACGTTGTAACTCCTTTCAAAGACTATTCGTAACAATTACTTAGGTACTAAAAGAGTGTATTCTACTCTGTAGATGATGGATCATCCATCATGCTATTAACTTGAAAAATTGAGCATGCAATTTCTTCCATAATAGGTCTACTATCCCCACAATGGTGTGTAGCACCTTTAATTGGTCAAAGCAAAACAACTAGATAAAATCTACTAGTTTTTCTTTTACCAATTTTGCGGTAATTAGTCTAGCTTCTAATTTAATAACTCATAAAATGTCAAACATGTTTTCTAGTTGACCAAAATGTCATATAAGAATTCAATCACCAACGGAGGGTAATGAAATATCTTAAGGAAAGCATGATGTGCAATTTTCTTAACTATTAAAGTTGCTATGAGTTATATATTAGAATTTAGATAATTCTAATGTTCCTAACATACCTTTCTTAATCATGAAAAGGAATATGATTGAGTCTCACTCTTCTTCCATGGAAAAGAGTTTATGTTTGTCTTTTAGTAAATTTTTCTTGATCAAACATTTGTTTGAAAACAGAACTAGATGAATTTACCAAAGCCCAAACCACATTTACGGTTTAATGTTGCATTAATACAATCAAAAGAATTAACAAAATTCAATTTTTAGTATTTTCGATAATTAAATCTTTCAAGAAAATAAAATACCCTTTGGTCAATATTCATATTAACCATAGTATTTTCCTTGAATTTTGGATCCTCATTATCATAGTTTCACCACATCAGTTGATCTGCTAGTGATCAAAGTATAGAATAGGTAATCGTTGAAAAACGATAATTGACAAACAAGTTTCCAATTCCAAAAATTATGGAATTTACAATTTTTCCAAAACAATTAATGCAAAATGTAAGCATGTTTTATCCCATCTTATGCCTTAAGTCATAGGTCTCACTAACTAACTTAATTAAGTTGTCTAATTTAGAAATTGCAAATCATTAAGCAGAGGTCTCACACAACAAAATAATTCACCTTGTTATTGTAATCTAGATCAAGGTCTCACATAACTAAATTACAACTTCAAGTGTTTCATATCATTAGATGGCATAAACTTAAATTTAAAGGGTACAATTTTTGATGTGTAATCAAAACTTATGTATAAAGAAGCATGCATACAACTTTATAACACATAATTTTCGAAAAAAAAAAACTTACTTGTATTTTAATTGCTAAGATTAAATTCTACAAAGTTTTAATCGATCCGTTGAGAAACTTACAACTTTGCACTAAGATGCTTCGTACATTGAATGGTTATACTAGGTAGCTCCAATCGAACTCACAGGGGCAGAGGACCGTAAGCGCAAAAAACATAACCTTAGACATCCTTTCGGTGGATGCGCACTTCTTTTAACCCATTTATAGTTTGTTCTAGTGGGTGAGCCGTTCTAACCATTTAGTACAGTCGAATCAATCGATTAAAAGTTCAAGAATAATTCTTAGATAACAAATCAGTTTCGCCATTATTTAGTCCATTTAATTTTCTATTCATAAAACCCTTTTTGCTTACTAACATGTCAAACAATATATAAACAAAAAACATTTTAATAAAAATTAAACACACTCAAATAATATAAACATATAACTAAACAATTTAACATATGTAAAACAATTAGCCACATGCATAATTATTTCGATAAACTCTAATAAACAATTCTAGGCGTAAATAAATGCATACATTAACTAGGGCTTTCAACTACAAGGTAGATGAGCCACATACATCGACAAGTCGATTGTAAGCTAAAGTTAATAGTATACCAATTATCACGTAACGAATTTTTATTAGTTATAATTGAGGTCTTCCCCAATTCAATAATTATCAAATAAATAGAACATGTGTGTATCAACTAAACAATTTATAGCATAACAATACTCCATGGCAAAACATGCATGTTCCACCATGGATTCCGCATAACAATTATCACCCAAGATACGCAAATTACATGGCACATAACAATTATTCATTTAATTAACCACATAAAATTAGCATGCAACCAAGGGTTTCTACAAGTTTTATAAAATTAAAACCTAATAAAATAAAATTAGGGTAATCGACCCTTATTAAATAAAATTAGGGTTTCGAATTCAAAACCCTAGAAACCATAAAAAACATGCATATAATCATAAAGATTCAATTTTTATGTGTTTCGGTAATTAATTACATCATATTAACCTGGCTCTGAAACCACTGTTGGGATTTTAATACTCATAACAATTATATAAAATCAAATAACATCATCAAAGCATGCAGCAGAAGTAAATAGGAATAATATATGTAAATAATTAACCAAATAAGAAAATGCGTACCTTTTAGCAATTCAAGAATCAAACGGTAATTGAACAAGAACCAAAACCCAAAAACCCTAACTTTAGGGTTTATTAAATTCGACCAACACAAAAGTCGACCACCAAGATTACAAGCTCAAGCGTGCTTGTCATTCGTTCTTGTACACACGTACTGTTAGCGATTTGATGTGAAAAGCTAGTTCCTTGAATCACAAATAAAACCAAACACTTGTATCTTGAGTTTGGAAAATCGAAACCCTATGGGGAGGGTTGGAACCGATCGCCAAAGACAAGAGAGAGAGGAGAGGAGGAAGAAATTAGGTTATTGGTGATCCAAGATTCGGAGAATAATGAATACAAGGGTTTGTATATATACATTCTCAAAACTTGGTGACCAAGAAATCCCACCTCCTTGGGTTGGGTAGCCCACGACCGGCCAAGCCATCCCAAAGGGATTCCGGATCCTTCTTGTCCACTAATTTCATTCTTAGTCCTCGTAGTTTACATTTAACGACCGTTAACTAAACCTCGTTAAATATTTAACTATCGTTATGTTTTATTTCGTGACTAATAATTAATAATAACATTTTATATATTAATTATTAACATCAACTCTCATACGTAATGTGTGCAATCCCGAAGTCTCGAGTTCGAATCCGGACATACATATATTTAAATATCCATTAAACCTTTCAATAGATCCTCACGATCTCTCAAGCTCAAACCTTGCGATCCATATGATTTACAAGTTATGGCAGTGGCAACAATGGAGTCCAGTACATCCAAATGTCTTGATACTTTGTGTATCATTGCAAAATTTATCAACAGCTACAAAAAACATAGTAATTAGTTCTTGTATAAGACGAACGATAACATCAAAAGTAATCTAAAATGAGGCACTTGCTGAATACCAGATATTAGCAAGTCTATAGCAGCATCTGCACTTCCAGTGATCTACAAACAGGCAAGAATACACAATCAGAAACCATATGAAAATCGAAAACCATACCAAAAAACTTATTTAACTTAGCTAATACTTCATTCCCCCATTTCTTTTCTTGTCATACATAACGATTTAGGCCATACTGATCAAATGCCTCAATCTTTGTTGTATGGACATAGTCTATAGACACTCCGTAGGAACCAATACATTTGGATGAGCTTAATAAATTAAGAAGGGAGTAAGGAGATGCATAAAATAAGACAGGAGCTTAATAAAAAAATTGCTTTAATAACCAATGTAACAAACTGACCTGAAGCGAGGGTTTGTCATCATCCTGATTAGCGAAAGTCAATAAACCTGCAACATTGCAGATAACTTTCACTTGACCTGCACTAAAATTGAGTAAATCCTGAGTTTAAATTTGACGCACTTACCGTAATCAGTGTGAGACCCACTGGATTTATATTTGTATTTTCGAAAAATATACTGAACCATATGCCTGAATTTATGTAGTAGCTCGTAGCCTCGTACACAAATCAACTTAACACCATAAAAAGCAACTCATGGAAGTTGTAACTTGATGCAAGAATCTTAATTTTGCAATAAGTACTGATTTTTTGTTTACAATGTTCTTGCAAAGTACAAATATAGATACTGTTATATTGAATCACATAAATCTTTATATTAATAATGTACTTTTACAGATACATATCACATACCTTGAGAGGGTATGAAGGAGTGTTAAGATCAACTTGTAGGTTCCAGCATGGTAGTAGTCGCAATAAACCCAAATCATGAGCCAAATCCCTTGGTAGACCTAGCAACTTGGATCAACAATAGTAGTACTTACAACAATACCTCTATAAGAGGAGACCTTAGATGATGACAACAACCAAAATTGATAATGCACATGCTCCTGCTCCTGTTATGGGTAAGATTAGAAAGTCAGTTTTAAGGCCAAAAGCCCGCTTACATACCTTTAGCATATCGTCGATATTGCAGACAAATGTTCTAGGAATTGGAACTGCTGATATCCATTTGTCTTTGGGGGACTGAGTTCTCGCTGATGATCTGTATCGAGAAATCAAAGGATAATGCCTTGAGCTAGCTACCTGAAAACCGTTGCAATATGAATTTAACAAACTATTAAATTTTTCACCAAAGTATTTATGTGAGAACCAAAAAGAGAGCAATAATTTACCGAATAGACGGGACTTCAGATTGGTTAGGAGAACCATGAGATACATCCATACCAAGAATAATTGTGGGTGTTTTAGATACAACAGGAATCGAAGGTGAATGCTCAATTGCGAGCATCGAATTCAACTCTCCAAGCCTGTAGCCGATAAGCCTTCAACCTTAGAGGGGACATGAGAATAATAGGCTAAATCACGTAACTGGGACTATTGTTCCATAGCTTGTAACCGGAGCTTAAGCTCTGTGTTTTCAGAAGATAGGCCAACTATACCCGTCTGCGTAAAAAAAATATCAGTCAATTAAAATCAGTAATATATAATGCAATTTGTGTTAATGATTGGGTTGTCTAACAGGTCAACACGGATTATTGACACATGTATTACACTAATGTCCCCGTAAGATTGCTACATTTTACCATTTCCATTTTCATGATTGGTTTACTCATTTGACCCATTAAGCAAGAATAGATAACCAAATTGACCCATTGATAAGTGAATGGGTCAAAAATGGCGTTGAAAAGGTGGTTGCTTATGTTTGCATTGTCAAAACCATAGGCTCCTCGACTTTGTCATCATCCTCATCCACCAGATTATAAGACGACACCTATTAAACATATTATCATATCAGATTGAGCACTTCTATAACAAACTGCATAATCACACATGGTTTCAAATCTAATCTAAATTTGGCCTATCCTTAACATGTTTTCATAGCACCATATAAATGTGGTAAGACCCTAATATTACTAACAACACAGCCCTCATCTTACTGTTAAACAATAACACTAAATTTTGTGCCAAATAACCATTTTTCTTCCTATTTTAGCCACTGCTACATAGGGAGTAACTATAATATAAAGAGACAAAATAGCAACCGAAATGATTTATTTGATGAAACAAAAATGAATAAATAAACTGAAATTTACATGCCTGTAAACCTCAAACCAGCAAGAATCTTGAAGCGGCAGCTTTAGCATCATCAGAGCCCATTATCTCCTATTTGTCATACAAATCATAATGTTTCTCTCCAGCATCACCTGCAACTTCATTTATATTTTTTCCCTTGGGAACTTCCAGCAATGATGCAACCTCTTGTCTTCTAGCTTGATAATCTTTAATTTAAACCTCGACTTCTCTGTCCGCATATAATTTTTTTGAATCTTCATAATCACTTTCCAAATGCACATCCAAACACCCCCTACTGCACCTGAGTGTAACTCCTAAAAAAATGGAATATGAGAGAACATGTTATTGGTGCGACTGGGAAGGAAAACTTACCTGTACATAGTTCAACTCTTGATAAACTCTTCTCGCGAATTCGTCGATTAAAGCAACAACATCACTTGTACTTACATCTACGTATTTATTTATAGCGATACCTTGACCTCTTATAAGGTAAAAATCTAGACCAATTGCGTCCTCAATACCAGGTCTTTGCACCTTCACAACAAACATGTTGCCCAGAATACTTAAGCTTGGCTTTATAAAATTGACCCAAACTGGCTGCCACAATTGGAGATGTTGATATTGATGAGTAAGTAGAATCAAGTAGAAGTGTTGGGAATTACCAACAAGAAGCCCCAGCTCTTTTTCAATGCAGGCAAATGCCTTTGCGTCTGGAAATGTTGGCAAAGCATCCTACTCGGTCACATAAATAGTGTCAACCGTAAAAAGATAAGCACATTAACAAAGTCAAACAAAAAGATTACCAAAATTCTAAGAGAAAAAAAAATACATCTATGCGTTTTAGGGGGGACTCAAATGACTTATTTTGATATACTTATTCATGAGAATAATCTTTTGAAGTAAAGATGTTGATCTATAAAGCTACCATACTTTCATAACTGCATGAGTTTAAGTGGAGTTGGAGCATGTATCAGTAACTTCTCAATGCAAAACTTAAGGATTATGAATTTGAATTTGGAATTGATCATCTAATATAATTAATGTTAACATTTAATAAACACACTCTGCCTGACCCAATATTTATCATGTGCATTCTATTTATCATGATACAATTATTTGGATTTCGGATGTAACATTTAATAGCTATGATGGAAAATATAAATGTAATAACATCAGTAAGGTGTGATCCACCTATTAGACTACTAAGCCGTCCTCTAGGTATCTATTCCATGACCATACGATGGCAATGGTTCTGTGAGCGGATACTCTCCCTCATCCTGCTGCAAAAATATAATAAACCACTTCTGAGTAAGTATCTTCTTATAGCGTTATGTCATATGGCTTAGCATATAAGAAATTTTATTTTCACGGGTGGACCTGGAAGAGCTGTTCAATATGGAATCATGGGTCGGTTTATTCCTACACGTGTATATGGAATCATGGGTCGATTTATTCCTACACGTGTCATTCCCAATCCCATCCCCATAGCAGCCATTGGTGGCATTACTCATATTATGCGAACTCAAAATAAAAATGAACAAAAAGATATCATGAACTTCTAATTCTATATATTTCACAGGAAATCTTACAAACATAATCTTAATTCCAGTGCAAGATTCCCAATGGCTCGGACTGCTTCTACCCGAACAGAAATACTCCGATCCGTAATAAGCTAAAAAGAGAAAATCAATTTCAAAGATACAATTTAGGTAGATTTAGTCACATATTACGGTATACCTTCTTAAGTATACAACATAATTTTGTAAAATCTCCAGAAGCAATCCTCTTTGTTGAACAAAGCTCAGTTAATTTAGCTACAACTTCTTTCCTCTGAGTCCATTTTCTAGATTTCTGTAAATACAACATAGCGCACATATTCATAAAACATTATAAAAATGGACTAACTTTCACAAAATATGGAGCACGTGCACTGACCACTTTATTCCAAAACCCTGATTTCTCTAGAGGTGTTAAGATATCAACAGGGTCAAAGAGTGATGCCACACAATTTTACATTAGTAAATATATACACCCATCAGAAAGATATTTTATAGAAACCCATTTGAGTTGTTTACATACTTTCGGGAGGAAATCATGCTGTAAAAGAGAACCTTATTCTGTGAGGAGGATGAAGAACCAGCTTGACGCATCTTCCATAACCATATCAATTCTTTTCTCAAGCACTGAGATGAGAGCTACAACCAATAAAAACATACAGTACATCATAAAGTTATGCGACTGCTACTTTAACTCCCATCACGTTCTTGTTTAACTTTTATCAAGCCTTTGTGTTTTGAGAGAGATCTATTATGAAAAAAATACAAAAAATAAAAATAAAATAACATACAATCAAAAGAACGTTTTTTTACCTTTTTTTTATGGAATGCATCTTTATTGTGCTTTGTTATGTCAACCTATAGACAAAATAAACAAAACAAAACAAAGCATGTATACAACATGCAAAATTACAGCAACATAACGTGGTGATCATGATCAACCTAATAAACTACGTAAATACATACATAGCTAAGAAACCTGAAAATATATTTATCACTAAATTTTTCACGTACTACATAAATTCATAGTATACAATTAGATTTAATTTCATAAATTGTAAAAGACCTTTGGAATCATATCCACCACATATATGCTAGAACAAAGGGAAAACACAGAAATGATGGATATTAGGGTTTTTGAGAAAACATATATTATGAATTAATCGTATATAATTTTTTAGGAACACCAAGAACTGATGCTCCAACTCACAATCCATCCTTCAGAACCTGTCACCAAATCACTGAGAATGAAATAAAGAACTTGTACATGCTGGGAAAAAGGATATTAGGGTTTTTAGAAAATATATATTATGAATGAGAACCGTATATAATATTTTGGTATATGTTTTGTTTAGGGTTACGTAGGGATTCTCTTACATAATTGGTTGCATAGATTTATAATTTTGGACTTGCAACATATATTCCAAAAAATCATGTTGCCTTAGTGGTAAACACACATGTTATTCAACCAAATAACCAAGGTTCAATCCTTGCAAGGCCCCTTTTTTATAAAGAATTTTCGAAAATTAATATAAAAAATCCGAAATTTAAATAATTGCTTAAGAATTTCGAAAATTAATACATAAAATCCGAAAATTAAATATTATTGCTTAGTCGAAAATTAATATAAAAAATCCGAAATTTAAATAATTGCTTAAGAACTTCGAACGAAAATTAAATATTATTGCTTAGTGGATAAAAATATTGCTTAGTTGGACAACAAATGCTTATGTGGCATGAAATTGGATTATTTGGCATTGAGGTGACATTAATGCCAAATTATATATATATATATATATATATATATATATAAGAGGAGGCATGTCATATTTCCATGTCATCATTCATGCCACATAATCATTGAATACATGTGGCACTTTTTTTAAATTTAATTTGATTTTAGTGTTTTTATAATTTTAAATTTATAAAATTCGGATAAGTTTTAGTGTTTTTATAATTTTAAATTTATAAAATTCGCTTTTATTAAAAAAAGACATTCATTGGAATGGAACCTTAGCTCATTGTTTATTTTTGATTTATATGTTCCAAAACAATAAAAATAAGGAGATGTAAAAATAAATCTGTATTTTAGGCCCAATCCGAATACATGCAAGGTAATATAAAAAAAAACCCTAATGATCTCTCCAAACCTAACGCAACCATCATTAATCCACGATTCTTTTTGTTTTATGGTTCATGAATTATGTTATTCAGATATGTGCAGAAATTGTTGCTGCTTTACCATGGAAGTTAATTGTGTATGTCACTCACCATCATCGTGATCATGTTGATGGTAAGCAATAACAATAGTTAACACTCATGGTTTATATTTTGATTTACTATCTCTAAGAATCAGAAGCAATTTTTGCTTTGATGCTCCATTTACTGTTTATGTTCAGGTCTTTCCACTGTCCAGAAGACCAATCCTGATGCTTGTCTTTTGGTCCATGAAAACACCATATGGCATGATTAACAAGCAAACACCGAAGGCCTCATATTGTTGTTTAGGCTTTAATTAATGTAATATTCATAAATTCTTTATTTTTTTTTGTTTTGGGGATGTAGATGATTGGTCTGGTGATTGTACGACAGTTTCAGGAACATAAAAGATCTGCATTGGCGGGGAGAGATTGAGAATTATTTTTGCTCCAGTAAATAATTACCACTTGATATCATTATGTATTTAATCAAGTTTACTCTTTGCTGTTCGAATTAGTTTGTTTTATTTCTCAATGTTCTATTCATTTTTAGTTTATTTTGTATAAGAACTGAAATCAAAATTTTAAGATATTTGACAAAAGTGTAATTTTGATATGTAGGGGAATACAAATGGACATCTATCATTTCTTCACGTTAGCACTAATTCCTTGATAGTTGGTGATCATTGTGTGGGGTAAGATGCTTCAATATGATATATGCTAGATAAGATATAACTCGGGTGAAGCAATCATATGCCATATTAGTAGTGATACTGATTATAACTATTTTCTACAGACAAGGAAGTGCCTTCTTGGACATCAACGCTGGTGGAAATATGAGTGTAAGGGCACTCATACTTAATAAATTGTTCATGCAAATAAAATATTTGCTATTTCTTCAATATAACTTTTACACTGCCATTATAAGTGTATTCGTTAGTTAAGTTCTTTTGCAGGATTACTTCCAATCCTGTTACAAATTTATATACCTTTCACCAAATACTTTGATTTCCATGCACGGGAGGGTTAACCTGTGGCCAACACATGCTTTGTGGATATCTCAGGTATGAAATGCATATCGATTTGATATTATTTTCCTTTTTTTTTCTATCGTAAGGGTTACAGGCCAAGTTAACTCTTAGGTAGATTAGTAGTAGAATTGGCTAAATGAGTATGTGATCATTATGGTCAGTAAGTCAAATCTATATGTGTTATTTCTCAGGAACTGAAGAAATAGAAAAGATACGATATTAAAGGCAATAGAAGCAGGTTCAAATACTTTGTTTGACATTGTGGGGTATACATATGCTGAGATATGTAGTTTGCTCAGTAGCCCAGAGTCACATATGCAAAAAAAGGATTGTTGTTTTTGCGAGAGGGTATGTATGTCTATTTATATATGCAACTTCTTACTTATTTAATCTAAAACATGTAATGATAAAGATAGCTTGAGACACTGTTTGGGACTGTAATTGATCCTTGATTGTTCCTTCTGTTTAATCATTGATCGATGGAAAGGTGAGTTCTTTACCTATAGTAGATGCATTGACCGCTTATGACTTTTTTTTTTTACTTCCATGTTAAATTTAAAACGATTTAATTTATGGTTGATGCAGATAATTGATTGGAGCTTGCAAAATCAGGGAAAGATTCTCTGGTCGAGAGAATTGCAACATGTATGCAGTTTTCAGCCCTTTAAAATGGCAAAAATGATTATATAAATCATTAATTTGAGTGTGGCTCATTATGTAGGTTCTGCTTTTTTGGCAAGAATGGTAGTAGCATTTTTGCGGCCAAGCACAGTGGCTTGCAGAACATGTTTGGCACAACATTCACCATCTTACAGGGGTCTGCAACTATTAAAATTATTTTTTATTTCCTAAGCTGTAACCATGACACAATATGTTCAAATTGGTAGGAGTGTTGCTGGAGAAGCTTCTCAGCATAACACAAAAGAAAATTGAGCATAAGGTAAGTGAACATTCTTCATGTTGTTTCACACTCATGTGTTCAAACTTATAACCAATTATGCAGCGGAAGTATGCGATAAACAGCGATAGGTTCAGCTTTTTATATAGTTAAAATATATTCATGGCTTTTAAATGTACATGTATAAACAACCGATTTACTAATTAGGAAAACAAATTATGGCTTGTAAATGTAGAGTGTGGCGACGTGGAATACCTTGAAAGTTTTAACGATCGGCTGGAAATAAGATATGTTTCCAGTATTGAAGGCGGGCTACAATACTGCTTTATGTTGTAAAGGACCATTGATGAGCTTAGATAAACATACGAAGGAAGTGCGACAAAGTTCAGTTGCTGATAAGATATATGAAAGCATGATGATTTTACGTGATCAAGATGTTCTATCAGGTATCAAGACTTATGTGAACCATAACAACACTCACCTTTCTATCTTGCAATAAAAGTTGAAGCATAAAATTATTCCACCTGTTTTTAAGACTGGAGGTCTAGGCCGGTGGTTTTTGATCTTGTTGCAGGGGTCATTTGTTATTGCAACGAAGAAACTCTTTGGGCAGGTAAAAGATAATTTTTTTTGGCAATGTAGTAGTTATTTAAACAATGCGTGCATGTGCAAAAATATATACATAAAAGCCTTTTGTAGTAACCATTAACCTATTGTCATTTACCTTTTAGCAGCAACTAACGCGGTCACTGCAACGGATACTGGTGAAAATAACAACAGTAGGCCCAAAGATTACAGTAAAATTGAGGCTTCGGCTGACAATATTGAACAAGACCAGTGTACAGATCCATGTATTGTTTACACCTAATAATCATGCATTTAAACCCATACTATACCTTACATTGGTTTATTTAATAAGTTCCTATGATATGCGTAGAGGAGCTGCTTTGTTGGTGGAAGTTGCAAACATGGGTGATGTGAGACTGAATGAAGGAAGTAGTAATGATAAGAGGCCGAGGTTCTAAGAAACGGAAAGGCAGAGGTGATGCTCCTTATGACAGTCGAGGTTTAGCTCATTGGCCAGAGCATCTTTGAAAGTTTCTCTGGAAATGGTATTACTATATTCTTCTTGATTGATATCTAATCGACTGTGAAAGAGAATAAGCCCTACTAATGATTAAAGAATGTTTATATATAATTCTGATTTTAGGCCATCTTGCTATCATGCACAACTGATATGTACCTGATACTTGATTAGCGGTTCTGCACTTTTCAAAAGTAGTTGACGTTGCATTAGTGAAATGTTTTTCCAAAAAGAGAAGTTCTCGTCTGTGTCATTTTAACAAAGAAACATACGTTATGAGAGGTCTTAAAGATTTTTGTGCTTCAAACAACCTGCAGCAATTGAGAAACCATAAAAATACACATGACTAAAAGGGTAGTACTACTTGAAGTGAACATGATCAATTACATACACATAAAAATTGTTGCTGACAATTTTATCTTTTTTCTCTTGGTTTCTTTCCCTCTGCAGTTAATTTTGTACCTCCATCAAATTCATTTGTGTCTCAGACTGAAAGCAAACTAGCGAATGCAGTTGAGTCACTGAAAATGAAGCAGGATGACATGGAAAATATTCAAAAGGTGACAAAACTCACATCAAAACTTGATCATTAGTTATAATTACTAAAACCTATTTCCATGATAATGATACAAATTATCTTTATCTTTTTGTCCTTAATAAAAAAGATCATAATAAAGCAACTGAGCTTATTTTAGTATGAGAGTCGAAAAAGGTCATGGTTGTAATATACATGTAACTTGCAAAACTGAACCTTTATTATCTAAATGGGTAGCAAAGCTTTCTAATGGTTAAATATGAAAGCTCAGCTAACAAAGAAAATAATTATTTGTAATACACATTAAATATTTTATAATATTTAAAATTAAATATTTAGCTTAGCTAATTATCTACTAAAAGAGTTGCATACAGTGTTAAAGGTTATATAAGAAGTTAAGTTATATTATTTTTAAACAGTATATAGTGAATTTGTGCCAGGGTTTAATATTGCAAGAGGTAAGTGGCATGCTATACTGAAATATTCCAAGCATGAAGGTTTTCGGACTCATGCTCATTGTATGTAGATAATAAGTTATGAATTTGTTACATTAATTCGTCAAAAGTTGACGCTAACTGAAGTGACATTGTCTTTCCTTTATTTTTATTGTAGGGATTGTTGACATGTATACTAATTGTGAAAAATATATGCTCAAACTTTTGTTTAGAGACAAGGAAGCTGTTCAATGCATTTGAAAAGGTTTTACTGAAAACCTTATTCATCAAGCTTCCTTTATTTTTTAATTTTTTCTCATACTTTCGAAGAGTGAATTTTATTGAATATGTGTGACCTTCCGTTAAAACATCTCTTCCAGTGGCTTTTAAATCTGATGTTTCTTATGCTAGAGATATAATGCACATGGCTCAAGTAACATACTCGCCATTCTTTCTTATAAAAGTAGTGTTCATTCTTTCTGCTTGCACATAGGTGACGGAATAAGTATTTAAAAGATACTGTTGGAGGTTGAATACGAGTGAATCTACATATAAGTATGTTTTTGTGTAGTTTTCAGCATTAAACGGTAACATAATATGAGATTTACAAGCTTCTGATTTTTGTGAAGGATGATGAACATGATATGGAAGTTGATGCTCCCTCATCTGCAACTCAAGGTACTTCAAAGCATTCCCCAGAACTCGAGATCTATTGCTACTTGCTTGTGCTGATATTCTTGAGTCTTGACTGAACAGAAAAAATACAGTGAGGTAAGCATTATTGATGTGTTCGATTTGTGATAGCAAGCTCTTAGGTGAAGTTTATGATCTTGGTCAATTCACCTCATTCTTGCCATTTATTATGCAGGCTAAGGCATGTTCCTCAGCAAGCATTGCCCGTTTGAAAAACTTGAACAGGAGAACTGTTGATGTTCTGGCATCCAGACTTTATTTCTATTACTCTCTTAGCTATGAACTTACTGACAGTCTCTCAGAGATTCGAGGGTAGGTGACAAAGTTTTTCCTTTCCTTTTCTGTCTACAGTACGTATATGTTAATTTCTTCATGAAGTATAGGAGACAGGAACAGATGAGTCTCAAGTAGTATGTAATCAGTTATATGTATGTCTATACCCTGGCCTGATTAAATAACTCATATTTTCATGCAGTGATCTTCTTGCTTTGCACCGGGTTGCTACATTGCGTCATGACGAGTTGGGGCAGGTTTGTTTCTATGTTTTATAGCTGGGTAGTTGAGGTGGCATAATGGATGGGGTGGGTAGGTTGGGGCATTGGGTCAAAATGGCTAAACTTTTTGCACGCTTCATGTTGATTCCACACACTTATTTATTCACATTTATATAATGCTTTTTTAATGCATGTTTAGAAAATGGTTTTCGAGTTGTATTATCTTGATATTAATCATGTTCTTAGAAAATGATTATGAGGTCGTGTAATTGTACGTTTTGTAACATGTTATCATTTAAGCTATTTTTCTAAAATTTTACCTGTTTGGCCTGCTAGAGATATAAATAACTCGAATCGACCCGTTCATAAGTTTATGAGTCTAAATTGGCACCTCTAGCGAGTTGATACAGGTGTTTATTAAATGTGACTGGTGTGATTGCAGGAAACACTTCTTAACCTGCTACTTCGAAATTAACCCCATTACAATTTGTATGATCAAGCAGAGAAACTGAGATCCAAGGCACCACGTTTTGAAGCTGATTCTAATCAGCAGGTATGTCCTTATCTCAATATACATTAAGCGGTTCTTTGAATGTCTTAGATATGAGAGTATGTTAGGATTCTTGTGATACATTACTTGCATTGTCTATATTTCCAATTCTCTGATTAGTCTCATTTTCTCCGCTATTGATTGCTCTGAAATAAATGGATCAGTACTGGAGTTATTTGTGATTTGCTATTTCTAAGTAGACAAGTAATTAATTCACACATTGAATTGGTTATCTTTTCTGAGAATGAATGTTAAGTAATGGAATAGGGGAAGATAATAACATAACAACGAAGCTTGATACAAACGAGAGCCTAGAGAAAAATAATAATGGGATAGAGAATTTGAATAATGAAGATAGAGATGTGCTTGTAGAAAGCACAATATCCGCGGAAACTTTTGTTTTAGTCAACGAGGTTATGGTATCCGAAGAGGTGCGAAAACAGGATTCACAAACTAATAAGGGAGAGGTCTCAAACTTGCAGCCGTCGGGTGAGGAGTCACCATCGACCATGGGCCTTTGTGCTCTTCTTTTTCTGTCTTGCAGTCCATCACAGTCCCTTTTGCACAGCCGCTAGCTTATTGAATTCAGCTTCTAATTAGGTATTTGTGGGGTTAAAAGCTTGCCCCCCAGCTTGTCTTCATTATCTGAAAAGCTCATTGGCTGAGCTCCACTTTAGCTTATTCAAATTAAGCTTTAAAAAGCCCACCTAGGACCGTTTTGCTGCAGTCCATACAGCAGCCTGCACAAGTCTTTTTCAGCCCCCAAATAAGCTTCATTAAAGCCCTAATTTAGTTGCAATTTAATCTTTTTTGTAGCTTGTAGTTCAGATTTTACTTGTCTCAGCTTTTTGTAGAGTTTGGAGTTCATATAAGGGCTTATTATTAAGCTCCAAAAGTACCTATTGGCCTGTTTATCCCACTGTTACAGCAGCAATTTTTTTTTTTTGCTTTGGTTTTAGCTTATTTTCTTTTCTTATTGCTTATCCATGATTCCTTAGGTAGCTTTTAGGTTTAGTTTTATCTTTTAGTTAGCTTGTACCCATTTAGTAGCTTATTGATAGCTTAATTCTTAGATTTCCCTCTAGCTTTTTGCTTATTTTCTGTCCTCTAGAATTAGCTTTGTTTATTCCTACTTGTTCTCAGCTTTAGGTGCATTATTTAGTTGGTACAAGCTTATTCAAGCTTGTGCCTTGTAGCCCATTAGCTTAACTTAGGATTAGATAGCTTATGCTTTTCATTTGGTTGACTCTGCTTATTATCCAGCTGATTTTTCAAGTTTTATAATTTTCTTAGCTTAGTTATTATATAAAGTATTTTTAAAAAAAGTTTTAGAATTTTTCAAAACCATTTGCATTGTTTTTACTTTTTACATTACGTGTACATTTCCGTTTTTACGTTTTTAAATTATATAGCACTAGGGATAGTTTTTATTGCATTTTATCGCTTTGTTTACTTATTGTTAGTATATTTAGGATTCCCTTGCCATAATTACTTTCCCTATTATTCCATAGCTTAATTTTAAAAATTACGAAAACGTAAAAACTATCCGATAATTCAAGCATTTTAATAACAAACCTCAAACGTAACCGTCAATTCACTCCTCGTTGGGATACGACCCGGGTAATCACTTGCCCGGTATCACTTATCGTATATTTGAGGATTTTGCGTGTCGATCTTTTTCCTGAAGGGTCGATTCGTTGATTCTCGCGTATCACGTATATTTGGTATATATAAGGTATGCAACAATTGGTTAGTTATATCGTTAGAGTAAATCGATGTATCATAGCAGCTTTTTTTTTAAATCCTAATTGCATGTTAGTTGGAAGTGGTGTTGTGTTATATTTGTGAGGTCATCTTAGTAATAATGCATGTCCTACGTTATTGCTATATTGTCGTTTTTGTAAACAGATATGGTATCCCTATTGGCCGTCCACAATATTAATTGCAGTTTTTTTTTGCTCTGATAACTAGAGCTTGCACTTAGAAAGGAGTTTGAAGATAGGTCAAGCACTAAAATCGATGAGGTATGGTTTTCAGATTGTTATATCTTCCTGAGGGTTTTTGTGAACATACAAGCAAGAAAAAAAGAGATACTTTTGTAATCCTTAATGACTTAAGCTTTTATTTTATATGTTTTGCAGAACCTATTTTATGAAGATGTACAAGCACATTCTTAATTGGACTGAGGAACAAACATATTGGATAGCCTTTCGTTTTTTGATCTTGGGTTTTGAACAGTTTTACCTCTGGAATACCACTTGAATGAGTTTTTGCTATAAATTATATGGTGTATCAACTAAAAGATTATTTAAGTACCTTGAGTGGAGAGCGTGGATAACATTAGGTTGTGGCTCATCAACAATGCATGTATTTACCTCCCATATTGGAACTGATCTATTTTTGCAGTGATTTTTGCATACAAAAAAACTATTTCTAGGTAAATTAGAAAAAAATAGAGAAAAAACAAGACTTTTGGTTAATGTGCTTACTGCCTTTTTTTTGCTTAATGTTTTCTATGTTTTCCTAATGGTATCATACTTTCCTTCCTCCTTTTATGTTATTGTAAACGGAATAGAACTTGAACTTACCAATGCAAATCAGTTTCTAATGAGTTTAAATGAAGATGGCTGACCTTAGTTGTGAAATAATTTTCTTTTGGTGATCTCACCTTAATATGTATTTGAAAGGTGATATCCTACTCTAATCACCAATCCTAATTATCTTGGTAAGTGTAGATAAATGAAGGTAGATGTGGTAAATTTGAAAGATTGTGTAACAGGTAAAAAAAAGTCATTTTTGTACGGGGTCAAAATGTGATAAACCGTCCTCGGTACCCTTTTAATCCCTTTTGTCTGTATTGTATCAATAATTGATGTGCTTTTGATTGCTAACTATAGTGTTACATTAAAACTCCGTCTTTTAAAGTAGAGTGGTTTAGGAGGTTTTATGCATTTGAATACACGTCGAATAACTTTCACTGTTTTAGCTGCTCGACCCATTTTGTAAATCGGTTGATAAGGGCCTTATTAGTTTTAGGTGTTTACCCAGAGTTTATATTTCTGAATGGTAATTAAGGAGTAACACTTTTAATATCACACAAGCATGAGGCTGTTCTCAATACATAGGCAATATAAATGAGAAAATGCAAGAACCTCCTGTAAAGGAGGATGAACCTCTTAATGTTATGGTCTTTTAACTTTTCAATTATAGATTGTTCATCTATAGCCCTTGAAGAGAGTCCTGAAGCCTCGGTTATCAGTTCACCTACTACTGGCCTAAGATATGTACCTCCATTCCGTACTAAAGTCGTGAGAGTGAAATAGAAGAAGTTTTGCTAAGAAGAGTAGAGTTCCAATAGGTGCAACGCTACACACTGTCACTGAAATGGAATTAGCAACAAATAACTTTGGCATAAGTAATTTTTTGGGTGAAAGATCTAATGGCGAAGTGTACAAAGGAGAGTTCCCTGATGGACAAGTAGGGTGAAAATGTATAATTAAGATTTATTAGTCAAAGAGGAATGCTCAAACGCAGGTAGATATTCCATTTAAAGTTGTACAACACATTGAACCGATGTACTTTCTTGCGCTTTTGCCGGATATGTTTTCTTTTACTTTGGTTCATGTCCATTAAGAAATCATCAAAACTGTTGATTTAAAGAAAACCAAAGGATATTTAAAAGTCACCCCTAAATGATAGAATCAAGTATAATTAATTAATTTTGATTATTTGTTGAATTTTTGGCTTATGTAAGGTCTTTGCTATGAAATACATAAGCACAGTAGCACTCTATTTTCATGAAGAACATCAGTTTTTACATGTGATTTGGAATGCTTCACGATTAAGGCATCCGAACATAATAACACTTCATGGGTACTGTGTAGAGCAGGGGCAAAATATGCTTGTATGAATATGTAAGAAATCTGCACTTGACCACGCATTGCATTTTGAAGCATATATGCCTTTATCTTTGGGCTTTCGCATTTTGTGTCTGCCATTTTTTTAAACATTTTGGTATGAGAGTAAACATGTGTACTTTTTCTTATTATCTAATTTTGATTACATTAATATGATGTTTCTCCACATGTGGTAAGAATCATAGTACTTGCACACATGCGGAGCCAGGATTTCACGTTAAGGGGGGCCGATTTTTAAAAAAAAAAATAATAGCGATGTACTGTAGTTCGAACCAATATGACAAAACACTTTTTGGTTACAAAGATTAGTAACACTTCTTTACCGACTTGGTGGCACGTAAGATACTCCGCTGCACCAAACTGCCTTTCAAAAAAAAATTAACGTTAAACCGATTGATAATAAAAACCCGATGATAAGATTATATACCTTGTTTGTTTTCTGAAAAAGTTTTAATAATAAAAACTCAAAATAAAAGAACATTTAAAGTAATTAAATATTATTGTTACAAGTTGGATGAAAACAATTTTACTCAAGTTTAAAGTATTTAAAATATTACTATAACCATAATTCAACAAGTTGGATGAAAACAATTTAAAGTAGTTAAATATTATTTCGAAATCTTATAGTATCAACTTTATTTAGTTAAAAAACAATTTTACTGACATGCCCAGTTCTATCTCTCTCTCTTCTAACTGAAAACATCTTCTTCCTCGTAAAAGCTTGACTTCACCATAGATTTTGACTGAAAATTTTCATTTAGTATTTTTAAAACTTAAAAGATAATTGACTCGATCATATGAGGCCCCCTCTAATATTGATGCCCTGGGCCGTCACCCATCTCTCCCAATACCAGGGCCAGGCCTGATTAGGAGGGGCCGATTATTGATATTCCTAATACTTTAGGCTTTCGGGGCTATATTGTAGTAGGCTTGTTGGGGGAGTTGGGGGAGGCCTAGCACCTGCTAGTCACCCCATCCCCTCCGCCCCTGCAGTTGCACATCTCTAAATGTAGATATATAGTGGTAGCAAGAAGTAGAGGTGACAAGATAGGTGGGTTGAGAATAGACAAATGGGTCAATATAGGTACCCGAGTGGATCAATTTATAGCATTTTCCGGAATAGTAAAAGAAACGAGTAAAATGGGTCAACGAGTGACTTCCTACATTCGGTAACTTATTTATATTTTAACTTCAGATTGATCAAACACACTAACGAAAATAGCATCTTACTTTGTAGTGGATAAAATTCTTTGAAGCCAAGTTGATCAACTCATTGCTTCGAAAAACATCTATATGGACCTTGATTTAACAAAATATACATTTATTAAATCCGATACTTCATGTCTATGCAACCAAATAAAGAATGATTCGCCTGAATTAGTGGGGTATATTGGAACGCAAATTCTTATTAAGTTATTACGATAGATGAAGTATTGGACTTGAAAGTGGGAAATTAGTCATTGGATTCAAAAGCATCTACTGTATTTCTTTCTATAGTTCAGTTTCATAATTTAGTCTTTCTATTCAAAGTTCAGTTACATAACTTAGCTACTCAACCCTTCATAAATAAGGTGCGAACACAAAAGTGTTGTATCATGATCAAAGACCAAGGTGAGCAACCTTGATGATATACCCACACACACACACACACATACACACACACACACACACATATAAATATATATATATATATATATATATATATATATATAGGGAAGGGATCTAGTAAGAAGATTAATTAAAATAAGAAGGGTAAGAAGTAATTCTAGCCACACATTTTAAATAAGGAGGGAAAATTTGAAGGGACATGCATCCACTTTTTTAGGTGCATCTAAAATGTGTGGTTGTGGTTTCTTCTTATCCTTCTTATTTTAATTATTCTTCTTATTTGATCCTAACTCTATATATATATATATATATATATATATATATATATATATATATATATATATATATATATATATATATATATATATATATATATATATATATATATATATATAGGGATAACTTAGCTACAATTGTTGTAGCCAATTGGCTACAATCTTCCACGTAAACTACATAGGAAAGTCTCTGGGACCCACTAAAAAGATTCAAGGACCCACAAAGACCTACAAATTATAGCACAAATTGTAGGGAGTTAGCTACAATGCAATTGTAGCTAATATATTCCCTATATATATATATATATATATATATATATATATATATATATATATATATATATATATATATATATATATATATATACAAGTGCACATAAACTAACTTGAATACATATATAAGGGCTGGATGAACTCAAATGAACATCTACATACAAGAAAATTGAGTCTCTAATGAGAGAAAATACATGTGCATATATAGCAAACCAAATTTGGTTTTGTTAAGATTAGTAGACATGTCTGTACATCAGCGAAACTTTTATTTATTCTTTACTGTTAGAAAATTAAGTCTCTAATGAGAGAAAATAAATGTATATATATATATATATAAGTACATATATAAGGGTTGGATGAACTCAAATGCACATCTACATACAAGAAAATTGAGTCTCTAATGAGAGAAAATACATGTATATATATATATATATATATATATATATATATATATATATATATATATATATATATATATATATATATATATATATATATATATATATATATATATATATATATATATATATATATATATATATATATATATATATATATATGGGTGTTTCTTGTGAGAAGTCTAATTTTTGTGAGAACGCGAGAAGAGATCATAGCCCTCCATCTAACCCCTCCTTTTTTTAGATCTAATGGCTAATATTAGCCATAAATTTACACTAACCAAGGGCAATTATGTAAATTACAAACAAATATCCAATATATAAAGAAACAACACACACTTTAACTAAACGCGAAGGTGAAAACCTAGATATTTTCTCTCTCGACCTAGATATTTTCCGTTCACAATTACCGCCATTAAATCCATCGCTTAACTGTCACAACTACCGCCAAATTTATTTTCCGATCACAACTGCCGCCATTAAAATCCTTCTTCTACCGTCGTTAACCTAATATCACCGACGTCAAACTCTGTTAAGCCGCTGTTAAACCGCCGTTAAAGACATTATGCCAACGCCGTTAACACGCTCAATGACATCGTCTTTCAATCAAAGCAATGAATGGAATGTAATTGAATATGAATCTGAATCAGAATCAGACGGAGATGAAATTATCGATATCACCGGAACATCACCGGAAAACTCAGAGATATCAAGTAAAATTCATATTTTATTATAATTTAATTAATTTTTATAAATAATTGTTTAGAATTGTTAATATTGTTAGCTTATTTAATTTTAAGAGTTTATTAGTGTAATTAATTTTAGATAAATTATCTTCACATGTGAAGATAATCATTTAGATGACTTAAGTGCAAAATAAGTCTAGTTATTAGAATCTTCACATGTGAAGATAATCATTTAAGTTTTGATTTCATTAGAATTTTTGAGGTTATAAGTTCAAATAAGACTAGTTATTAGAATCTTCGCATGTGAAGATAATCATTTAGGAATGAGGTTATAAGTTTTGATGCAATTAGGCGATTTAAGCTTTGATTAGATTAGCTGTTTTGAGGTTATAAGTTCAAATAAGTCCAGTTGTTAGTATCTTCACAAGTGAAGATAATCATTTACGAATGAGTTTTTGATTAAATTAGGCAATTTAAGCTTTGATTAGATTAGTATTTTTGATGTAATAAATTCAAATAAGTCTAGTTATTAGTATCTTCACATGTGAAGATAAGCATTTACAAATGAGTTTTTGATGCAATTAAGCTATTTAAGCTTGGATTACATTATAATTTTTAAGGTTATAATTTCAAATAAGTGCAGTTGTTAGTATCTTCACATGTGAAGATAATTATTTTAGGAATAAGTTTTTGATGCAATTAGGAGATTTAAGCTTTGATTACATTAGGATTTTTTTGTTTATAACTTCAAATAAGTCTAGTTATTAGAATCTTCACATGTGAAGATAATCATTTATTTTATGCAATTAGGCGATTTAAGCTTTGATTACATTAAGATTTTTGAATTTATAAGTAAAAATAAGTCTAGTTATTAGAATCTTCACATGTGAAGATAATCATTTATTTTATGCAATTAGGCGATCTAAGCTTTGATTACATTAGGAATTTTGAGGTTATTAGTATCTTATCATGTGAAGATAAGCATTTAGGAATAAGTTTTTGTTGCAATTAGGTGATTTAAGCTTTGATTAGATTAGTAGTGATGTAGTAGTTTTGCTGCTGATGTAGGATTTTTGGTTCCTGCTGTCAGGTATATAGTTCCTGTTGACAGGTATGTAGTAGTTTTTGCTGCTAATGTAGTGTTTTTGCTGCTGTCAGGTATGACAGGTATATGGTTTATGCTGTTAATACAGACTGGTTCATGCTGTTAGTTTTGTTTCTACGAGTTATACTAATAATGAAACCCGTCTATGATTAGTATCTTCATATGTGAAGATAATCATTTGTTTTATGCAATTAGGCAATTTAAGCTTTCATTACATTAGGAATATTGAGTTTATAAGTTCTAATAAGTCTAGTTATTAGAATCTTCACATGTGAAGAAAATGGAATTACAAACTTTCAAACTACTTTATTGGTCCGATCACTTTTATGACTGTAAGTAATAATTCATTATATATAAATACATATATTGCTTATATAATTTGTATGAATTTAATAATAACATAAAAATTTAACATGTAGCTGTTATATCTTGACTCAACAAGATGTGAGCGTTTTCCAATTCCTAGAAATAGGCCAGCTATAACAGAGTGGAAGTCAGTATTCATGAAGTTCCGAGAAAAAATAGAACTTGAGGAAGGAGGTTTTGGTTTATTACCAAAACAGGAGGATATTATTGGGAGTGACTTAGAATCGAAGGTACTTTTTTCTCTAAAGTTTTGTATAATTTTTCACAAGTGAAAAAATCATTAAATATTATATGCTACCATTAATTTTAATTTACTTGTTTTTCTTAAACAACTTGCTGAAGAAAAAATCGAATCAGATCTTTTGATGTTGATTGATGAGAAGGAAAAGTTAAATGAGTTGTTAAATGAATCAATGAGAAAATTTCCAGAGAATCAAAAGATAAATGATTTGAAAAGAAAATTTGATGATATCTTTTCTAATGATATAAATGATAAAGGTTAGTAATATATACAGTTTTCAATATTTATAAAACTAGAGTATATTTCTCTATTAAAAGTTGTAAATGTTCTCATGATTTAATGAAAACAGGTGAAGATGCTGGAAATAATGTTGATCATTTCGGGGAAGAGAATGCAAATGATGAATTTGTTGAAGATTCTGTAAATAACAATGTTGGTGCAACTGATACAGGTAAAGATGCTGCTACTTCAAGTATATACATAATTAAGTAGAAACATCATATATTTTTATCAGGTCCATTGAACTCTGTAAGTTTACCCAACAAGTAGATCACTTGCCTCACTTTGACTAATATGATTATGATATTATTGATTCTGTAACAATTTGTTCTTTTACATTAGCAAAATATAGGCATGGGACATCCTTTTTTGAAAAAAAATCTATACTTGCACATGTGAAAAAAATCTATACTTGCACATGTGAAAATTTTAAATGATTAGATATCTTTTTTAATGATATGAATGATAAAGGTCAGTAATATATACGATTTTCAATATTTATAAAACTCGAGTATATTTCTCTATTAAAAGTTGTAAATGTTCTCATGATTTAATGAAACAGGGGAAGATGCTGGAAATAATGATTATCATTTCAGGGAAAACAATGCAAATGATGAGTTTGTTGAAGTACCTACGGTAAACAATACAAGTAAAGATGCTAATACTTCTGGTATATTCTTAATTAAGTAGTTGCTAATATCTAAGATTTAATGAAATAGGTGAAGATGCTGAAAATACTAATGTTGTTGCAACCGATACAGTTAAAGATTCTGCTACTTCAAATATATTAATAATTAAGTATATTTTCATTCTGTCCATTGAACTCTAAGCTTACACAACGAGTAGATCAACTAATTCACTTTGACTCATATGCATCCGTCTCCTTCCTTTAGTATTGCCAACATGGATCATGACTAATCCATAGGTTATGCAAACCGTCCCCTTCACACAAACCTGGAAAATCCACTTCTCAGAAACATGGAAAATCTCCTGAACACAAACTACACACTAGATTGCTCCTACGTGGATCTGAACTTGGATTTTTCCCATTCTACCAAGTGTTTAGGATGCCAATTTGCCCTATTAAAATGTTGATACTTTAAAGCTATATGCAAAGCGAACCCACAAAAACAGTAGTGTATGTGCTGTTTTTTCATGTGCAAAACATAGGCATAGGACATCCTTTTTTGAAAAAAATCTATACTTGCACATATAAAAAAAACTATACTTGTACATGTGAAATTTTTAAATGATTAGATATCTTGCCTTTTTTTTCTATTAAAAAATATGTTATTAAACTGAATCTGAAAAAGTGTTTTATTATTTTCAGAAAACAAAAATTCGAATAATGAAGATAATGAAGAAAATGTTGACAAGTTTGAAAATGAAATTCCAACTCCTGAAGTTGTTTCACCAAGAAAAAAAAATGAGCCGATCATCAATTAGAAAACAAAAAGGCATAGCACTATATAATAAACCTGAATCGTTAAATGATGCCGATGACCAAACGATGATGTTGAATGAAACGGTGGATATTGATAAGAATGCTTTGAGTGAAACACTGGTTGGAGCAAACAATGATGGTGGTTTAGATAAAATGGTGGATTCTGGTAACAATGGTGGAGGACAAAAAGTAGATAGGGTAAATAATGCTGGTAAAAAATTAGTTAGGGGGAAGAAAAGAGGTAGAGAACATAGTGCTAAAGATTCTGTTGCTTCAGGTATATTCATTCTATATTCAATTATAGAAACTTTTATTAAAGATAATGTTGTTTGGATAAATACTAGTATATCCTCTCTTTGAATGAATCGTCTCTTTGGTGTTTGATGATACAGAACAAAAACAGAATGCTGCTGAAACAAGCGAAGTACTGGAAAAAAAGAGAGGAAGACCGAGAAAAAATCCGGTTAACGATTCTTCAAATGCATTACGAACTATATTACCAGATCAGGTAAATATTATTTTCTATTTGTTCATACAAGTTAATTTAAGTTTAACTCATAAACAATAAATTAGTTCTTAATGAAATGCAACAATTTTCAGGTCTTCTAATTGTGTTCAGTAAAAGAAAGGAAAGAAAAATATGCAGGAGCAAAAGTTGTTATTTGATAATTTTCCCACAATCTTTATGCAGTGTTATCCTAGGTCCTGTTCCTTAGTAGTATTTAATTTTCAGTACTTTGTTATGCTAAGATGTTATATGATGTGTTTGAATTTGCTACTAGTAAAAAAAAAACATTATCGATGTCTAACTAAATATTAAGAAACTTTATGATTTTTTGTGGTTGTGGTCAATTAGAATGGTAATGACCTATGAATCAACCAATATATGTGCATGTAAATGTAATATGTAAAAGTAAAACTTGTCTTAAATTGATATATGAAGACATGATTTTACTTAATAGTAGATGTATGTTATGATATGAAGGAATGTTGAACTTGTTACCTAGTTAGCTAAAATCAAAGATTTTATATATTTATTTACTTTATGGTAAATGGTTTGCTTTTTGTTTGGATAATTTACTGAGTAAAAAAATATGCACAATGGTGCATGAATCTGGAACATATAAAAATTACTTTTCACTTATGAAAAAACAAACATAACCATACATACTTTGAATTTCTTAAACAAACATTTCATTAATATGATGAAAAAGCTTACAACAAACTTAAAACAAACATAGATAGACAAACATCATAAACTTATTGACACCATTTCACTCCTGCTTCCTACAACCACTGCTCTCTCCCTTATGCATTTTCCGGTTCACCTTGATTTGTTGAAACATATCTTCAAGATGACTAATCCTGTTTTCCAACGCATAAAGATTTTCTAAGCCGAAGTTATTACCACCTTGGTTCTCCTCCTCAGCTTGATGCTCCTCCTCATCAGGTCGCTCATCCCCCATCTCTTCAACCTGATCCTCCTGCCAAAGCATCTTGATTCAACTGATTCTCCACCTCTTCAACCTGATCATCCTCCTCTTCCTCGTCATCTTCTTCATCTCCTTCATCAACTCCATGAATCTCATCCCAGTAAAAGTCTTTTGTCCACAACCAGTTAAGAATCCTGGTCCTCATCTAGTCGTCCACTTTTCTATACGATCCATATTCCACAATGGGTTCATCCCTAAATTCATTTATGATTGCATCAAAAAGCAAATAGCTGTTTAAGACATATTCATACTCTTCTTGCTGATTTTGAAATTCCATTGGATCAGGTTTATTATTGTATGTGAATAAACAGGCATTAGCGCATGTGTATAAATAGGCAAATATACTATGTCTACAGATTGTTGCAGATTATTAAATCGATTTAAATGTGATTTAACTAGACAGGGATTTACTTTATGGTACATTATGCACATCACACTTAAAAATACACAAACAATTCCCCCAAAAAGCAACTGAAAAACTTATCTTTTACCCAGGTGAAAACAAAATAGCCAAATGCTAGAGTTTAAAAAACACTCAAAAAAAGTAAAATCAGTGTTAGTACATTGATAAAAACATTGGCTCTATATGCAACAATTCAAAAAGCAACTGACAACCTTATCTTTTACACAGGTGAAAACAAAATAGCTAAATACTAAGTGTTCCCAATCCAAATCAATGCATCAAAGGAATATAATTAACAACATCATTAGCTATATAAACTTTCAAAAATGTTATTAACTATCACAAAGTTTTTAGTACGTTGCTGCAAATGTAGTAGTTTTGGTTCCTGCTGTCAGGTATATAGTTCCTTCTGGTATAGTAGTTATATGGTTTCTGCTGTTAATGCATCGGTTCCTGCTGTTAGTTTCTCAAATGTGCATTTATTCTTATCTTTAAAACAAATTCAAAGTTCCCAAAATATGCATTTAATCTTAACTCTAGAATTAGCTCATGTGTATGAATAGGCAAATATATTATGTCTACAGATTGTTGCAGATTATTAAATTGATTTAAATGTGATTTAACTAAACAGGAATTTACTTTATGGTACATTATGCACATCAGGTCACTTAAAAATACACAAACCCATTTCCCAAAAACACAACTGACATCCTTATCTTTTACCCAGATGAAAACATTTCCTACACTGATACTCTACTATTTTAGAAATCCACTTTAGATTCAAATCCAAAACTATGACTCTTAGTGGCCACAAATAACCCATTTGCAAACACCAATTACAGTGACTTTGTTGGTGGTAAGAGCCCAGAGCAGGGTAAGATAATTAAGGCAACAACAATACCACTAGGTGGTTACCGGATATCACTTGGAATCGTGTGATCACTTTCCAAAGTAAACTATTCGACCCTAATGTCTGGGTTACACGAATATCTACTTGGGATAAGACCAAATGTAGTTATAGAATTAGGGACAATTCAACAACCCTTTTGCTTAGAAGTGTTAATCGTTTTCTGTGTATCTTTCATGCATGATCAGATATCCTATTTATAGGAAAATACTCTTAGCTTAGTCAAATGGAATTATGAGAATTAATCGGCCCATTAATCGCCTCATAATCATCCCCATTAAAGCAAATAGTGGTTACATGACCAATTAAACGTGGTCATTAAGCAGTTGTAACTGCCACTTGAATAGGTAAAAACCATTACAAGTTGTTCATGATTTAGTGATGAGCTAGTCCCTGAGAGAATTGCTCACTGAGTGTCTTCACTCAGAAGTTCACTCACTGATGATATGAACTATCTGATGACACCACTCCCTGATGAGATCCATTAGCTTATTACTCAAAGAGCATAAAGCTAAAATCATCAACCTGATGAATACTGTTCATAGTCAACTCACTGAAGAGTCAACTCCCTGAACTTCATCAAAGACTGAACCATACTTTACCACTATGAGAGTCAGGTTGTTCAGGGACCTTATGGGTGTACTCTCCGTACCTCCTGACCCTTTACCAGGTGTGAACTAATCCCACAAGTGCACTAAATTTACCAACAATCCTCCCCAAATTTAGTTCACTTCATTTGCATGAAAATAAAACATCAAACAAAACATGTGCATAAAAGAAAATATCTTGAGGATTGAATTTCCTTCTTAGTACATTACACGTTCAAATATTCGAGAATCAGGGTGTTCTAAGATTTGAACCCTTCAACTCATTTGAATACCTGAAGATAAAATACACACTAGTTTTCAAACACTTATCAGCTCCTGACACTATACAAGCCATGTGTCCATATCCAAATTCATAAATGTTGTAAAACCTAAAAGTCCAAAAGCTCCCTGAAGCGTCAAAACTTCAACATTTACATAGGTGGTTCCTCTTTATTCATGCTCATGCCAAGCACTTTTTCAAAGAAAATTAACCATTAAGAAGTAAAGACTTCATCCTCCTTTTAGCAGGTTCTGAGCACAACCTTGGGATGTAAATAAAACATGTGCTCCAGTCCACTGAATGTTCAGCTTTCCACATTGAACTCAACTCCCAAGTTTCCTCAGGAGGGAGTTGGGTGTCCTAGCATTCAGTGACTAAGTTGGACTTAAGCCCATCCCTTTAGCAGAGTTTATAACCAAGTCTCTAGCCAAACCCTTCGTCAAGTGATCAGCTAAGTTCTGTTGAGATCTAACAAACTCTATAGATACCACCCCATTCATGATAAGCTCACGAATCATGCTATGTCTGACACCTAAGTGTCTAGACTTACCATTGTACATCTGGATATAAGCCATAGCCAATGTAGCTGCACTATCACAACGGATAGAAATAGGTGCTATAGGTTTAGGCCACAATGGAATCTCAAGAAGCAAGTTTTTCAACCATTCAGCTTCTTTACCAGCAGCTGCTAAAGCCACAAATTCAGATTCCATTGTTGAACTGGTGATGCAAGTTTGCTTCTTGGATGCCCAAGAAATTGCACCTCCACCAAGTAGGAATACCCAACCACTGGTAGACGAATTGTCTTCAGTGTTACTGATCCAACTTGCATCAGTGTATCCTTCCAACACTGATGGGTAACCAGTATATAAGAGACTATAATCCATAGTTCTCTTCAAATACTTCAGTACCCTCTGAACTGCTTGCCAGTGATGAGCACTAGGATTACTAGTATACCTGCTCAATTTTCCCACTTTAAAACCAATATCAGGCCTTGTACAAGTCATGGCATACATCAGGCAGCCAATCACCCTAGAATACTCAAGTTGGGATACAGCCTTGCCATGATTAGGCATCAGCTTCTCACAAGTATCCATAGGTGCACTCACTGGAGTACAATCAAAGTAATTGAATTTCCTCAGCACCTTCTCAATATAATGAGACTGAGAGATATAAATTCTGTTACTTTCATGTTTAATCCTTATACCAAGGATAACATCAGCCTCCCCTATGTCCTTCATGGAGAACCTTGATGACAAAATTCCTTTGTCATGTCAACCTGATTTTGGTCAGTGCCAAAGATCAACATGTCATCAACATATAGGCAAATGATGACTCCTTTACCAGAATCATCAAATTTGCTATACACACATTTGTCAGCTTGGTTAAGAACATAACCACTAGACAAAACCACTTCATCAAATTTTTGATGCCATTGCTTAGGTGCCTGCTTATGTCCATAAAGAGACTTAATCAGTTTACACACCTTGTTTTCATTGCCAGGCAAGATGAAGCCCTGAGGTTGGTTCATATAAACCTCCTTTTCCAATTCACCATTCAAGAAAGCTGTCTTCACATCCATCTGATGAATAATCAGATTGTGAACAGATGCCATAGCAATCAGTAGTCTTATGGTACTGATACGAGCCACAGGGGCATAAGTATCAAAATAGTCTATCCCTGAACTTTTCAATAGTTCCATCTACCTTCATTTTCTTTTTGAAAATCCATTTGCAACCCAGAGGTTTGCAACCTGGTGGTAGATCAACCAACACCCAAGTGTTGTTCCCCATGATGGAATCTATCTCATCATTGATTGCTTCTTTCCAGAAAGCAATATCCTGGGACTTCATTGCTTCTTCAAATGTCTTGGGATCATCCTCAACAATGAAGCAATAGGAGTATTGGTCTGAGACCTCATCCCTTGTTCCTTCAACCAAGTATAGTTGAAACTCAGGTCCAAATGACTTTTGAGTCCTGACCCTTTTGCTCTTCCTGAGCATAGGTTCAGGTTGTTGAACCACAACCTCATCAGGGACCACTGATGGTTCATCATCAGGGACCTCTGATACACCAGTGTCACGAGTTCCATTAGGAATCCTCTGACTTGGTCTAGGGACTGATGATAATCTATTCTCATCAAAGTTTGCATCTCTTGATTCAATTATTGAGTTAACTTAAACATATTCATTAGGTTCAATGACATAGAACCTAAAGGCCTTGGAATGCTCAGCATATCCAACAAAGATGCAATCAGTGCCTCTTTCACCCAAAGTTTTCAACTTTGGATCAGGGAGTCTTACAACAGCCCTACAACCCCAAACCCTGAGATAGTTCAGGTTGGGTTTCCTTTTAGTCCAGAGTTCATAAGGGGTAACCTTGTTCCTTTTGTTGGGAACCGTATTTAATAAATAGCAAGCTGCTAACATAGCTTCACCCAGAACCCTTGACTCAATCCTGAATAGGACAACATGGAATTAACCATCTCCTTCAGCACCCTATTTTTCCTTTCAGAAATACCATTTTGCTGAGGAGTATAAGGAGCAGTCATTTCATGGATTATACCAATAGACTAAAAATACAGAGTATCCATGTACTCACCTCCCCTATCAGTCCTTAATCTTTTGATCAGGGACCCAAGTTGTAATTCAACTTCAGTTTTAAACACTTTGAATTTATCTAATGCTTCATCCTTGGTATGTAACAGATAGACATAACAAAATCTAGAAGCATCATCAATAAATGTCACAAAGTACTTCTTATTCCCCAAAGAAGGAGTGGCATGCAAATCACACAGGTCACTGTGTATTAACTCCAAGAGCTTAGTCTCACGACTAACACCCTGAAAAGGTTTCTTGGTTATCTTGGTCAACATGCAAGTTTTACACTTTTTAGTGTCCATGTCAAAAGCTGGGATCAACCCATCCTTAGACATATCTTGCATTCTTTTATAGTGTACATGGCCAAGTCTTGCATGCCATAGGGTAGAGTCAGTCAGGTCATAGGTGGTCACAAAGGCTGAATTAACACTATCAGTGGAAACGTTAAGCCTGAACATTTGATTACATAAATAACCAAAACCAATAAAAACACCACGTTTAGACAAGACAAATTTATCAGGCTCAATAACTTATTTGTATCCATGATTATTCAAAACACTACTTGAAACCAAGTTCTTCCTTATATCAGGAACATGAATAACATTAAACAAAGTTACAATCTTTCCAGAACTAAACTTAAGATCTACACAACCACGACCATGCACCAAGGTTGTTGACTCATTTCCCATGTGAAGAATAGAACCATCATTCAGTGACTCATAAGTCTTGAACCATCTTCTATCTTTGCACACATGAACTTTTGCACCAGAGTCAACCCACCATGCAACATCATCATCCTGCACATAATAAGATTTAGATACATATGTAACATAATAAATCTGAAAAGACTTATTAAACATATTCTGACCTTTCAGTGAGTTGGTTGAACCACCACTCCCTGAACCATTAGTGCCTGATCCATTGGCTTTACCACCAACTTTAACACCCTTGCAGTCCCTTTTGATGTGACCAGTTTTGCCACATTTCCAACAAGTAGGTGTTGCCTTCTTGTTAGGATCTGCCTTTGTGTTGTCATGATATTTGCGTTTGCCTTTATTGTCATTGTACCTGGTGGAGTTGTTATGCTCCACCATATTCACAATAGATGCACCAGCAGCATTGCTGCTCTTTGGCTTGTCATTATCCTGCACCTTGAGAGATTCCTCAATGCGCAGATGACTGCCCAACTTAACCAGAGTTAACTCCCCCTTCTTATGTTTTAAGGTATGCTTGAAATATTTCCAAGAAGGAGGGAGTTTGTCAATGACACAAGAGACTGAAATAGCCTCATCCATGTGCATATTGTGTTGTGTAAACCTTCCAAGTATACCAAGAAGTTCATTGTATTGTTCCATAACTGGTCTTAAACCAGTCATTTTGTAATTTGTGAAATTACTTACAAGAAACTTCTTACTTGATGCATCCTCAGCCATATATTTGGCATCCAAGGAATCCCCCAGTTCTTTGGAAGATTCAAAGTTTTGATAAATGTCAAATAGAGAATCAGACATACCATTGAGAATTAAACCTCTGCAAATGTAGTCATCATTCTCCCATTTGCGCCTCCTCCTGATCTGCTCCACAATAGCATCATCCCCATCATCCGGAATAGGAGTGGTTAGCACATACACTACACTCATACTTGACAGCAAGAAGTGCATCTTCTTTTGCCATTTCCTGAAGTCCACCTCTTCAAACTTATCTAGCTTGGCAAAGTTTGAAGCCATGTGTTTCATTGCAGCAACAGCCATTGATTATCACAAATAGTTTACTTTGATTGTTGGTGGTAAAAGCCCAGAGCAGGGTAAGATAATCAAGGCAACAATAATACCACTAGGTGGTTACCGGATATCACTTGGAATCGTGTGATCACTTTCCAAAGTAAAGTATTCGACCCTAATGCCTGGGTTACATGAATATCTACTTGGGATAAGACCAAATGTAGTTATAGAATTAGGCACAATTCAACAACCCTTTTGCTTAGAAGTGTTAATCGTTTTCTGTGTATCTTTCATGCATGATCAGATATCCTATTTATAGGAAAATACTCTTAGCTTAGTCAAATGGAATTATGAGAATTAATCGGCCATTAATCGCCTCATAATCATCCCCATTAAAGCTAATAGTGGTTACATGACCAATTAAATGTGGTCATTAAGCAGTTGTAACTGCCACTTGAATAGGTAAAAACCATTACAAGTTGTTCATGATTCAGTGATGAGCTAGTCCCTGAGAGAATTGCTCACTGAGTGTCTTCACTCAGAAGTTCACTCACTGATGATATGAACTATCTGATGACACCACTCCCTGATGAGATCCATTAGCTTATTACTCAAAGAGCATAAAGCTAAACTCATCAACCTGATGAATACCGTTCATAGACAACTCACTGAAGAGTAAACTCCCTGAACTTCATCAAAGACTGAACCATACTTTACCACTATGAGAGTCAGGGTGTTCAGGGACCTTATGGGTGTACTCTCCGTACCTCCTGACCCATTACCAGGTGTGAACTAATCCCACAAGTGCACTAAATTTTCCAACAGACTTTGGCTTATTCACACTATACACAAATTCAAATTGTCAAATAAATAATACAGCTGTCTACACAAAAATGCAAAAACACCATTTCATTTGTGAAATTTACCTTTCACTTATGAAAATTATGATGACAATGGTGCAGGTATTTGAAGCATATGAAAATTAACTTTCACATGTGAAAATTACCTTTCACTAGACATTTCATTTGTAAACAATAACACATAAAAAAGTTTCAAAAGTCATTAAAACACTAACATAAAAACACAAAAACATAATTATTGTCTTTAGTCTTTCAAGCATTGTTGATTAAACAAATTTGTAAATATTAATTCATATTGTAAGATGAAGATAATAATTAACTTATTTTTTTAATGGACAATTTCTTGAATCATGATTAACATATTCTCCACAACTTGAACACTTCCTTTTTCCATCGTTAGCCATATGATTGATTTAGAATACCAGTTGAGATTATGTTTCGAAGAGATAAGGAACAGCCCACAGGTTCTTCATGATCACCAGGATGTAGTGTCCTTGAACAACCAAGTTTTCAGTTGCAGATTTGCATTAACCACTATACCCTTGAAACTATGGCCTGCATCACAATCGAAATCAATGCATCAAGGAATATAGTTAACAATAGTTTAACAATTGGAAAAAAGATAGTTACTCTATTCGCAACAGGTTGCCTAACCAGTTAAAAGAGGATGTGGAAATTCACAGCCTTATCACAAAGTTGACAGGGCTGCCATTAGCATTAGCTATATAAACTTTCAAAAACGTTATTGACTATCACAAAGTTGTTAGTACATTGCTGCTGATGTAGTAATTTTGGTTCCTGCTGTCAGGTATATAGTTCCTTCTGGTATAGTAGTCATATGGTTTCTGCTGTTAATGGAGACTGGTTCCTGCTGTTAGTTTCTCAAATGTGCTTTTATTCTTATCTTTAAAACAAATTCAAAGTTCCCAAAATATGCATTTAATCTTAACTCTAGCATTAGCTCATATGTATGAATAGGCAAATATACTATGTCTACAGATTGTTGCAGATTATTAAATTGATTTAAATTTGATTTAACTAAACAGGAATTTACTTTATGGTACATTATGCATTATGCACATCTGGTCACTTAAAAATACACAAAACCATTTCCCAAAAAAGCAACTGACATCCTTATCTTTTACCCAGGTGAAAACAAAATAGCTAAATGCTAGAGTTCAAAAAACACTTAAAAAAAGTAAAATGCAGAGCCCATGATTTCATGTTTGATAAAAACATTGGCTCACTGAAGATGAAAAACAAAACTACACTGATACTCTACTATTTTAGAAATCCACTTTAGATTCAAATCCAAAACTATACACTAACTCTTAGTGGCCACAAAATAACCCATTTGCAAACACCAATTCAATTTGTCAATACATAAACAGACTTATAATATAAGAAATTTCATATTAAGAATATCTGTGAAGAATATCTTTTTATTAATTCATTTTATGTGAAAACTTAAATAATCAAAATAATAGCTAATCTAGATATTCTTCACATGCAAATATACTCTAACTAAACTTAAATACAATAATAACATCAAATTTTCATTACTTACTGATATTATTCACTAGCAAACATAATTTTTCAAAACTCAAATAATCAAATAATCGCTAATATCGATATTCTTGACATGTGAAGATACTCTAACTAAACTTAAATTCAATAATAACCTCAAAATACCATTACATACGATATTCTTCACTAGTGAAAATTATTTTTTCAAAACTCAAATAATCAAATAATCGCTAATATCGATATTCTTCACATGTGAAGATACTCTAACTAAACTTAAATACAATAATAACCTCAAAAAACTATTACATACGATATAATCTTCACTAGTGAAAATAAATTTTTCAAAACTTAAGTAATCAAATAATCGCTAATATCGATATTCTTCACATGTGAAGATACTCCAACTAAAATTAAATCCAATAATAACCTCAAAATTCCATTACTTACTGAAATACTTCGCTAGCGAACATAATTTTTAAAAACGTAAGTAAATCAAATAATCGCTAATCTCGATATTCTTCAAAGGTAAACTATGAATAGCAAACAGTCGCTAATCTCAATATTCTTCAAAGATAAACTATGATTTATGCAATCTAAAAACATCTCTAAACATCAAACACCTAATTCGTAAACAATTCGTTCACAAACGCATCATCAGATAGTCAACGTAATAAACAAACACTAAAAACAGTATCTAAATAAATCAATAAACATCTTCACATGTGAAAAAATAGATATGTTGTAGGACCTCACTTTTACACCAACCTTACGCGTACACACCTTATCACAAGATGAACACACGTAACCAAACACACGTTATGCGTATAAGATGAAGAAAGAAAAGATTAGAAAGATGGTGACTTGATGTTTATAAAACCGTGTATGTTGTGAGAGAAAGATGAACACAATAAGTTGTATATTCTAAAGAAAACACACACATACACACACACACTCAAGCACACACCTCAAATGACTCATTTGAGCTGTATTTATAGTACAAATACAAAATGCCCAAAAAGGCTTTCTATGGGCTTGGATTGGGTTGGATTGGACAATAACTTATACAAGGCTAGCTTGACACAACTAAAAGCCATTTAGCTTAGCCCAATCCATGAGCCCGTTGACTATTCTAGCACGATATCTAACACACGTTACAAAGTTCCTAAATGTGAATGACCATCACTTCTAATAAAAACTATTAAGGCTAACAATCTCCCCCTAAGGGGTGGTCATTCAAATGATGCTCCACTTGATTAGGTCTTTACTTTTCTCGAGCTTGAACTTTGTGTGTAGATATAGAATAGTCTTAATTCTTTGTTCCTTCATGCTTTGTGATCAGTTAATGTGGTATAAATCCATTGTCAACTTCTTTGGTTAGGTATCTCCACGTCTTTCTCCACCATGCTCACACTTCTATTTGTCTTTAGGTTACCAATGATGTAGTTCTCGAGTCTTTAAACTTTGTGTAGCCTTTGATTATGATGAGAACTTTCATGTGTTGTTGGTATGAGCATGTGGAGAGTCTGCACGATCAATCCGCTCCGGAGCTTCCATAAGAAGAAAACATAAAACAGGTTAGTAATAAGCGGATTCCGGCACTTACAAGTTTGAATTTCGAGGGTGTTAACAGCATAGTGTGAAAACACGTCTCTAATTCTCACAAAGGCCGTTCCTGAACTGGAGTCCCACAAGTGAGATAACGCGATATACCGAAGTACACCTACAGTTCAGATGAGTCGCTGAGGTACACCGAAGCATCACCCCACGACTGTAGACCGTTTGAGACACACTAAGCGTAATCCACGGGGAGTTACCGAAGTGACCTGCTGTCAAGGCTGCTTGATGTTGACCCTGGCAGGAGTTTCCATTCAATCACTGAAGATCACAGATGTGAAACTTCTCATAAATGTTCTGGCAGATTGCTAAGACCTGCGTAGGACTCTAGAATATATCACTTGTGCCCTTAATGATGAACAACAAGCGATGTCATGTCAAGTGTTCCTATGAGATCTTTCGATGAATCTCGTGGCTCTAGACTCAATAGTGCATTTTGGTTTTCCTGAGCGGAGACTAGGGAGAGGGTCTCCTTCTTCAATATCAACGATCTCTAAGAGAAAGTCGATAGATTATGTAGGGTTCCCAGTGAGAATGAAACAAATCCTTTTAAGAGGAATTGAGTGGCTAGAAGGTTTAGTGCAGTGCGTCACTGGGTCCATGACGTCTTGGTCTTCAATACCAGTGTCATCTAGTGACAACCAGTAGCAGATGAATTGAACTCGGCTTCTGCCCTAAGGTTGAATATGGAGGGCTATTTCTTTTCACCCTTTCATTACATTTCTTTTTAATTCTTCAACCCCTTCTTTCTCCTTTCTCACATTACTCCTTTTTTAAATCATACCTAAGGACTTCTAATACTAACTATTGGTGATGTCCTTGGGTAGATCCCTCCGGCTCTGGCGGATCATAGGACGAATTTCCTATCCTTAGTCACCTTATAACTCCATGACTGTCCTATTGTTGCCATAAAACCATTTTTCTTGAAAATCTCACAGAGTGTTTATGATAGAAAACATGTTTGAAACACTCCGAGAGTTTTATATTTTCAGAAACACTCCCCCTTCACATGTGCTTATGAGTTTTGACAGAAATCTGCACATAGAGGGTAGAGTTCGCACTTTTTGAATTGATCGGCTCATGATAGACAATTCCCCACGAGACACGGTTACGTTGCGTAGTTAAAGAGTTCCATTGTCAGTTTTTAGGTGACAACTAGCTCTAATAACTAACTTGAAGTTGTAAACACTCCTTGAAAAGGAGGTTAGACCCATGAAGGTGCATATCTATCACAAGTTTCTTGAGATGGTACATTTACTAACATTGATTCCCGTCAATTCATTGGTTTCGTCTGAGTCGAGCTCATTTTGAGATTCAAACAACGATCATTAAAACTTTTTGATCACATTTTAATCACGTCTCCTCCCCCTCTAAAATAGAATAATCGTGATATTTTTTATATCCACGAATTAAAAATCATTTTAGAATCTTTTGGGGAGACAAACGGATTTGATTTAAGCATGAATTTGGAACATTTTAGTTTTATACTCCCCCTTTAATAAAGCATAATCAATTAAAGGGTTTAGAGGGAGTTATCTTGAGCACAAAATATTTGAAAGATTTTGAAAAAATCTTTTTGAACAATCTTGAAAAGGTGCTCAAGATGATGATGATTTCTCACCAGTTTTAAATGTAGTGCACTAAAGCGTACACTTGATTTTTCTTTAAAAGCACGAGTTTTGATTTGAACAATAATCAAAAGTCATCATTTTAGTCCGGGTTTCCTACTGAAGTATACGAAAGCCATAGTTTAAGAAGTTTTGAGAAACGACATGTTTTGAAAAACATTAAAGAACTCTCGCTCAAGCATCTGTACATACCCGTATCATTGTTGAATGACATTTCTAGAAACGTACAGAATATCGATTATACGAGAGACATGTCGTGAGAAGAATATTTTTGGATTTATGATTTTATATTGTTTTTGTATTTTTTAAAAGTTTTATATTTTTATATTTTGCTTTTGTTGGTTTTTCAAATTTTGTATTTTGTTTTTCAAAAATATTTACAGCGAAGCTTTTTGAAAAATCATTTTCAAGAAGAATCGAGAAGACGTTCTAACTCCTCAGGGTTTAGGCTTCGTATTCCAATTCGTCGAACTAAATCGTCAAACCTTTCTTTTGGAAGGGCTTTAGTAAATAGATCGGCGAGTTGGTAATCAGTCTTCACGAAGAATAATTCAACGGTACCATTTTCGACGTACTCTTTGATGAAGTGATAGTGGACACGGATATGCTTAGTCTTTGAGTGATGAACAGGATTGCATGATATGGCTATGGCACTTTTCGAGTCACAATACATAGGTATTTTATCGAAAGTAAAGCCATAATCTGTGAGTTGTGTTCTCATCCATAGAACTTGAGCACAACACGCAGATAGAGACACATACTCAGCTTCAGCGGTTGAAAGTGCAGTGCAATCTTGTTTCTTTGAAGACCAGCTTACTAACTTTTCACCCAAAAATTGTGGTCCTCCAGATGTACTTTTTGCTGTGACTTGATCACCTGCGTTGTCTGCATCTGAAAAGGCAATTAGATCAAATCCGGATTCCTTCGGATACCAAAGTCCCATGTGAATGGATGTCTTCAGGTACCGAAAGATCCTTTTAACCTCTTTGAGGTGCAGTTCGGTAGGCTTTGCCTGAAACCGTGCTAGTAAGCAAACAACAAAATGAATATCTGGGCGACTAGCAGTGAGGTACATGAGAGAACCAATCATGCTCCGATATTTCTTTGGATCGATAGGTTTCCCAAACAAATCAACTCCAATTTTTGGTGAAGTTACCATTGGTGTTCCGACAGAGTCACAATTATCCATACCATGATTTTTCAAAATCTCAGTTGTGTATTTAGCTTGATTTATAAAAATTCCACGAGGGGACTGATGTATTTGTAAACCAAGAAAGAATTTTAGTTCCCCCATCATGGACATTTCAAATTTGCTTTTCATGAGATTTTCAAAATGTTTTGAAAGATTCGGATTAGTGGACCCAAAAATAATGTCGTCCACATAAATCTGAACAATCAAAATGTCGTTTTTGCATTTTTGTGTAAACAAGGTAGGATCGACTGTTCCTTTGGTGAAATTTTTTTGGATAAGGAAAGAGGACAGTTCGTCATACCACGCTCTCGGAGCTTGTTTCAATCCATAGATTGCCTTTTTGAGTTTGTAGACGTAGTCGGGATGATTCATGTCTATGAAGCCTTCTGGCTGACTCACGTACACTTCTTCTTTCAGAGTTCCATTCAAGAACGCGGTCTTAATGTCCATCTGATAAACCGTGATGTTTTTGTGAGCGGCATAGGCTAAGAAAATCCTGACTGCTTCTAGTCTAGCTACCGGCGCGAATGACTCTTCAAAGTCTATCCCTTCCTCTTGTCTGTATCCTTTGGCCACAAGACGAGCTTTGTTGCGAATGACAGTCATTTCTTCATCCCGTTTGTTCTTCCATAACCATTTAAGATCAATGACGCGAACGTCAATGGGTCTTGGAACCATTTCCCAAGATTCATGTAGACGGTATTGGAGAAGTTCCTCCTGCATTGCTTCTATCCATGCGGGATCTGCCATTGCCTCGCGAATGTTCTTTGGCTCTATATTGCTAATTGAGCAAAGGTAAATGCATAAGTCGCAATCGGTGGCAAGTTGGCGTCTCGTCTGAATTGGCCGTGAAGGTTCACCAATAACTTGTTCAATTGGGTGGTCTTTTGTCCACTTTAGAGTAGAAGGATACCGTTGGTTATACGTATGCGAGTTAGATGGTTCTCGTAAGCTTGAGGATGATTCAGCTGATTCCGTAGCAAACGGGTTTTCAAATAATTCATCATCTAACGTTGCATCATTCTGGTTTTGGTTTTGCACATCAACTGCTGGTAGAACGGGTGCAAGAACTGTAGTAGATGTAGATGATGTAGATGGAGTTGGTGCATTGGTTTCAACCGTTGTAGATGCATCTTCTGTTGGTGGTTGAGGATGATTTTGAGCGGGTGCAGCGGAATGATGGTTTGATGCATTTGTCGAAGTTCCACCATAGTATTCATCGAACATTAACTCAAAGAAATTCTCCCATTCTTGTTCTTTAGGATTTTCAAGCAAAGTTGATTGAGCTCTTTGAGGTACGAGTCCTGAACTGATGTGTCCAAAAGTCTGCTGGTTTAGTGCGGGTTCTAGAGCGAGTCTCTCAGAAGCCATATGTGAAAGTTCATCAAATTTCACATTCATCGTCTCCATGATCCTCCTAGTTCTTCTGTTATACACCCTGAATGCCCTCGAGTTATCTGAATATCCAATGAAGATTCCAATATCACCTTTTGCTTTCAGTTTTCCAAGATCTTCTCTGTCGTTCGTCGGATAGCACAAAGAGCCAAACACGTGAAAGTAAGAGATATCAGGTTTTCTGTTGTTCACAAGCTCATACGGGGTTTTATTGAATCTAGGATGGATTAGGGATCGGTTCTGAGTGAAACAAGCAGTGGCAACAGCATCAGCCCATAGAAATAACGGTGCACTAGAATAGATTAGCATTGTGCGAGCAGCTTCCACAAGAGTTCTATTTCTTCTTTCAACTACCCCATTCTGCTGTGGAGTTCTAACAACTGATGTCTGATGTGTAATTCCAACATCTTCAAAATAAGATCTTAACTCCTGATTTGTGAATTCAGTGCCGTTGTCTGTTCTTACAACCCTTACTGGAGTTTTAAGAAGTACTTGAATTCGTTTAAGAAAGGTGATGATGATGCCTGGTGCTTCGTCTTTTGATCTCAGAAACCTAACCCATGTATATCTCGAATAATCATCGACGATAACAAGAATATACTTTTTCCCATTAATGCTTTCAACTCTCATTGGGCCACATAAGTCCATGTGCAACATATGCAACTTTGCTTCCGAACTAGGTACGAATTTGGGTTTATATGATGCTCTTTTGCTTTTTCCTTGTTCGCATGATGGACATAAGTGATCCTTGGTGTATTTGAACTTTGGAAGTCCGTTGACGATGTTGTCTTTGGCAATTTTGTTGATGGTGTCGAAATTGAGATGGGATAACCGTCTGTGCCACAACCAGGACTGTGTTCCAGATGCTCGTGTCATAAGACATATTGGTGATGAAGAGGCCATTTGATTGATGTCGATAGCATACAAGTTGGTATCACGATTCCCAGTTAAGAGATCAGTGCCATCTAAGTTTCTAACGAAGCAAGCATTTTTCCTAAAAGCAACCTCTAAATCTTCATCACATAACTGCCCGACTGAAAACAAATTGTGTCCCAACCCTTCGACATAGTAAACTCGAGTGATCAAATAATTTCCAAAAGGTAGATCTCCATAACCCATGATAGCTGCTACATGATCATTTCCGAAACGTACGGTTCCCATGAATTTCCAAACGAAATTGATCAGCAGCTTCAGATTCCCGGTCATGTGCTTGGAGCAACCCGAGTCGACGATCCAAAGACATATTTTGATAACCTGCCAATAACAGAAGAAGAAGATTTTGGAAACCGTTTTGATTTTGGTTCCGTTGGGTTAGAGGTAAAATCCGGATCACACTCAAAGAAGTTTTCAACTGGGTATGTTGGTTGGTCACTCATTGTACCATTCTGGAGTGTGAAAGTTCTACCTGTGGGTTTCCAAATGTCATCCCTAAAGTAAACATTATGCTCCCTATCAGTAGTGTAAAGCCTAAGTCTCGCAACTAGTCTTCCTATTCGTTTAGCATAAGTTCTTTTGGGAACATTCTTCTTAACAGGCTTAACAATCTCATTCTTAGAAACACAATCATCATGAACATTAGTTAAAGATTTCTTGCAAGTTAAACAAACAGATTCAACAGATTCATTAAACTTAGCAGATTTCATAGGTTCATTACATTCAGATGAAATGTCTTTCTTATTACAAAGCGGTAAACTCCTAGGGTGTTCTTCTACTTTCTTCTCTTTATTCAAGCGACTACTCTTAGAGGCAAGCGAGACTCTATTGTTCCTTGTATTGCTCTTAGGCTTTAGTCTGCTGCTCCTAGAGGTGCTTCCTAGTCCTGTAGAAGGTAAGGCACACTCATTAGGATTCACATTTTTATCTAGAGAAGAGGTTTCGGCTTTCCTAGTCTCTTTAGAGTGCTTTTCTAAACTTATGTCGTTTGTCCCATATGGTTTAGATGTGGAGGCAGACGCATTAGTGGTACTCATCTTAAAAAGGCCAGGTGCTAAAACTTTTGGTTTCTAGATAACCGCTTTTCCTTTATCAACATGTTGTTTAGGTAGGGCAGGTGGAGTGACTGGTTTTGATGCAACATTTTTCTCATTGACTTTTGGAGGAGGCATAGAAACAGACATTTTTGGTTTGGAAAACGGTTTGGGAACATTTGCTTTCTCCGCAGTCAATGGTTTTTTAATCACAGTATCCACTGCCTTTCCTTTTTGACTTTCCAGCTGAGCCCTCAAAAGATCATTTTTCGCTTTCATGTCATTGTAGGCACGCTCATACGACAGTTTGTCATATTTGCATTCCTCAGTTTTTCGATCAAGTTGTTTAAAATATGACACATTTTCTTTTTCAAGTTTTTCAAGAGCTTTTTCATATTTTGAAACAATTTCGGAGGTCTCAGACTGGAGTCTTTCATGATCTTCAACAGAATATGTTTGCAAAATGATGGACATAATATCAGTAGTCAGAACATCTTCGAAGAGAGAGTCATTTAAATTTTCCAAAACTTTGATTTGTTCAACACAGTCATTAGCTTGCTTTACCAGGGATTTATGGTCCTTGACAAAGTCAGTTGTTTCTTTCAAAAATGCTTGTTCAAAATGAATTACCCTAGAGTTGATGGCATTCAGCTGAGGGGCAATTTGAGTTTCAAAAAACTTTCTTTGTTCGATGTCAAAACTAGAGAACCAGTTGTTTGGAGTAATAGTGGTTTTAGTTTTAACAGTGTCTTGTAGATCCGCAATTCTAGTTTTCACATTGTCTAAAATACTTCTCGCATCACTTGTGTTAAAAGGATTGTTTGAAGACATTTGTTCAATGTTCAAAAGAGATTTTGAGACAACGACTGGTTTTGAAACAAATTTTGAAACAGGTGTTGAATCTTTGTTTGAAACACTTGGTGTGATGGAAAACTTTGACTTTTCTGTTTGATTAACAAAAGTAATTCCGTTAATTTTGTTCCATTTGTTATAATCAATTGGTTTGATTTTCGGACCTTTTTGTTTCATTCTTTCTCTGCTCTCCTTAGATAGTTCTAACGTTTCAAGAGAATCACGAACAATTATGGGTTCATGCAAAGGTTTTCCATTGTTCAACACATTCCGTTCTTTCTGAGCTTTCTTGAGGAACGAAGAAGGGTCGTTACCAAGTACCATTCTATGTGAAGTATGAAAACGTGGATTTACTTGATTAGAAAGCATCTTGTTTGATTTAGCTGACTGACCCGTTGTAAGAAGCAAATTTTCCAAGGATTTGATTTTCTCATTTTTTCAAGAATTTCATCAAGAAGAGAATCTTCTCGTTTTGAAAAATCAGTGATCAACTGCTTCTTTTCTTTTTCAAGATCAGAAAACAATGATTTTTGTTTTGAAAGTTGGTCATTTAGATCTGAAATTTCCTTGTTTAAAGATTTAATTTTCAAGTTCGAATTCACATCAAGTATGTTATACTTGATTTGCAATTCTTTTTCTTTAGAAACCAAATTTCGATAACCAATTTCTAATTCTGATTCTTTGTTTTTCTGAAATTCAAAGGCTTTTGCGTTCTCCTTGTAACACTCAAGCTCAGCGGTCAATTTGGCATTCGTGGCCTTAACTTCGCGATTGACCATTCTAACTTTCTCAATTTAAATGCCACAGTTGTTGATTAATGATTCAAAATAAGCACGTGTTTCCTCATCAGTCTCAGTATTTTGTGCCACACAGTCTCCACTAGGATCCACATCTGGAGTCTCAGAGTTAGTATTGCTACAACTCGGATTGTCCAGGTATGTATCATAAGTAGGTGCTGATGTCACAGAATGCTGTTCGTCATGAGTAAACACATCAAATATGACATTGTTATAGCATGGATCAGTGATTGGTACCTCAGATACTGCGTTGGCGTCATAGACAGGAGGTGCGTCAGAATCAGTGTCGTACTTAGTCTCCTGAAGATTTGCCATGAAGATGCAGTTTGCATTGAGTTCCTCGAGGTCTTCCAAATCATCCATAATAGCCATGAAGTCATGTTCCTCAGCACTCAATTGAAGTCCAGATTGTTCCTTTTGTACCAACATGATAGCTTTCTGAAGATACGCAAGATCCTTCTTTTTCGGTTTAGTAGGACAATTCCGTGCCATGTGACCCAATCCTTGACAGTTATAACACTTAACTTGATTACCCTGATTCACATTTCCATAATTCCCAACGACTAGAGCTGCAACATTCCCATTCTGATTACCCACTGCTCTATTCCCAACATTCTGACCCATCTGATTACCCTGATTCGGACCGTCTGATTACCCATACGAAATCCAGTAGCATATCCCTGCTGATTCCCAATAACTCCAACCATTTGTCCTTGATTACCCATGTTCACACCCGGCTGTGCAATTTGCCTGTTGCGAGTGTTTGATGAAATCCTTTGGTTGTTGTTAGTTGGTGTGGAATAGCGACCTCTGAATGCTTTACCCAAGAATACAAATGCTTGTGACAAAGCTTCTTCTGGTTCCATTTCAAGATTAGTGATTCCTTGTTCCTGGTAATGTTGTTGTTCAGGTGGATAGTTTTGTTGTTGAGGGATGTATTGCTGCAAGTTGTTGTTAGTGGAAGATGATGAAGCTTGTTGTTGTGTATTCACTGAAGTTTGAGTCTTTGCAATGAGTGCCAATGGATCATGATTCTTTGCCAATCTTTCTTTCCTGACTTCATTCACTTCATTTTGGTTTTGTTTCAGAAAATCGTTGAGTTGATCAAAGTTCACTTGATGTAAGTCTTTTGTTTGGTTGACAATAGTGACATATCGTCCCCATTCTTCTGGTAGATTGTTCAAGAACTTGATGTTGCTCACGATAGTTCTGGGTGTCAACTTGTTTCTGATCAGCTCATTCATTAAAGTGCAGAACCTTCCATAGTAGGATTCAATGGATTCTCCTGGAGTAGAGGTAAACTTCTCCCAAGCAGTTAGCAGCTTGTTCTCCGTATCTTGTTGACCAATTTCAGTTCCATGACAAAGCCGTCTAACACGTTCCCACATATCGAAAGCAGTTTCACAACTGTCTACAGCAGCAAAGATGTCTCTTGGTAAACCCAGTTGGACAATATGAATTGCCATGTCATCTGCTTCGACTTGCTTCTGATCCTCTTCAGAGTATTCTGATTCTTTTTGAAGATGAAAAAATGGTGGGACGGGAGGTGTTGCATCAGCATTTCTAGGGTCTTGGACTTGTCGAGGTATGAAGGGTCCATTCTGAATGGATTTGATCATCAATTTCCCATTAGGTTTTGTCTTGATGTAACGAAGCATTCGACTTGTCCATTGAAGATAACCACCTTTTTCCAACATAGGAGGACGGTTTTCGGCACCGGCTGCATGAATGTCTTGTTGAGTTGCCATTGATGAAGGTATGTTATGATAAAGTGGATGTAGGATCGATTCAACGATAAAGGAGTTGTGTATACTAAGATATTGCCGTTTGAAGTTTTTCTGAAAGTCGTACTCGTAACCTTGGTTCTTAGGCGTAAAAAATTTCTACCAAAATTTGAAATTCACTATAAAAATCAATTCTAAGGTCGTATGAAAAATTTGAGTTATGACAATTTTGACGCCAAATTTGACCGAAAAATTTGAATTTTGGTCCAAAAATTTGAATTTTTGACCAAAATTTTCCAAGTTATACCAAAATTTGAATTTCGCGTAAAAATTGAACGTTTAGTCTCCTCAAAAATTTAAATTTTACTCAAATTTTCCTGCCATTTTTTTTTGAAAGCTTAGGCGTAGACCGAAGAAGTTACGAGTAGGATCTGGGGCTTAGGCGTAGGATTCCTTAGGCGTAGGAAATGCTTATGCGTAAGTTTAAAGTTAGGCGTAGAAAAATTATGCGTAAGATTTAGCTTATGCGTAAGAAAAATACTTAAGCGTAAAGTGTTCTACGCGTAAGTCTAAGCTTATGCGTAAGATTAGGGTTTTGCCCAAAAAATCCTTTACACTCTCACAGTGTAAAAGATATCCAAAGTCGAAGTGTTCCACAAACTTATCCAAGTGAGGGAAGCACTGAGTAATCGTTATAGCTCGAAGAATCTGCACAAAACTCTTATGCGTAGAAAAAGGTGTTGACTTTTCTTACGCGTAGAACTAGGGTTTTGACCTACGCGTAAAAAATTTCCAGTGATTCAAACAATTTCTCTTGCACAAACAGCCTAAAAAACACTCGAATAACACAAAAATGTTGACCTTTTTCGCCCAAAGTGCTTAGAAAGCTTATGAGTAGAAATGACCAATGAACCAAATACGAGCTTAAAAATGAAGAAAAACACGTAAAGCTTCGAACTTTTTGCAAAAAACTGACACTTTAGCACCAAATAAACCTTAAACCACAAGAATCTTGAATTTTTAAGTGCAAAAATTAAAGCTTTAAGCGTGAAAACTTTGATAACGAAGCTACGCGTAACACTACAAAAAAAACTTCAACCAAAACACTCCTAAACCATTGTTAGGCGATTGATACCAATTGTAGGACCTCACTTTTACACCAACCTTACGCGTACACACCTTATCACAAGATGAACACACGTAACCAAACACACGTTATGCGTATAAGATGAAGAAAGAAAAGATTAGAAAGATGGTGACTTGATGTTTATAAAACCGTGTATGTTGTGAGAGAAAGATGAACACAATAAGTTGTATATTCTAAAGAAAACACACACACACACATACACACACTCAAGCACACTCCTCAAATGACTCATTTGAGGTGTATTTATAGTACAAATACAAAATGCCCTAAAAGGCTTTCTATGGGCTTGGATTGGGTTGGATTGGACAATAACTTATACAAGGCTAGCTTGACCCAACTAAAAGCCATTTAGCTTAGCCCAATCCATGAGCCCGTTGACTATTCTAGCACGATATCTAACACACGTTACAAAGTTCCTAAATGTGAATGACCATCACTTCTAATAAAAACTATTAAGGCTAACATATGGAATAAAAAAAACACATCATGAGATAGTAAAAAGTAACAAACAAACAGTATCTAATAAATCAATTAACATCTTCACATGTGCAAAAAATAGATATGAAATTCAAATAACATATTCACATGAGATAGTCAACGCCGAAGAAAAGTTGTTAAAAACTGAATCAAATTCAATCAAAAAAAGAAATTAGAAAATCAATACCAGTCAACACCGGAGATAAACAACGCCGGAGATGACGGAGATGCGATTAATATCCAGAACTGGTTGCTATTAGAGTTTGTGTGTTTTTTTAGTGTGTGTTTATGTGTGATTGAAGGAGACAGAGAGAAAAACGGGATAAACTTTAGGGGTGTGGAAGCAAATGAAATTATTTCAGTTAGACCCCTCTGATTTTGGGGCAAAATTTACGAAAATGCCATTCCGCCCAAAATCATATTAAGATGAGATTCATTTGATCTAACGGTCCAGATCTCTTCTCGCGTTCTCACAAAAAGCCCTTCTCATTTGAAAGCTTCACTATATATATATATATATATATATATATATATATATATATATATATATATATATATAGTATAAAATATGCTCGTGCCGGTCCGTGTTGTGCTATAATCTCATATGTTCCGAGATGACCTCTTGGTTCTCAATCAATTAAGTTTTGAAAATGTTTAAAATTACCAAAACAATGACACATGTATGATGTGGTATAAAAATTAGTTTTCAAAAATTTACCAGTTGTCACAGTCATCCCGCCTAAGAAGAAACCCGTCTCGGTTTTCCTTTACTCATAGAGACAAGAAAGAGATGGGGATACTTTCGCTTTAATTCATCTTCACGTTCCCGTGTGAAATCAGGACCTCTTCTGGAGTTCCAACAAACTCTAACAATAGGAATACGACTTTGCCTAAGCCGTTTGGCTTCGCGGTCTATGATCTTGATAGGTTCCTCGATAAAATTCAATCGCTCATCGATTTGGATTTCTTCCAGAGGAATGACAGTGGCCTCATCTTCCAGACACTTCTTTAAATTGCACACGTGAAAAACGTTGTGGACACTACTAAGTTCTGGCGATAGCTCGAGTTTGTAAGCCACTCGGTCAATCCTAGCAAGGATTTTGAACGGACCAATATAACGAGGATTAAGCTTTCCTTGCTTACCGAAACGAATTACACCTTTCCATGGCAAGAGTTTCAGCATGACCTTGTCACCGACTTGGAATTCCAGAGCTTTCCTCCACTTATCGGCACAGCTTTTCTGACGATCGTGAGCAGCTTGCATTCTGCTCTTGATATGAACAATCTTCTCATTGATTTCATGAATAAGTTTGGGACCAGTAAGTTGTGAATCCCCAACTTCTGTCCAACAGATTGGTGATTGGCATTTACGACCATATAGTGCTTCATATAGTGCAGCCTTAATGCTAGCATGTTAACTGTTGTTGTAAGAAAATTTCACCAATAGTAGGTGCCTAGCATAACCATTGCCAAAATTGATGACACACGTACGCAACATGTCTTCCAACGTCTGAATGGTCTTCCACTTTGGCCATCAGTTTGGGGATGATATGTAGTACTCATATCCAGATCTGTTCCTAGGGCTCTTTGAAGTGATTGCCAGAAATTTGAAGTGAAACGACTATCACGATCAGAGATTATATAAATCGGCACTCCATGACGTGCAACGATTTCTTTCACATACAGACGAGCAAGGGTATCCATAATTGTTGGAATCGCTCCTAACACGGAAATAGAACGACATTTACGGGATTACATTATCTATCTTATTTAGCCAAACACATGGAGTAGTTATGTAATAGTGTAATAGTTATGTATGTGCTAGGCTATATATACCCCTCCGTACTTCCATGGAGGGGTGAGACTCTTTTGTGTAACTTCATATTTTCTTACTAATAAACACATAGTTTTTCCCTTCTCTCTCTAGTTTCTCTCACTAACATGAAGATGATAATCTTTCATCTTCCTAGACCTCCCGATTCACCAATTCATCCATAAAAACGATCCTACAAGTGGTATCAAGAGCCAGGTCTGATTTTTATCATGGGTTGGTTTTTGGTGATGTTATCTTGTCAAAATATTGTCTTGTAATCTGTTTTTACTTTTAAATTTTCATACGCTTTTGGGTTTAACAGCTTTTACATGTTATTTGTATTTTTTGGCCAAAAACAGTTTTAATGGTTACATAACTTTTATTACTTGTTTTTGTTCAAATACTCGTGACAGTTTTGTGGTCAAGATGGTCTTTAAATCTGGTCATGTTATCATCGTCTAAATGGGTCAAAAAGATAACCTTTCAATGCAATTTCTGGGTTTCTCAAGATTCGTCGGAATCTTTGGTCGGAAAATATTGGTCGGAAAAAGTCAACCAGGGTCAAAACCCCTTTCTTACGCCTAAGGATCTTCAGAATTGTTACGAGTAACTTGGAAAGTTACGAGTAACTTGGAAAGTTACGAGTAACTTGGAAAGGTACTCGTAAGGACCCTCTTTACGCCTGACGTTGCTTACACGTAACCTTGCTTACGCGTAGCCTTGCTTACACGTAGCCTTGTTTACGCCTAAGTAAATGTTACGAGTAAGAGACCATGGTTATGCATAAGACCATGTTTACGCGTAAGGCATGTTTACGCATAAGTTGTGTTACTCATAAGATGCTTACGCGTAAGGTTTAAGACCAAGAACATTTTTTACGCTTAAGGTTAAGAAGAAGAAGAATGTTTTTGAATACAGAAATGTTTTACGCGTAAGGTTGACTTAATGTTATGCGTAAACTTCTATATGACCACAAGACCTCAGCAATATCATTTTACCAAAACACGACCTCAGTTTATCAACCTCATCAGTCCATGTTCTTGTGCAAGACTCAACCCAACATCAACTTCAACAAATCACAACCAAACTCTATATCTCAATCCCATCTCTGATTTTCACTCTACAACTAAGACTCGACACAAACAAGGTAATTAAACAAGATCTCATATTTTATTCGTGGTTTATTATGGAACATCAAGACCTTGGAGGTCCTACACACGAATAATGATATAATCATAGATCCTTGAGAAGCTATGCTTCGTTTTTTTATCCGAACACAAATGAAAAGAAAGAAAACTAGAAAGTTATTTTCTTTAGTGGTTCGTTGAATATAAGCAAGAAAGAAAAACCAACAATCACCCTACCTGGTACCCTCTCAAAAGGATATTGATGTCGTCTATCTTGTTATCTTCATAAGCCTTAAACATCAAAAGTTATGATTTTTTTCGTAGCCTTAATATATGTGGATAAAAGAATGATGAAGGGGGAAGTGTTTGTTATGTATATGGTTGATGTGGAGAGGCGATGAGAGGCGTAATTGTTTATCCCAGATCTGAGATATGTTTTTTTCTTGGTTGGTAAGAGGATAAGAAGGATAGAGGCGGATTGTATGTGTTTTCTGGATAGGGTTTGCAAAATGATTATCACTAGGTTAGTGGTTATTTATATCATCAAACCTAGGGTTGCTTGTTGATTGGACCAAGTCTCATGTCAGGTGGACTCACGCAGGCCTGATGTAATATCTTGGGCCGAATATCTTGTAAACATCATTTGGGTTGATGAATTGAGTTATGTCAAAATATTTGGGCTGAAATATTTTCTCAAATGTAATTTTCATTACATTTAGTTAATCCTTGATATAATTTGTTTGGCGAAATAGAGTGCTATTTTTTTGGTTCATGCAAATTTTCACGAGAATACATTTTTGATAAGATCGGGAAACCATTATCAAAATAAATTAAAAACCGTTAATGAAGGCTAGTTTTGGGCATGTAACTGCAAGATGTGACTACGACGCGAATTCACTATTTTTTATTTGAGGTTGAAGTGGGATATCACGAGTGTGTGTACTTAGTATATGAGGATATCGGGGTTGGTTGGACGCATGATTCTTCGAGATCCTTGTTCGAGCTTTAACCGTTACGAATGACAAAGACTTGAGTTCTATAATTATAACTTATGTAAGGAGTTACGTTGTTGTGCTCACAGCGTATAGCTATCACTTTTAAGGAGTTACGTTGTTGTGCTCAAGTGTCACAAAAATCTGTGGATAATTCGAGAAACATTAGTTTAACCCTTTTCGATCTGGTTAATCAGCCCGGTAAGGAAAAGGGTTCTTCGTCTGACAATAGTGCAAGTTTAAGTCACAAGTTCGAGTTATTTTACTTCAGTCTCAAGTTCGTCATATTGGGTTTTCTCCATCACTAGTCACTACAAAAAGCCGTCAGAATGATAATGGGGTTGGTAAAGAGTTAGCTGAGAAGAGTATACACGAGTAGAGAAGTTTTATCAGTAGTTGATTCTCACGAGGTATTTATGGTACTTCACACTTGTTCGATTAATTGGACATATATGGTTTCGCTGTCTCCAATTCATCATCAACATACGTGGTGTATGATTCTGATTCATTAAAAACATCGGGGGGAAGAGAGTGTTGGTCGCCTCTGTTTCTTTGACTTTTTTTCGAAAACCCGTTTCCCTTCATGAATTTCTTCAATTAGTTGGAAGAAATGAGATGATATGTGGTTCAAACGTCTTAATTTAGTATTATTGTCTCAACTTTCACAGGTTATCTTGTGTAAAGTTACCTAAATATGATGGTATGATGCCTCACACACGGTCATTTTATCGAGTAGTTTTATATTCACAAGTAACTATTATTCCGATAGACCACAACAATAAGGAGGAAGTTGCTTCATTTAGTCTTTCGTGGTTTGTTTGGTGTGAAGCATCTACATATGTGAGAAGATCTTGTTGATTTCTTGCATGTTACCCCCGAACGGATTTTCCGCAATAAGACATATTTACCTTGTGTGGTTTACTGCTCATCTACAAATTCCGCTGCATACTAAAAACATCAAAAGTTAGAAGAAATGTTTACTACATCAAAGTTTCGAATCTGCTGAAGACGGTTGTCAGTTTGGGGGGAAGCTGATTCAGAAACTTCGCCAAAAAAGTGTACGGAGAAGCTGCTAAAGACATGCAGCAAGATTTGGGGGGAAGTTAATCCAATTTATGCATATTACATCATTTGCCTACAAGTGAAGAAAATAGTTCTCAAGTCGAGGTACAAGAAGAAGACAAAGAGCGTAAACTGTCATCATCCTCAGCATTTGAAGAGCTTATGAAGACTTTTCTTAATTTGTTTTATTACTTGTAGGAAATGTTGTAAGTAATCCCTTATGTCGTCCCGTTGGGGGAAGATTGTTGGAATCGCTCCTAACACGGAAATGGAACGACATTTACGGGATTACATTATCTATCTTATTTAGCCAAACACATGGACTAGTTATGTCATAGTGTAATAGTTATGTATGTGCTAGGCTATATATACCCCTCCATACTTCCATGGAGGTGTGAGACTCTTTTGTGTAACATCATCTTTTCTTACTAATAAACACATAGTTTTTCCCTTCTCTCTCTAGTTTCTCTCACTAATCTGAAGATGATAATATTTCATCTTCCTAGACCTCCCGATTCACCAATTCATCCATAAAAACGATCCTACAATAATATCCATTTCTTTGATTGGAAATAAATGAGCTGATTTAGTGAGACGATCAACGATAACCTAGCTAGCGTCATATCCGCTAGAAGTTTTCGGAAGCTTAGTGATGAAATCCATGGTTATGCGTTCCCATTTCCACTCGGGAATTTCGGGTTGAACAAGTAGACCAGAGGGTCTTTGATGCCCGACTTTAACCTTGGCACAGGTTAGGCACTTGCTAACAACTTCTTCAAATCGTAGTAAATCTTATTGGAACCAGGATGAATAGAATACTTTGACTTATGTGATTCATGCATAATCAATTCACGAATACCTCCATACCGTGGGATCCAACTTCTTTCCTTAAAACATAGGGTTCCGTCAGAACATTTCACAAGTCTATTTTCACTTTCCAACATACCATAGAGATTTTCGTAAGGTCGGTTATTTTCCTTGACGGCTTTAGCTTGAGCTGCAAGAATTTGAGCTGGTAGCGGAGAATTGATGGGCATTCCTAATTATCTAACCCTAAGCGGTTTCGCCCTCTCCTTTCGGCTTAGAGCATCAGCAACGATGTTTTCCTTACCAGGATAATAGCATATTTCACAATTGTAATCGCTCAGCAGTTCCAACCAGCGTCGCTGTCTCATGTTCAGCTCCTTCTGGTCCAAAATATGCTGAAGGCTCTTATGATCCGTATACACGGTGCACTTTGTGCCATAAAGGTAATTCCTCCAAATCCTAAATACAAACACGATAGCTCCCAACTCCAAATCATGGGTCGTGTAGTTCTTCTCATGGGTTTTGAGTTGTCGAGAGGCATTGGCGATTACCTTTTCCTTCTGCATCAATATAGCTCCCAAACCCCTATGTGAGGCATCGCAGTACACTATAAAATCTTGGCTGCCTTCAGGAAGAGCCAATATGGGTGCAATACACAATTTTTCCTTCAGAAGCTGAAATGCTTCTTCTTCATCTTTTCCCCTAGTGTACTTCGCTGTTTTCTGAGTCAATGTGGTTAAAGGCTTTGCTATCTTGGAGAAACGCTCGATAAATCTACGATACTATCCAGCAAGTCCTAAGAATTGACGTATCTCAGTCGGGGAGTGGCCCAGACTCTAATGGACTCAATCTTGGTGGGATCTACATGAATACCCTGACTATCAATCACATGACCCAGAAACTGTACGATCAAAATCCAAAATTCACACTTAGAGAATTTCGCGTAAAGCTGCTCCTCCTTGAGTAGTTTTAGAATAAGTCTCAAGTGTTCCTCGTGTTCGTCTTTGCTTTTTGAGTAAATTAGGATATCGTCTAAGAATACTATCACAAACTTATCCAAGTAGGGTTTGCACACTCGATTCATGAGGTCCATGAATACAGCTGGAGCATTGGTTAACCCAAAAGGTATATTGAAACTCATAATGCCCATAGCGAGTTCTGAAGGCGGTCTTGTTGGGTTTTTGGTTCCTTGGATCAGGAATTATTCTAAGTGTTGGAACCACGAACAGAGTTGATGAAACCATGGACAGAAGAATGAATCCACTGCTGAAGACAAACCGCGGCTAGTAGTATTGTGTAACCACGGATATTGTAATGTAACCACTGCTAGTCTTGTATAGTCGGTTTAATATTTTGTATTAGATAAATATAGAAAAGATATTTATCTTGTAGGTTACGTATTGTATTATGTAAAGGACTCCTTAGCCTATAAAAGGAGGTCCTAGGTTAGATTAGATATGTATGTTTTATATCTAAGGTCGATACACTTCAAGGTTGTAAAACCCTAATACTGGTTAGAGTATTCGTATTAATAATAATATTGAGGTGTTGAATGTTTATTGTTCTTCTTAAGATTAAGTATTAATTTCCGCGTAATACTTAATAAGTTTTTGTTTAAGTCAGTTTCTATATTAGATCGTTTGCTCAACTGGGATCAACAAGTGGTATCAGAGCTTGTGATCTAGAAACTAAAACCAAGAAGAAGCTTTGTTACGTTCTGTTTAAGTAAGTTAAGATGTCTGATGAAACACACATGGTTACTGCTTCCAAGGTGCCCATGCTCAAGCATGGAGAGTACCAAATCTGGAGAATGCGAATAAGGTAATATATTCGTATGATTGATTATGCTCTCTGGGACGTTGTGGAAAAAGGTGATACTCTTCCTAAGAAGGGTGAGGATGGCAAAGATATAGCCATTGTTAGTGAGATCGACAAGGCTAAGAGAAAGATGGAGATTAAAGCTCATAGTATTCTCTCTATGGGAATACCTAATGAATATGCTTTGGACTTTGAACAATATGAGTCTGCTAAGGAGCTCATGGATGCTATAGAAACAAGGTTTGCTGGTAACGAAGCTACCAAGAAATCAAGGAAAAATATGCTCAAGCATCAGCTTGAAAACTTCACTGCTTTGAGTGGAGAAAAACTTGATGGCACCTATAACAGACTTCAAAAGCTCATCATGGCCAACCTGAAGTCAGTGGACTACAAAGTTGCTCAAGAAGATATTAATCAAAAGTTCATCAGAAGTTTATCACCTGACTGGGCTATGCATACTGTTGTGTGGAGGAACAAGGATGACTTTGAAAAGATGACTCTGGACAATCTCTACAACAACTTGAAGGTATATGAGTCTGAGAAAAACATTGCTGGTGCATCTTCAACTAGCCAAAACATTGCTTTTATATCCACTGCTGCCTATGGAATAACCACGGCTATTGCAAACAATACCACTGTTAGTGATAATGTCAGTGATGGTGCAATTTGTTGCTTTTTCTGGCTGATTTAACTACTAGTGTTACTGTTTTGAATCAAGATCTAGATCAAATTGATCCTGATGATCTTGAAGAGATAAATCTTCAATGGCAAATGGCAATGTTGACTCTTCAAGCAAGGAAGTTTTTGAGGAGGACTGGAAGACAGGTCAAGTATAATGGTCAAAGGAGAGCTGGATTTGATAAAAGCAAGATAGAGTGCTTTAACTGCAAAAAGAAGGGGCACTTTGCTAGGGAGTGTAGAGCACCTAAGAGGATTGAAGGCATCAAGAAGACCACTGAAGAGCCTGTTCCTTCTTCAGCATTGGTGGCTCAAGATGGTATTGGTGATTACGACTGGAGTGATGAGATTGAAGAAGGACCCAATGCAACTTTTCTTGCTAGTGAAGCTTCAAAAGAGCATAACTTTGCTCTTATGGCCTAGGCTTCATCTTCTGGTTCAGATTCTGAGGTATCTAATGATTCTAAAAATTCGACTTGTTCTTTCAAATCATGTCAAGATAACCTAGAATCACAAAGAGCTATTATTGAGAGTTTGAGAAAAGAAGTAGAAAGACTGTCTCTAGATAACTTAGGTTATAGAGTTGGTCTAGAAAGTGTTGAAGAAAAGCTTAATTACTGTATTAAATGTGAGTTTGAGTATGTTGATAAAATAAATATATTAGGTGGTGAAATTGATCTTAAGGATAGAGAGATTAAGATGCTTAAAAAGAAACTAGAAGAGGCAGAAAGTGTAAAACAAGAGGCCTTGATAGAAAAAGAAAAACATGTTGTTAGGGTTGCTAAAACACAGTATGCTTCTGATCTAGTAAAGAATCCAATAGGTCAAAAATTGTTCAAGGATGGTACTGGTCTTGGTTACAATGATATGCCTCCACCACCTCTTATGAAACATGCTCCACCTATGAAAGAACTGTCATTTAGCAGTGAATTTAGTTTCAATAAACCTGTAGGTGAGACTAGCAAGATTGCATCACCTAAGATAGGTTCTGATAAGTCATTTGATGCTCCCATCATTGAAGATTGGGAATCAGATTCTGAGGAAGATAGATCTGAATCAACACAGCCTGAGAGGATAGAACCTGTTAAGAAAGTTGATTCTAAGCAAGCCAACCTTGTGCCTAGATTTGGATCTTAAATTGCTAAGAAAGTAGTAGAGTACAAGGAAGTACCTAGGGAACAGATGAAAAGATACATACCTAGGGAAACCCGAGAAACTTCAATGGACTAATTTCAAACAGATTAGGAGATGAGTTTCAATATGTTAAAAAGGCTTGTTTTGCATGTGGTAGTTTTGAGCACTTCTGAGAAAGCTGTTATAAAAGCAGACCACAAGTTTGGAATCATTGGAGGAGGGTAAATCATCAAAACTTTTCAAAGAAAACAACCCTCATCCTAACAGAACATGATTCCTAGAAGCGGTGTTAATGAGGAATGGGAATACAAAATCAAATGTCACTGCTGCACCCAAATGGGTTCCAACCACTGCTAAGCAAAGTGTAAACACGGCTAAGCAAAATCAAACCACTTCTAAGCAAAATATCACCACTGATACAAAAGAAGTTTTAAAAATTCCAAAAGGTGATAAGCTGACACAGTGGTTGGAAACCATTTTATATCTTTGTTAAGGCCTCAGCTAGTTGGCAATGGAAGCCTAAGACCAAGGTTTTACATCATGTCAAGCGTGCATCAATGGACCTAAAAAATTTGATTATGTTGATGCACAGGCAGACCAAGTCGGTATTGGCTTGGTTCCACAAAAGGAACTAATTTGTTTAATTTCGTATGTGAGGGGCAATCTACAAGATGAGCTAAAAGATAAAGGAGTTTTTGATAGTGGTTGCTCTCGGCACATGACTTGGGATGGGAGCAACATGGAAGATTTTGAAGCTTTTGATGGAGGATATGTGACATTTGGTAATGATCCAAAGGGAGGAAAGATACTTGGCAGAGGCACAATCAGAACAGGGAATTTAGACTTTGGAAAGGTCTATCTGGTACAGGGACTTAAGTATAATTTATTCAGTGTTTCACAAATGTGTGATAAGTATAATCACTTGATGATGATGATGATGATGATGATGATGATGAGGAGGAGGATGTTAGGTTGATGACTTCTGGTTGATTCCACATGCTGATTGTGGTTGATTGTGAATTTTTGAGAAATTAGGGTTTGGATTAATTGATGTGTGTGATATTTGGGATTCTTTTATAGGCAGAGCAAATGGTATTAGTGAGTAAATGAGGGGAAGGTTTCAGTGGTTGGGGAGTTAATAAGGTCTTTTGACTTTGAAAATGAATTAATACCGGAAGTTGACCATATTGACTTAACCTTTAGCACTTTGGCTATACATTGCTAAGTATATGGAACCACTTCTATGTTTTGCTAACCACTGCTAACCTTAATTCTCTTCTCTGTGTTTGGTTTATGTTTGTGATATGCAGGTATGAAGGATAGTTGTGTTCTTTGGAGCTTTTGGTTTGGAGATTATTCTTTGGACCTTTGGAGCTTTTGTGTTTTAAAAAAAAAGTATGTAATCCTTCATATTTTTGTGCGATATCACTAATTTTGACACAGATTTGCTTGTTGTATCTCTTGGTCAACTGGTTGGAGTGATATTCTGTATCCACTGCTAGTGTTTTTCAAACCACGGATAGAGGTTGTCAAACCACTGCTAGAGTATTACTGTTTCTTTGGATACTTGAGGGGCTGTTTAGTAACTTTTGTGAAACCACGTTTATATCCCCAAATCACTGATAGTTCATTTATTTGATCTTCAAATCACTTCCAAATTGGCGCTTTCCATACACCTAAACCACTTTCATTTGCTTAATTTCACAAATCCCACTTCATTCACATCATCGCTCATCATGGCAAATCAATATCCCAACTCTCATAACCTAGTTGCTAACCTAATAAAAAACAATCGATCCGAAGGTTTTCATCAAATGATTGATTTCCTTATTCACAGTCCTATTCACTTTGCCTTAACTGTCACTCCAACCATCCTTAAAGTCTACATACATCAGTTCTGGGGGAATGATAAGCTTGAGGAGGTCGATGGAGTAGAAGTTTTTAGTTATGTTGTGGATGAGAATGAAATTTTGGTTGATGAGGAGATCATTAGCAGGGTTTTGAAGTTTGATGATGCTGATGGTGTTGTTAATCTTTCAGATGCTGAGATTTTTCTTTGGTTTAGCGAGGTTAGGCTATACACACAGGGGTGATAAGGTAAAAATTTTTAAGAGTATGTTTTCACCTCAATGGAAGTTTTTGATACATACCTTGTTGATGTGTATGAGTAACAAGACCACTGGTTTTGATGACTTTCCCTCCAAGATTGCTACAGCTATTATATGTTTTTCTGAGGGGAGGAAGTTTAATTGGTCTAGGATGCTTTATGAAGGATTTGTGCAGAACATTAGGAAGAAGGGAAAATATTATTTATATCCTAGGTTTGTGCAATTGATTGTTGAGAGTCAAATTGAAGAACCTATTGAGCATTCTAGGGAATATGAAGTACATTATATGCTTCCTAAGGTGTTTGCACATATGAGGAATCAAAAGCCAAATGTTCAAATCAGAGATGTTCCTTTGTTCCCACATATACTGAATTTACTTGCTGTTCCTGAGTTTGATGAAGGTCTTGAATCCCAACCCTTAGTCCCTGAAACCACTGTTAGTGAATCTCAAACCACTGATAGTATACACCAAACCACTGTTAGTACATCAGCAACAACTGTTAATCCTATTGTGTGGACTAGGAGGAGGAAGGGCACTAAGCTACCTCAGGCTAGTGCTAGTGGTGTTGCTAATGAGGCTGTCACAGGTGGTGGAGGTGACATGATTGGAAGGGTTTCCACTACTGATACATGCTTAGATGCTGATCAGGATAGTGGAAACATCATTAAGACCCAACCTTTGGCAACTCCTAATGTGGAAAGTTCCTTGGAACTCAATACAGGTGGAGGAATCCCTAGCCAACTGGCTGACTTAGGGTGCATAGATGTTCAGGCTAGGTCTGATGCTATGTTTACTATATCTAAGGATTCACCTCTCGGAGTAGTTAACACAGCTTGAAGTGATGAGGATAGCTTGGAACATGACCATGATTTGACGGATCCTAATATAGTACGTGATGACTTTTCCAATGAACCACCTCTCAGACCAGTTAACACAGGTCGAAGTGGGGAGGATATTCTTGAACAGTTAAATGAATTGATGGCTAAGTGTACCAAGATGGAGGTAACAATATCAAGTCCTCAACAGTTGGCTGTGTTTCAAGGTAAAGAGATAAGGAGACTGAAGCATAAGATGTTTGTTTTGGAGAAGGTAAGAAGACCTGGGGTTGCTATTTTGAAGAAAATGAGGAAGTTGAAAAGAAAGGTGAACTCCTCTCCAGCTGTGAATATGGAGAATGTACCCAAATAGGGGAGGAGTGAAGGCATGAATTCAGGGGAGGCTAATGATGTGCATATAGAGAATAATGTAGATAGTAGAGATAAAGGAGATCAATTTGTAGTATTTGATAAAGATGGGAATGAAGCTGTTCTTGAAAGTTTGAAGACTGTAGTAGAAGATGAGGTGATGTAGAACATAACCACTGATAGTGTGTCTGCAACCACGGATAGTACTTTTGAAACCACTGCTACAGTTTCAGACATGGAAATTATACCCACTGCTATCATAACTACTTCCACAATTGTTACAACCATCTCTGTATCACCACACAAATCAAAAGAGGTTGAGAAAGAAGCTGCAAGTACACTGATCAATCTAAGCAAAACCTCAACTAACTCTACACCTATCATTGCACCTGTTTCATCTCTTAAATCTATTGCAAACTGTTAGGAATTAGAAATTCCAGGTTTTAAAGAGTCGGTCACCTCAAGTATATGTAATCGTTAGAAAGCTCGTAGTCGTAGTTATTTTAAGTTAAGTAGTATTTAGTTAAGTAACACCGTGGAGGACGGACGGGTCTTTACCCAGTATGCACGATCCACGGCCGATGTGTGGCGATTATGTAAGACTATAAATACTCTCTACCTCCCAAGGTAGAGAGTTGGAGCTCATAATAATATCTTTCACTTTCTCTCACTAAGTTCCCTAAACCTCTAACTTTCTCTCTCTAGAATTCCATCTATATGCTACCTTGTGTTAATGTTATGATGTGTATGTGAAAAGTTATATCTTACAATTGGTATCAAGAGCCATGGTTAGATCATATCTTGCACATCTTTGGATTTCTAGTGGTTTTAGGTGGTTTTTGAGTTTGAAAAAGTTTAGTGGTTTTGCATCATTTGGTTGATTTCTTGTGTTAAAGTTTGAATTTTGTTGGTACTTTTATGTTTAGAATCATCAAAAGTGTTTAGGTTTTCATTTGGTAAGCTTGAATCATCTTGGTTGGGTTGTTTTTGGATTGAAAAGTGAGGTTTATATGGTTTTTCAAGCTAGCGACTTAGTTCACGGAATATTTTCTTGGTAGCGACTTGCTTCACATTTTTGTAGCGACTTACGGTGTTGGAGCTAGCGAGTTAGATCTAGCGAGTTAAAGTACAAGTAGTGGATTCTCCACTACGGGTAGCGACTTGTGGTAGCGACTTGGTGAGTAGCGAGTTGCTCTTTAGCGACTTGTGTCTCTAGCGACTTGTGTAGCGAATTGCTGCCAAAATTTGGTTAGCGACTTGGTGTGTAGCGAGTTACTACTTAGCGACTTGCTTTATTGTTAGCGACTTGGGACTCTAGCGACTTAGGGGTGTAGCGAATTAAGGGTTAGCGACTTAGTGCATTAATTTCTAGCGACTTAGTGCATTATCTCCTAGCGATTTAGTATTTTATCTTCTAGAGTCTTGAGTGATTGTTTACGGTTTTCTCTTGATTCAGTAAAATCCCGTGAAAGAATCTATTTCCCGGTTTAATCATAGAGTTATAAAATCCCGTATAATCTGTTAACATGTCTACCAACGTTCCCACTCATCTCCACTTTGCCGAGGATGTTCAAGCGGTGGCTCAGATACTCGTCCACCCATGCTTGACAGAAATGACTACGACTCTTGGGCTCAACGAATTAGACTGTATTGCCTTGGAAAGGAAAATGGTGTCAACATTCTCAAATCCATTGATGAAGGACCATATCGAGTTGAGACGACTAGAGACATACTTGATACTAATGCAGATGGTACTCCTGTTTCGGAATGGACAGACCTAAGATGTATGATGAGCTTGATGATAAGGATAAAAAGAGATTTGATCAGATATCGGGCTTCAAACATTGTTCTTCAAGGTCTTCCTAAAGACATCTACAAGCCGATCAATCATAACACAGATGCTAAGGCAGTTTGGGACAATGTTAAGATGCTTCTCTCAGTTTCTGAATTAACTATGGAAGACAGAGAATCCCAACTCTATGACGAATTTGAGCATTTCAAGATGAAACCAGGTGAGAGTGTCTATGAGTACTATGTGAGATTTCATAAGTTAGTTAATGACATGAGGAACATCGGAATGACTATGCCTAACATTCAGTTGAACTCAAAATTTGTGAACAACATGAATCCCGAATGGCACAAGTTTGTTACCGTTGTGAAGCTCACTAAAGGATTGAAGAATACAAACTATGAGCAACTCTATGCCTTCCTCCTTGAGAATGAGAGACATGCTATGTTTGAAAAATTAATTCTCAATCGGTTCAAAACCAACCAGGGAGAGACAAGCTCGTCTAATGACTCTCGACTTTCTACTCAAACATAGGAATCACAACCAAAGCATCACAAGTCATACCCTTGGGTAATGGTAATCACAAACTCATTCCGGATCCTATGTACAAACAAGCGATCTGATGCTCACGTGGGAAGCTTCATTAATCAACTAGCTCTTCTCATCAGTCAAAACATGAATACTCTCCCACAAACCAACAACAACCTCAGGCGCATCTAACCCACACAATCAAGCCACTATTAAAGATGGAAGGATCGTGGTGCAACCAATTCAGGAAAGACAGTATGATCGAGGGGCGAGGTGGGCTGGGAGAGGTTATATTGGAAACCAGAATCGAGGAAGGAATGGTAACCAAGGTCAAGCTAAGCTCATCAAATGTTATAAGTGTGGTGGAGAGGGACACATTGCAAGGAACTGTACATCTCCAAAGCGCCCACGAATCTTGATTACTTGAGAGATAAGATCTTTGTGGCTCAAGCTCGAGGACAATGGTGCTACTTTGGATGAAGAGGAATTGTTGTTTCTAGCTGAGGGCAATGCCAAGACCTATGATGCAGATGTGGATGAGCGCCTATTCGGAGATAGGTCACAATCATCGAATGCCTTTCAAGTCACTGTGATGCATACGACTCGATGTGGATGATGGACCTCACGACACACAATTTTATGGCTAGCATTTCTCCAATGGTTTCTCCCAAGGTCTCTTCTTCATCACTAATTTGGGCCATCCCATGACAAGCTCATCTCGAGAGGTATTAAAACTATACGATGATGCTTGATGTGCACGATGCATGACAAAGTACAATCAGCTGAAACTATTGAATCAAATATTGAAAATATGGGTAATATCAATATTGTCCCATATGATCAATATGTGAAACAAAGTGAAAGTGAAGTTGTACCAAGTGATGCATCTTGCGATCAACAATGACTATGTTTTTGATGAATACACGCATGTGCCCTGATGATTCCATTATTTCTGAACTAAATGCCTATAAAGAGCGTGTTGCTATTTATGAACAACGTGCTAAGTTTGAGTTGACCACTCGTGGCGGAAATGGATAACCAAGTAAGTACAATAATTAGAAAAAGTAAGTTTAGAGAAGAAGTATTGAAACAAGAATTAAATTCCTTGCAAGAAAAACTTTCTAAAACATCTAAACAAAAACAAGAACTTCAAGAAAATGTGAAAATGCTTAAGCAAGAATTTAATGCAAAGGAATCAAAACTCTTGAGAGATTTTTCTAATCTGAAAACTTTGAAAAACAAACTTGAGAACAAGTTGTACATACAAGGAAACACCATTCAGATTGCTCACATGGTCACTAAACATCGAGTCTTAAGCGATAAGCATAGCATTCCCCTTGTTGAGGAACCGAATCCAGAGGTAATTAAAAGGGCTAGAAATGCTCATAAGGTGCTTTATGATGGTAATGAAATTCTTAAGCCTAGATAGAAACCTAGTTGCGTTGAGTGCACTGAGGAAGATAAGAAATCAGATGAAGTCACTAGGGAAAGGATGAACATAAAACTAGATGACCCAAAATGCAAAGAGGAAAAGATTATTATCACTCCCCATGACTACAAGAAGGAAAACTGGATTTCCTTGAACATGTTTAAGCCTCAAACATTGTTGACTCAGAACAAATTTTCGGAAAAAGGATTTAGAAAGCGAAAGTGAAAATATTGTTGAAACAAACCCCCCTTTATGGAAAATGCCTAGAAGCGTGAGTATCCTCCTAATACCCCAATGCATCTAGTTCCTAGAAAAATTGCCACTAAAAGCAAGACCTTGATTAGTCAATATGTTATATTTCAACTATTTGTTGATTTTGAGAAAACTTGCAAGAAAAGGATCACACCCAGGTATAACGAAGGAGAAAGGGGTATTGAGCAAATGAAAGAATGTTATTTAACTGAGGTCATGCCTTTCTTTAAACTTCTAAAAGATCACTTTGAGAGTCTTAAAAAGGGAATAGAAACTGATATTAAGGGAATGGAAAAGGAATTTGATGCAATGGTTGTTGAAGTTAGTGATTATGAGCGTGCACTAAAATATAATGAGATTGAGAGGAAGAACTTGCATACATTAAATGAGACTCTTATTCCTGAATGTGTTGCTCAAGATATTTTTTCACTGCTTCAAATTGCTCTATTAATGCTTCCAAATTTCATGAACTATCTGTTGCCATGAAAGTCTCCCATGATCGTGTCATTGAGCTTGACAAAACTAATTCTAAACTAAACGAGAAAATTGAACTGGATGATCACGACAATTTGGTTAAACATTTTTCTAAACTGGAAGTTGAGCATTTTAATTTACAACTAAAATATCAACATCTTAAAGAAAATGTTAAAACTTCAAATATCAAGACATCGTCAGATGCTCGAGAGTTTGATGCAGTTTTTCAAATTAACAAACGTGATGAACAGATTCAAGCTCAGTGCAACACGATCGGAAAGTTGAAAGCCCAAATCTCTCAATTAAAGGGTCAAACGAACAATATGACAGGCTCCCAAATCCCTCCTCCTTTAGATTCTCGGAATTCTCAAACTTTTCATCTTCAAAACTTAGTTGATGCCTTACAAAAGGAAAGCGAGAGTTTTCTAGAAGAAAATGAAAAAGTTAAACGACATTTTAAAGAGTTATATGATTCAATAAAAGTCACCCGTGACCAAAACAACGAAAAAATAACGTCTTTACAAAGGAAATTGAGAATCGAGAAGTGGGAAATGGGAAGCGCCACTTGTTTTCAATAAGAATGTTGTCTCAAAGTCACCCTTAGATTTGCAAATACCTGTGACAGTTAAATATATATTCCTCCTCATCTTAGGAATAATGAACATGCTTTTCATGAATATTGTGCTCACCTTAAGGATAGTCTAGAATGTCTCCGTGAGATTGTCGAAGAGGATTTCATTAACAAACCTCTTGATAGTGAAATTAGGTTTGCTTGCCTCCAGGCCAAACGATCTCAAGAGTTGCTAGAATGTGTAATTGCCACATGTCCAAAATCCTTAACCTTAGGTGCAAAAGGCAAAGCTGTGATGCCCTGTTCTATGCCTAGTGCCAAGCAGAAATCCGTTCTATGCCCGGTCTTAAGAAAGGAAACACTAATGTGCCTTCAAGTAGTTCAGATTCGAGATATGTTAGTGCTAAGAAAGTGAACTTTAGTGTGCACGCAAAAGCACAAATCACAGTCTTAAAGTATACACTAATGTGCCTTCTAGTACTTCAGATCCTTGCACATCAAGTTCAGGAATGCAAAATTTAGATCAACCAACTAATGTTCCCATTCCCTCTACGAGTAATGTCGGTGACTTTAAAGCGGCGAGGTCAAAGTCTCAAAACAATACAAGGAATGATAGGACCTTGCAAGCTAAGAATGTGCATTGGAAGAGTGTAGAAGACCAATCTAGGAACTTTAAGCTTGAGTTGAATAAAGCGAATCGTGTTGATTCTAGTATTAGCCTTAGCGTCTTGTAATTAATTCGAATTACGATACTATCTGCAAACCTTGTAATGCTGCTTGAATTCATTGCTAATCATGAATGTGGTGTGAATGCTTTGTCTAATTCTGTCAAATGCCCAGTTAAAATTGTTAATGCTAATAATCGTGCAAATAAGGCAAAAGGCAAAAACGAAGACTATTAGAAAACAGTGGAAACCCACGGGAAGAACTTTTATAAAGATAGGTTATTATTGGATACCTTTTGGCCATAAGAATAATCAGTTTTGTTCTCAACCTGCTAAGATTATGCCCACTAGAAAATGGATGCCTATTGGTAGAACTATTCCCTTAAGAAGTAAACATACTTTGAATAGGTCAAATATGACACCGACATTGCATCTATTCCCAATGATTCCATTGCTTCTACTTCGATATGGATGTTTACGATTACGATGTGGGTGTTCCATATACTGTTACTAACCAAGTGGAACCCATTCTTGCATGGGGATCCCAATTATCCGATTATCCATTTTGTCGTGTTCAAGCTGGATCGTTCAAATCGGATTCGTGGTACCGGACTCGTGTTTCCAAGCATATGATGGAGACCGGTCGCTCATGAACTTCGTGAGCAAGTTCATCGGGACCGTTAGATTTGGTAATGATCATTTCGGTGCTATTATGGGTTATGGAGATTATGTTGTTGCTGATAGTGTCATCTCGAGAGTCTACTATGTTGAAGGATTGGGTCATAATCTGTTCTCTGTTGGTCAATTATGTGACTCGATCTAGAAGTTGCCTTGAAAACATACCGCTTTGTTAGAGATCTAAATGGTAAGGAACTGTTAAAAGGAACTCGTGGGTCAAACCTTTACACCATCTCTATCGATGACATGATGAGGGCTTCTCCAATCGGCTTGTTATCAAAGGCTTCAAAAACAAAGTCATGGTTATGGCATCGTCGTCTCAATCACTTGAACTTCGGCACCATCAATGATCTTTCTAGAAAGGACTTAGTTGTAGGTTTACCTAGACTAAAGTATGAAAAGGATCATCTTTGTTCAGCATGTCAATTGGGAAAAAGCAAGAAATATGCCCATAAACCCAAACCTACTAACTCTCACGAAGTTCTTCATATGTTTCATATGGATTTATGTGGACCAATGAGGGTGCAGAATATCTTTGGGAAGAAATATGTGTTAGTTGTGGTTGATGATTACTCTAGATTCACCCGGGTCAAGTTCTTAAGGACAAAGGATGAAACTCCTGATATCATCATCAAACTCATCAAACAGTTGCAGGTTCGACTTAACAAAACCGTGAATTGTCGAGCGGACAATGGAACTGAGTATGTCAACAAACAACTTAATGAATTCTATGAAAGCGTTGGAATCAGTCATCAAAGAAGTGTTTCACGAACTCCTCAACAGAACGGTGTAGTTGAAAGACGAAATCGAACTCTGGTTGAAGCCGCTCGAACAATGATGATTTACTCAAAAGTTCCAATGTTTCTCGGGTGAAGCTATTGCCACTTGCATGCTACACACAAAATCGTTCCCGATTCACACTTGTTCATGGAAAGAAACCATATGAACTTGTCCACAACAGAAAACCTAATCTCTCTTTCCTTCGTGTGTTTGGTGCATTGTGTTATCCAACTAATGAGGGTCAAGACTTAGGGAAACTTAGGGCTAAAGTGACATTGGAGTATTTGTAGGATATGCACCAAACAAAAAGGGATACCGAATCTATAACAAAAGAACCCGAAATATCATGGAAACCATTCACGTTACGTTTGATGGGCTGACCGGTCAAATGGCTCCCGGACACTCCATTCGGGACCCGCACTTCAAGACAGTCCCATTGGTTCATCTCTTGTTCCAAACTCTACTCAAGAAACTCCATATGTACCTCCATCGGAAGATGATGTAAAGAAATTGTTTGATCCTATGTTTGATGAACTGTATGATTCAAACACTAATGAGGTGATGATTCCTGCAACAGAGGATGCTCATATTCCTGTGAATGAAGTCAATCCTTCAGCCTCAATATCTTTAAGTCAAGAAGCACTGCTGCCGATCCTTCGATCTCATCAACAAATCATCATTCTTCAAATGTACATCATGGAAATGTTTCGGGCATCAATGATGAAGTTAATCCCTTTGCTACTCCCGAGGATGCTCCATTTGAAAACATATTTGCTACTCCTGAATCATCATCGAACCATCTTCTTCGGAGACATCGACTCGCTACCTCGGTTCCTCAACAACTGCCACATGAACACCTTAGAAAATGGACTCACGATCATCCATTAGACAACATCATTGGAAATCCCTCTCGTCCTGTATCAACCCGGAAACAACTTGCAACCGATGCCTTATGGTGTTTCTTCAACTCCGTACTTTCTAAGATCGAACCAAAAGATGTTAAAACCGCCATGAATGAAGACGCGGGTTCAATGCCATGCACGAAGAAATTCATGAGTTTGATCGACTTGATGTATGGGAGTTAGTACCTGCTCAGACGTGCTATGATTATAGCACTCAAATGGATCTTCAAAGTAAAACTTGATGAGCATGGTGATGTGTTGAAGAACAAGGCTCGTTTAGTTGCTAAAGGATATCGTCCAGAGGAGGGTATAGACTTTGAAGAATCTTTTGCTCCTGTTGCTCGAATCGAGGCAATCGAATCTTTTGGCTAACGCCGCTAGTAAGAACATGGTAGTGTATCGGATGGATGTGAAGACGGCATTTACGAGCGAAGATCTTAAAGAAGTCGTACGTCCAACCTTGAAGGATTTGTGAACCAAGAGCATCCTACTCACGTTTATCGTCTGAAGAAGGCTCTTTACGGTTTAAAGCAAGCTCCAAGGGCATGGTATGATACATTGTCAAAGTTTCTTCTATCAGGATTGATAAAGGCAGTTGATCCTACATTGTTCACCAGGAAGTCAGGTTGTCAAGATACACGTCGAAGTACATCTGGAGGTGCTCAGTTTTTGGGTGATAAGCTTGTGAGCTGGTCTTCAAAGAAGCAAATGAGTACTTCTATTTCCTCAAAGAGGCTGAATACATAGCCATGTCATCTTGTTGTGCTCAAATCTTATGGATGAGATCTCAATTATCGGACTATGGCTTTGAATTCAACAAAATCCCTCTCATCTTGTGATAATAAAAGTGATATTGCTCTCTCATGCAACAACGTTCAACACTCAAGAGCAAAGCATATCGACATTCGACATCATTTCATCGGGGAACAAGTGGAAAAAGGTGTGGTGGAACTATATTTTGTGAGGTCTGAATATCGGTTAGCGGACATCTTCACCAAAGCTCTTCCAAGAGAACGTTTTGAGTTTATTCTTCCACGTCTTGGTTTGAAAAGCCTTCAACCAGAAACTCTCAAACGTCTTCAGGAGGAAGACGAGGAGTAAAGGTCTATCTTCATCTATCTCTTGTATATATCTATTCGAAAAATCAAAATACAAAATTATAAAACCTTCAAAATCCATAAAAATCACGAAAAATTTGAAAAAAAATCTTCAAAAAAATATTGTCTTTTTGTCATGCGTTTTCTCGGTTCGATAATATCTACGGTCTTTGTTTTGTCATTCAAAGAATGACACGGGACTTTAGATGTTGGTCAATTCAAAAAAAAAATTATGTTTGAGAGAAAGAGAAAAAATGGTTTATTGTCATTTTCGGCAATAACCGGTTTTAAAAAGAAAGAACAGAGCCATGTTTTACCATGTTTTCAAATTCCATGCTCAGATTCTATAACATTTATCTGCTGAAAACTAAATGCTTTGAAAAATAACTCGGTCTCTATTTTTGATAATCATCGGGACTTATCTGTCAAAATCTCTATCTCTCAATCAACAACCTATGTCATTGATTGAGGGGAGAATGATTTCAATTAAATTAAAAGTTATTTGGCATTAAATTGTTTTCAAAAGATGTACATGCATGTTTAACCAATGGAGTTTAAAATCTCAACATCGATCCTTATCGGTTAAAACGCTTTCATAATCAAGTCACAATTCTCCTTAAAAGCTTTCAAAATCAATTTAAATCTACAGAGATCACAAATCTCAAATGTTTTAATAATTGTGATCGGGGAAGAAGTTGTGATTTAAATAGGATTTAAACTGATAATTCGATAAATGGTTTCTTAAGTGATTAGCATGTTTGCCTCCCGTAAGTGACAAACGATTTCAAATTTTCCATGCACACATTGAGGGGAGCATCTATATTAAACCACAATGATTTGAAACGTGATCACTTATCTCAATGTGCAGGTTCCCTCTAGTATGTGCAAAACTCTTTTCAAATCTCGAGGCACATATTGAGGGGAGCAAAATCATGAAAACCTCATCCTTCCCCAAAATGCTTTATCTACTTGATTCGATTAGGGAAGTGATGTTGATATCTTTTAGAAAATGGTAATCAAAGAAGTTAATTCTTTCTCTTGCCTCCGTGTGCAAAACATTTTCAAATACTTGATGCACATGTTGAGGGGAGTTCTCGTTCTAAAAATATCAAAAACAATTCAGGTACAAAATGCTTTGATAATATATCACAAGTATCCGAATTGATTTTCAAATGGTTTTCAATTGGTTCCAATGGCGGATGAACAATACCAAATAGACCGACCAACTTTACTTTATGTACGGTGATATAAGGATGATAAGGTTAGGTATTGTTCCCATGATCCGCCAGAACCGGAGGGATCTACCCAGGGACAATCCACTAGTTAGTGTAGAAGTTCTTAGGTATGATGATAAAAGGAGAAAAATGAGATATGGGAAGAGTGCGGACTAAGACTGAGCTAGTCCTGGAATAAACCCAACAAGGTTCTAGTTATGAAGTCTCGGTAAGCACTGAAGGGGTTGAAGAATTAAAAGGAATTGAATGAGAATAGGGTGAAAACAAATAGCCCTCCATTTATTCAACCTTAGGGCATAAACCGGGTTCAATTCATATGCTACTGATGGTAACATCGGTATTGAAGACAAGACGTCATGGACCCTGGCGCCTGCACTTCAACTTTTCAAACCACTCAAGTTCCTCTTAAAAGGACTTGTTTCATTCTCACGGGAACCGACATTATCTATCGACTTTCTCTTAGAGATTGTTGATATTGAAGGAGGAGACCCTCTCCTTAGTCTCCGATATAGGATCCAAATATGCACAAATTGAGTCTAGAGCCACGAGATCATCAATAAATCTCATTAGGACACTTTCAATGAAGACTCTCTGTTTCACACAATGTGGAAAGAGAGATTATATCTTGAGTCCTACGCATTATCCTTGTGGTATTGCGAACATCCGAGTGATATGTAAACATACTTCACAATGAAGATGGAAAGCCTTCGAGCCAACATCTAACAAGCTCTGGTAGGTGGCATGAGAGATCTATTATCAGATCAACCATGTGACAACTGAACGAAACAAAGGCGATTCAATCTTTTGAATCAATCACGGTTCAGGTTATGGATTGACGGATACCTTTGAAAAACCGGTCTTTGTGCTTAAAAACTTTTCTTTAGCACATCGACCGTGTACTAATTTTTTTCAAACCAAAAGGTGTTTTATGATTGATAATTGATTTTCAATAAAACCTTCGTTGTATTGCAAAACAATTTCTATTGAGCAATACACGATTGTTTTTCAAATCTATTTTCATCAATCGTGGACTTAAAATTGGTTCACTCACTCCGTGTTGTCTTCTTTGAGACGTTCGGTTTGAGAACAGCTAGAGCATTGCGAAACCACTCAAGGAAATTCTTCGAATTTTACGATCACGCAGTGCATGTACTTGATCAACGAGGAACTGTGGGACGTGTACCTCAATTCAACGAAAGTGATCAAAGACACTTTCGTGCGATTTATTGCTAATTGTATGCGAGTACGCGACGTTTGCATTTGTTCGAGAATGAAGCGGTCAAACCATAGCCGCATGCTCACTTAACACATTCATCTCAAAAGAAATCATGATTAGTGCATCAATGACTCGGATATTTTCACTCCATGCTTCGCTGCTGCTGCCAATATCATGATTCAACAAAAGCTTCCGCTACTCTGATAAGAAGATATCATGATCCGAATGTGAGCATGTCGGTCCTAAAGTCACAACATCACATAATACCAACACCACAAAGGATGTCACGAGAGATTTTTTATGGCTGATAATCTCAAATGATGGCTCAAAATTATTATCACGTGGATCAGTAATAGACCTCCACTTGAAGTAACCAAACATGCAATGTGAAGAATCAATGACTACGAGCTTAGGAACAAAGGACTACATTAAGAATGCAAGAACAATTGTTAATGTCATATCTGTTTGTATTCAATGTAATTTTAGTGCATGATTGAGGTGACCTCCCTTGGGGGGAGATTGTTAGGAATTAGAAATTCCAGGTTTTAAAGAGTCGGCCACCTCAAGTATATGTAATCGTTAGAAAGCTCGTAGTCATAGTTATTTTAAGTTAAGTAGTATTTAGTTAAGTAACACCGTGGAGGACGGACGGTTCTTTACCCACTGTATGCGATCCACGCCGATGTGTGGCGTTTTTATTGTAAGACTATAAATACTCTCTACCTCCCAAGGTAGAGAGTTGGAGCTCATAATAATATCTTTCACTTTCTCTCACTAAGTTCCCTAAACCTCTAACTTTCTCTCTCTAGAATTCCATCTATATGCTACCTTGTGTTAATGTTATGATGTGTATGTGAAAAGTTATATCTTACACAAACAAACCCAAAGGTAAAAGTTTAGTTATTGGTGAGCCTTTGAAGAAGAAGGTGGCTCAATCAGATGTTGGAAAGGGTAAAGGAATTGCAGAACCAGAGTTGAAGTTTAAAAGTAGAGAAGAACAGATTGCTTATGATGCAGAGTATAAAAGAAGCATACAAGCTGAAGAGGAAGCAGCTGCAGAGAAAGAAAAGCAAGAAGAGGAGGAGGCTTCTCAGAAATGGCTAGATACATGGTATCAATCACAAAATTATCTGCAAGCTTCTAATCAAATAAAGGATGAGTATACTACTCAAGAATGGGCATTGTTAGATGATGAGGAAAGAGCTAGACTTTTGGGTGAATGGGTAAGGAAGATAAGTAAGGAAAAGAAGCAAATTCAAAGGAAGAAACCTCCTACAATTCGTGAGATGAGGAATGTATTGATGAATATTATTAAGAATTCAGGCATACATATTCCTGATAATCTTAATAAATGTTCATTTGAAAGAATTCACGAGCTTTATCTGATGTGTATGAGGATTAATAATGAAAATTTTACTCTAATGAATTCTGAAAAAGATGAAGAGTGGATTAAAGGTAATCTAAAGAGAAAATCTAAGCTTTAGGAGACATCTGGTTCTAAAAGATTGAAAGAGATTGAAGATAGTAATAAAATTATCTTTTATGAATATGAGCTTAAAGGAAGTGAAGGATGCTGGAAAATTCAAAGACTCAATAATGAAGTTTCTGAGTATAATAAATTTTCACAGATGCTTCAGTATTTTGATTGAGATGATTTGCTGAATCTTTGGGAGCTTTATAGGAATAAGTTTGGTGATGTGAAACAAGATGATTATCATGATAGAATGGTTTATCATCACTTGAAGATTCTGTTTGAACCTAATCATGATGAACCTGAATGGAAAGGACTCTGCAATGGACAAGTTATAGAATGGTTTCTATATCAAACTTGTGGAGTTCATGTTTTAACTGTATCTGGAGAAGTTATTCATATGCTTGTAGAAGGTGATTATCCTCAATTGAATAAGTATCTAGAAGTTATTGCTCAGATGGTGAAGCCTGGTGGTATAAAGATGTTGATGCCCTATGATGGTCAAGCTTACAATTTGTTGTTGAAGTATGAGAAAATTCTTAAATCTAGTAAGCGTTTGGCTACATCCTCCAATTCAGATGTTTTGAACTTAAAGGAAACTTGAGAATTCTATTTGAATGTATCAAGTTTAGGGGAGGATTGTTGGGTTTTTGGTTCCTTGGATCAGGAATTATTCTAAGTGTTGGAACCACGGACAGAGTTGATGAAACCACGGACAGAAGAATGAATCCACTGCTGAAGACAAATCGCGGCTAGTAGTATTGTGTAACCATGGATATTGTAATGTAACCACTGCTAGTCTTGTATACTCGGTTTAATATTTTGTATTAGATAAATATAGAAAAGATATTTATCTTGTAGGTTACGTATTGTATTATGTAAAGGACTCCTTAGCCTATAAAAGGAGGTCCTAGGTTAGATTAGATATGTATGTTTTATATCTAAGGTCGATACACTTCAAGGTTGTAAAACCCTGATACTGGTTAGAGTATTCGTATTAATAATAATATTGAGGTGTTGAATGTTTATTGTTCTTCTTAAGATTAAGTATTAAATTCCGCGTAATACTTAATAAGTTTTTGTTTAAGTCAGTTTCTATATTAGATCGTTTGCTCAACTGGGATCAACAGGTCTTCGGTATGTCTTCTTCTCGAACTCGAAGCTGATGATAGCTGGATCTTAGATCGATTTTCGAGAACACACTCGATCCTTGAAGTTGATCGAAAAGATCATCGATCCTAGGTAGAGGGTATTTATTTTTCACCATTAGCTTGTTCAGCTCTCTGTAGTCAATGCACATACGGAAGGATCCATCCTTCTTCTTAACAAACAAGACTGGAGCTCCCCAGGGTGAGGAACTTGGTCTAATGAATCCCTTGTCAGCTAATTTGGAAAATTGCTTCGATAGTTCTTCCAACTCTGAAGGGGCTAATCGATATGGTGCCAGTGCCACGGGTGCAGCTCCTGGCACTAAATTGATTTGAAATTCGACTTGTCTAACCGGTGGTATCCCAGGCAAGTCTTCAAGAAATACTTTGGAAAATACCGAACAACCGGTATGTCTATTAACCGTTTCCCTTCTTCTTCCTTGTTGTTCTTCTTCTCAACTTGGGCCAGGAAAATAAAGCTTCCTTTCTCTAGGTATTTCTGAGCCTTGGTGCAGGAGATGATATTTAATCTGGATGAATTTCCTCGGGTACTACCGTCTCTGTGTATAGTCAAGATCTCATACGTACGATCTTTTCTTCATAGAGAATAGCAGCACGATACTTAGATAGCCAATCCATGCCAATAATGACGTCGAGACTACTTAAGGGAACTGGCATGAGGTCGATGTTGAATGGGTGATCGAGAAGGTTCAGGGTACAACCTCTGATTATGGTGTTCACCCTCTCTATGTTACCATTGGCTAACTCGATATCATATGAAAACTCCAGGGCAATAGGAATCTTATCAAGTAAGGGATAAATGTAGTGGACACAAAACTTCTATCGGCACCAGTATCAAATAGAACATGAGCATAACGGTTATTGAGAATGAACGTACCCGTAACAACAGTCAGGTCCTCCTTGATTCCCTTTCCTTTCACCACATATGCTCTTCTACGAGGCTCCCCAGTATTACTCTGCTGATTCCCGGTACCTGGTTTCCATGGTTTTCTCCTGCTCCACGATTCGCTTGGTTTCATCTATTCCTTTGGTTTCCACGATTTCCTGGTTCTTGACACTCATTCCTATAGTGTCCCTTCTTTCCACACCCTAAACAAGTAACATTATCTTTACAATCTTGTCCAGGGGTTGCTTGAACCATTGCAAGAGTCTTGGATTTACAATCCTTGGCTAGGTGTCCAACCTTGGAGCATGAGCGTCACACCACGGTACACGGTCCATAATGATGGAGCTTACAATGATTAAAGTGGGGTTGATTTCCAGCATAACTCTTCTTTTCTCTAGACCCCATAGCATAAGCTTTAGCAGTCTCCTATCGCTTGTTAGGATACTTACTCTTCGAATGATCCTCCCACTTTCTTTTATTGTCGACCCCACTCCCCACGTTGTAGCGGATAACCGAATCCATCAAGCTATGAGGTAAAGTAATGGTTTCATTAAGATCAGTTGGTTTAGAAGAAAGCACATCATTCTTAGTCGAAGGTGGAAGTCCATCAGTATAACTCTCTATCTTAAGTGCTTCAGTGTGAACCATCTCAGGACATAACGGTACCAATTCGTGAAAACGACGAGTGTAAGTTGGCATGTCAGTGCCCTTCACCTTATGATTCCAGAATTCAATTTCCAACTTCTTCACTTCATTTCGAGGACAATAATTCTCAATTAGTTTTGCCTTAAACTCTTCTCAAGGCATAGCACAAGCCACATCAATCCCGACAGATTTGAGGTAGTTGTTCCACCAAGTTAATGCCTCATCCTTCAGTGTGAACGAAGCAAACTTCACCTTTGATTCTTCCTCACAGTTACAAACCTTAAACAAAGATTCCATCTTTTCTAACCAACATGTCAGCACAACAATGCCCTCAGTACCGCTAGAATCTGTGGGCATACAGCTTCCGAACTCTTTATAAGTACAACCGCGGTTACTACCATTTGGCCTAGGAGTTCGCACTGCAGTATTTAGATGGTTTGGATCATCCAGAATCTCAGCTACACGCTGAGCTACCAGTTGATCGATCAAAGCTTGATCAGTAACAATAGTAGGTGGAGTAGGAATTTCGACATTCGGATTTTCACCAATAGGGTTGTCATTTGGGTTATCGACATAGGGATTGCTAGAATTTTGAACTGGAAGTCAACAACGACGACCTGCAGTTGCAGTAGCAGTGACTGTTGTGGCTCGCGCGTTCCTGGTTGCCCTACGCGTTTGAGCCATTGATCTGAATCATATAAAAGAAATGAGAACATTGAGATCAGAATAGAGAAGTACATCACACGAGAATAGGGATAAATAAAGTGAACACAATATTACATTAAAACCACAATGATCATCGAAACATAATTCATACTACAATCATAAATCCAACATAACATCTCATTAAAACTCAAAACAAGGTTTCTCAAATACAAGCCATATAATGGTGGGAAGTGATGATAGTAACGATAACGAGGAAATACGAAAATACATATAGGTAAGGAGTGGTACAAAAACACTAGACAAATAATACTACTCAAGCCCCAAAGCGAAGCTCTCTAAAAGCACACTCTAGGTCATCCAATCGCCTCCTCATAGCAGACATCTCCACATTATCCTCATATCTCTTCCTCATAAGGTATGCGTTCTGAGAATCTGTCTCAGACTGACGCCTCCACATCACCTGATCATACTCTCTCGTTGTCTGAATGGATTGATCTGCTGCTCTCACCCGATCATCCATCCTCTGTAGGTCTCTCTTCATGGCAGCGGACCTCCCCATCAACTCACTAATGTCGCTCTCAATCTTCCCCAGTTGCTCCGCTGTCACCCCCACTAACTGCTCTGTTATGCTCTCAAGAGCCTCCTCGTGCATCCCGAAATGGGTCGCCATTGCGCCTAGGTGCTCAATGGTAGGACCAGCAGTGGGAGAGTCCGGATCAACCCAATCTACCTCTGACGCTGGGGAAACAGGCCCTATCATAGGCTCATCAACATCATCCTCCAAATCATACTCCTCCAAATCCCCTAAAATCCCCTGAGGCTTAGGCTCGTCCTCCTCCTGAGGCTCAAGCTCTATATCCTCCTGAGGCTCAGGCTCCACATCCTCTTGTGGCTCAGCCTCAGGGTCATCCTCCTCGTAAGACTCATCTCCCGGGTCTTCCTCCTCCTGAGGGTCTTCCTGGGTCTTCCTCCTCCTGAGGGTCTCCTTCTTCATAAGACATAAGTAGTCGATGCCTTCGAACAGGCAGAGAGTCAGGAGATGAAGGTGGTCACGAATCACAAGGTGCAGAAGATGATGCACTCGGTATCTGAAATGAAGAGGTAGAGGGTGTAAGGGACAGAGGAGAGTGAGCAGTAACGCGGAAAGAAAGTAAGGTAGGTGAACGTACGGATATGAGTGCAGTGCGGCAAAGTATCAAAGTGTGAGGTGTAGCAGTCTGCCACACAGAGATAGGAGGTGATCGTGCGGGTGAACGCACAATGAGTGAAGTAGGAGAGCCAAGAATACATGAAGAGGAGCCCGAAGCAGTCCCATGCATCACTGGTGGTGCATGACTCGCCATGACATATGGGTCTTTCGGGTCCTTCCCCGGCAGAGGTAATGCTGGTCGAGAGCCAGAGAGAAAGATGTCTTTAGTGATATCGAAGGAAGGCATAGCTGTGACAATGGTGTTTTTAACAAGGTCAGTGCATACATAATATCCCAAATGAATCGCAGTTTCCAAACATATAAAATTTCCCAAGTAAAATCATATCATGACCATAATAAAAGTAATAGCAATTTAATACCACATCAATTTTAACTCGTAAACCTTTAGGATTCAGCTTGGCAGGTAGGTACGTCGCGGTCTTTGGATCAATTTTCAAAAATGGTTATAGTCTAGGTTTTGATAAGTACCCAGTTCTCTATAACCTTGAGCTCTGATACCAATCTGTAACACCCCCAAAATATGCTCAGCGGAAGACTTTACTAACTTTTGGGTGCTACGAAATTGGTACATAACACAAGCATAGCGAACAAAGTATACTTAATTCATAACTTGAAAACATAGTCATTGAAAAGTACGGAAGTAAGCCCATTAAAAATAGTTTAAGAAAACGGTCCCCAATTAACATCAGAGTGAAATGTATCCAAGACCATGCCATCACCGCCAAGCGCCTCCCCAAAGGTTACCAAAGCTTTTACATCAATTACCTGAGAAAAACATGCTAAAAGGTCAGCATAAATCTGGTAAGTTCATAGGTTTAAATGAAATATGAAGTATTTGGACCATATGGCAAATTCACTTATTACGCAGCATAAGTCACAACATGCAAGTAACCCTTACATGAAAATCACATTCCAAAACCAAGATGTTATACGTCATGGCAAGTGATTGTATCTAAAGTCCATGTGCCACCCTGGAAAGTTGGGCAACCAAGTCCAGACGGGGTGGTCAACGATAGATCTATCTATAACATTAAGCAATGACCTAATAGTGGCAAGTTCAAGATAGGCTATACCCTAGCCTAGACTACGTAATAAGTGCAAGAAAAGCAATTTCATAAGTTGTCCTATCAAAGGGTTTTACATTTTTTCTCACCCCAAGATTCAGTAAAGCAAAATTATAAATAAAAGTGGGGCTATGAAACTCACCTCAGCAAAGAAATGCAAAAACAATCACTCTAAAGGAGAATAGCACAACAGCAACGAGAATATCACATCACAGCGGACTCGACACAACCTAATAATAACAAAAAGACGTGACTCAGTATCGATCCTCACGAAGTAGCCAATAATAAAGTCGTACGAAGCGTAAATATTCTTGCAAGTTGAAGTAACACGATAGAATGGAACACTTGGCCTTGTCGCTTGTGGAACGAGGACTTAAATAATGCACGCAAATACCAAGATTACACGAAGTTCGACCTATTCGACAACCAACTCAACGCAAACTCACGCGACTATAACAAACAAGGATATGTGCGTCATATATGTCACAAAGTGGTTGGGTCTAATAGATTAAACTAAGTGTTAATAAAGTGCTCGAATGATTCGTCAAGTCTTATTAAGTTCGTCAACTAAATAAGATTGGCGTTCCCTTTGTCTCGTTTATTAATTCAAAGTTAATCTTGAAGGGTTGAACGTAACGATCTTAGGATGGGTTCTAATTAATAACCTTCGCTTCGCATACTTATCAGGCCCTTATTGGATTCGTCAATCCAATAAGTCCAAATAACTATTTTGGTAGAACTTTATTAACGTTAACCAATCCGCAATCCAATTCAAATTAAGCTTCTTATAGAGAAATCCTAGGTATCGTGTCTCGAAATGTATTACCTTTTCGTTACTCATTATTTCTATTTTAAGAAAAGCATTTACTTTATCAAACTCATACAATTAAACTATAGTTTAATTGTATTGTTCAATATTCATTGTTTCCAAAACGTAGTACATTTAACTCATTCGACCTATCATTTCGAGTCAACCCTTCTCGAGTCAATGCTAATTGACTCGAGCCCATCTAAACTCAAGTCCGTTTCCCAAGTCAAGTATCTATTTCGGGTCATAGTCTAATAGTAATATAGTCCACATTGTCCACATACTCATATATTCCATATCGGCTACTCGCGGCCAATCTGAACCATGAGGTTTCGGATGACTCGCGAAGTGCTCAAATCATCACGACTCAGTTCCACGACATTATCATAACGGCATACACATTTATTATTATTAGTATTATTATTATCTTTTCCTTTTTATTATTCATATTGAATAATTTTTAGTCTAATTATATCAAAAGATTGACCGAAGTCAACCAAACCATTCAGATACCAAATCTGCCTCAATAGCCGAGACCATAGGGTCTCGGTTTCGATGAACCCTTTTCGTGTGATAACCGCCTTGACGAGGTTACCCTCGGCTGTGTATACCTTAACACAAGCCATGCCGTGACACATGTGTGTCCCGGTCTCAAAACCAAATCAAGATACAAACCCAAAAATACCACAGCCGCATCACCACTCGAGGGTGGTGGTGGCGATAGTTAGACAACCGCAGCCAAAAAGGCAACAAGAAACATCACCACCAATAAAGATTAACCCAATGAGACCTTTAAGCCTCAAAAACACCAACAACAACATCACACCGAGGCACGGTAACCTCGGTTACCGTGTCGGCTACTCGAACAAGCAACCAACACACCACCGCCGAACGGTGTACGGCCCAAAATAACACCACAAATATCAAGACTCATTTTTTCCACAAGGACCCAAGCAAAACACCATGAAAATCATGGCTAACAACCATAAAAACACAAAACGAGCATGGGTCAACGCGTGGGGAGTCACGGTAGCACATGCATGATAAAAACCCAAAAAGGTTCGAATCTAAAAACTCAGATCTAGGGCGCGTCGGTGAGAGATACCGTGCGTGCCCTATGTCAAAATGATCACCTTCTCACGATCTATCATATGGTATATCCGGTGTAAAACTCCGGTGGCGGGTGGCCGGAGAAGACGTCGGTTGAGTAAACCGGTCCCCAGAATTTAGAGAGAGGAGAGAGAGAGAGAGAAATATGTGTGAAAAAGTGAGAGTGTGTGTGTGGGGGGGGTTTATACCCCAGGAGGGATCAAAGGTGACAAAATCCAAAAATAAGGGTGCGTTTGGTATTATTTGCGAGGGGCCAGTTGCGCCTTTTTCCCAAACTTCCACGAAAACGCTTCTCGAGCTCGTTTTGACCCTCAAACGTTGTCGAAAACTTACGAAAGTTACGCCGTTAGTCTTAAAATTGTTTTTCCATTCAAAATGACTATAAATGCGACTATTCTTGATAAGATGATATATATATATATATATATATATATATATATATATATATATATATATATATATATATATATATATATATATATATATATATATATATATATATACAGGCATGTGGCGATACATACAATTACAATATTCAGTGCAAAAATTTTTTTAGATCTATATTTTACAATACAATAGATATACGGACGACGATAATTTTCGTTTTGAATACTGTTATGCAATAACAAAAATTTTCATATAAAAATTGTAGATTATCCATGTGATGTGGTGACAATAATGAGTTGGTAGTAGGTATATTGTAAAGGTATGAGATAAAATTAGTTGACAATAGCCCGTAGTCATAAGTTATCATTAAATAATAACACCATAGCGACTTTTAAAAATCACTTATATTATACTAAGAAAATTAATTCTCAAAAATAATGTTTGTTAAATATGTCCCACATAGATGGATGAAACAAGTAAAACATTACTTATAAAGATAAAGTAAAAATAAATATTCAATAAATCATGTGTGTTACTTAAAAGAGTATAATTATTAATATTCATATATATATATATATATATATATATATATATATATATATATATATATAATTAGCACTTAGCACTTAGCACCTTTGCTTTGAAAAAACCGTCCGATTTTTATAAAACAAAGTTTTTAGTTTTTACGGTAAGTTTTATTAAAAAAAATTCCAAAAGGCGCATATGTTGATTCTCGAGGTACTCTTGCGATTTAATAATATTTTTTGAACATTTTATTTTAGTATGCATTTTTAAACTCTATTGATTAAACAATATCGTTTTCGGACGACTTTTATGGGCTAGCCGAACCGGTGGTGACTACGGTTCCCGGTTGAAACCATTGGCCCGGTCCGTTTTTTAAAACCATATGTACCATGAACTTGTTTACGTATAAATTGCATGAAGATTTGTGTGTTTTATTTGTTTGTACAATATGTATAATAACAAGTACTTTTCATATTAGGGGTGTTTTAAAAATAACATTTATTAGGTATTTATTGTCATGGACGTTTTTTTCCTTATATTAAATTACTTTGTATTTTTTTATTTAATTTTTTTAAAAACATATCTAAAAAAAGTGCTTTAAAGTGTTGCAACAAATGCTATTATAGATGTATTTATTAAAATTTTCCATTATTAGCAAACGTTGAATCTTAATTTTTTAAGCCTTCCTTTTTAGGAATGTCCCAAATGCTTTATAATATAGTATAAATATGTGTAAATGTGTATAATCATATAATTAGGACTTTGCACCTTTGCATCATTTGCTTTGAAAAAACCGTCAGATTTTTATAAAACAAAGTTTTTAGTTTTTACGGTAAGTTTTATTAAAAAATTCCAAAAGGCGCATATGTTGATTCTCGAGGTACTCTTTCGATTTAATAATATTTTTTGAACATTTTATTTTATTATGCATTTTTAAACTCTATTGATTTAACAATATCGTTTTCGGACGACTTTTATGGGCTAGCCGAACCGGTGGTGACTCCGGTTCCCGGTTGAACCCATTGGCCCGGTCCGTTTTTTAAAACCATATGTACCATGAACTTGTTTACGTATAAATTGCATGAAGATTTGTGTGTTTTATTAGTTTGTACAATATGTATAATAACAAGTACTTTTCATATTAGGGGTGTTTTAAAAATAACATTTATTAGGTATTTATTGTCATGGACGTTTTTTTTCTTATATTAAATTACTTTGTATTTTTTTATTTAATTTTTTTTAAAAACATATCTAAAAAAAGTGCTTTAAAGTGTTGCAACAAATGCTATTATAGATGTACTTATTAAAATTTGCCATTATTAGCAAGTGTTGAATCTTAATTTTTTAAGCATTCCTTTTTAGGAATGTCCCAAATGCTTTATAATATAGTATATATATATATATATATATATATATATATATATATATATATATATATATATATATATATATATATATATATATATATATATATATATATATATATATATATATATATATATATATCAAGGCTGTCAAGATCGCGTGTAAACTCGTAGGATCGTACGAGTTTACGTGTTCACTAGCTAAAACCGTGTAGGATCGTGGTAGGATCGCATATGTGGTAGGATCGTAGGATAGCACGTAAGATCGTAGGATCGTCACGCAATCCGAGTCACCTTTTTTTTTTTTTTTTTACTTTTTCTATTTTTTTAGTCCATCTCATTTGCTTAGACCAAAAAACAAACGTGTATTTTACTAATGTCTAATAAGTAAACTATTGTTGTTTCATTTTCTAAATAGATTATATTTTATACCTAGTTTTCTACTTTTCTAAATTACTTTACTTCATTGCGGTTAAACTAATCAAAGGGTATGTTTTGGAATGCCACTAATGAAATATTTGTTTCCTTGAAATCATGTAGATAACTCGTATGTTTTGAGACATTTAAGACTCATGTTATGTAATATTATTCCGCTAAATCGTTAATTTAACAATTGAAACTTGATTTTTTTATGTTTTATTATTACCTTGGTGTTTGAAATTTGAACTTTGTCATTTTCAAAAGGATATTATATGAATTTATCTTTGATGTTGAGTAGAAAAGTAAAACAGTTTGACTCGTTTATCATTTGTTTAGAAACTATGACAAATTGGTAAGATCGTAGGATCGCGATCCGATCCTACGATCTCGATCTTGCAAAGACAAAAACGATCTCACGCGGGATCGCGATCTTGAAAGCCTTGATATATATATATATAAATATATATATATATATATATAGGGTATGGTTAAAATGAAAAGTTTCTTATAATGAAAAGAATGAGAAGGCATGTGGAGGTGACATGTGTCACTTTTGCCACATCACCATGCCATGTCATGTGACATGTGTCACCCCCCACCCACCCCCTCCCCCAAAAAAAAAATTTTTTTTGGGCAAATTTTTTTTTGTTGCCAAAATTTATTACTGCATCACAGTTATAAAAATACTGCATCACAATCATAATTGTGATGCAGTAATTTATAACCTTAATGCACTAAAATCATGATTATGATGCAATAAATTTATAACCGTGATGCAATAACTTATAACCTTAATGCACTAATAAGTTTTGGTGCATCTTGATTATAAGTTACTGCATCATAGTTAATAGTTCAGTGCATCAACTATGATGCACTAAAATCAAGGTTATGACCTTAAATGCACTAAAATCATGATTGTGATGCAAGAACTTTATAAATGTGATGCGATAATTTATAACCTTAATGCACTAAAATCATAATTATGACGCAGTAACTTATAACCTTAATGCATTAATAAGTTTTGGTGCATCTTTATTATAAGTTACCGCATCATAGTTAATAGTTAAGTGCATCAACTATGATGCACTAAAATCAAGGTTATAACATTAATGCACTAAAATCATGATTTTGATGCAGTAACTTTATAACTGTGATGCAGTAATTTATAACCTTAATGCACTAAAATCATAATTGTGATGCAGTAACTTTATAACTGTGATGCAGTAAAAAAATTTGCCCAAATTTTATTTTTTCTTCAGGGGGGGATGGGGGGGTGGGGGGGGGGTATGGTGTTGTGGCATGATGATGTGGCAAAGGTGACACATGACTTCTCATTCTTTTCATTATAAGAAACTTTTCATAATAACCCAAGCCTATATATCTATACATTATATATAAGAGGAGGCATGCCACATATAATGCCACTTGGCATGTCATAATTCCATGTCATTTTTTTAATGACATGTGGCATTTTTTTTTAAATTTATGTTCAATTTTAATTTTAATAATTCGGATTAAGAAAATTATTGTAAAAAATTACATAGCAAGATTCGAACCCATGATTTGGTGGTTCATCAATAAGTAAGTTTTCCACTAGATTAACTTAATTTTTGAGTTATATCCTTCAAAATTAAATATATAATATTTACCAAGTATTAATGATACCTTAATAACTATAAAACCTATCCATGACATTTTCTAGGGCTTTTGTTTCACTGATAAAGGTACGTCTCTTCTCCCTCCAAACCCTGAGGTATGTCTTCTTTGGACTTATCTAACGATTTTTTTGAGTTCATTTATTAGGTTTGTACACGTAAATTTTAAAACCACCGTTCAGGGTACATCCACACACTATATACGAAAATGTTAGGGTTTGCGCTTTTCTGTTGTTACTAATTGCTTTTCATCTTTTAATTTGCAGGGCATGATTATAGCTCCACAAATATATATGCCTACTCTATGTAACTCACAGATAAGGCTGCACTTTTCTTTTCTTCCATTATTCAAGCCTCAATTCTTCTACCAGTCACATGTATCATTTGAATGAACTTCGTATGATTACTGATGCCTCAATTTACATTTTTTTATAAGGGGTGATATCTTGGTATTTGTATGTGTTTCTGTTGGTATTTGCAAGGTTTAGAAGCAGAAGGGTTTGTGACTAAACAATACCTCCAGCAGTCTCAAGACCGAGGGACAATGGAGTAATATCCAAAAGAAGCAAACCTTCTCATTGCCCTCACCACTCAAGATAGCTTCTTGGACAGCAGCACCGTAGGAAACAACCTCATCTGGGTTGATGCTCTTGCAGAGCTCCTTTCCATTGAAAAAGTCTTGAAGAAGCTGTTGAACCTTGGGAATACGGGTGGAACTACCAACAAGAACAACATCATGGATTGAGCTCTTGTCCATCTTGGCATCTCTCAAACACTTCTCAACTGGCTCCATATAGTTTCTGAACAAGTCCATGTTCAGTTCCTCAAATCTGGCACGAGTAATGGTGGAGTAGAAGTCAAAACCTTCGTATAAAGAATCGATTTCAATGGTGGTTTGAGCAGTTGATGAGATGGTTCTCTTTGCTCTTTCACAAGATGTCCTCAACCTTCTAAGGGCTTTGGGGTTACCAGTGATGTCCTTCTTGTGTTTTCTCTCTCAACTCTTCATATGATTCTGAAACTCAAAGCATTATTAAACAAAATGAAGCAATACAATATTCGACCAATGGCTGACATAGTCATCAAACATCATATTAGGACTACCAAAAGACATGGCGGAATGTATAACCGCATGATGGGATACCACTACCATGGGATGATCACACTGTGACATCTGGTAAAAATCTTAGTTCAGGGTATTTGCATGCTTATAATTTGTGTTTCAGTGTCATAAGAAGCTTTTGTTGATGCTTTATCCAAGCTTTGATCCTTTTCCAAACATACTTTAATTGGGTCGGGCTGTGAAAAAGTTGCTATGAAAGTTGTTGCACAAACTATTAGTCCTGTCATGTAAGATGTTTGTTATCTCTTTTTATGGGAATTATGCATAGACACTTGAAGACTGAGAATTTTTTCTTTCCGAAAAAGGGTTTCGAGTATTTAGTTATTCTCAAGCAATGAAAAAAGTCAAGTTATATGTTTTAACATGATGTTTTTGAGAATTAATGACCTCCAAATAATCTATTTTTGAGTATTTTGAACGGAGGCTATTAGCAACCATCGTTTGGTAACAATGCGTTTGTTAGTCGGTTTTATTCTCACTGTTTTTCCACTATGGAATAAGTCTGTATCGAAATATGCTATAATGGCAAACTAGTAATGCAGTAATATGTTTAATCAACGGGTTTCATTTGTTCATTAACATCATTGCAAAAACAGAAAATTTATCTATATATTAACATCAATTTGTTTCATTGATCCACATGACTATGAATAAGAGCTGATGGGCCTCCCGATGCTAAAAAGAAATTGCAAATTTGTATGAAAATACTACCTGATCGAGTTTTCTTTATAATTATCGTTTTAATCAATGACGATTTGTTTGTAGTCGATACTTCAAGATGTTAATCGACATTAAAGATCCATTCTTAAAGTTTTGGATGCTTCTATAATAGAAAAGATATCAGTCTTTGATGTTCATCGGGCGGTACATCATCAATGACTTGCATATGTGCGTGTCTCTTTATAGTGGCGTTTCTTTCATGTTAAGTTACTATCTTGTTTCAGGTTGCTCATCTTTTTCATGACCATCAAGATAAATATTCTGATTATTGTGTCTTGAAGTCATATAAAGTGTTATTTGGTTTGTAGCTAAACTGCTTCTGATTCTGATTATGTTATTTGGTCTGTAGCTAAACTGCTTCTGATTCTGATTATCTTATTGTTTAGGGTCAGTAAGTAGAATCTTACCATCTATATGAAATTTAATTAGTCACGAGAAAGATATAATTACTAATTTACCCTGCACCCTTTTCACTCAGTATAAATACCTTCACTTATAACTAATAGTAGAAAGTGCATGCCCTTTTTGAATCATTTTATATTAGGTACCTAAATAACTTCAACTATCAACCACTCAAACTATTGATTATATTACAACTAATAATCTGACCTACTATGTTTATTCTGTATGCAAAATTTCTTTTTTGATGGTTTAACTTATAGCTTTCAGTGAACTGTTCTTTGCATTACTGTGTCCTAACTAAAATGTGTAAACAAACTGGCAGATAGGAATAACAAGAGTTTTTCTTAGAGCTGGTCAGATGGCTGAATTAGATGCACGGAAAGCTCAAAAGCTTAGCAATGCAGCCAAGATAATTCAAAGACGGATAAGAACTCACATTGCTAGGAGACGTTATCTTGCTTTGAGGAAGTCTCCTGTTGTCTAGCAATATTTCTGTAGAGGTTACCTTTTTAGAAACCTTTGCCACATGAAATGATTACTTTGCTTATTGCCACATATCTAGGTGGCAAGATAGGGTGTTACAAACTGATTATTGGTGTTCAGATATGGAGTTTCTATTGCTTATTTACAAAAGAAAGGCTTATTAGCTTAAAGTTGTAGCAAAACACAATATAACATATAGTGTTTGGATAAATATCTAAATGTCTTCAAATAAGATGTAAGTTTTTTTAAGAATTCATACAATAATATCTTCCTAATCTCAGTCAAATTGTTTGTAGTGTTAATAGAAAGTGGAGCTTCGTATACTAATAAACTTGAAGAAGAACTCCAGAAACATGATGCCTTCATTGAGGTATGCTACTTTCCTGATCTTGAGAACACAAAACCACAATGCTGAATAACTTGAAATTTCTTATTGCGTGTGGTTAAACACATTTTCACATGTTGTATGAAGATAATGAGAAGATTTTTGAGTGGTGAACATATAAGGCATCCTCAATCAAAGTAAACATGAGCGGAATGCACTATATGGAATAATGGTTATGCAGGTAAATATCTAACGTTAGTTCACTTAGGGGCAGTTGGTCAGTCATATCAAGCTCTACTCTACTACCTAATGATAATTTCTACCTTTGTATCTAGGCATGAAGGATGCATAGCGAAAGCATGACAACTTATTGATAAAACTTTAGTTGAATCAAAAAATCCATTCGAAGTTATAAGAGCAATCGAAATGGGGTTGTTAGGCAATGAGGGTGCATTGCCGACACCTAAGCAGCACACATTTTTCACAGAAGATAAATCACTTGGTCCTGATTTCTATTCAAGCTTCTATCCAAAAAGTTCAACCAATGATTTAACTGTGACGGAGATAGTTGCTCGATAAAAAACACAAGCAAAACTGTTTGCTTATCATTTTCGTATTAATTTAGAAGTGCAAGCCTATGGCTGTGTTTGGCGACAAACTTTTTGAAGCTTTTAGCAGTGTTTACCATTTAGAATACAATAATTCCCTGAGCTCTGACATTTATCATTTGATGAACTTTATGGAATGACATGGGCCGAGCTTTTTAGATGGTTGAATATAATAATGTAGAGAAATCAGTGGTGATTGCAATTAGTTCTTGCTGGGTAAGATCAATTTTAGTTCCTATGTTTAGAAGTTAGAAGTATCTGCAATTATATCATATGTTTTTGTTATTTCTTTTGTTTCAAGTGTCATTTATTGCTATGTATAGGAAAGAGGACTAGAGGAGTTCCAAAGGATGTTTGAGGACCAAGAACAGTGTGACACAGATAATTACTGTGATTAAACCAACATGACTCACTGTGATCGAAACTTGCTGGTCGTTATCCTTTAAATGGATGTTACTCGGTAAGCTTCTTCCACTATTTACTTAAATCGGAATAATCTAAATCAAACCAGAGCACTTAGATTAATTTTAAGTCCCAATTGTCATTGTAGGTTGATGCGACAGTGCTACAACATCGAAATCAGAAGCTTGTCCAGAGAATTAGAACAACTCACCAATCCAGGAACTTATTGCCTCGAGATGCAAGTTCTTCTTTAGTCTCCTTTGCATTAGCCTTCCATAAAACGTCCTCATCACTTTCTATCTGATTAGTTAAATGCAACTTAGGTAAGGAATTAATCAAGACTCATGCAAGTAACTCGTGTCTTGACTTCACTAATGGAAATTAAGAAAATTTTACACTTGCCAATGAAAAATCAATTGCAAAAAAAGCCATTCGTATTCACTGACACTTATCCTACGATCAAAAGGATAAACACCTTGACAACCAAAAAAAACTGTTAAAGTTCTACTACATATTTTTCTAAACCTGCAAATCAAAGGTGTAAATAGTTCAATGTTTATACATGATACAAACAGAAAGCTAAAGATAGGGATGAGTAACGGCACCGTAAAAACAATTCAAAACTGGATATATAATACTTTCCAAACCAATGATTAGGGCGTTTAATTAAGCAATGCCTAACGCTCTAATTTATCATAATCTAGCAGCTGGGGCTGGACTTTCTGGAGCTAAGATGGCTAGAAGGACGGGAAGTATTGATGAATTTTAATTCAAAGCAATAGGCGATAACCACAATCAAGGGGTGAGTACCTTTACTTCTGTTCGTTATCAAATCTGAAAAAGTACATTACTCAGCAATACAAATAATTCTAAGCAGATAAGCAGCTTTGAGTGTTTTGATAACGGTACTTATCTATCTATATGAGAGTAAATAAGCACTTAGTTACTGGTAGTTTGTGTCTGGATGTAGTAACGAATCTCTTAAATAGATAGTTGTCACCTGCATTCTTAAGCAAATAAGCAAATTCAGATAAGCAACCTTTGAAGAATTTTCATATTTAGTTTAATGTTTTTATTTAGCCATTTGATTGGTAGTTATAGTACTTTTGACCGTTTGATCCTTAAATGCATTGTGATTGTTTTTTAACCAGGCAAAACTTGGCAGCAGTGGACCTAGGCCAAATCCCCAAGGGTCATACCATTATGGCATGGTTAACTTCACTTGAACCATAAGGCTCGCGAACTCTGCTCCTATTCTAAATGGCTAAGAGAGAGACACTGTCAACAGTGTGTCGTTTAGACAAGCATACACACCTCTAAAGATTTCCGACTATTTTAAAATCTTGGGTGTGTTTTCCATTGGAACTATTTCTGACAGCCCCAATGGTGGTGGTGGTTATCTTCAAACTTCCGCCATGGCTGCTGATTTCCGAGCGTTTGCTGAAATTGTTTTTGAGAATTAAGAAGATACCGTGCAATCTTGGCACATTGATGGACACTTTTTCATTGTCGTTTGGTAAGCTCAAGGCCTCTTTTTCAGTATTTTTATTTATTTATTTATTTTTAATAATAGTAATTCGTATTCTGGAAAATCGTCAAATGAACCCACTTGACATGGACCTATACTATTCTGATCGATTGCACAAATTCATGACAAAGTGACCCGTTTTTTCACAAGTCACAGAAATTCAATTTTTGTGATCAAAGTGAGTTTTCAATGTCGCAAAAAGTGATTTTTTTTCCCTTTTTACCATGAGTAATGATATAACATCAAAGATTAGGGTGTTTAAGCAATGACTAACGCTTTGATTTATCATAATCTAGCAGCCAGGGATGGACTTTCTGGAGCTAAGATGGCTAGAAGGACGGGAAGTGTGGATGAATTTGAATTCAAAGCAATAGGCGATAACTACAATCAACACATGAGTTCCTTTACTTCTGGCCATTATCAAATATGAAAAAGAACATTAGTCAGCAACACAAACAATTCTAAGCAGATAAGCAACTTTGAGCGTTTTGATAACGGTACTTATTTGTCTATAAAAACGGCAATAACAACGCTCATCGATCAAAAAAGTAACAATTATTAAATCGCTTATAATGTTTATTGTGTTGTAAATTTCTAAATATTACATAATACTATTCAAAGAATAATTACAAGTCACGGCCTATTTTTCCAGTGGAATAATTGGGTGTTTGGGAATGTTTTAACGATACTATGGAACTCATAAACTATTAAAAGTGATCATATAGGTTTTCTAGGTTTAAATAAGCAATGTAAATTAGCAAAGAATAAATTATTAGACCTCTACTTATAAATATATTTAGCAAATCCCAAACTGCCCCAATAATGTTTGGATAAATGAAAACACATCTACTTTATGAGTTGTTTTTAGTTTAGATATTTGTGCTTCAGCTTTATCAAGTACTTTAGATATATATATATATGTGTATTAATGTAGGAGGAAACTAAAATGTTTCACTTACAGCCTTATAGGAGTAAGAATAACTTTAAGACTCTTAAGTGTATGGATTGCAAAATATACATGTGAAGAATCTGTTACATGTACATGCAACATATTGTTATGTCTCAGCTACCTGGTATGTTTCTAATGCGGTTTTAAAACCAACTTTTGTTAACATTTCTTACACTTCATTTGCTGTCCAAACAGCCCCTGAAAAGGTTCTGTCCATACAGCCCCTGAAAAGGTTCTGTCCATACAGCCCTAAAACCATATTTTTTGAACATGTTTCTGCCCATATTTTGTCGAGCAGATACCAAGTGAAATACATGTACGTTTTTGAGATGCGAGCCGATGATCTTGCATCAATATGGGTCAGGGTTTGAATTTTTTTTCTTTTGATTTTTGTAACTAATTAGAAAAAACCCTCACTGATTGCGAGTGTGCTAATTGCTAATAGATGCAGACTCATTCGGTTTGTGGGCGACTTCAGTTTGGAAAAGGTACGTAAAAAACTTTTCTTTCTCGACTCTTACTGCTGTATATAGGCTAATGTTGGATAATATGGTTGTCCCTCAACCTGATTAGGCTAATGTTGTAAATGAAGGTCATTAGTATTTGATTAATTGTGTTTGTGCATCAGCAACGTAACTTTTTTTTATGTCCCAAGGTATAAAAGACGACAAATATCAGTTATCTAAGTGACAAATAAAGGCAGTCTTCTTCTTTTGGATTTCTTGAACTACTTATGAAACACTTATAAACATTTATGGGATGAAACAGCGGTACAAAAAACACATTATGGTCTGAAAATACTAAAACTAAAGTCACCATTTCGAAAATAATTCTTTATATGATCATAGTAGCACCATACAGACTAAATTACAACTGTCTAAATTATTGGACCTGAAGTTACAACTGTCTAAATTATTGGACCATTTTTTGTGGGTTAAAAAATAAGTTACAACTGTATAAATTATTTGACCTGAAGATCAGAAAAGAACAAATTAAAATTTGATTTGCAAACCTTCGGTCAAGCAGATCAAGCTATTTCTATTACAACAAAATTAGTGTTGATGAAGAAGATTGAGAGGCTGGAAGAATCTTTTAAGATGCTAGCATATACAAGTTATCATCGAAAAGTTACAGAGATAATGAATTAATTCAACAGAAAATAAAACTACTTCATGAACGGCTTGAAAGGTCTGATGCAGAGATACATTCATTCGTACAGTCATATCAAGATTCAGTGAAGGAATTTCAAGATACACTTGATAACTTGAAAGAAGAAAGTAAGAAAAAAGCAGCAGGCAAACACGTGGATATGCCATGGGAATTTTAGAGTCGGTTGTTGCTCATGGTCAGTGCTTGGTTTTTTGAAAAGAAGATTCACGAGGATGAGGCTAAGATCCTAAGAGAAATGACATGGAAGAACGATGCGCATATTCATAATATTTACATTGAATGCAAGGATAAGAGTGAACGTGAAATTCTTGCTGCTTTTTGAAAATTGACATCATCATTATCCAGGTATGTATTATTTTGTATTAGTTCACTTTTTTAGCACACTTCTGTATAAATGAATGCCTGCTGTTCATTGTAGTCAAGGATTGCAATATTGCATGTCATTCACATTGCTGCTGAGATGGCGCCAGTTGCTAAGGTAAACCTTTTCTTCTTTAATTGCCATAATTATAGAAGTACACGGGAGAAGTTTTATTAGCTTTATTATGATATTTTGGCATGATTTTCTTTTTGATATGCCATTTACTTTAGGTATCTCATTTTCTCTTTTCATTGGCATTACTATAGTGGGATTTGGCTTCATTATTTTGGCATTACTATAGTGGGATTTGGCTTCATTCTTTAAGCTTCTTATTACCTGCAGGAGTCCCATTGCCGTTAGCACCCTTTTTAGTACTTCTTGAGCTAATTCTTATTGTTTTCGCGCATTAAGCTTAGGAATATGTTTATTTGCTAATATGATGGCCGATCATAGTGGGTTCACTTGGACTGGGCTATGTATGAATGATATTTTGTTTTTTTTGATAAAAGTTGCCAAACTCGAACAATTGTTGAGAACCTCACCGAGGAAAGTGTTTGAAAAAATAATAGCCGCTAAGGTTAGGTATTGATCATGTTGATTTTTGTCCATAAACATTGGTTGCTATGAAATGTCATAATTTTACTATGTTTTAAAAAAAATTCGGCTTATTAGCATTTTTGTGAATTGACTTTGGCGTGTGAAGACCGCGAATGCCTTGGTTGCAAAGTAGATCGAGATAAATTTGAAGGTAATTTCTTCTTACAGTCTTATTTAGATCCAACATATCATGTATAGGCGGCAAAAATGGCCGGGTTGGTTTACAGGTCAAAATGGTAAATTTAGAACATGTATTTTTTTAGTACGTTTGTAGTCGGTTGTCGTGGTCAGATGTAATTATCATATAAAGATACTTGAATGACATCCAAAAGAAGATCACTGACAAGCTTAGTTCATCGGTTTTGGCGCTTAATAGTTTTTTGTCAAATTATCATGTGAAAAATATATATCATGTATACATATGGTCGTGCTTAAATACAAACAGGTAAATCCTTTTATCAATTTATAGGAGGATAGTCTAAAAGCACAACTTTTAATTCAGTAATTACAGTTATAAAATCAAAATTTGTAGTTATTTCTTTTACGAAAGCACTTCTAAATGTGATTTTTATTGTGTGCTTAAAACTCCTGGGCAGTGATCAGAAGTAAGATGAGGGAGAAATTGAGCATCAGCATTTGGAAATTTGTCCATGAATTCGAACTCCCCATAATTTTATCAATGCACTCTTGGAAATCAACCATATCTGCAGTCTTGCAGGATCCACCAGCAGAGTGATCACTCACATTAAGACTAACATTCCAATCCCCCATAAGTACCCAAGGATCATTACATACAATGTTTTTATATCCTTCATGAGTTGTCCATAAGCTTTTCCTGTCTTTTCTAAGGTTTGAAGCATATATGAAACAGCGGAAAAACCTATGTTGATGATTCACAGTTTCCACCAAACAAAGAACAACCTGGTTAGTAGAGTGGACAAGCATCACATTGACTTCAATATGCCAAAAACAGATTAAGTATGATATGTAAAGATCTATAACTATCAATATGCCAAAACATATTAAGTATGATATGTAAAGAGGCTGTAAAATGAGTTGCAGCCGTTATGAACTTATAAATTGAGACTTGCAAATAAGCTAATATAAGTTGGTATAAACTTAATAAGCTATCTAAAATATAACATAAACAGTGAACATCCTCAAGGCAATTGCCCATAAAAAATATAACACAAACTTTTATTCATGCACATTTTCATAACTGATTCATAAATAAAAACAAAACATAGCACCATTATTTCATTAAACTTATAACAATGACCACTTATTATATAATAAGAGTACGCAAAAACATCATAAGTGACATTTCATAAACCCAAAAACATAAAACAAACAAAGGTCAAATACATTTGTTCAAAATGATACACAACCATCTAAATAACTAACAGTCATCCTAGCAAGTTGCTAACACATATACACACTTGCCAAAACACAAAAAACAACATCAATATACTACACAAACAAACAGTTAAATAAACTTAGATACAAGGAAACATAAAGAACCATCAGAAGCTATGTTGCCAGACACAAGATTAAACAGCATCTTATCACCAATGCTCAAATCCAAAACACCTTGCCCTCGAATCCAATCACCAACCAAGAAAACATATGTATTGCGGTCTTATTTCCTACGTTTATCAGAATGAATTTTCATCGCCATATAAAAGGAATTACCGCCTGCCTCCACCCACCCCTCGCGATGACCAACTTTCATTTGATGATTGTAAAACGAGGACGGAATGTTCTGACAACAATATTAAACCACAACATACTACTATAAATTTAGAGTTTAACAAATAGATGAAAATTTTTTAATAAAAGGTAAAAAAAACAAATAAAAACAAGAGAAAGAGACACAAACCAGATATCCTTGCTTCTAAATACAAACAATAAATCAATAACAAAAGAAGTATACACAAAACAACCCTTACTTGAAGATTCACCTAAATTGACAAACGCAATTTTGGGAAAATAACACAACGTGAAAAATAATTAAAAATAAATAAATAAATAAATAAATAAATAAATAATAAATAAATAAATAAATAAAAATAAAAAAAACACAAATGGAATACAACAAAGTAACCTGGTGGTCGAGGTGCACACCCAAACATCTTTACAGGATCAGCCACAAACCCATCCGTTACCTTACCAAGAAAGAAATCCCCACTTTCTGATGACGAGATAACCAACAACTTTGACTCACAAAATGCCAAATAGACACATAAATTCTCTCACTCAGCACCAGTAAACGCCACACCAACTATGTTTTTTTTCTTTAAATAGAGAATGGAAAGTAATCCCAATCTTTCTAACAACACCATCGAACTCAATCTGAACACACTTAGAATTACGATTTACCTCCCATTTAAGCATCATCTTAGAAGGTATCGGCTGCAAACAAAAAAAGAAAAAATAAATAAAAAATAAAAAAACATAGATAATAAGCAAACAAAAGTTAATGTACATATTTGATACAAACGAGGATCCTTACAACCTAAAACAACACACTTCATAACATGACCATAAGTAAAACCATAATCAACTTCTTCGCAACTGGCAGTATAGAAGTTGACCAAAAACTTATTAAAACCAATCTGATCGAAATGAACAAACTTAGGATCCAAATTAATCACACTTGAAATTAAATCGGACCATTTAGTACCAAGTAAAGACCACGAATAACGATCATCATCCCCCGCTCAATTTTAACTAAACGAACTACACCACAAATCAGTAACCTCCCAAAGATCTGTATCTTCAAGCATATTAGATGGAAGAAGCTCAGTAGGTAATTCCTAAATTTAAAAAACATAAGATAAGAAATAAATAACATAAATGAAATAAAAACAAAACAAGAAGCACAAAACCAGCAAAAAAAAATATCAAATCGTACTCAAAATCACCATGAAGAGAAATGATAAATTAAATCAACCTATTTGCCTTAGTTTCATCTACAAAAAAACAAAAAACAAAAACAAATTAAAAAAATAAACAGAAGAAGATAAAAAAAAAATAAAAATTAACAAAAAAAAAAAAAAAAAAAAACTTACAGAAACATTTAACATCAGAAATATCCGTTCCTAAACCTGTACAAGAAAAATAGTAAATATGTATTTTTTTTTTAAACCAAAAGAAACAAATACATTGACCACGACAATTAAAAATGATATTTGTTTGCATTTTGTACAAATGTACCATCCTAAAAAACAGAACTAATGGAGCAAATAAGTTGAAAAGGCAAAAATAAACACATCTCAAAACTCACATACAAAACAAACTTAAAATCAAAGCTTTAAGTTTGTCAAACAGCTTTTATGAATAAGATAAGGATCCCAAATGAGTATATAAGTTTAGATAAGCACCTAAACTACTTATAAATCCCCTTTTAAACACTAATTAGCTTATTAAGAGCTTAATGCAGGCTTTCTAATTACCTTATGTATCTCAAAATCATATACAAAACAAACTTAAAAGCAAATCTTTAAGTTTGTCAAACAACTTTTATGAATAAGATAAGGATCTCAAATGAGTATATAAGTTTAGATAAGCACCTAATTTACTTATAAATCACCTTTGAAACACTAATTACCTTATTAAGAGCTTAATGCAGACTTTCATAAACTACTCTTGCACACAGATATCTATCATATTCCATAAACTTAGTGACTGACACAATTTTAAGCATTCAAATAAGCTAGATAATTACTAAATGAAACAAAAAAAACTGTAAACAAACTAACTTTAGCAAACAAAATTTACTAAAAACCTAATTACTAACACTTTGGAATTCATATGATCACTTAAAAACATATCTAAAAAAACAAACTCATGCACTGCACCAGGTTACCATGTTGCAAAACTGCTTATTTGAAAGTAAGATTTAAGCACTAAAATGGAAAATTAAAAACAAATAAACTTGAAACAGATATAGGTTACCTTCTAAATAATTGATAAAACTACTTGTCACACTTAAATGCCTTATTAATAAGCAGAAATAAGATCTTATATGTACCCTATCAGAAACCGTTTTTGGAATTTTTTCTGACTTTTGAGCATACTTGATTACAAGTAAATACACTATAACCTCACAATCTAAATACTCAAACGGACTAGAATCTACTTTATACACCTAATGGAAAACAAAAATGGACACAAAACACTTTTAACATTGAGGTGCATAATGTGAACCTTAACCGCTTGTGCAGACATAAAAATTTACTCAAAACAATAAAACATGTCAAATATACATGAACCGGTTTAAAATGACACAACTGAATTAACTATAGCCAAACAAATTAAATAAACCATATTTGGAAATTAAAAACTAAATTTGAAAAAAAAAATAACTATGCCAAACAGTCCTTAATATACGACTGTTTTGATTTTTTAAAGAGTGTCACAGTCGAAGTAATTGCAAACGCATTTGGTGTGATGAAATACAACAAAACAGACAAACAAAATTAAATAAACCTGTTAACACCCACAATACTATCAACAACAACAACGCCATCAACAACAAAAACAACATCAACAATTATTCTAATTAAACTTTACAAATCAACTACAAGATTAAAAAAATATATATATAAATTAAAAAAATAAAACAAAACAACAAAAATGACTTTGACTGCTATCAGAAAGAAATCAAAAATAAAACTTTAAATAGCTAAATCAAAAACCCCAAAATAAAAACAAAGTAAACCCTAATTACAAATTATTTTTAATCAATAATAATAACAAAAGTGCAAACACTTACAATTTATAGAAGAAAATCAAAAAACACGTTGTTTCTTAAAAATATCAACACTTACAAATCATTAGAGATCCTTAGTTATCAACAACAAACCCTTTGTGAACCTAAATAAGCATCAAAATTCAATCAGAAATATACACCTTCAAAAACAATACATTTACGTATATTCAATGTGAAACTATGAAGAAAGATTGTATTTCAGATCTATTTTACCTTTTAGGTATGATGTAACACACTCAGTTAGACCAGACTTTGAATATAGATAAATAAGGGAAAATGGTAATAGGTATATTGTGGGTAAATCGTATCAACAAACACAAAAAAAATAATAAATGTTAATAATATTATAAAATGTAAAAGATTTTCATGATTAATATTTTTTATAACAAAATGTTATAAAGTAGCTACCTCCTTTTAGCCATATTATTAATTATGGTAAAATCAATTATACTTCTTAACAGTTTAATTTAACTTTCAATAACTTTTAACTATATATTTGTAGTACTAAATCCTAAAAATAAAAAACACAAATCAAAGTACGCTTTTAGTCGTTTAATTGATTATGGTAACATCAGTTATATATCTTAACCCTTTCATTTAACTTTTAATTACTTTTAACTATATATTTGTTACACAAAATCATAAAAATTAAAACCACAAGTCATACCCGTCCATCGGACGGGTTTTGACACTAGTATATATATATATATATATATATATATATATATATATATATATATATATATATATATATATATATATATATATATATATATATATATATATATATACATTATAAAATAAGCTCGTGCCGGTCCGCGCTGTGCTGGTAAGAAAGTGTAGACTTAAAGCATAACTCACGTCAAAAAGATAAAAGTCAGAGAAGTAACGAAAAGACAACAAGAAATGATAAAATAATCAAATAAAGAACAAGAAAGGAATTAGTCAATGATCAGCTTTGGTGTTTACCCGCAGACTCAAATAAATAGAAACCATTTTAGTTTGAAAGAAGTCGAGTTATATAAGTCTTTTTAGAAATTTAACAAGTTTATAATCATTTTAGTTTGGAAAGGTTTTATAAATTTCGGCATAATGTGTCCGTTTATATCACATTCCCAAGTCATTGTGACTTTTGAATAAACAAAATTTTAATAACAATATTTATAAGTTTTATGGTTCGTTATCATTCGCGTAATTATTAGTTTTGGGTTTATTGAATTTTGTGTCCGTTCCGTGTTTACTATATTAAATTCATTTTGAGTTTGATATATTATACCGTCTAGTCTCCAAATGTCCAATAAGTCCAACGTCCAATATCATAAATCCAATAATGATCCAGAATCAAATACAACCAAGCATAGGTTGTGTTACAATATCCAAGTCCAAATCCGTAACCACCGGTAAAAATCCGCCTTTATATTAACTAATAAAAATTCATTTCCAACGTATAATTTTTTTTATTACAATGACTAGATAATATGTTGTACTCACAAACTGGTCATTTGCATTGTCGTTGTCTTTTGATATACACACTCTTATGTGACGATGGAAGTCTCACAACATCACTTCAATGTCTTACTTGAAACTTCCCAGCATGGTCACCCATGCCAGTTGTGTTCTCACACGAGCACGCTTAACTATAGCTTGCTATAATAATAATGCCACGAGACACGTGGTATCTGTCATCTATTATCCCTATACCACTAGCGTCATTTCTAGCAGAATGCTTACGATATATATTAGGGTTTTTCCTAAAGCTTTAATTTATAATAATTTCGATATTATGTCATAAACCCTAAAGTACAAACCCTTAAACTTAATGTACAAACTCACAAATCATAAAACCCTAACTTTAAAGTATTTCCCGGTTCAAACCCTAATTTACAAACTCTATGATTTTATGTGAATAAAATCACAAACTATAATTAAAAATACACATGAAACTTTTATAAATCACCAAAGTACAAGTCTATCATGCACATGTACAAGTATTACAAGCCAATGTACAAGTCATTGATGCATAGGAGCATACTACTAACATAAATCTCATTATAAACCTTGGTGTATTTATTTTAAAACACATTATACAAACCTTTCAAGCACAAGCCCTAAAAATGTCTTTCTTTTATATAAGTACAACAATCTAATGCCAATGTACAAGTGTTAATTCACAAACCTAAAACCTATACTTTTATTTATTTAAACTTAAATTAAATCAACTAGTATTTATCTAAACCTAACTAGAAACCCTAACTAAGTATCCAACACCTCTAAACCTTAGGTACAACATCAAAAAGCCCATGTACACCCACCCTAAAGCCTAGGTCGATCCAACGTCAAGTCTTTAGTTCAATTAGAACTAAACTAAAACAAAATTCAAACCAATTAGACTAAGCTAATTACATGGTAAAACAATAACCACTAAACCTTCCTAGATCCTCCTTAAACCACCTCACCTTGTCCCTTGAGAAGAGTACCTTGGTCAAATATTGTAGGAAGTTTTCTTGGCCAATAGCACCACCACCTCACGCCACCCTCATCACCATCACTTGCACCACACAACCTCCAATACTCCACCTCACCATGTCCCTTACTACCTCAACACACCTTCCAAGTTTCCATCTTCATTTATGAAACCCTAGCATTTTCCCTCCTATAAATAGCAACCAAACACCCCACTCTTGCACTCACCATTCAATCAAAACTCACTAAACAACCCTCACTTATATACTCATTGATCTAATGGTCCTAGTAGAAGCCAAGGAAGGATAGTTTAAAGCCTAGGAGGAAGGAAAGAGCTTGGTTCCACTTTAGAAGCCCCTATGGTCGAAATCCCTTTCTAGTCGATTCCAAGAGTTGTAAGTGTATTAAACGCATTCAATTTCGTTATCATTTTTCATTTCAAGTGCCTACTGTTAAAAAGGATTTTATAAGAAAAACGTAGCAATTTGAATCACCTAAAACGGTCACACGAGTAAAAAGATTTGGTTTAACAAAGTTTACAAAAACCTGTCCAAAACTTTTTGTGGACAGACAGATCGGGCACAGAAAAAGTTAAAACTTTCAAGGCCTTTCTGGTCCGTTTCATGAAAAAGTTAAAACACTAAAGTTGTCCGGAACGACGTTTTCTTCTAAAATTCAAGGCCACGAGTCCTGAAAACGCAAAACGAACGCTAATTTTAATCAATATCTTAACAGCTGTTATATATATTTTATAAAATCAAGCCAAGCACCTCTACTAAGTCCAACTTTTAAGCTAGAAGCCGCAACCCTTAAGCCCAGCCATTAAGCCCTTTCAACAAGCTCCTAGGATACTACAAAACGCCCTCATAACCTGGTTAAGAAGCCCTTATATCTCGCTTTAATTATGCTCTTCTTTTTGGTCGCATGTCACAAAACCAAACACACCCTTATATAATTGATTTTGAGAATTTCGTTATTTTTAGTAAATTTGACCCTAGGCTACTCTAGAAACATTAAAAATAAGTTAAACGTCATGTCACAAGGTTTCATGCAAGAGTTATAAAGTTTTAAAGTTTAAAAACGAGATTTTCAATTTGTCGAAAATGGCCTAAGTAGGCCTTTTCAATAATTAATTTCTCGCTAATTAAAGGATTGTAAAATAGGAGAGTTACACCGTTTTAAAGAGCCCACTGCAAGGATTTCAAAACCCCAAGAATGTCTTTAAAAACCCTTATGGTCTCTTTTCTAATGAATCAAAAAGAAGGTAACTCGTAAATATTTTCACAAATAACCCTTGCGTGCACTTTTCAAAATTTGAGTCTTATGAGCTATAGGATGTTAGAGAATGACTTAAAATGAGTTAATTAACATATTACGATGTCCCTAGGTTACACTACAAATTTTAATGGGTCAAAATGAACTTTTCTTTAAACGCGACGTGGCCAAGTGACCATGTTCACGGGTTTGTTTCTCCCTAACCAAAGATAACTAAAATATGAGACCTATACCATCTTGAAGAGCTTACAACAAAGTGTTTAAAGGATCAATTGTTTCATAAAGATATTGGCTTTCCTCGTGTAAAATTTGTCCTCATTTGGGCTTTGTTGTCACCAAAACCAACACTCTTTAAATAAGGCACCTAACCCCCTACTTTGGGAAATTATTGCGACCGAACCATAAGAGTTTAAGACTTATAGTTTGAACCATTAAAAATACCACCTGGAAAACTCTTGAAAGGATCAAGAACGTAGTAAAAACCTCTCAAGGCCTCGCTTATATTTACCCTTACTTTTGTCGACTTAGGCCTAAAACAAGTAAATTTTTCTTAAAAAAACTACAAGGGTAGAGATTGTAATTTTTGAAAGAAAAAGTTTTCTTGGGCTAAAAATGTAAATTCTTAAAATTTAATAATACAAGGGCTGATTTGTCAATAACCCATAGTTGAGGGTATAAAGTGTCATTTTTGAAAGTGCAAGGGTAAAAACCGTAAATACTCAAAATTGTAAAATATAACATTTTTGAAACATATTATGTTTAACAAGTTGGATTTCGATAAGACTTATAAACGATCAACCGAGCCATAAAAATAAGTATGATAAGTATTACTAAATTTTGAAGAGACTTCATGTTCACCCAACCATCGATAAAGCATTATCATCACATATACTCAAATTCGAATACTAAAAACATGACATACCAACTCAGGTCGCAAGTCGGAGAAGTTTATTCACATTACTTAATTTGTTTTCCATCCAGACTACGGTATCATCAAGGTGAGTTCATACTCCCAATTTTTACTTGTTTTTCAAACTCGTGGGAAGATACATGCTCAATTACTTTCTTTTACTTTCACAAGTACTCTACAACTTTTACATATTATTGTGAGTTCATAGTCCCACTCTTACATATTTTTTTCAAACTTGTGGGGAGATACATGCTACAAACTCGAACACAAGTATTTTTCTGTATGCTATCCTGACTGATATTGCCTAAGTACCTACATTTGCCACTAAAAGTCCCTCATATCATGAACCATTAATCACTTGCGAGTGAACGCGAATATAGTGAATAGATCTATTGGCAGTTGATGCCCCATTTGTGTTAGCCAGATAGGTAACCAAATGCACTTTATTTGAGAATACTAGGAGAATGGCAAACTCCTATCAGAGGGCATTGTTGCTCACACCATTACTATGATGTATGTAACTTACGTCATTATTATGACGCGTTGGTGTTATGGTTTGCGTTCATGAGACTTAGGGCAATATATTGTACTGCAATATTACTGATTTTACTACTGTTTAGCTTGTGTTCAACTGATTATTATACAAAAACTATGGATTCACTCAACCTTTGTGTTGACATTTTTAGCATGTTTATCTCAGGTTCATAATTTACGAGGATGGCACGGAAGGGCACGGATACTCAAGAAGGCTATATATATTTTATCATTCGAAAAATTATTTTATAAACTATGAAACTACTGGGACCTAATTTTGTAAACTCTGATATTTAAATAAATCGAATGATAAATCTTTTAAAATGACACTATTCGAGTTCGTTTTCTATTGTAATAACTGTTGAGCCATGAAGTAACACCGAGCTTGAATTCCGCTGCGTATCATGAAATTAGGGGTGTTACAGATTGGTATCAGAGCCTCAGTTATAGAGAAACGGGTCTAATTGAGACCTAAATTATAACTACTTTTTCATAAAAATATTTTATAGCCTTTCGCTCTCCGTGCCTTCCATCCTCCAAGTAATTATGTGACTTCTAGACAGTTTATGCTACTCAAACACTTTAGTATACTGATATATACTTCTGATCACCTTACACAAAATAAACATACCTGCATATGCCTATTCTAAGGCATTATGACTTAATCACATTTCCCCGAGCATGTACTTACTTTTATATTTTTCAAATTTACGAAACCTTCTCAAGACATTGTAACCAATTACAATGGTCTCTCCTATTTACCTTATTTACACTAAATATATATACTCACCAACTATTTTGAGTATTATGGCAACTTTCCTTGATTTTCTTACTCTCATCTCTAAAAGATGAGTATAAACACTCCTTATGTACTTTCAGAACACCCAAATCTCCTTGTAAGTCATCAGTTAAGTACGAATGTTAATTCAGAAATTCTTAAGTATGATGACTTACAATGTCTTTATTTGAATGGATTGGGACGCCATTTTATTTAAATAAAGAAATTGTGAATCGCCGAACCATAAGTTTATATTTCTTTATTTACATTGTTTGGGACGCCTCTCTATGTAAATAATAAATTATAGATAAGTGGGCTTATGTGTATCTGAAATGATATAAGTACAAACTCGAGGATCACAAAAATTCACAAAGATATATGGCAAAAACAAATAACGTAAATTTTTATTACATTAGAATCCATGAATATTAATACATAATGATATAATTAGCATCGGTAGTGCTAATGTTACAAAAATCACCAAATAAGGTATGGTATCGCCAATTGGTTGATCCGCCAAGCTAATGAAAAACACCACCACGCATAGGAGAGAGAGGATCATGACTGGATGCAGGATCTTGATTATTCTGTATAATAAGTATAAATGAGTTATTAAGCGTAGTGAATGAAATATCAAGGGACATAACTCTATATATAAGAACCTTGACAAATCTATAAACAATATTAAACGCTTCCTTTTTATAACAAGAAGTGGGCTTCAACCCGTTAGTAAAACAATAAAACACAACCCACATTTAGATTAAAACGGGCCTTGGCCCAGATTACATAAACAAACACACCATTAGGCTTATTGGGCTTCAACCCAACAACCAACACAAAACCACAACTTAGTAAATGCTAACGCATACGATTACACAGTAACACAAATTAAACAAAAATTTATTTCAACATTCCTAACATAATGTTATTACCCCCATATTTTATCCACGACGATGGCTAGGACCACGAGTGGTACAAGAATCACTAAGACCACGGCCAAGAATTCGTAATCTTCATCCGGGACGTTGGCTAAATAGATAGCAGATATTACAACATACACGAGTGCAACAATGGTAATAATATGCGGCATTTTGAAGTATGATAAGAGAAATGTAGGTGGAAAAGTTAGTATGAAAGAATGAGGATTAAAATGGGGTATTTATAAAAAGAAAAACTAGCCGTTCGGGGTCACTGTTCATGACCGTTATAAATTACTGTTCACGTTACTAAGGAACAAACTAATTCATCATCTACAAAAGTTGAAGTTCAACAACTTTCTCTCATTCGAAATTTTTTTGATATTAATAATTTGATTTTCACAAGCCATTATGAACCATGTTATTTTCAAAATTAATTACTAAAACATGATTAACCTTATAAAATAACAATCTTCATTCAAAATAATTTTTTCTTAAGTTTATATGACCTTCAGAATAATGTTATTCACATGTTAAAACAGTAAATTCTAACTTATAAGCTTTCACAAGTGAAACCACATTTCATCCTCATTACTTCAACATCTAACATGGACTGAATCTCGGGACGAGATTCCATTTAAGGAGGTGAGACTGTAACCACCGGTAAAAATCTGCCTTTATATTGACTAATAATAATTCATTTCCTACGTATAATTTTTTATTTTGATTACAACGACTAGATAATATGCTGTACTCACAAACTGCTCATTTGCATAGTCGATGTCTTTTGATATACACACTCTTATGTGACAATGGAAGTCTCACAACATCACTTCTATGTCTTACTTGAAACTTCCCGGCATGGTCACCCATGCTAGTTGTGTCCTCACACGAGCACGCTTAACTATAGCTTGCTATAATAATTATGCCACGAGACATGTGGTGTCTGGCATATATTATCCCTATACCACTAGCGTCATTTCCAGCAGAATGCTTACTATATATATTAGGGTTTTTCCTAAAGCTTTAATTTATAATAATTTCGATATTATGTCATAAACCCTAAAGTACAAACCCTTAAACTTAATGTACAAACTCACAAATCATAAAACCCTAACTTTAAAGTATTTCCCAATTCAAACCCTAATTTACAAACTCTATGATTTTATGTGAATAAAATCACAAACTATAATTAAAAATACACATGAAACTTTTATAAATCACCAAAGTACAAGTCTATCATGCACATGTACAAGTATTACAAGCCAATGTATAAGTCATTGATGCATAGGAGCATACTACTAACATAAATCTCATTATAAACCTTGGTGTATTTATTTTAAAACACATTACACAAACCTTTCAAGCACAAGCCCTAAAAATGTCTTTCTTTTATGTAAGTACAACAATCTAATGCCAATGTACAAGTGTTAATTCACAAACCTAAAACCTATACTTTTATTTATTTAAACTTAAATTAAATCAACTAGTATTTATCTAAACCTAACTAGAAACCCTAACTAGGTATCCTACACCTCTAAACCCTAGGTACAACATCAAAAAGCCCATGTACACCCACCCTAAAGCCTAGGTCGATCCAACATAAACTCTTTAGTTCAATTAGAACTAAACTTAAACAAAATCCAAACCAACTAGACTAAGCTAATTACATGGTAAAACAATAACTACTAAACCTTCCTAGATCCTCCTTAAACCACCTCACCTTGTCCCTTGAGAAGTGTACCTTGGTCAAATATTGTAGGAAGTTTTCTTGGCCAAGAACACCACCACCTCACGCCACCCTCATCACCATCACATGCACCATAAAACCTCCAATACTTCACCTCACCATGCCCCTTACTACCTAAACACACCTTCCAAGTGTCCATCTTCATTTATGAAACCCTAACATTTGCCCTCCTGTAAATAGCAACCAAACACCCCACTCTTGCACTCACCATTCAATCAAAACTCACTAAACAGCCCTCACTTATATACTCACTGATCTAAGGGTCCTAGTAGAAGCCAAGGAAGGATAGTTTAAAGCCTAGGAGGAAGGAAAGAGCTTGGTTCCACTTTAGAAGCCCCTATGGTCGAAATCCCTTTCTAGTCGATTCCAAGAGTTGTAAGTGTATTAAACGCATTCAATTTCGTTATCATTTTTAATATCAAGTGCCTACTGTTAAAAAGGATTTTATAATAAAAACGTAGAAATTTGAATCGCCAAAAACGGTCACACGAGTCAAAAGATATGGTTTAACAAAGTTTACAAAAACCTCTCCAAAACTTTCTGTGGACAGACAGATCGGGCACACAATTCGAGGCCTTTCTGGTCCGTTTCAGGAAAAAGTTAAATCCCGAAAGTTGTTCGAAACAACATTTTATACAAAAACTTTGGAGAACGGGTCTTGAAAACGCAAAACAAACGCTAATTTTAATCAAAATCTTAACAGTTGTTATATATATTTTATAAAATCAAGCCAAGCACCTCTACTAAGCTCAACTTTTAAGCTAGAAGCCGCAACCGTTAAGCCCAGCCATTAAGCCCTTTCAACAAGCTCCTAGGATACTACAAAACGCCCCTATAACCTTGTTAATAAGCCCTTATATCTCGCTTTAATTCTGCTCTTCTTTTTTGGTCGCATGTCAAAAAACCAAACACACCCTTATATAATTGATTTTGAGAATTTCATTATTTTTAGTAAATTTGACCCTGGGCTACTCTAGAAACATTAAAAATAAGTTAAACGTCATGTCACAAGGTTTCATGCAAGAGTTATAAAGTTTTAAAGTTTAAAAACGAGATTTTCAATTTGTCGAAAATAGCCTAAGTAGCCCTTTTCAATAATTAATTTCTCGCTAATTAAAGGATTGTAAAATATGAGAGTTACACTGTTTTAAAGAGCTCGCTGAAAGGATTATAAAACCCCGAGAACGTCTTTAAAAACCCTTATGGTCTCTTTTATAATGAATCAAAAAGAATGTGACTCGTAAATATTTTCACAAATAACCCTTGCGTGCACTTTTCAAAATTTGAGTCTTATGAGCTATAGGATGTTAGAGAATGACTTAAAATGATTTAATTAACATACTACGATGTCCCTAGGTTACACCGTGAATTTTAATGGGTCAAAAATGAACTTTTCTTTAAACGCGACGTGGCCAAGTGACCATGTTCACGGGTTTGTTTCTCCCAAAGCAAAGATAACTAAAATATGAGACCTATACCATCTTGAATAGATTACAACAAAGTGTTCAAAGGATCAATTACATTATAAAGATATTGGCTTGCCTCATGTAAAATTTGTCCTCATTTGGGCTTGTTGTCACCAAAACCAACACTCTTTAAATAAGGCACCTAAACCCCTACTTTGGGAAATTATTGCAACCAAACCATAAGAGCTTAAGACTTATAGTTTGCACCATTCAAAAGACCACCCAGAAAACTCTTGAAAGGATTAAGAACGTAGTAAAAACCTCTCGAGGACACGCTTATATTTACCCTTACTTTTGTCGACTTATGCCTAAAACAGGTAAATTTTTCTTAGAAAACTACAAGGGTAGAGATTGTAATTTTTGAAAGATAAAGTTTTCTTGAGCTAAAAATGTAAATTATTCAAAGTTAATAATACAAGGGCTGATTTTGTCAATAATCCATAGTTGAGGGTATAAAGTGTCATTTTTGAAAGTGCAAGGGTAAAAACCGTAAATACTCAAAATTGTAAAATATAACATTTTTGAAATATATTATATTTAACAAGTTGGATTTCGATAAGACTTATAAACAATCAACCGAGCCATAAAAATAAGTATGATAAGTATTACTAAATTTTGAAGAGACTTCATGTTCACCCAACCATCGATAAAGCATTATCATCACATATACTCAAATTCGAATACTAAAAACATGACATACCAACTCAGGTCGCAAGTCGGAGCAGTTTATTCACATTACTTAATTTGTTTTCCATCCAGACTACGGTATCATCAAGGTGAGTTCATAGCCCCACTTTTTACTTGTTTTTCAAACTCGTGGGGAGATACATGCTCAATTACTTTCTTTTACTTTCACAAGTACTCTACAACTTTTACATATTACTGTGAGTCCATAGTCCCACTCTTACATATTTTTTTCAAACTTGTGGGGAGATACATGCTACAAACTCGAAGACAAGTATTTTTCTGTATGCTATCCTGACTGATATTGCCTATGTACCTATTGTTGCCACTAAAAGTCCCTCATATCATGAACCATTAATCACTTGCGAATGAACGCGAATATAGTGAATAGATCTATTGGCAGTTGACGCCCCATTTGTGTTAGCCGGATAGGTAACGAAATGCACTTTATTTGAGAATACTAGGAGAATGGCAAACTCCTACCAGAGGGCATTGTTGCTCACACCATTACTATGATGTCTGTAACTTACGTCATTATTATAACGCGTTCATGAGACTTAGGGCAATATACTGTACTGCAATATTACTGATATTACTATTGTTTACCTTGTGTTCAACTGATTATTATACAAACACTATGGATTCACTCAACCTTTGTGTTGACATTTTTAGCATGTTTATCTCAGGCTCATAATTTACGAGGATGGCACGGATACTCAAGAAGGCTATATATATTTTATCATTCGAAAACTTATTTTATAAACTACGAAACTACTAGGACCTAATTTTGTAAACTCTGGTATTTATATAAATCGAATGATAAATCTTTTAAAATGACACTATTCGAGTTCGTTTTCTATTATTATAACTGTTGAGCCATGAAGTACCACCCAGCTTAAATTCCGCTGCGTATCATGAAATTAGGGGTGTTACAAAATCCATATCAATAAATGTAATCCCAATAAGCATCCGAAACATACCATTGATCACAAACAAATAATTAAGATTTCGTTAGTCGATATTCAATAGCCGAAAAAGTAAACGAGTTAAATAGAACCGATAAATCGCATTTATAAAATACTACTAGAAACACACTTAATATTTTTGTCTTATGGGCTTGTTAGCCCATTGACATAACCACACTCACTCTTTTGAGCTCGTGGGCTCATTAGCCCAATAATACAAAACCAACCAAATGCCCACTTGGGCTTGACCAACTAAACGCACACACAAAAATTCACTTATACATATGAGGAACGTAGAGCATAACTTTGCATTATGAAGTTGTGAATGAGCTAAACATAATGAAAGGAGAAGTAACGAAAGTTACATTTATTGGAGTTTAGCATATTGCGCCTATAAAAAATAATATGTCTTCATTAATCAAAACACTTGGCAAACTTGGTTTTATCAAAACTAGTTTCATTTTCTATGCTTTTGATGCTGCATTTCATACTTGTTTGTACTAACATTTCTTATGCAACTATTGTAATACACTGATACAATTCAACATCTAATTCAATAACCAACACAAATACAATCAAATTCCAAACACAATCTATGAACACCCCCCATTCGTACCACTCATAAAACCGAACCAACCAATCACCACAATGGTTGTGTTCGTTGTCAGACCAAACACGGATACACACCAATAAGAAAATACAAACAAAATGCAACAACTATTCCTATATCCTAATACTTATGATAAAACAATGAGTCCAAATCAAATAGATATACGAAATTAAGTATAAAACCAAGTATAATCAAAGTAAGAAAGCCAATTTAAACCAACCCATGACCATCAATGGGTCACGAATCAAACCCCTTTATGGGTCGTATAAACAACTGGGGCTAGGACCACCAAATGACCCTCGTGGGTTTCCTTTTTACGAAATGATAAAAAAAAACAGATAAACAAACCACCCTCTTGGGTGGTTGTTGGCGAACCAAGACCAACAACATACTCAATTTTTAATGTATCCAAAACCAATGAGCATAAAAATTAAATCAAAAACTCAAGTCCAACATCATCAGTGAGACAAATGGGTCATGACACAGATTTCAAATCGAGTTTAACCCGATACATTTCAAATCGATTTTAATCCATTTTATTATTTACGAAACATCAAACCTCGTTTTAATCCACGAAAATATATAAAATGATTTACATAACCGTTTAACAATATGAACGAGGGTTTAGTGTTTTTTAATCACCAACAAAAGAGAAAGAAGATGGGGGGAGTACAGTGTGGTGGTGATGATAACGGCGGCTAAACAAGAACAAAAACAAAACTCAAATCAAAAACCTAATCTTGCCCTCACTCTAAACTCGTAGTAAACAAACAACTCTTGTTAGTGACGGCATGGACATGCGGTTGTTGGAGGTGGCGGGGTGGCCGAAGGGATGGCCGAAAAAAGAGCAGGTGGCGGCTACAGATTTGTGAGAGGAGGAGGGAGGATATGTTGTTAGGGGTTGTGTAAATAATAACCCTAAAATGATTTGTGTAAATAGTAACCGTTTATGTAGTTATTCCAAAGATAGAGGGGCGGACATAATTGTACCACAGGGATTGAAACTGTAACTTTGCTAATCTTTTGTAAAATATTGGTTCAGGGTTCACTTGGACTAGCAAATGATCGATTCAAATCACGAAAATTGCGCCATCGCTTTCATAATAATTTTTTTGATAAAAACGAGTGTTCACACGACTAATTTCTCGCAAATAAAATAACGATTAAGTCAAATTGTCGGTTATGCATGTATGCGTTGTGTACAAATTCCACGTTTTACGAGATAACTTTCTCGTTTTCACGTCAAACTAGCTCATAAAGTTTCGTAAAGGAAAAACAGACGTAATTCCTTGTAATTAGATATCTAGGAAATCTCGGGATGTCACAGACTACCCTCCTTAACGAAATCTCGTCCTCGCGATTCAGTTCAAGAGACATGATGCAGGTTTTACTGACCAGGTTTTAATATTTATAACTGTCTCGTTATATCTATGGTCTACCCTAATGCACTAACGGGCAGTGTATCCGATCGTGTGTAGTGTAGTATTTGATAAAACCGAGGTCATCCCACGAGCTATGTGAGTGGATTCTAATTAAGTCTAGGTGTCACAGATTTTAATTGGTTTTAAGATTGAAATGATTAATTAACTACTAAAGCAAGAAATGCAAGAAAGCAAATAAAGGCGATGGTTGTGATCAATAGAGGAGAAGTGTGTTAACCTAGTTACTCATCCTATCTTGTTAAATTCAAGTTTAATTACTTCCAATTGCTTCAAGTGGGGGTTTAAGTCGCTAGGACCGCATTTGGTCAGTTCGTTCTCTGCTTTTGTGTGTCGAGTGAATGATGAGAAATGCATAATTTTGGGCGGTATTTATAGGCTAGATCTGGTTACGGCGTAACTTAAGTTGGGAGTTACGCCGTAACATCCATATCTTCGTATTTTGTTCTGGAAAAGCTAGTTACGGCGTAACATCTGGAATGAGTTACGACATATCTTCAATAAATCATGGTTACGCCGTATTTGTGGAAAGAGTTACGGCGTAGCTTGCAGCAGCGTGGAACATCATTTGACCTAATTAGTTATGGCGTAATCCTAAGATGGATTTACGCCGTAATCTTCAGTTGAGTTGGTTTTCTGAGTCACGCTTCTGTTACGACGTAATGTGAGAGAAGAGTTACGCCGTAATTACTTCAAAATAGGCATACTATCATATATCTTCAATAAACTCTCCAAATCCGCATCTCATTAGCTCCAATGCTCGTAAATTACCTGAAAGTGCAATATAGAGGAAAACAAGCGTAAATCCATATAAATGATATAAAATACGAGCATTATCGGGGGAAATTGACACTTAATATTCAGGACTATTTAATGTTATCAAATATCCCCCCACTTGAACTCTACTTGCCCTCAAGTAGACCTTAATAGATAGATTCCTAAAAAGATATCTCCCACTACCTAGAAAATATAAGTTTACAAATCTCTTATGCTAGAATAAAACAAAGCCGAACACCTTTCGAAATGGGAACAAAACACTCAAATCTCTCAACTATTCTAAGTGTCAATTTCGGGGTGATCACTCAACGCACAGTCATAGCATGTATTCTATCATAAGCTTGGCGGTTACACAAATCTCTACCACTAGAGTTAAGGACTAAACAATTCTCGAAGGCAATATGGGTAGACACGACAAAGGTTAAGGGTGAGTCGTTATTACTAACATGTCACGGCGAAGTGGACAAAATCAATGATACATGACCAAATCCATGGCCAAGACACCAAAGATTGCTCGTTGCAACACCGAGACACGCTTCATGACTAAATGGTAGGATAAGATATGGGATAAAATTGGTGAAAAATAAAATCAAGCAAATAGTCTAAATCTATAACCAAGTCATCACCGCTTACCGTTCATCCAAAGTTCAAGTTTCAAAGCTAAGAAACCGGATCATGATATACGAGGTAGATGTGCCATTAGAGGACGTCATGATGGGCATATTACCTTTTCTTCAACTGTTGGCGCAATTACCAACTTCATTCTTCAAATGTGACCGAGGTGGCCTCCTCGATATTAAATCAATAATGAGCTCATAAACATAGTGCTTATAACTTCGCACTTTACAATCAATAACTATAACTATAATATATATATATATATATATATATATATATATTTCAAATCACTTCATTTTATTTTCTTTTTTTTCATTTTTTTTCACATAACAACTAAACATAGCATCCCCGCACTTGAGATGAACAATATGAGAATTTGGGAGGTCTTCAATGATCTTTAAGAATATGTCGTCGAAGAAAGCATGATTCCTGAACCTTTCCACATGAACCTTGAACTTAGGCAAACAATGACTTCCCTATCACAAATAAAGACTACAGGGTAGGCTAAGGTGTATGGGTGTAACAAAACCATATGTTGGGTCAACAAAATGAAAGGAATGGCTCAGATGGGTATATCTAGGGGTATCTTGCACTAAAGGTGAGTGCAACAAAGGGTTTAATATGGGGGTCGAGAAGTAGAGGTGACTAATCAATAGACACACAATGATGGGCTATTTGGGTTATAATCCTATAATATTGCCTTATTAAACTGAAAAGTCCAAATACATTAAGCTATCTCAACATACCTCATCTATGATCTCGAAATGATGCAAAGACCAAGCTCTAAAGTTTACAAGCTACCAGCACACTCATAATTTGGTGGATTTGGGGTAAAAATTTGGAAACGGATTAGGCTAATCTCACCATATAATATTGATAACGCTACACGCATCGTTCGGGGTCAAAGGAACTTCCTTTTCTTCGAGCAAGTTTTATAACACCCTAGGCAGTGAACCTAATCGTTGTAGTGTAGTATTAGGGTAAGCCATGGGTATTGATATCGTTCTCTAGGGGAATAGGAATGCTAGTGAGAAGTTACTACGCTAAGGTTGGGGGTTGAGGAAGATTATTTTTTATCTTTTTATGTTTTTTTAGGAATTGGAAAGGTACGAATCTCGGGGTTTGGATTTGGGGGTTGGTATTTCTACCGATTACTCTACTTATCTAATTATCTAATCGAAGGTGAGGGTAGTCTATGTCTAATTAATGTGTGCTCGTATGATAGTTTAAGAGTGTTTACTTAGGTTTTCTTACTCCTTAATTATCTCCTATTGATGGTTGAATTGTCATGTCCTTATTCTTAATCGCGTTGTGTGTCTAAAGTCGTAGGGTATGCATTTGTCCCTAACTCTTTGAAACTACCTAAGGGTCTCGTCTACAAAATCTCTAGGAATTATAGACTCTAACTCTAAAGTACTCTTTGGATGGTTTAGCCTACAACTACTCTAGGCGTTATAGTCTAAGGTTCACAAAGATTAATCAAGCATTAACTACACAACGAATGACCTATCGCATTACTAGATCATTAACAATTAAGATAAGAGACAACCAATCAATATTCAATAATTAAGTTTCATATTCCCTAAGCAAACACACAAATAAATTAGCCGGACATGTAGAACATGCAAGCTTACACACAAATAATTGAAGACATAATTGAATTAATGAAGTAAAACACTTATCTTGGTGTAAGATAGGGTTTGGAACCCTAAAATACTGTACAAGACAGCCTTGGTTCGGTTTAGGTTTTTACTCCAAAAGACTACACTCTGAAAACTGAAAAATTCGGATTCTATATATAAGATTACAATCGTGACGACGTCACCTTATGTTAGATATAGGATTTCACAAACACATTAAACCATAACCATATGGGGCGTACACAATTTTAGAGAGAGAAAGTTCTAGTGAGAGAAAGGAAGAGAGTTGGGAACTATGTGAAATAAAGAAAAATGGTATTGAAGCTCCAACCCTCTACCTTGGGAGGTAGAGGGTATTTATAGTTTCTTACAAACAAACGCCACCTACGGGCTGTGGATCAGGCATACAGTGGGTAAAGACCCGTCCGTCCTCCACGGTGTTACATAACTAAATGCAACAAAACATAAAATAACTACGACTACGAGCTTTCTAACGATTACATATACTTGAGGTGACCGACTCTTTAATACCTGGAATTTCTAATTCCTAACAGTCTCCCCCTAAGGGAGGTCACCTCAAACACACATTAAAATTACATTGAATACACACAGATATTACATTGAGAATGTTCTTGGATTCTTGTCCATGTTCTTTGTTCTGTAGCTCGTAGTCTTTGATTCTTCATAATTGCATGTTTGGATAATCTGAGTGGAGGTCTTTAACTGATCCACGTGATACTGAGTTTTGAGCCGCTTTGAGATCATCACCACATTAAATCTCGGACTCAACCTTTGTGGTATTGGTAATTAGTGATGTTGTGACTTTTGGACCGACATGCTCACATTTTGGATCATGATTTATTCTTATCAGAGTGGCGGAAGCTTTCGTTGATTCATGATATTGGCGCAGCGTAGCGAAGCATGGAGTGAATATATCAGAGTCATTGATGCACCAATCATGATTTCTTTAGATATGAATGTGTTGTGTGAGCATGCGGCTATGGATTGACCGCTCCATTCGATCACCGCAAGCGTCGGGTGTACCGCATAAGACGTTAGCACTAAAGCACCGAAAGTGTCTTTGATCACTTTCGATGAATTGAGGTACACGCCCACGGTTCCCCGTTTATCGTACAAGTACTGCCTGTAATCGGTATAATTCGAAGAATTTCCTTGACAGGGTTTCGCAGCTGCTCTAGCCGTTCTCAAACTGGAGCGTCTCAAAGAAGACAACACAGAGTGAGTGAACCAGCGAATAGAGATTCACTGATTGATAAAAAAAAGATTTGAAAAACAATCGTGTATCGATCAATAGAAATTGTTTTTGCATTACAACAAAGTTTTAGTGAAAAATCATTTATCAATCATAAACACCTTTTGATTTGAAATAATTGTACACAGTCGATGTACTAGAGAAAAGGGTTTTTAAGCACAACGACCGGTTTTTCAAAGGTATCCGTCAATCCATTTTCTTGGACCTGGATTGATTCAATTTTGAATCGCTCCACTGATGAGGTCCATATGACACAATCAAGTCTTGGCAATACCACAAGGATAGTGCGTAGGACTCATAAGATATAATCTCACATTCCACATTGTGTGAAATAGTGAGTCTTCAAGAAATAAGTGTCCTAAAGAGATTAATTGATGATCTCGTGGCTCTAGACTCAATTTGTGCACATTTTGGATCCTATATCGGAGACTAGGGAGAGGGTCTCCTTCTTCAATATCAACAATCTCTAAGAGAAAGTCGATAGATTATGTAGGTTCCCCATGAGAATGAAACAAGCCCTTTTAAGAGGAACTTGAGTGGCTTGGGAAGTTAGTGCAGTGCGTCACTGGGTCCATGACGTCTTGTCTTCAATACCAGTGTTACCTTAGTAACCACCAGTAGCATATGTATTGAACCCGGTTTTTGCCCTAAGGTTGAATAAATGGAGGGCTATTTCTTTTCACCCTTTTTCTCATTCAATTCTTTTTCATTCTTCAACCCCTTCAGTGCTTACCGAGACTTCATAACTAGAACCTTGTTGGGTTTATTCCAGTACTAGCTCAGTTTCAGTCAGCACTCTTCCCATATTCTCATTTTTCTCCTTTTTTCATCATACCTAAGGACTTCTACACTATCTAGTGGATTGTCCCTGGGTAGATCCCTCCGGTTCTGGCGGATCATGGGAACTAATACCTAACCTTATCATCCTTATATCACCATACATAATGTAAAGTTGGTCGGTCTTTTTGGTATTGTTCATCTGCCATTAGAACCAATTGAAAACCATTTGAAAATCAATCAAGATACTTGTGATATAGAATCAAAGCATTTTGTACCTTAATTGTTTTGATATTTTAGAAATACTCCCCCTCAACATATGCATAAAATTTAGAATTTGTTTAGCACATGGAGGCAAGAAATCTTTGAAATCGTTAGATTGAGAATGAAAGGTCCAATCTTTTGATTAACATTTTCTAAAATGATCATCATCACTTCCCAATCAATTTTGAGTAAATAAAACATTTTGAGGAAGGATGAGGTTTTCAAAAGTTTGCTCCCCCTCAATATGTGCCTCGAATTTTGAAAGAATTTTGCACATATTAGAGGGAATCTGCACTTAGACAATTCAGACACGTTTCAATAATTTGAGGTTTAAAATAGTTGCTCCCCTCAACGTGTGCATGGAAAATTTGAAATCGTTTGTCACTTGCGGGGAGGCAAACATACTAATCACTTATGAAACCATCTATCGACTTATCAGTTTAAATCCAATTTAAATCACAAAATCTCCCCCGATCACAATTATCAAAACATTTGAGATTTGTGATCTCAGTAGATTTGAATCGTTTTTGAAGGCTTTTTAAGGAGAATTGTGACTTGATTTTGAAAACGTTGTAACTGATAAGGATCGAATTTTGAGACTTTAGACTCTAAAGATTTAAAAATGCTTGAGTATCTTTTGAAAGCAACCCATTTTTTGAAAAAAATACACTTTATAATTAAAAATCATTCTCCCCCTCAATCAATGACATAAGTTGTTGATTGAGAGATAGATAGTTTTAACAACCGTTTAGTACAGATGATTTTCAAAAATTGAGCCCAAGTAATTTTTTCAAAGCAATTCGTTTTCATTGAATAGTGAGAATTTTGTATAGAATCAGAGCATGAGATTTGAAAAACAAGATAAAGCATGGCTCTGTTCTTTCTTTTTAACACGGGTTACTGCCTGAAATGACAATAAACCACCATTTTTCTTCGCCTCATTTTTTTTATAAAAACTGTGTACATTCGATGAACATCTAAAGACCCGTGACATTCTTTGAATATCAACAAAAAGTCCGTAGATGATATTGAATCGAGAAAAGCAAGACAAAATGACAATGTTTTTGAGGATTTTTTGATTTTTTCACATTTTTATGGATTTTTGAAAGTTTTATAATTTTGTATTTTGTTTTTGTTTTTTTTTTTTGGTTTTTTTTAAAATATATACAAAGAGATAGATGAAGAAAGACCTTTACTCCTCGTCTTCCTCCTGAAGACGTTTGAGAGTTTCTGGTTGAAGGCTTTTCAAGCCAAGTCGTGGAAGAATGAACTCAAAACGTTCTCTTGGAAGAGCTTTGGTGAAGATGTCTGCTAACTGGTATTCAGTACTCACAAAATAGAGTTCCACCACACCTTTTTCCACTTGTTCCCTGATGAAGTGATGTCGTATGTCGATATGCTTTGCTCTTGAGTGTTGAACGTTGTTGCATTAGAGAGCAATAGCACTTTTATTATCACAGTACAGAGGGATTTTGTTGAATACAAAGCCATAGGATTTCCATAGGATTCAACAAGATGACATGGCTATGTATTCAAGAGGAAATAGAAGTACTTATTTGCTTCTTTGAAGACCACTCACAAGCTTATCTCCCAAAACCGAGCACCTCCGACGTGACGAGTATCTTGACACCATGCATGATATGCATTTGCATATGCTGTTAGTGACATACCGGTGTCCTTCGGGTACCAAAGTCCCATGTTGATAGTTCCTTGGAGATACCGAAAGACCCGTTTAACCGCTTCAAGGTGCTTTTTGGTAGGCTTAGGGCTTGTTTCTTTTTTTTCTGGATTAAGTGGGTGGGCCCCTTTCTGTTAATAAGTCTTAATGGGGAGGGGCACCCTTTGGTTTCTCTCTCCATATAGACTATTTAACAGAAAAAGAAACATATTAGATGTGTGGCCCCACCATTATCTCCCCATTAAGACTTATTAACATAAAAAAGAAACACCCCCTTAGCCTGGTATCTAGCACACATGCATACAGCGAACAGAATATCAGGTCTACTTGCCGTGAGGTACATCAGGGATCCGATCATGCTACGATATTTCGTTTGATCTACCATGATCCCTGAGTGGTCCTCATCCAGTTTAGTACGCTCAATCATGGGAGTGTCAACAGGGTCACTAGAATCAAATCCAAATTTCTCTAAAATCTCATTTGCATATTTAGATTGATTTATGAAAATGCCTCCGGGACTTTGTGAAATTTGTAATCCCAAGAAAAATGACATTTGTCCCATCATTGACATTTGAAATTTGGAACCCATTTCTTTTGAAAAACGATCACATTCATTGGGGTTAGTCGAGGCAAAGATAATATCATCAACATAAATTTGAACGTGAATCAAATGTTTGCCTGACTTCCGGGTGAACAATGTTGGATCAACTGCTCCTTTGCTGAAGCCGGTAGACAGAAGAAACTTTGATAGCGTATCATACCATGCCCTTGGAGCTTGCTTTAAACCATAAAGAGCCTTCTTCAAACGATAAACGTGAGTAGGATGATCTGGATTCACAAAGCCTTCAGTTTGGCTGACGTAGACGACTTCTTTAAGATCTCCGTTCAGAAACGTTGTCTTTACATCCATCTGATAGACTACCATGTTCTTACTTGCAGCATTAGCCAAGAATATTCTGATTGCCTCGATTCGAGCAACTGGATCAAAAGATTCTTCAAAGTCAATGCCCTCCTCTTGACGGTATCCTTTAGCAACCAATCGAGCCTTGTTCTTTAACACATCACCATGCTCATCAAGTTTCACTTTGAAGATCCATTTTAGAGCAATGATCATAGCACAATCTGGAGCAGGTACTAATTCCCATACATCAAGTCGATCAAACTCATGAATTTCTTCTTGCATGGCATTGAACCAGTTGTCTTCATTCATGGCGGTTTTAACATCTTTTGGTTCGATCTTAGAGAGTACGGAGTTGAAGAAGCACCATAAGGCATCTGTTGCAAGTTGTTTCCGTGTGGATACTGGACGAGAGGGATTTCCAATGATGTTGTCTAATGGATGATCGTGAGTCCATTTTCTAAGGTATTCATGTGGTTGTGGTTGAGGGACTGAAGTAGCAGAGTCGATGTCTCCTGAAGAAGATGGTTCTGATGATGATTCAGGAGAAAATATGTTTTCAAATGGAGCATCTTCGGGAGTAGCAAAGGGATTGACTTCATCCTGTAAATCAAAAGCATTTCCATGATGTACACTTGATGATTGAAGATTTGTTGATGAAACAGATTGGTCAGCAGCAGGCGCTTCTTGGCTTAATGACATAGAAGTTGAAGGGTTAATTTCATAGACAGGGATAGAAGCAGCCTCTGTTGATTGAATTGTCATATCATTGTTACTTGGCTCAAATTGTTCATCAAACATTGGATCAAACAGTTTCTTTAAATCATCTTCGGAGGGAGGTACATATGGAGTTGCTGATGAGGAGTTTGGTACAAGAGATGAACCAATGGGACTGCTTTGAAGTGCGGGTCCTGAAATTGATTGTCTAGGAGCCATTTGACCGGTCAGCTCATCAAACGTGACGTGAATTGTTTCCATGATATTTCGGGTTCTCTTGTTGTAGATTCGATAACCTTTACTATTAGGTGCATAGCCTACAAAAACTCCAATGTCCGCTTTAGCTCTAAGTTTTCCTAAATCTTGACCATCATTAGTTGGATAACATAAAGCACCAAACACACGAAGGAATGAAAGATCAGGTTTTCTGTTGTGGACAAATTCATATGGAGTTTTTCCATGAGCAGTGTGAATCAGGGATCGATTTTGGGTGTAGCATGCAGTGGCGATGGCTTCACCCCAAAGAAACATTGGAACTTTTGAGTAAATCAGCATAGTCCTCGTGGCTTCCACAAGAGTTTGATTTCGCCTTTCAACTACACCATTCTGTTGAGGAGTTCGAGGAACACTTCTTTGATGATTGATTCCAATACTTTCATAAAACTCACCAAGTTGTTTGTTAACAAACTCAGTTCCATTGTCTGTTCGGATGATTTTGATAGTTTTGTTAAGACGAACCTGCAGCTTTTTGATGAGTTTGATGATGATATCTGGAGTTTCATCCTTTTTCTTTAAGAACTTTACCCAGGTGAATCTAGATAAATCATCAACCACAACTAACACATATTTCTTCCCAAAGATATTCTGCACTCTCATGGGTCCACATAAGTCCATGTGAATTGTATGGAGAACTTCTGCGACTGAGTTTGTAGGTTTGGGTTTATGGGCATACTTCTTGCTTTTTCCCAATGGCATCTTGAACAAAGATGATCCTTTTGATACTTAAGTCTAGGTAGACCTATAACTTAGTCCTTTCTGGAGAGATCATTGATGGTGCCGAAGTTCAAGTGATTGAGACGACGATGCCATAACCATGACTTTGTTTTGGAAGCCTTTGACAACAAGCAAATTGGAGAAGACTTCATCATATCTTCGATAGAGATGGTGTATAGATTTGAACCACGTGAACCCCTTAAAAGTTCCTTACCATCAAGTTCTCTAACGAAACAAGTATATTTTCTGAAGGATACTTCTAGATCAGAATCGCAGAATTGACCAACAGAGAACGGTTTATGACCAAGACCTTCCACATAATATACCCCGGAGATAACACTTTTACCAACAACATAATCTCCATAACCCATAATTGCACCGAAATGATCATTCCGGAATCTAACTGTCCCGATGAATTTGCTCACGAAGTTCATGAGCCGCGACCGTCTCCAGTCATATGCTTGGAACCGAGTCCAGGTACCACGAACGATTTGAACGATCTACGTTGAACACGACAAGAATGGATAACTGAATAATTGGGATCCCCATGCAAGAATGGGTTCCACTTGGTTAGTAACAGAAATTGGAACACCCACATCAGAAATAGAAACATCCATATCAGAAGTAGAAGCTATGGAATCATTGGGAATAGATGCATAACTGGTGTCTGTATTTGACCTATTCAAAGTATGTTCACTTCTTAAGGGAATGGTTCTACCAGTAGGCATCCATTTTCTAGTGGGCATAGTCTTAGCAGTTTGAGAACAAAACTGATTATTCTTATGGCTAAAAGGTATCCAATAATAACCTATCTTTATAAATGTTCCTCCTGTGGGTTTCCACTATTTTCTAACAATCTTTTGTCTTTGCCTTTTAGCCTTCTTTGCATGATTATTAGCATTAACAACTTTGACAGGGCATTTGACAGAATTAGACAAAGCATTCACACCATATTCATGATTAGCAACAGAATTCAAGCAGACATCATTACAAGGTTTGCAAATAGTATCATAATTCGAATTAATTACAGTACGCCTATGGCTAATACTAGAATCAACACGATTTGTTTTATTCGAGTCAAACTTAAAGTTCCTAGATTGGTCTTCTACTCTCTTCCAATGCACATTCTTAGCTTGCAAGGTCCTATCATTCCTTGTATTGTCTTGAGACTTTGACCTGCTCACTTTAATGTCACTGATTACTCCTGTAGAGGGAATGGGAACATTAGTTGGTTGATCTAGTTTTTGCATTCCTGAACTTGATGTGCAAGGATCTAAACTACTAGAAGGCACATTAGTGTTTACTTTCTTAAGACTGTGATTTGAGCTATTTGTAGGCACACTAAAATTTACTTTCTTATCACTAACATATCTGGAATCTGAGCTACTTGAAGGCACATTAGTGTTTACTTTCTTAAGACTAGGCATAGAACGGATTTCATGCTTGGCACTAGGCATAGAACAAGGCATCACAGCTTTTCCTTTTGCACCTAAGGATTTTGGACATGTTGCAATTACACATTCAAGCAGCTCTTGAGATCGTTTGGCCTGGAGGCAAGCAAACCTAACTTCTCTATCAAGAGGTTTATTAATGAAATCCTCTTCAACAATCTCACGGAGAAATTCTAGACTATCCTTAAGGTAAGCACAATAGTCATGAAACGCAGGTTCATTATTCCTAAGGTGAGGAGGAATATATTTAACCGTCATAGTGTATTTGCAGTCTAAGGGTGACTTTGAAACAACATTCTTATTAAACACAAGTGGCAGTTTCCCATTTTCCTGACTTCTCAGATTCTCAATTTCCTTTTGTAAAGACGTTATTTTTTCATTGTTTTGTTCACGAGTGACTTTCATTGAATCATATAACTCTTTAAAGTGTCGTTTAACCTTTTCATTTTCTTCTAGACAACTCTCGTTTTCCTTTTGTAAGGCATTAACTAAGTTTTGAAGATGAAAAGTTTGAGAGTACTGAGAATCTAAATGAGGAGGCATTTGGGATCCAGTCACATTGTTCTTTTCACCCTTCAATTGAGAGATTTGGGCTTTCAACTTTTTGATCGTGTTACAATGAGCTCGAATCTGTTCATCACGTTTGCTAATTTCAAAAACTGCATCAAATTCAGGAGCATCCAAGGACGTCTTGATATTTGAGGTTTTAACATTTTCTTTTAGATGTTGATATTTTAGTTGTAGATCAAAATGTTTAACTTCTAGTTTAGAAAGATGCTTTACCAAATTATCATGATCATCCTGATCAATTTTCTCATTAAGTTTCGAATTAATCTTTTCAAGCTCAATGACACGATCATGGGAGACTTTCAGAGCAACAGATAATTCATGAAATTGAGAAGCATTAATGGAGCAATTCGTGGCAGTGTAAAACACATCTTGAGCAATACATTCAGAAATAAGATTCTCATTCAAGGTATGCAAGTTCTTCCTCTCAATCTTATTATATTTTAATGCTCGCTCATACTCACTAACCTCAACTATCATTGCATCAAATTCCTTTTCCATTCCTTTAATATCTGAACTTATCCCCTTTTTAAGACTCTCAAAATGATCTTTTAGTAGTTTGAAGAAAGGCATGACCTCAGTTAGATATCATTCTTTTGTTTGCTCAAAACCCCTTTCCCCTTCAGTTATCCCAGTGGGTGTGATCCTTTTCTTACAAGTTTTCTCAAAATCGACAAATAGTTGAAGAATAACATATTGGCTGATTAAGGTCTTGCTCTTAGTGGCAATAGTTCTAGGAACTAAATGCATCGGTGTATTTGGAGGATACACAGTCGCTGCAGGCATTTTCCTAAGGGAAGGGTTTGTTTCTACAAGATTTTCAGCTTTTAGCTTATCTAAATCCTTTTTCCAGAAAACTTGTTCAGGTGTTAATAACGTTTGAGGCTTAAATTTGTTTAAGAAGATCCAATTTTCCTTCTTGTAATCACGGGGTTTGATCGTGATGTTATTCTTTTTGCATTCAGGATCTTCTAGCTTCTTATTCATTTTCACCCTAGATGCATCATCTAATTTTCTATCTTTCTCAGTGCACTCAACGCAACTAGGTTTCTGTCTAGGTTTAAGAATCTCATTTCCATCATAAATTACATTTTGAGCCGCCTTAGCTAACTTACTGTACTCAGGATTGGGTTTATCAATAATGGGAACACTATGCTTATCGCTTAAAACTCTATGCTTAGTGACCATGTGAGCAGTCTGAATGGTATTCCCTTGTACGTACAACTTATTTTCAAGCTTGTTCTTCAAAGTTTTTATATTAGAAAAATCATTCAAAAGTTTTGATTCCTTGGCATGAAATTCCTGCTAAAGCACTTTAACATTTTCTTGAAGTTCTTGTTTTTGCTTAGCAGGTTTTGAAAGCTTTTCTTGTAAGGAATTTAACTCTTGTTTTAACACTTCTTCTCTAAAATTACTTTTTCTGATAATCGTACGCATTTGGTTAACCAACTCCTGCTCACGAGTAGTTAGCTCAAACTTAGCACGTTGTTCATAAATGGCAACTCGTTCTTTATAGGCATTAAGTTCAGAGATAACGGAATCACCAGGGGCACATGCAGTGTATTCATCAGCATAATCATCATTGATGCGGGAGATACATCACTTGATAAAATCACACTTTCATTTTATTTCACATATTGATCATATGGGACAACATTGATATTACCCATATTTTCAATATCTGACTCAATGATTTCAGTTGATTGTATTTCATTATGCATCTTTTGCACATCAACTTCATCATATAACTTTAATACCTCTGAGATGATTTTGTCTTTGTATGGTCCAGCTTGTGGTGAAGAAGAGACCTTAGGAGAGACCATTGGAGAAATGCTAGCCATGAAAATTGTGTGTGCAGTAGGTCCATCATCAACATCAGAGTCGTATGCATCACAGTCAGCTACTTGAAAGGCATTCAGATGATTGTGACCTATCTCCTGAATAGGCTGCTCATCCACATCTGCATCATATGTCTTAGCATTCCCTTCACAAGAAAAAAGTAGCTCCTCTTCATCCAAGGTTGCTCCATTGTCCTGAGCTTGCACTAGCAACATCTTATCCCTGAAGTATTCAACATTAGGAGGTTTGGAGATGTGCAATTCCTTGCAATGTGTCCCTCACCACCACAGTTGTAACATTTGGCTGGCTTTGCTTGTCCTTGATTTCCAGTCCTTCCTCGGTTTTGATTTCCTACATAGCCTCCACTTGCTCCACCCCTTCTCTCGATCGTCTGCCTTTCTTGGGTGCACCATAACTTCCCATCTCGGCAGGTGGCTTGATTGTGTGGATTGGATGCTTTCGAGGTTGTTGTTGGTTTGTGGGAGAGTGTTCATGTTTTGACTGATCATGAGAGCTAGTTGACTAATGAAGTTTCCTACGATGCATCGCATCGACTTATTTGAACATTGGATCGGGAATGAGTTTGTGAGTTCCATCACCCATGGGTATAACTTGTGAAGCTTTAGTGGTAATCCCAATGTTTGAGTAGAAGGCGGTTGAATCATTTGATGAGCTTGTCTCTCCTGGATTTGTTTTGAATTGTTCAAGAATCCTCTTTTCAAACATGGCATGTCTCTCATTCGGAAGAAGGAAGGCATAGAGTTGCTCATAGTTTGTATTCTTCAATCCTTTGGTTAGCTTCACGGAGGTGACAAACTTGTGCCATTCGGGATTCATGTTGTTCACAAACTTTGAGTTCAACTGAATGTTTGGCATAGTCATTCGGATGTTCCTCATGTCATTAACAAGCTTGTGGAATCTCACGTAATACTCATAGACACTCTCATCTGGTTTCATCTTGAAGTGCTCAAATTCATCATAGAGTTGTGATTCTCTGTCTTCCATGGTTAATTGAGCACGAGAGAAGCATCTTGACATTATCCCATACAGCCTTTGCTTCGGTGTTGTGATTGATAAGCTTATAGATGTCTTTTGGAAGACCTTGCAGTATGATGTTAGAAGCCCTCATATATGCATCGAATCTCTTCTTCTCCTTATCATTGAGCTCATCATACGTCTTTGGTATGTCTATTCCATAGATCATCATTCCATCTTCAGCTGTATCAATTATGTCCCTAGTAGTCTCAACTCGATACGGTCCTTCATCAATCGATTTGAGAATGTTGACCCCATTTTCCTTTCCAAGACAGTACAATCGATTCTTTGAGCCCAAGAGTCGTAGTCATTCTGTCAAGCATAGGTGGACGAGTATCGACCTTGCTTGAACATCCTCGGCAACAGTGGAGATGATAGTGGGAACGATGTTTGCCATGATTACAAGTTCTACGGGATTTTACAATTCTTTGATTAAACCGGGAAATTGATTCTTTCACAGGATTTTACTAAACCAAAAGAACAACCGTAAGAATGTATTACGAAGAAGTGACAAGTCTAAGATTAGACAAGTAGTAAAACACATAACTCGCTTAGTTATCAACTCGCAAAACACCCAACTCGCTCAAGGAGACAACTCGCTTAAGAAATCAACTCGCTAAATAGCTAAGTCGCATTAGCATCAACTCGCAACACTGTCAACACGCTTAATTAATCAAGTCGCTAAATAGCCAACTCGCAACACAATCAACTCGCTTGAACACCAAGTCGCTTAAATTAACTCGCTAGCTTTACAACTCGCTTAGTAGCTAAGTCGCTTTAGATTTCAAGTCGCTTAAAGAAACAACTCGCTTAGAACTCAAGTCGCATAAAAATCAACTCGCTAAACAGCTAAGTCGCATGTACCAACTCGCATCCAATAACAAATCAACTCGCTTTGAAGAAAAAAGTATCCGAGACTCAACTCGCTTCGTACAAACTTCTAAAATAACCACTTTATCAATCAAAAACAACCAAACCACATTGATTTAAGCCTTCCAATTCAAAACATAAACACATATGATGATCCTAAACACAAAAGTGCAAGCAAAATTCAAACTTTAACACTAGAATTTGTCCAAATGAATCAAACTCTCCTAAACCTTTAATACCCCAAAAACCTTATGAAATCCACCAAAACAAAAAGCATGAAAGATGAGTGATCAAGCCATGGCTCTTGATACCAATTGTTAGATATAGGATTTCACAAACACATTAAACCATAACCATATGGGGCGTACACAATGTTTAGAGAGAGAAAGTTCTAGTGAGAGAAAGGAAGAGAGTTGGGAACTATGTGAAACAAAGAAAAATGGTATTGAAGCTCCAACCCTCTACCTTGGGAGGTAGAGGGTATTTATAGTTTCTTTCAAACAAACGCCACCTACGGGCTGTGGATCAGGCATACAGTGGGTAAAGACCCATCCGTCCTCCACGGTGTTACATAACTAAATACAACTAAACATAAAATAACTACGACTACGAGCTTTCTAACGATTACATATACTTGAGGTGACCGACTCTTTAATACCTGGAATTTCTAATTCCTAACACCTTATGAATTGTGACGCCGTCGGGTCGCCGTCATTAGGGTTTCGTCTTGGCCACGTTAGTCTTGCGATGACGTCACCTTATGCTTGTGACGCAGTCCCCTTTAGTCTCTGACGCCGTCTGGATCAAATCTGGGCCGTCTGAGTTGCGACGACCTACTCTTTTAAAGCCTGACACCGTCACTTGAAAATAAGAAATTTGGCTCTTGCCCGTCACAAAAGTTATGCGGCGTCACAGATAAAACCTAACGCCGTCACTTGTAGAACCTGGCCGTCCTCTTGTATTTCAGATGAGTGTCTCGATTTCTTGACTTTGGCCATTTTCTTCGTATATCCGCGCCTTTTCGTCCAATGCCATTCTAGCAATTTGCCTTCAAGAGACCTAAAAGTGAAAAGGAACGATATTAAGTAATAACGTATACAAAAGTGATCAAATAAGGGCTTAAACGACCCCTCAAAAAGGTACATTTTAACACCTTATCAAATATCCCTACACTTGGTATTTGCTTGTCCTCAAGCAAATGTGCTTTTAGCCAATTAATTTATAAGTTAGAGGTCATGAAGCATTGGTTTAAAACAATCTACAACACATATAAGCCCCGCAAAAGTCACAACAAGCACGGAAATTACATACTAGCACCTCACAAGGCGTGTTTGGATACTCACATCTCTCGGGTGTATATGAAATATAACAAGTTGGAAATGGAAGATAAACACTCATTAACCGGTCCTAGTATATAGATTACCATAGGCTTGAGACTAGATCAAACCTCCATCGCTTTGGCGTAAGCACCTAGGAAAGACTATCAAAGAGGTCTTTAAAGGGTTGTAATGTTAGGCTTACGGTAGGGAAACAAAGGGTTTGGTGGGATAGGCTATTTAGTGGTGGCAAATCAAAAATCTCTATGTTACAAGCATACGAAGAATGGCGTTGCTAAGCCAAGACTCGATACTCTAAACTCTAGATAACTGAAACACACAAACATAAATTTAAAGATAGATGTAGGAAGGTAGCCCGTATGTTTTTTTTTTTTTTTTTTTTTTTTTTTTAATTGAACACACTTTTTTTTTCTATTTTTCTAATTTTTTTTTCGATTTTTTTTTTCATACACTTTTACTCTACCATCCTCTACGGTAACATCAAAATGATAGGGATTTATAGGCACATCCCTACACTTGAGTTTTTATTATTCTAACACTAATTTGACCCGAATTGAAAAGATCAAAACTCTTGGAGTACATTATTACGCAAATAAGGAATTTGAATTAACGTTTCCTTCCAGTCATTTCATAAACTTTAACTTTTCCCATGAGTCCCAATCGTCCCAAAACTGTATACAAAGGATATGACTCGACTTAGCAACTAATGCAAGCAACTAGATAATTAAACTAAGGGTTTAGTAACAATAATGCACTAAAATTGAGTGCATACAAGGTAGGCTAAGGCGATTTGGGTGTACATTTGGGGGTGGGGTGTAAACAATGCTCTTCATTGATATTCTGGAAAACCAAAAAATCAAGAGAACCGCGAAAAGGATAGGCTCAGAGGGGTTAACTAGGGGTATCGTGTACTAAAAGTGAGTACAACGCAAAGGTATGGGGGAATTACTCAACCGAGGTGGAAGAAGTAATTATATTACAGGTATCAAACAAGGGTTATCCTAATGCCTCTTATCATTTAGTTATTCCTAACTACACAAGTGTAGTCTTACTAGCGATCTCGGGATGCATCACAAAACAAGTTCTAGAATCTATAATACTACCGGTTCACACTCTAAGCATTAAAGATGACTGCTTTAATTCCTACTAATCTAAGGGTGATCCTCACATTTTGGGTGGAATTTAAGTGGTAAAGGATTTTTGTGCTAGTCATATAACTTCCTATCCATGAGACGCTTTATTAAGACTAATGGCCCACTCCTATATGTCATGAAAAATTAAAAATTTGGTGCCAAAATTACCCTAACCGACATTTTCTCATGGTTTATTACGCAAATACAATTGGACAAAGCAAATATTTAAGGATAAGCATAGTTTCAAAGTTCCCGTTTTATTTTCCCTCCCTACACTTAAACTGAACATTGTCCCCAATGTTCTCCGAAAGTATCAAAGTTATGATAATAGAAGGTAATTAAAAACGAAAGAAACTAATACTCCCCTGATTAGCTCGGTAGGATCCGTGTAAAGTGTTGGTTAAATCTTTTCCAAGAAGAACGTATGCGTGAAAAGCTCCTTCCAATCTTATGTATCTTCTTCTTAGTAAATTAAACCTGCACACTTGAAGGAAAAAAAAGAAACCTTCGCGTAAAATTGGCGGTAATAATATATATAAGACTCTACTAAACTAAGATATAATGCTTGTGGAATGGATGTTTACTGAATTTCTGGAAAATTAAGACCTGGGAAATTCCAAAAATTTATAAGTAGCTCAAAAAACGAGAAAAAAGTAATATGTTGTTTTTACTCCTTCCTGACGCCGTCAGGTTGAGATCCTGACGCCTTCAGGTTATCCTGACAAAAACTGGTTTGCGATTTTCTGGAAAATTTACATCTTTAGAATTTGAAAAAAATTTCTGCAAAACATCCATTATGACTCGATACAAACATTTGACTCGAACAAACACACATATATATCTTTTAATTAATTGAAATTCTCATGTTTACGTCTCTTTTGAAAACGTGTGTAATCCTCCCTATACTTATCCTTTATGTAAAATACCTTCATATGCAATTAAAACGAGGTTAAAAACAAAATAAAGCATTTTTACAAATTTAAACATGAGAATAAACAATCAATAAAAGATATATGACACTAACAAGAAAACAATTAAGCATGGGTTGCCTCACACGAAGCGCTTTTCTTTATTTATGAGTCTTGTAGCTAGACTCGTAGTCGTGCCCCTACGTTGTCTCATTTTGCATTCTCAATGAGAATTCTATCATGTTGACAAAATTTTCATCGACTCTATACCTAGGCCCTAGGGTCAATCAATCCTTATAATAAAGCCTCCTTCTTTCCCACATAAATTTATAACCTTTTTCAACATCGTCCTTGCTTTTTTCCTCAAATGCTTTGATGTTGTCTCGTTCAAAAATGGGTAGATGGCCATATTCATTTGTTTTCCAAGGCATCCTATAAGTGATCTCATCGGCTCCTTCCTTAAACCTAACCGTTCCATCATACTTGTTATGGCTCATCTTAGATGTTTCAACAAACGGTTTTCCTAGCACTACTTGGGATAAACTATAGTCAATGACGCATCCTATATCTTCTAGGACCACAAAATCAACTAGGTAGGTGAAATTTCCTATAAAGACATGTACATCCTTGACTCTTCCCACAAAGTTGCAAACTCCACCTGGATACTTAGGGTCCCTCCTAATATTAAGTCGCTCATTCATAATGTCATTGTAGATAGCAGATGACATCACATTAATGGGAGATTCCGTATCTATGTAAGCATGGTCGACACTCCTATATCCGATCATACAAGGGATTTTTAGGTTCCAAGGATTTCCTCTCCTAATCTTTGGGCATATCCTAATGATAGGTGATCGGGGATTATCGATTATGTATCGATGGTAAGCAACCTCTTCCTTAGTGGGGTAAAGATTGAAATAAGCACTATCCTCTTCATTTACGTTTATCCTATTTAGCTTCCTAAGCTATCCCATACGAGCTCGAAGTTGGTTGGCCAAGGCTGGATCAAACCGTGGGTATTTGTTTGGTGGTAAAGTTTTGTTTGGTGGTTGGTTATCATCTTCCATGAAGAAAAGTGATGGGGTTACGAACAAAGGTCATGAAGAAAGGGGATAGACTACGAGAAAGCTAAAAAATGAGAAAAAATTTACTTGATAGGAATCAAACAAAGAAACCTAAACGAGGTGGACTACTAACTAGAAAATCTATTCCCTGGCAGCGGTGCCAAAAACTTGATAACGCTACACGCGTCGTTCGGGGTCAAAGGAACATCCTTTTCTTCGAGCAAGTTTTATAACACCCTAGGCAGTGAACCTAATCGTTGTAGTGTAGTATTAGGGTAAGCCACGGGTATTGATATCGTTCTCTAGGGGAATAGGAATGCTAGTGAGAAGTTACTACGCTAAGGTTGGTGGTTGAGGAAGATTATTTTTTATCTTTTTATGTTTTTTTAGGAATTGGAAAGGTACGAATCTCGGGGTTTGGATTTGGGGGTTGGTATTTCTACCGATTACTCTACTTATCTAATTATCTAATCGAAGGTGAGGGTAGTCTATGTCTAATTAATGTGTGCTCGTATGATAGTTTAAGAATGTGTTTACTTAGGTTTTCTTACTCCTTAAGTATCTCCTATTGATGGTTGAAAAGTCACGTCCTTATTCTTCATCGCGTTGTGTGTCTAAAGTCGTAGGGTATGCGTTTGTCCCTAACTCTTTGAAACTACCAAAGGGTCTCGTCTACAAAATCTCTAGGAATTATAGACTCTAACCCTAAGGTACTCTTTGGATGGTTTAGCCTACAACTACTCTAGGAGTTATAGTCTAAGGTTCACAAAGATTAATCAAGCATTAACTACACAACGAATGACCTATCGCATTACTAGATCATTAACAATTAAGATAAGAGACAACCAATCAATATTCAATAATTAAGTTTCATATTCCCTAAGCAAACACACAAATAAATTAGCCGGACATGTAGAACATGCAAGCTTACACACAAATAATTGAAGCGTAATTGAATTAATGAAGTAAAACACTTATCTTGGTGTAAGATAGGGTTTGGAACCCTAAAATACTGTACAAGACAGCCTTGGTTCGGTTTAGGATTACAATCGCGACGACGTCACCTTATGAATTGTGACGCCGTCGGGTCGCCGTCATTAGGGTTTCGTCTTGGCCACGTTAGTCTTGCGACGGCGTCACCTTATGCTTGTGACGCCGTCCCCTTTAGTCTCTGACGCCGTCTGGATCAAATCTAGGCCGTCTGAGTTGCGACGACCTACTCTTTTAAAGCCTGGCACCGTCACTTGAAAATAAGCAATTTGGCTACTGCCCCGTCACAAAGGTTATGCGACGGCGTCACAGATAACACCTGACGCCGTCACTTGTAGAACCTGATGCCGTCCCCTTGTATTTCAGCTGTCTGAGTGGCTCGATTCTTTACTTTGGCCATTTTCTTTGTATATCCGCGCCTTTTCGTCCAAATAAGTGTCATTCCAGCAATTTGCCTTCAAGAGACCTAAAAAGTGAAAAGGAACGATATTAAGTAATAACGGATACAAAAGTGATCAAATAAGGGCTTAAACGACCCCTCAAAAATGTACATTTTAAAACCTTATCAAATATCCCTACACTTGGTATTTGCTTGTCCTCGAGCAAATGTGCTTTTAGCCAATTAATTTATAAGTTAGGGGTCATGAAGCATTGGTTTAAAACAATCTACAAGACATATAAGCCCCGCAAAAGTCACAACAAGCACGGAAATTACATACTAGCACCTCACAAGGGGTGTTTGGATACTCACATCTCTCGGGTGTATATGAAATATAACAAGTTGGAAATGGAAGATAAACACTCATTAACCGGTCCTAGTATATAGATTACCATAGGCTTGAGACTAGATCAAACCTCCATCGCTTTGGCGTAAGCACCTAGGAAAGACTATCAAAGAGGTCTTTAAAGGGTTGTAATGTTAGGCTTACGGTAGGGAAACAAAGGGTTTGGTGGGATAGGCTATTTAGTGGTGGCAAGTCAAAAATCTCTATTTTACAAGCATACGAAGAATGGCGTTGCTAAGCCAAGACTCGACACTCTAAACTCTAGATAACTGAAATACACAAACATAAATTTAAAGATAGATGTAGGATGGTAGCCCGTATGGTTTTTTTTTTTTTTTTTTTAATTGAACACTCTTTTTTTTTTCTCTTTTTCTATTTTTTTTTCGATTTTTTTTTTCATATGCACTTTTACTTTACCATCCTCTACGGTAACATCAAAATGATAGGGATTTATAGGCACATCCCTACACTTGAGTTTTTATTATTCTAACACTAATTTGACCCGAATTAAAAAGATCAAAACACTTGGAGTACATTATTACGCAAATAAGGAATTTGAATTAACGTTCCCTTCCGGTCATTTCATAAACTTTAACTTTTCCCATGAGTCCCAATTGTCCCAAAACTGTATACAAAGGATATGACTCGACTTAGCAACTCATGCAAGCAACTAGATAATTAAACTAAGGGTTTAGTAACAATAATGCACTAAAATTGAGTGCATACAAGGTAGGCTAAGGCGATTTGGGTGTACATTTGGGGGTGGGGTGTAAACAATGCTCTTCATTGATATTCTGGAAAACCAAAAAATCAAGAGAACCGCGAAAAGGATAGGCTCAGAGGGGTTAACTAGGGGTATCGTGTACTAAAAGTGAGTACAACGCAAAGGTATGGGGGAATTACTCAACCGAGGTGGAAGAAGTAATTATATTACAGGTATCAAACAAGGGTTATCCTAATGCCTCTTATCATTTAGTTATTCCTAACTACACAAGTGTAGTCTTACTAGCGATCTCGGGATGCATCACAAAACAAGTTCTAGAATCTATAATACTACCGGTTCACACTCTAAGCATTAAAGATGACTGCTTTAATTCCTACTAATCTAAGGGTGATCCTCACATTTTGGGTGGAATTTAAGTGGTAAAGGATTTTTGTGCTAGTCATATAACTTCCTATCCATGAGACGCTTTATTAAGACTAATGGCCCACTCCTATATGTCATGAAAAATTAAAAATTTGGTGCCAAAATTACCCTAACCGACATTTTCTCATGGTTTATTACGCAAATACAATTGGACAAAGCAAATATTTAAGGATAAGCATAGTTTCAAAGTTCCCGTTTTATTTTCCCTCCCTACACTTAAACTGAACATTGTCCCCAATGTTCCCCGAAAGTATCAAAGTTATGATAATAGAAGGTAATTAAAAATGAAAGAAACTAATACTTCCCTGATTAGCTCGGTAGGATCCGTGTAAAGTGTTGGTTAAATCTTTTCCAAGAAGAACGTATGCGTGAAAAGCTCCTTCCAATCTTATGTATCTTCTTCTTAGTAAATTAAACCTGCACACCTGAAGGAAAAAAAAGAAACCTTCGCGTAAAATTGGCGGTAATAATATATATAAGACTCTACTAAACTAAGATATAATGCTTGTGGAATGGATGTTTACTGAATTTCGGAAAATTAAGACACTGGAAATTCCAAAAATTTATAAGTAGCTCAGAAAACGAGAAAAAAGTAATATGTTGTTTTACTCCTTCGGACGCCGTCAGGTTGAGATCTGACGCCTTCAGGTTTATCTGACAAAAACGGTTTGCGATTTTCGGAAAAATTTGGAAAATTTACATCTTTAGAATCTGAAAAAAATTTCTGCAAAACATCTATTATGACTCGATACAAGCATTTGACTCGAACAAACACACATATATATATTTTAATTAATTGAAATTCTCATGTTTACGTCTCTTTTGAAAACGTGTGTAATCCTCCCTACACTTATCCTTTATGTAAAATACCTTTATATGCAATTAAGACGAGGTTAAAAACAAAATAAAGCATTTTTATAAATTTAAACATGAGAATAAACATTCAATAAAAGATATATGACACTAACAAGCAAACAATTAAGCATGAGTTGCCTCCCACGAAGCGCTTTTCTTTATTTATGAGTCTTGTAGCTAGACTCATAGTCGTGCCCCTACGTTGTCTCATTTTGCATTCTCAATGAGAATTCTATCATGTTGACAAAATTTTCATCGACTCTATACCTAGGCCCTAGGGTCAAGCAATCCTTATAATAAAGCCTCCTTCTTTCCCACATAAATTTATAACCTTTTTCAACATCGTCCTTGCTTTTGTCCTCAAAAGCTTTGATGTTGTCTCGTTCAAAAATGGGTAGATGGCCATATTCATTTGTTTTCCAAGGCATCCTATAAGTGATCTCATCGGTTCCTTCCTTAAACCTAACCGTTCCATCATACTTGTTATGGCTCATCTTAGATGTTTCAACAAACGGTTTTCCTAGCACTACTTGGGATAAACTATAGGTTTTTACTCCAAAAGACTACACTCTGAAAACTGAAAAATTCGGATTCTATATATAAGATTACAATCGCGACGACGTCACCTTATGAATTGTGACGCCGTCGGGTCGCCGTCATTAGGGTTTCGTCTTGGCCACGTTAGTCTTGCGACGGCGTCACCTTATGCTTGTGACGCCGTCCCCTTTAGTCTCTGACGCCGTCTGGATCAAATCTAGGCCGTCTGAGTTGCGACGACCTACTCTTTTAAAGCCTTACACCGTCACTTGAAAATAAGCAATTTGGCTACTTGCCTGTCACAAAAGTTATCGACGGCGTCACAGATAACACTGACGTCGTCACTTGTAGAACCTGACGCCGTCCCCTTGTATTTCACCAGTCTGAGTGGCTCGATTCTTGACTTTGGCCATTTTCTTCGTATATCCGCGCCTTTTCGTCCAAATAAGTGCCATTCCAGCAATTTGCCTTCAAGAGACCTAAAAAGTGAAAATGAACGATATTAAGTAATAACGGATACAAAAGTGATCAAATAATGGCTTAAACGACCCCTCAAAAAGGTACATTTTAAAACCTTATCAAATATCAAGGGTTATAATGTGCTGGGCTAAGGTCTAATCTAGTTAGGTTAAGAAAAACATGTCAAAATTTTAAAAATGGCATAATTTTTCAAAATAAACTAGAAAAACGAGGGAAAAATAAAGTTCAAGAGATAATTCTACTCCCGTCCCCCCACTTGAAATGTACTAAGTCCCTTTTGTACTAAACGCTAAATAAAGGTGAAAAGAAAAGTAGAATTAGAGAGAGAACTTCTCTGAAATTTGCTCCAAAAAGAAAGAAGGCCAACGAAAGGAATCGTGACTTCGCTTAAGCATCCACGAGCAAACTTCATTCCCTGAAATCACACTACCAACAAGCATAATTCTAAAAACAAAAATTAAAAATGAAAAAAACCTAACTCACTTTCGTAGGAATCACGGTTGCATTTAGCATATGCAACAAGCCTTTTAAACCACTTGGTGTCCTAAGTGGACGAGTGTAGTCTCGTGAGGGCTTACAGGGAACATACCCACAAAGTTCATTTAAAAACTAATACAAGGTTATTGCATTTAAAAAGAAAGGATTATTACAGAGGATAGTTACGTCGTAACTCCTATAAGGAGTTACGCCGTAATTATTGCAAAACCTGACAGACGCTATAGGAGTGTAGCTACGGCGTAACCATTGCATGGGATTATGCCATAATTGGTAATGCTCTTGGAAGAACTACTGCAAAAGATGTGTTACGGCGTAACCATAAGAATGAGTTACGCCGTAATTGTGGACAGATCAGGTCCCGTTCGGCATGCTACAGCAACTTTCTCTGATTTCCTGCAAAAATGGTTAAAAACACAAAACCCAACATAAATGGAAATTAAAAAAAAATGAAAGGGATAATTCGGGTTGTCTCCCGAAAGAGCACTTCTCTTTATTTACGAGTCTTTAAGTTAGACTCAAGGCCATAGGGCTTTATGGTGGCCTTTGGACTTGGCCAACTTCCTCCATATCCTTCATCAAATTATGTCTGACCCAATCAACATTTGTAGTGGTGCGGGGATATTCCTTAGTCTCGATCTTCCGAATTTTACAAAAAATTTTGTCCGGCTGGTATTTAGTAAACTCATACTTTTCAGCTACAATTGGTGGCGGCTTTTTATACGGAATTCCAAGAAGTTTGCACCTTCTTTGCTCATATGCTTCATCATCGGGGTCAGTTAACCCAGCTTCACCTTGTAGCTCAAGGTGGTCCACGATTCCCTTTACTTCATAATCATCGGACTTGGTACCTTCAAACCACTTATCATCAATTAATTCATCAATATGCCCATGTTTACATTCTTCTCTTGTGTCCTTGTTATCATCTTTTGTTAAGTCACTCGTATTTGGAGGAGTCTCTTCACATGGGCTATCTTCGTTCATGCAATCCTTCCAAATTTTATTCCTAGTGGAAGCGTCCACTTTTCCAAATTTGATTTTAATCCAATCGTCAAATCTTAATTTGTCTAACCATTGTATCTTAGTTCTTCTATCATCATTGGTTGAGGTCCACAAAAATTTGTTATCTCCTACTCTAACCATACAACTCCCCCCATTACAGTTTTCATCATACGGGTTGCAGGAAGCCCAAAAATCCCCACAAATGGTTTTTATTTTCTCACACCAATGCTTTCGAGCAAAGGTGTTGTCATTATCAATAGTTTCATGATCTGAGATTGAATTTTTTGTTGCCTCACGAACTGCATCATTACCAGAGGTTTCATGGCTAACATTGCAGCTAAGATTAGTCCAGATTATTCTTTTAGCATTATTGTCAATTTCCCAATAAACAATCTGTATCCATGCTTCGAATGTTATGCTTTCATCATTAGTTGAGGACCAAAGATACTTATTGTTTTTTACTCTTTCCTTGTCATGGCCACCGTCACAGATGTCCACATAGGGGTTACAAGAAGCCCAAAGATCATACCATCTGTCATTGTCAACAGGAATAGCTTTGCACCAATGGTATTTCAATTTAGGAAAGTGCTTGAAATCAACTTTCTGAATTTCGGGCCATTCGTCTTTAGACTCAAATTCTAGTACTGGATTGTTGTTATCCTTTATCTTTGAGAAGTGGTTGGGACGTAATTTTCCATTGTTGTATCTTTCAACTTCCTTTTCCTGCATATTGCGACTATTAGAAGTACAGTGCTTGTGTGTGACGGTGGTGGGAACAATTTTATTTTTTCCTTTTTTGATAACACAAACATTTTCGATAGGGTGACATTTTCCAACATCATCCATATTTAGGGTAAGTTTTCTATCATTGATTTTTTATGTTATGATTTTTTTGAAAACGTTAATCTTTGCCCGTGAGGTGGCAGAAGGGGTCTACTCAAAATTAAAGGAATGTCGATATCTTCTTCCATGTCTAAAATGACAAAATCGACAGGAAGAGTAAAGTTATTAATCTTAATGAGCACATTCTCAACTACCCCTAGGTATGCTAACCTTTCTATCTTTCATTTCAATAGCTGGAACAACGTGTCCCTGTTGGCCTGTCACTTGGCATCTTCCTCCAAATATTTATTTATAGATTCTTCGAGTGAAGGTTTTCCTTCCTTGTAGGGAGTCCGATCATAATCTTGATGGAAGGGTTTCCCTTTTCCGTACTTAACCTTTTCGATTTGGGGACTTATGTTCTTCATAGGGCAGTCTCTAACTAAATGTCCTCCTCCACATGTGTCGCAACCTACTCGAATAGCATGCACATTCTCCTGAAGTTTCTTCATATCTCTGCCAAGGTTTTCTAACTTGCTTGCGATGGCGGCAATACCTTTAGAATTTATGTCCAGACTTCTTTGGCTTCCTCCATCATGCCATTTTTGAGAGTGATCGGCTAGTCTTTGAATGGCTTCAATGGCAAGAGTAGGTGTCATCCCTGGAATTGGTCCTTGATAATCCAGCATTTATCTTGTGACAATGTTGATTCCTTTATAGAAAATATTGACCTTTTGCTGGTTGTTTAGGTCATGAGTGGGGCACTTGTAAAGTAGATCATTGTATCTTTCCTAAGCTTGATACAACGTCTCATTGTCATCTTATTTAAAATTATGGATTTCTGTTAGTTGCCTTGATACTTTTGAAGGTGGACAATATCTTTGAATGAAGTATCTTTTAAGCAGGGCCCACGTATCAATCGCCCCAGCGGGTAATCTATTAACCCATCTTTTTGCAGCTCCAGTAAGCGTGATGGGAAAACTCTGAGCATAACCGCATCCTTCGAGACTCCTGGCGTATTAAATAGGCTAGTAATATATTCCACATTTTCAATGTGTTCGTGAGCATCCTCTGTAATATTTCCAGAAAAAGGATTTTCTCTTAATTCCCTCATGAATTGCGGTCTTATCTCGAAATCAATATTCTCCCCAATAACTGGCCTAACGAGCCCCGGTCCTTGTTCTTCCCTTGTCAATGCCAAATATTCCTCAAGAGTGAGGTCATCAATGTTAACAACTTCCATAGTACCTGAAACTTGAAAAGAGATCGTGAGAAATTGAGAAAAGTTAAAACAAAACAAAAATGAAAGACTTAATGAAAATCCTAATATAACTCCCCGGCAGCGGCGTCAAAAACTTGATGCAGGTTTTACTGACCAGGTTTTAATATTTATAAGTTTCTCGTTATACCTATGGTCTACCCTAATGCACTAACGGGCAGTGTACCCGATCGTGTGTAGTGTAGTATTTGGTAAAACCGAGGTCGTCCCAAGAGCTATGTGAGCAGATTCTAATTAAGTCTACGTGTCACAGATTTTAATTGGTTTTAAGATTGAAATGATTAATTAACTACTAAAGCAAGAAATGCAAGAAATCAAATAAAGGAGAGGGTTGTGATCAATAGAGGAGAAGTGTGTTAACCTAGTTACTCATCCTATCATGTTAAATTCACATTTAATTACTTCCAATTGCTTCAAGTGGGGGTTTAAGTCGCTAGGACAAGATTTGGTCAGTTCGTCCTAACCTATCAGCAAAGGTTTCCACCGGAGATCAAGCTACTACCCTTGAAAGTCCAGTTGTTTTTAGTCCCCTAAGCCAAGTCATTAAGTTCCGCTACATGCAAGATTCATAACAATGAGTGGCCGGGCGCTAGCATCTTAAACACTCATCCCTAACTTATTAAGTTCATCCAAACGGTCGGTGATCAGTTGGTCAAATCGCACAAGCAAAGAAAGGTCGTCAGTTGGTCAATTCTTACCCTTCCCACTCAGTCTACCTACTCAGGGTCAGTTGGTCATATCTCCTAAGCAACTAGACACTACCGCCATTCAAAACTACCGAAACAAGGGTAGCTACCAACAAACTATGCATGCATACACTAGAAACAACTATACGGAAGCAATGTAAACATAAACAAAACAATTAAGGAATCATAACTAGGCTAGCACCAGAGGTGCTTAGCCGATCATATTAACTGAAACAATCGATTCAATGTTTAACATAATGAAATACATGAATTGAAAGTAAAAGAAATGATAAATCGCTAATGCTTATCGTTAGGGAGTGATTTCTCCCTTGGAGATGGCTCCGTATGCTCCTTGAGATCTGCCTTCAGCCTCCTACCCACGTTCTCTGCTTTTGTGTGTGAAGTGAATGATGAGAAATGCAGAATTTTGAGCGGTATTTATAGGCCAGATCTGGTTACGGCGTAACTTAAGTTGAGAGTTACGCCGTAACATCCATATCTTCGTATTTTGCTCTGGAAAAGCTGGTTACGGCGTAACATCTGGAATGAGTTATTTTTAATTGGTTATTTAGTTGTTAAAATCTAAGAAGGAAATGGTTAGAACAATAATAATGGGTCAAAAGCCAAATATATTAATTCCTTGAGGTAAGCACGTCTAGCTAATCACCAATCACACAAGAATTTTTTTTCTTTCATCATCTTCTGTGTTCACAAGTTCTTCACAGCTGGCTAATAAACTCTCAGTTTTTAGTCTTATGCACGTACATTCATTTTTCTTTTTCTTTTTTCGTTGTAACGTCACAACACACTGCAAATTACAACATGTATACTTTGTATTTAATTAGGGCGTTGAATATATAACATATTTAATCAAGTGGCATTGTTTTTTTTTTCCCCCTGAAATGGTGAATTTATTAATTATTGAATCAGCAAATTACATGGAAATCAAAGCAGCCTAATATGAACATGCTCATATGGCTGATACTACTTGACAGATAAAGCATTCGAAAGAAACAATACAACACTTATTCAGGAATACACTGATTCTAAAATCACCATTTTCTAGACATAGTAACTGCATACTATCATCTAGGCAACCATGGAGAAATATCCTTCCTTGACTACATTTCCACTGATCAAGTGGCATTGTAGCAGACATAAATTACAAAGTCGTCCCCTCCTATGATCATAATATAATTCAGTCTTGTGTCGAGAGGCGCCTTGCATAAACCCCGAAAACCGTTCCAGAACATTGTATGGGCTGGGTCAATATAACAGTTCCAGAAAGGGTTGTAACGTTTACTTTGTGAGAATCGGTATTCTCTCTTCCATTGGTACCGATTCAATATGTATATATAGAATAGAGTCTGTAAATAATAATCATTCAACATGATCAATCAATGCATGTTCGATTCGATTGGTGATCAATCTGTTGTATCACATACAACATAATTGTTATTATGTTGTGAATATCAGTTAGAATCAATTCTTGTTAATCTTGTATAATTTGATCCTGGAAACACATTATTGAACCTGTTCTACAGTGCAACGACAATGGGAGCACCATGATCATGACATCTTTATTCAGCTCGACAAGCACCAAATATTTACGTATGTCAAGAGGGAAATTACAGTTATATCTAAAGGCCGAAAATGGTAGTATTTATAAAATTTCACGTAATGATAGTACTGTGAAAATTGCACTAGCATACAATATTACTGGACACTGCCTCATGTTAGAAAACGATTCCTACTAGCACTCTTCACGATGTAGAAGTCCTACAAAACTAATTTTAATATGTGTGAGATATTTAAATTTTGAGGCCTTTACGGAATGTCAATTCAAGACAAGGTCAAGATGTATAAAAAAATTTGAAAACCATATTCATGGGCCAAGAGTCATAATATGATAGACAAAGGCTATATAATGTGCCAAGAACCCAATATAAAGATCATTCCATTATAAACTAAACACAGAAGAAGGCAGATAAGAATACCATCTGCTCAGCTGAAATGGCAAGTTTCTCGGCTTTGTTTGCAGCTGTATTTATCTCAGCAATTGCATTCCAATCATGCCTTGTTCATGGAAATTTTTACAGTGACATGTATTTTAACTGGGGTGCCAAGCATTCTTACATTTATAACAATGGTGATGATATCAGTTTATTGCTCGATAAATCCGCAGGTAATTAGCGACCTGACTTTCATGTTTACTGCAATCCGTATTTTTAAGTTTATGTGGGTAATTCTTTTTAAAATTTTAAAGTATCATAATTTAAAATATTCGACTTGCAACAGTCAAATAGGAATATTAACTATCAACAACAAGTACTGATCTAACAATCTCTAATTACAGGATCTGGTGTTCAATCACACAAGGCATTCCTTTTCGGAAGCATTGAAATGCTAATCAAATTGGTTCCAGGGAACTCTGCAGGAACTGTCACAGCATACTATGTAAGTGCAATACCAAGAAAGACACAAGGGATATATGCTTACACGTACCCATATTGAAAGTGAATCGCTAACTCCTTTTATGTGAACTTGTTACAGCTTTCATCCACTGGTAATTATCATAATGAAATCGACTTTGAGTTTTTAGGAAACTCAACAGGAGAACCGTACACAATGCACACAAACATATTTACCCAAGGCAAAGGAAACAGGGAACAACAGTTTAAGTTATGGTTTGACCCAACTGCGGATTTCCACAATTACACCATCCACTGGAACCCCTCGGCAGTTGTGTAAGCTAACAAAATCTGTATCACTATATCCTTAGTTTAAAGACTAACAGTTACTAATTAATGATGTAACCATGACAATAAATATAGGTGGTATGTCGACTGTATACCAGTTAGGGTCTTCAGAAACTACAAAAGCTTAGGAATTGGCTTCCCAGATGAACAAGGAATGCAGGTATACTCTAGTTTATGGAATGCTGACAATTGGGCAACAAGAGGTGGGCTTGTCAAAATTGACTGGACCCGTGCACCTTTCAAGTCTGGTTTGCGTAAATTTAACGCAAGAGCTTGCAAGTGGAATGGACCCAATAGCATTAGACAGTGTGCCTACCCTACCCCGGCTAACTGGTGGACCGCACCTGCCTACAAGCAACTGAGCTCGGACCAGCAGATTAAACTAAAGTGGGTTAAAGATAACTACATGATCTATAACTACTGCACTGATTACAAGCGCTTCAAATGGGTGATGCCTCTCGAATGTTCCCTGCCACAATACTAAACATAACATGATGCACCTACACCTCCAGACTCCAATTCATTTTACAGAGAGCGTGCTAAAAATTTATTATTCCTATATATACATGTTTTACTTGTTTTATAATCATTCTAATGTATTTTTTCCCCCGAGCTTTGCCCAGCACACCAATCGGAATAATTATTATTCTGTTTGCATTTTCATTATTCTGTTTGCATTTTCATATAAGATCCGGATTTCATAAATCGGAATAATTATTACACATGTTATAAGAAATTACAACCGAGGAAGCAAGAGTAATGGAAACTTGAACGCATGTTATATATGAAGTTCAGCCAACAACAAAGCCGTGCATTTAAAAATTAAAAGCAATTATCATAAACAAGAACGACAACGATTATCCAGTTATATATCCAAGAATATGTTATAGAAGCTGGTAGTAATTAGAGAGTTTAAAAATATATATGCTTGTGACCAAAGACACATTTTTACTTATATCAAATAACATCTTGTAGAGTTCAATATTAATCAATTTACAACAGAATCACATCTAGCTACGTGAGGGCGTTGGCACATCTACTTGAACTTGAACCAAAACTAATAACAGAATAATCTCAGATTAGTGTGTACCAAGTCATTTGTCTTAGAACGTGGAGCATAATCAGTAATCACCCATTTTATTTCAAACTTTTGAGTCGTGTAGGTTTTCTCATAGCAATAAGCATTATCAGATAATAGTTTTATATTCTGTTTCAAGATATGATTAATATCCATATATGGAAGAATGGAGCAATGAATGACATATATGAATGAATGAAATGACGAAGATGATGGTTTTAAACTTTTGGACCCGCCGATGGTCGGATACTAAAATAATTTTAAGAGTAAATTACACCGTTCGTCTTAGTTTGCGTTGACCGCAACCTTTCGTCCTTTGATCGGAAAAAATGTGTCTTTGGTCTTTACTCTTTAACTGCCAAACGTTATCCACCGTTAGCCCTTCTCTCTAACGATTTTCAGTAACACTCGTTAAGTCTTCTCTCTGAAACCGACAACACCTTCAAGTAGCATCTTCCACCTCTGTGAAACCCCTCTCCGGCCACCACCAAACTGTCACCCATCGTCTCACGCTATCAAAATAGTCTTTCTCTTCTCCGTTTGCAAAACCCTTGATTTTAACTTATTATAATCATACAGTTGTACAAGCTAGTCTATGTATAAGATTCTTTTTTTAGAATGAAAAATTTGTTGAATAGAAAACAAATGTCTTGAATTTACATAATGTTATGTGATAAACTCTTAAATACTTTGGCTGTATAATATGTTCATGCAGAATCATGACTTGAAATCGTATAGCGACCTGAGTAAATTCATAACCACATCTTATAGCGACCCGAAATGAAATATCAATGAGATACTAATCCAAAGGATGAGGTGCTATACGTAGCTACAAATTGAGTAGGGTGACCCATGACATGTTAAATATCATGATGATTGTCAAGAACGATTGTGATTTGGGAGTTAGCAGCAAGCTTTATAGATTGTTTAGCAAGCTTTATAGAATGTCTGGATTGATTGTTTATTGTATTTGGTCAGACATATTGTTGAGACTACTGCATCATGAAAGTTGGGACTACTTCGTATCGACAAATATTATGACTAAAGTGGTGTTATTGATGAATGTCTCGAGGTGAATACGGATAGTGGTGTGTGTATTCTTGTCCAGAATTGTATGAACAATAAAATAGAACATAGCATATGTCTTTATTTGTTGATTTTGGTCATTACAATATCGTTGGGGTCTGTCCTAGTTTATTTTTCACCAGAAAAAAGGGTGCTATAGCAAAATAGCTAGAGTGTGAAAAACATCATCTATAGTGTTAACATACAACAAGGCATAGGAAAATCAGAAAAAGGCATACATCTTTCATTTGAAAAAAGAATATATTTTAATTGATTTATAGGCTTTTTTTGAAACTCATAATACCCAGATTTTGTAGATCCTTTGAATTAATAGACAATAGTACCTTTGAGGGTACCACGTCTAGCATTAACCACCAACAAAGACAATATTTTTATTTTATTTTTTTCCTTCATTGTATGTATGTCTTCAAGTTATAACTCACAGCTGGACAACAAACCATTCTTTATTGGTCCATAGTCTCTGAAGGTGATTCATTTGTACAAACTTACGGACTAACTATGCTTGTAAAAATTGTAGTTTCAACCACACTCGCCTCTATCTAAGTGGACTTGGTAGGGACTTAGACGTCTCAAAACTTTTTTTCGTCACGTAAGACCGTTAAAGATTCATTGGAAAATATGTGATAAATATTTAACTCTAGAAAAGAATGTCAAAATGCAATATAAGTTGAAGATACATAAAAATATTTTAATAAAGAAAACAAATAATGGAGAATGCATGCTGTCAACATGACAAGTAGGGGAATATGGTAGACAAAGGCTATATAAGGTGTCAAGAAGCAAATACAAGAGCATCCCATTTACAAACCGCATACAGAAGGAAAAAAAAAAAAAAAAAAAAAAGCAAAGAAGTTAAGAAGAGTAACGTACCCGTTTGATCAGCTGAGATGACAAGCTTCCGAGCTTTGGTAGCAGCTGTGTTTATCTCAGCAATTGCATTCCAATCATGCCTTGTTCACGGGAACTTTTACACCGACACATATTTCAACTGGGGTGAAAAGCATTCTTACATCTTTGGTAACGGTGATGATCTTCATCTGGTGCTTGATCAATCTGCAGGTACATAACATGCCCGCATTCACCATGTTTACTTTTAAATTTAAATTTTGTTAAATTCAAATGTATTTGAATCATAAAAGTCAAACATGAGTTCATTCTATTAACTATGATTATAGGATCTGGTGTTCAATCACACAAGTCATACCTTTTCGGAAGCATTGAACAGCTAATCAAGTTGGTTCCAGGGAATTCTGCAGGAACCGTCACAGCATACTATGTAAGTGCAATGCAAAGAAGACACATGCGATATATGATTTATTATATATACATATGCTGATCGAAATTGATGTCTTCCAAAAAAAATCCTGATAAAAAATGAATGGCTAACTCTTTTATCTGGAACCAATGCAGCTTTCCTCAACCGGTGACTATCATAATGAGATCGACTTTGAGTTCTTAGGAAACTCGACAGGAGAACCTTACACAATGCACACAAACATCTTCACCCAAGGAAAAGGAAATAGGGAGCAACAATTTAAGTTATGGTTCGACCCAACTGCCGATTTCCACAATTACACCATCCACTGGAATCCCAACGCAGTTGTGTAAGTTAACAAGATATTTGTAATATATGGATAGCTTATATATTATTATGAGCTACTAATATGATTTGATAATAACAAATAATGCAGGTGGTATGTTGATAGTATACCAATCAGAGTGTATAGAAATTACAAAAGTGAAGGAATTGGCTTCCCAGATGAACAAGGAATGCAAGTCTACTCAAGTTTGTGGAATGCTGATAACTGGGCAACAAGAGGCGGTATAGTCAAAATCGACTGGAGTTGTGCACCTTTCAGAGCTGGTTTGCGTAAATTTAATGCTAGAGCATGCAAGTGGAATGGACCTGATAGCATATTCGAATGTGCCTATCCGAACTATGCTAACTGGTGGACCTCCCCCGTCTACGAGCAACTAGACTGGGACCAACAGGGTAAACTCAAATGGGTTAGAGATAACTACATGATCTACGACTACTGCACAGATTACGAGCGTTTCCATTGGCAGATGGCTCCCGAATGCTCCAAGCCACAATACTAAACAACACATGATACACTTACACATCCTATTCGTTTCCCAGCCCACGCTTGAAGTTTTATCAATATTTTTTTTTTCTTGTTATTTTCATTCTGATGTATTATTTTTCTCCTTGTCAAGCAGAGCCATGGAATTATACTGTTGGCATTTTAACATAAAATTTTAATTTGATGATTATGTTCTCATTTCTTATAGTTAGTGTATACATCATGAATGCATTATATTGTTTGTTTTCTATTATGTTAGTAACGTTGGATGGAACTAAAGTTGCTAGCTATAAAAATGCCAAATGTTTATGTGTTGGAAATGTATATATTTACAAACATGTGAATGTCCGGATTCGAACTCGTGACCACGGGATTGCACACATTAGCGAATGAGAATTAAAGTTAATAATTAATGTTTATGTTTACGATTAATTATTGCACATTAAGTCCGGTTAACGATCGTTAAGTATTTAACGGAAAAATGACTAACGACCGTTAAATGGAAAAGAGAAGGACTAGAAATGGAAAACTTGGAAAATTTATGGGTTTGGCTTTGGGCTTGTCTACATGGCCGGCCATAGGGGCCTTCTAAAGCCCTAATTCATAAACTTGTTCCTTAAGTTTACCTACTAGTATATAAAGAGGGTTAGGTTCTAGGGTTTCATACACTTGTGCATTGAATTAACCCTAGATCTCTCATCTCCTCTCTAGTCTATATTTCGCCGAGCACCCCATTTGTAAGGGAGTTTGGTTTCGCTTTTCTTAAACGAGGACTTGTGTTAGATCTAGCAATCGCTTGATTTGTTGGTTAATTCGTGTGTACAAGAACGTGGTTGTAAGACATTATTCTTACACCAATAAGTACTTCTTTTGTTTTGCTTTGCTCGAGGGTTGATTTGCTTTGCTCGAGGGATTTGACATTCGCAAGAGGTACGCTACGCATACTTTCAGTTAATTAATTTATTTGTTATGATCTTTAAGTCTTCCTACTGTACTTTGATGTCTATATGTTTTATTGTATGTTTTATATATCATAAACTTAACAAAGCATCACAGCCTTGTATAACAAGTAATTAATCACTGAAACACATAATTAAAATAAACATGAATGTGTTATTATTTGTATGCTTAGATCTAGGGTTTGCAAAACCTAAACCCTAATTTTGAGGGGGGCGTTTTTATGGTGCCCTAATTAGGGTTTTGTAAACTATTGTTTTAATTGGATTAGAAACCCTAAGATGCATGCAACTTTATGTGTATATGCGTAACTTTGATTTAATTGCATTAATTGTTAAGTGTAATTTATGTCCATGATAATTATCTGCATGTTTTATCATGGATCCGCTTTTATTGTATGTCTTTCTTGTTTAAGTGATATACACTAATTTTTGATAGATCTAAAATTGGGGAAGACCTCAATAATTATTAATTTAATCAATTATGTGCTATGTGGTATGTATTTAATTTTGACTTGCGCAATCGATGAATCGATGCATGTGGTTCACCTTCTACATAGATGAAAACGGGTGAAAGTCTTAATTAAATATATGCATATTGTCAAATCTAGAATTGGTTATTAATAGGATTTATCAAACCGTTTGCATGTGGCTATTTGATATGCATGACTTTTTATTTGTTATGCATTCATTGTTTATTTGTTTATTTTTTATAAATACTTGCTTGTTTGTTATGTGTAACAAGGGTATTTTTACAAGAAAAATAAACTGACCTAAACAATGGTGAAACATGTATTTTTAAGACTAGTAATCATAATCGTTTAATTGATTGATGACTTTGGTACAAATGGTCTGAACGGCTCACCCATGAGAATGAACTAACAAAAGGGGTTTAAAGAAGTGCGCACAGTCACAATGAAAGGATGTCTAAGGTTGTGCTTTAGCGCACCGTCCTCTCCTCATGAAGTTCGAAAGTGGAGCTACTTAGTAAGCCATTAAATGTGCAAGCTCATCTTAAGGGCTTAATCAGTTTTAATTCCATGCGCCACTTCGGTGGTAATTATCCCAAACACTAAGTGTTTACACTTATGCAAAAGTACGGTATAATGGATGATAATTAACACTAAATTCCTTGATTGGTGAACCCAATACCTCAATTAAAGTTTGATGATGAAAAGCTTATACATTAAAACAAGATATAAATGTTTTAATAAAACTATGCTACAAAGATGAATGCATGACATCTTTGTACATATTTGATTTAACATCAAAACTATTACCCTTTAATTTAAGTTATATGCCATTCAACGAAACGGAAACACCTAAGATTACTTTCTATTTATGCTGAGAACGTGACTTAGATCGTAATCGAAAGGTAAAATGTCCACGTGTCGTGAGAACGGGCATGGACGATTTTGCAGTTTCTTAAGTTGGACAACTTAATTGAGTTAGGCAAAGGAACCGGCAACTCAAGGCATAAGATAGGATAAAACATGATTACATGGCGATTGATATTGGCTATATGTAAATCCCATAAATCTAGGAATTGCAATTGAAATTGGCAATTGAGCAAATGCTCTACCATTTTGTATAAGGTTCATTACTAGCGATCAATCGACGTAATGGAATTATGACAATTTGGATCCTAGTTTTCAATAAATATTAATTGGTTATATGAATATGAACCTTGGGTATTTAATTGTTTATTGAAAAGGAAAATTATCAAAATACTAATTATGGTTTTTTGAACTTTTTCAGTAGATGGCTCAATCGAAAACACTATGAGCTTACTGAGTGCCGCCAAAGATATGATTGGAAGGGACAAGCTTCATCGCCCTAATTTCAATGATTGGCATCGTTCACTTAGGATCATCCTTAGTGTTGCCAAAAGGGTTGAAATTTGACTACACCTTCTGCCGATGCTCCTCCCAACATGTCAACTGCTCTTGAACAAGAGGCATATCGTGTTGAATATGAGAAGCACAATGATGTGGCGTGTCTAATGCTTTCGGATGTCCGCTCAATTGCAAAACAATTTGAGCACTATTCGCCTATGAGCATGTTAGATGAACTCAAACGTATGTTTGAGAAGCCACCGACAGCTGAACTGTATGAACTTATTGAAAAGGTTCATAGTTGCAAGCAAGAGGTTGGCAAATCTGTCTCCGACCACGTCCTAGAGATGAAACATTACTTGGACCAATTGGAGAAGCTCGGCTGTGGTTACTCGAATGATGTATGTGTCGGCCTCATCAATCACTCCCTTAATCAGGATCGGTTTGGTGATTTTGTCCGAAATTTTAACATGCATTGCACGGGGAAGACAGTGAACGAGTTACATGCAATGCTTGTAGACTACGAGAAGAGATTTCCAAAGAAGGCTCCTACACCTGCTGTACTCGCAATACAGGGTGGTAGGGTGAATAAGCCTAAGCCGCAAGCGGATAAGAAAGGGAAAGGAAAAGGAAAGGGGAAGCAAGTTGTCATCCCACCAACTCCTAAGAAGAACCCCTGAAAGAAAAAGGAGAATCCTAAGAAGGATTTAACCTGCCACCACCTGCAACTCACCGGGTCAATGGAAGCGGAACTGCATGCAGTTTATCTCAATGAGTGCCTTCAGAATAAAAATAAGATGGTGCCTAGCTCATCGTGTATTTTATGTTTGAATTATTTTCTTTTCCTCATAAGCAAAATTCCTTGATATATGATACAGGATGTGGTACTCACATCTGTAATACATCGCAGGGACTTAGAGGGGCAAAGAAGCTGACCTGTGGAGAAAGATACTTGTACGTTGGAAATGGAAAGCGCAAATGTCCGGCCATAGGGACTTTGATTTAGTGTTGCCTTCGGGCTTAATTTTAGAACTAAATAATTGTCATTATGCACCCTCCATTGTTAGGGGTGTTATTTCAGCTTTTTAAAAGATATTGGTTTTGTGCACACTTTTACAAGTTATGGAATTTTAGTTTCTTTAAATAATGTTTTTTACTTTAATGCAATTCCTATTCTTGGTGTGTTTGAAATTGATATGGATGGTTGTATATCAAATGAAAATAATTCGTTGTATAGCATTAGCAATAAGAAGAGCAAGTTGAACTGTGACTCTTCTTATCTTTGGCATTGTCGCCTTGCCCATATTGGCAAGAAACGCATGGAAAAGCTGCAACACGATGGGCTTTTACAAACGGTCAATGATGAATCATTTGACAAATGCGAATCTTGCATTGCTGGGAAGATGACAAGGAAACCTTTTTCACCACAAGTGGAAAGGGCTTCTGATCTACTTAGATTGATACACACTGATGTGTGTGGTCCACTGATGAGTCTCTAAATACTCATCATTTTTGTACAATATAAACTGCAAAATCATCTGAAAATACTCAGAAACGCATCAAAATGATAAAAATATCACAAATCAGTGTTTTATGTGTTTTAAATGCAAAAAGATCAAAATCAGATGAAAACGTATCAAATTTGCAAAATTGGCAGTTTTAGTCCCCCAAGTTTCAAAAATTGTCAAAAACAGTCCCTGGTAAATCAAAATAAAGAAAAATGTCATTTAAGGTCCATGGGATTCAAAAGTTGTTAAAACAAACCCTTGAAGTTTAAAATTTGCAAAATTGCAACTTTGGTCCCTCAAGCTTGAAAATTGTCAAAAATGGTCCTTGGAATTTGGAAATTGTCAAGATTGGTCCTTATACTTTTAGAACTTGTCACTTTTAGCCCTTGGAGCATCTTTGCAAATTAGCAGCAATGGTCCTTATATTTTCAGAAAATTGCAAATAGGTCCTTGTGTATTATTACCCTTTACACCTTTTTGGACTTGTCATAATACTCTTTGACCTCGCCACAAATTTTGGACCCTGTCAACCTTTGCCTTTTGACCCCGGCATTAATAATCCCCACCAACCCAAATGGTCAAATAAACACAACTGGCGCCAAAGTCTTTCTTCCTCACCTGCTATCACCGCCACCCAAGCACAACCATTCCCCCTCCTCTCCATATCACTTTCCATGTCTCCTCCACCTCCACACAACTACAAAAATCATTAAATGCATCAACCCTCATCTCACTCAACCCCTACAGCTGTTATAAAACATTTCCTGCCAAAAATGGAATGAAGGGCCATGATCACATTTTCTCATCCAAGGTGGATTTATGGTGGGATTCACTTAGAGAGAGGAGAGAGGAAACTTGGAGCTATAAAAGAGAAGAAAGAAGCAACTTTGAAGAGTTAGTTAGTTTTTAATTTTTCTTAAATGTCGTTTTTAAATTAATGTTCTAGTTTTAGCCTAAATGTTATAGTTTTCAGTTTATTTGTATCATCTTTAAGTTTAAATATCATTGTATTGTACTTTTGAGAATCAATTTCAAGTTTGGTTTAAGTTCCAAGTTTTTAGTTAACTGTTGAAAAAGCTATTTTCAAATTTTTGTATTAAAGCTTCCAAGTAGCTTTGTGTTAGCTTAAATAAGCTTATTTAAGCTTATCATAGCTTTTTGCAAACTTATATTTCATTTTCAAGTAAAATTGTCTCATGGTCAACGAAAGTCAAAACTGGCCAAGAATGGATTTGGTGATGATGTGGGATGATGCAGAGGTGGATATGGGTTGGATTAGAGTAGCATAGAGTAGTTATGGGTTGGTTTAGCTTACACCAGTTGGACAGCTTGTAAGTAATTTTCTCATTTTCCAATTTCATGTCAAAATTGCAGTTTCTGTTGGTACTAGTATCTGTGATCATGAGTAGTTCTAACTTGTTTTCTTAAGTTGTTTTTAGGTCTAGTAACTTAGTTTGATCAAAATCTTAAGCTGAATTAGTAGCTTACCCATTTTCACTATCATATCAGCTTACTTAAGGGGTGTTTGGATTTGTTGTTATCACTATATTTAAGGTTGTTTGTAGCCTTGTTCTTGGTTGATACATATTACATTAGGATAATATAACTCATTTCAGTCATAAAAACTAGTGCTTGTTTTGTAAAAAGTCAAAATTAGTCTTAATCTCAACTTGAGTGTTAACTGTTAAGATTTTAAATTGCAAATCTCACCATAGTAGCTTAAAACTTAGTACTTCAGTTTAAAATCATCTTAATATAGCTTATTATAACATATTAAGTCCATAGAATCAGTTACAAGTTCATAAAAGTCAAAGTACTAGTGTAATAAAAAAGTCAAAATTTCTAAATACCCGTTTTTGAATAAACTTTGGAATTTTATTGTGTGCTCATTATTAAGATTTAGCTTAAATGCTTTTGGGAAATTAATATTTAGCTGCTAAAATAAATTAGAAAAATACTAGTTTAATCTTAATCAGCTTCTAGAGTGCTTAATTCATAGCTTCTTTTGACTACCCTTTTCTGAAAGTGTCCTGTGCCAACAGTGTGTATTTTGGCTTATTTTGTGCTTATTTTCAAGTTATATTGCTTTTTCAGTTTACATATTAGCTTATTTAAAGTTAATTAGTCTATTCCTAGTTTCCATTTGCTTATTAAGTAGCCCATTAGCCTATTTAGCTTAAAACTTATGCTTATTTCCTTTTTGTCCCACTGTTGGAATTTTAAGCTTATTCTAAGCTTATTAGTCGTTTTTAGAAAAAGTGGTAGTTATAAAATTTGCTTATTTAGTTGTGCTTAATAAGTTTGAAAAAGAAAAATCGAAAAAAAAAAATAAAAAGGCAAAAAGGGGCTGCTGAGATTCGAACTCAGTACCTCCTGCTGCCCAGCCACGCTTCAGCACACACCTGCACAACCAACTGCCCTTGGGACTTGTCTTGGTTTTATTTTGCAACATTTAATATGTAAGGGTATTTAGTCAGTTTTGCTTTAAGCACTTCTTTAGCTTATTTTGAGCTTATTTCACATAACAACCATCTAGTTTTTAATTTTTCTTAGATCAAGCATAAGTTAAAGTAGTTTTTGTGAATTTTTCATATTTTTCTAAAAACGTTTAGTATTTTTAATAATTAATTTAGTTAAATTTAGTTTTTAAATCATAATAAATAATTTAAGAGTCAAAAAATACCGGCTTTTTCCTAAAATTTTCTTTTGTCATATAGTACGTAATAAAATTGTTTTTACACTTGTAGGACTTTTATTTCATAAAATTTACGTTTTGTCTTGCGCTCCAGCGTAATTTTTATAAATAACGTACGTTTCTATTTTAAGAAACATTTTTAGATAATTTAAGTTTACGTTTTAGTTAAAATAGTTTATTTAAGATATTTTGTTTTATAAAATCAACAAAAACATCATTGTAAAAATAGTGATAGCGTTTATTTAATATATTTTATCTTTTTAATTTTCTTAATTTGTATTGAAGTCGCTTTATTTATAACTTTTTCAGTAGTGTAATTATCTTATCCAAATCCTTTCTGATCACTATCATTAGTGATCATTCTATCGTCTGATCAAGCGTTTACACACCATTGAGTCTCCTTGGGACTTAACGACCCGGGAATTCATTGTATTCTCCTGGACTTTATTGTATTTGTGTTTTAAGCGGTTTTAAGCTTCTTACGGTCGGCCATTCGCAAGTGGCCGGTTTGTGTGAGGTAGCTTGACTCCGCCACGATCAAAATTTTGGCGCCGCTGCCGGGGAGGCTTTAGCGTGTGTTTAAGCCTTTTTCAGACCCATTCTTGTGCATACCCCATCTTTTGTATAAAAGTTTTTTGTAAAGTTTTCAAAAAAATCCAAAAAGTTCTTTAACACTTTTTCTGAAGTGTTATCAAAATCCAAAAATATTTTCATTCTTTGTTTTTGCAATATGTTTTTCAAAAATCCAAAAAAATCCATCTTTATCCTCTCACATCTTTTGATTCTACATTTCTTTTACCCTCTATCCATTTGATTCTTTCTATGTCTTATCCTCACCAATTTGGTTGTGAATGGTGTGGGGGACCTCAAAATGGTGGAAATTGCCCCGGTTGTGGCATTGTGAATCCGGGAAACGGGTTTGTCTATGACCAAAATCCCTACAATGAAACAACTAAATTCCTCAACCAACCCCCGCACTATGAGATGGAGACATATTCTTGTGAGTACTGTGGAGGTCCTCACCCGAGTTTTGAGTGTCAAACAGGGAACACGCTTGTCTATGAGCATAATCCTTGTAACAATTATGACTACTCTTATCATGACCAACCTCCACAGTACCAAACGATTCAAACACAACCTCTGCAAATTCCTCAAGAACTTCTAGAAAATTGTCTAGATATACTCAAAGATTTGAAAGAATTAGTTAAAGAAGAGTCTCGCCGAAAACGTATGAAGAACAAGCAGCTAGAGTAAGTTCCCAATATTGGAAACCTCTCGTAATGCGATTATGATGACGACGACGATGATGATTTTGATGAGGAATCTATGACTGGAGTGGCAATCCCACCTCGTTGAAGAAGGAAAGAGTATGGGAGAATTGTTGGCGGAGGAGAATATGAAGAGCATAGGAGCTATATATGTTTTCGATAAAGTCGATGCTCCGAGTGGCAATCCCACTCGTTTCGAGCCTTTCATTTCGACTCTTCCCCTTCACTCACGGTTGAGAGAAGTGAATTCCTTTGGAAGAGGCGATGATCCTATTTCTTTGAAATTTTTGATCCCAAAGACTCTCTAAACATGGGGATGAGCATCTCAAAGACTATTCGAAACGGAATCGCTCTAATGTTGAGAACTTTATCCCGATCCCAAGTGAGTCCGAGGAATTTTGATAATGAATGTGATGTGTTTTCTTCTCTTACAAAAGATCTTGTTGAGACTTTCTCTCTGATTTTGACAAGGATTATAGTGATGCCGATTATTTATATTCTAAAGACATAGAATTTATTGATGCATCACTTCCACATTCCGAGATCGTCAACTTAGAAGAGGATGTTGACCATGTTGTTTCCACACAGCTTAATAATGACTATCACTAATCCTTTATTCGAATTCGATTCTGAATTTACTCTAAATTCAGTTAATCCAATCTTTGATAGTGATGAGTCCGACACGGAGACTATAATGGACGAGGTGCATATTTATAGCCCAAAGTAATCCGCACATGTCCCACCTCCGTATACTCTTCGAGGAGTTCTCCGTGAACTCACTCATATCATATCTCCACGGAGTATGATTGCTTGGATGGCAAAAATCATGATCGAGGGGAGAGAATCTCAATTTGCATAGTTATGACAAATCTTCCCACCCTCCCAACCGAGATGCCTTCCAACCCAAAGAGCTCAACCTATAAAATCCAAATAAGTGCAATTGCACTTAATCCCGAGGAAGAAGATCTAGTTATGATTGTTATCATGATCTTCCTTCTTTTCTTCACCTACTCGGTGACTTCCTCTCTTCTTCACTCCTTCGGAAGTGAAGACACTATCTTTGACCCCGGCATTTTCATTTATCATTTTTGAGCCGGTTTTATGTATATCTCATCGGTGTGGAACTTTCACGTACTTCAAATGTTTGTCCAAACATCTTGAATGAAAGTCCGATGGAGATTATCTCTTCCACTTACTTCCCATGAACCATTAATGCGGGTCGAAGTCAAGCTAGCGATTCGGTAACCAAAAACAAGAGTACACAACCATATGGGTTTTCACCCATATTTCTGTCTTCTTAACCTCTTTCTACCACCTAAGTGTGGGGGTGATGCCCCACATGTAATGTATATATATATATATATATATTTCTTAAAAAAAAAAAAAAATAAATAAAAATCTTTCTAAATAATGGCCGTAGTATTTCCCTTTTACGTTCTTTGTTTCGGCATAACCGCCGGTACTTTGAATATTGAGGGCAATATTCATTTCTAAGTGTGGGGGGGAATTCTCACGAATTTCATGTATTATCTACCCACCCGTTTTGGCCAAAAATTTTTTTTGGAGTAAGTGTTTGCACTTACTCATTTGGTTATTATCCGCCATGTTCAGTAAGACAAAAGGATTGGCTATCCAGAGCAAACGGATCTTGGTAAAGATTTCTCAAATCCGTTATATGGCTTGCAATTTGCCCAAAATTGTATGGTTCTCAACTCACCATATCCTAAAAAGTGAAGAGTGGGCTAGCCCGCAAGATTATGGCTTGTGGTAAAGGCAAGGGAAAAACCATAATTGGTAATCACCACCAAAGATAATTCGATAATTTATCTAAGAGTTGGCTAGTCCGTAAGGGTACGGCTTCCGGTAAAGACTAATCAAATCCGCTTACAGCTTATGATTTGCTCAAAATCATTTGGTTATCAGTGTACCAAGGTTCTTACTTGAACTGAAACATTTGGCTACTCCAAAAGTGATGGCTTTTGGTAAAGAGTTTTAAAATCCATTAAAGTTCAAATCATTGCTAGGGACTAGCAATATCTTAGTGTGGGGATTGATGAGTGTCTAAATACTCATCATTTTTGTACAATCTAAACTGCAAAATCATCCGAAAATACTCGAAACGCATCAAAATGATAAAAATATCACAAATCAGTGTTTTATGTGTTTTAAATGCAAAAAGATCAAAATCGATGAAAACGTATCAAATTTGCAAAATTGGCGTTTTAGTCCCCAAGTTTCAAAATTGTCAAAACAACCGGTAAATCAAAATAAAGTAAAATGTCATTTAAGGTCCATGGGATTCAAAAGTTGTTAAAACAAACCCTTGAAGTTTAAAATTTGCAAAATTGCAACTTTGGTCCCTCAAGCTTGAAAATTGTCAAAAATGGTCCTTGGAATTTGGAAATTGTCAAGATTGGTCCTTATACTTTTAGAACTTGTCACTTTTAGCCCTTGGAGCATCTTTGCAAATTAGCAGCAATGGTCCTTATATTTTCGTAAAATTGCAAATAGGTCCTTGTGTATTATTACCCTTTACACCTTTTTGGACTTGTCATAATACTCTTTGACCACTCGCCACAAATTTTGGACCCCTGTCAACCTTTGCCTTTTGACCCCCTGGCATTAATAATCCCCAGTCAACCCAAATGGTCAAATAAACACAACTGGCGCCAAAGTCTTTCTTCCTCACCTGCTATCACTGCTCACCCAAGCACAACCATTCCCCCTCCTCTCCATATCACTTTCCATGTCTCCTCCACCTCCACACAACTACAAAAATCATTAAATGCATCAACCCTCATCTCACTCAACCCCTACAGCTGTTATAAAACATTTCCTGCCAAAAATGGAATGAAGGGCCATGATCACATTTTCTCATCCAAGGGTCAGGATTTATGGTGGGATTCACTTAGAGAGAGGAGAGAGGAAACTTGGAGCTATAAAAGAGAAGAAAGAAGCAACTTTGAAGAGTTAGTTAGTTTTTTAATTTTTTCTTAAATGTCGTTTTTTAAATTAATGTTCTAGTTTTAGCCTAAATGTTATAGTTTTCGCTTTATTTGTATCATCTTTAAGTTTAAATATCATTGTATTGTACTTTTGAGAATCAATTTCAAGTTTGGTTTAAGTTCCAAGTTTTTAGTTAACTGTTGAAAAAGCTATTTTCAAATTTTAGTATTAAAGCTTCCAAGTAGCTTTGTGTTAGCTTAAATAAGCTTATTTAAGCTTATCATAGCTTTTTGCAAACTTATATTTCATTTTCAAGTAAAATTGTCTCATGGTCAACGAAAGTCAAACCGCCAAGAATGGATTTGGTAATGATGTGGGATGATGCAGAGGTGGATATGGGTTGGATTAGAGTAGCATAGAGTAGTTATGGGTTTGGTTTAGCTTACAACACCAGTTGGACAGTTGTAAGTAATTTTCTCATTTTCCAATTTCATGTCAAAATTGCGTTTTGTTGGTACTAGTATCTGTGATCATGAGTAGTTCTAACTTGTTTTCTTAAGTTGTTTTTAGGTCTAGTAACTTAGTTTGATCAAAATCTTAAGCTGAATTAGTAGCTTACCCATTTTCACTATCATATCAGCTTACTTAAGGGGTGTTTGGATTTGTTGTTATCACTATATTTAAGGTTGTTTGTAGCCTTGTTCTTGGTTGATACATATTACATTAGGATAATATAACTCATTTCAGTCATAAAAACTAGTGCTTGTTTTGTAAAAAGTCAAAATTAGTCTTAATCTCAACTTGAGTGTTAACTGTTAAGATTTTAAATTGCAAATCTCACCATAGTAGCTTAAAACTTAGTACTTCAGTTTAAAATCATCTTAATATAGCTTATTATAACATATTAAGTCCATAGAATCAGTTACAAGTTCATAAAAGTCAAAGTACTAGTGTAATAAAAAAGTCAAAATTTCTAAATACCCGTTTTTGAATAAACTTTGGAATTTTATTGTGTGCTCATTATTAAGATTTAGCTTAAATGCTTTTGGGAAATTAATATTTAGCTGCTAAAATAAATTAGAAAAATACTAGTTTAATCTTAATCAGCTTCTAGAGTGCTTAATTCATAGCTTCTTTTGACTACCCTTTTCTGAAAGTGTCCTGTGCCAACAAAGGTGTATTTTGGCTTATTTTGTGCTTATTTTCAAGTTATATTGCTTTTTCAGTTTACATATTAGCTTATTTAAAGTTAATTAGTCTATTCCTAGTTTCCATTTGCTTATTAAGTAGCCCATTAGCCTATTTAGCTTAAAACTTATGCTTATTTCCTTTTTGTCCAATGTTGGAATTTTAAGCTTATTCTAAGCTTATTAGTCGTTTTTAGAAAAAGTGGTAGTTATAAAATTTGCTTATTTAGTTGTGCTTAATAAGTTTGAAAAAAGAAAATCTAAAAAAAAATAAAAAGGCAAAAGGGGCCTGAGATTCGAACTCAAGACTCCTCCGCCTGCCTACATGCCAAACACACCTGCACAAACCTAACTTCCTTGGGTCTTGTCTTGGTTTTATTTTGCAACATTTAATATGTAAGGGTATTTAGTCAGTTTTGCTTTAAGCACTTCTTTAGCTTATTTTGAGCTTATTTCACATAACAACCATCTAGTTTTTTATTTTTCTTAGATCAAGCATAAGTTAAAGTAGTTTTTGTGAATTTTTCATATTTTTCTAAAAACGTTTAGTATTTTTAATAATTAATTTAGTTAAATTTAGTTTTTAAATCATAATAAATAATTTAAGAGTCGAAAAAATACCCGGCTTTTTCCTAAAATTTTCTTTTGTCATATAGTACGTAATAAAATTGTTTTTACACTTGTAGGACTTTTATTTCATAAAATTTACGTTTTGTCTTGCGCTCCAGCGTAATTTTTATAAATAACGTACGTTTCTATTTTAAGAAACATTTTTAGATAATTTAAGTTTACGTTTTAGTTAAAATAGTTTATTTAAGATATTTTGTTTTATAAAATCAACAAAAACATCATTGTAAAAATAGTGATAGCGTTTATTTAATATATTTTATCTTTTTAATTTTCTTAATTTGTATTGAAGTCGCTTATTTATAACTTTTCAAAGTAGTGTAATTATCCATTCAAATCCTTTCTGATCACTATCATTAGTGATCATTCTATCGTCTGATCAAGCGTTTACACACCATTGAGTCTCCTTGGGACTTAACGACCCGGGAATTCATTGTATTCTCCTGGACTTTATTGTATTTGTGTTTTAAGCGGTTTTAAGCTTCTTACGGTCGGCCATTCGCAAGTGGCCGGTTTGTGTGAGGTAGCTTGACTGTTTTCAGCACAGATCATCCACTTAGACATGTGTCAAAACGCGGTGCTTCCTACTTCTTAACCTTTACGGATGATTTCAGTCGTTATGGTTATGTTTATTTACTTAAACATAAACATGAAGTCTTTGAAACATTTAAGGTTTTCAAAAGTGAAGTAGAATTACAACTCGGTAAGAAGATTAAAGCTCTTCGATCCGATAGAGGTGGTGAGTATATAAGTCAAGAGTTCAAAGATTACTTAGCTGAGTGTGGAATTATCCAAAGAACTCACATCTCCTTATACTCCACAACAAAATGGTGTATTTGAAAGGAGAAATCGTACCTTACTTGACATGGTACGATCAATGTTTGAACTTACGACTCTTCCTTTTACTTTTTGGGATTATGCCCTTGAAACCGCTATTCGCATTTTGAATATGGTTCCAACGAAGAAGGTTGTTAAAACTCCATATGAAATATGGACAGGAAAAGCTCCCAACTTTTCTTACTTAAAGGGGGATGGAAGCGTTTGTTAAACGTGACACACCGATAAGCTCCAAGCCAGATCTGTTAAGTGTATCTTTATAGGATACCCTAAGGAAACTATGGGTTACTACTTTTACTACCCAGCTGAGAATAAAGTCATTGTGGCTAGGTATGGAGATTTCCTTGAAAGGAATCTCATATCTCAAGAACTCGATGAGAGTATATGATCCGAATATGATCAAGAAGATACAACACCTTCGAAAATACTAGCCAACTTCAAGAAGAACCTCGAAAGCTTAGGTGCTCCTCCTCGAGTTGTTCCCATTCCAGTAGGTCTGAAAGGACTATACGTGCACCGATCGCCTATGTCTTAACGTATACGTGGAGGAAAATATGGTTGGGGATCTTAATGAACCTGCCAACTATAAGGCTGCCATGGTTGATCTTGAAAAGGATAAATGGCAGATTGCAATGAATGGGGAAATGCAATCCATGAAAGATAATGAAGTTTGGATTGAATTTGACGTTCCTCCCAATGCGAAAATCGTTGGAAGTAAGTGGATCTTCAAGAAGAAAACTGACATGGATGGCAATGTACACACCTACAAGGCTCGTCTAGTGGCTAAAGGTTTTACTCAAACCTATGGCATTGACTACGAGGAGACTTTCTCTCTGAGCGGACATAAGAGCTATTAGGATTCTCAAAGCTATAGCTGCACACTATGACTATGAGATTTGGCAAATGGATGTCAAAACCGCTTTTCAATGGCCGTCTAGATGAAGACATCTATATGGCACAACCGGAAGGGTTTGTGAATCCATTATTTCTAACCGTATGCAAGCTTAAGAAGTCCATTTATGGACTGAAGCAAGCATCAAGGCAATGGAATAAAAGATTCGATGGGGAAATCAAAAGTTTTGGATTTACTCGGAATCTTGATGAGCCATGTGTATATATCAAAGCTAGTGGGAGTGTTAGCCTTAATAGTTTTATTAGAAGTGATGGTCATTCACATTTAGGAACTTTGTAACGTGTGTTAGATATCGTGATAGAATAGTCAACGGGCTCGTGGATTGGACTAAGCTAACTGGGTACTAGTTATGTAAGGCTTGCCTTTTATCCAATCCAACCCATGTCCAAGCCCACGAAAAGCCCATAAGAAAGCCTTTAGGGCATCAAGTCCCTTGGACTATAAATACCCCTCAAATGGTCATTTGAGGGGTGTGCTTGAAAGTGTGTGTGTGTGTGTGTGTTTTCCTTTGAAGTAATACAACATCTTGTGTTTATCTTATACTCATAACATACACGAATCTTATATCATTCAAGTCACCATCTAATCTTTCTCATCTTATTTCTAAGCTTTACGTTTTGTGTTTGTGTTTCACATATTACGCGTAACTGTTGTTACGTGTGTGTTGGGTTTGCTTGGTAAAGTGATAAGGTTGATATTTGTAAGGTCCTACAATTGGTATCAATCGCCTAACAATGGTTTATGAGTGTTTGTGTTTGTTTTGAAGGGTTACGCGTAAAAGGCTCTCGTTATACGGTTTTTGTCAAGCTTAAAGCTTTAATTTTTGCACTTTAAAATTCAAGATTCTTGTGGTTTAAGGTTTATTTGGTGCTAAAGTTTCAGTTTTTGCAAAAGTTCAGTAGCTTTACGTGTTTTTCTTCATTTTAAGCTCGATTTGGTTTTGTCATTTCTACCGTAACTTTTCTAAGCACTTTGGGTGAAAAAGGTCAACATTTTGGGTTATTCGAAGTGTTTTAAGGCTATCTCGGGTAAAAGAAATCATTTGCATCGTTGGAAATTTCTTATGAGTAGAAGTCAAAAAGTCAAAACCCTAGTTTTCTACTCATAACTTTTTGGTGAAGAATCTTTGTGCTATAACGTGGCATACTCGCTGCTTCCTCACTTGGATAAGTGTGTGGAACACTTCGACTTGTGGATATCTCTTACGCGCTGACGTGTAAAGGATTTTTGGTTCTTAACCATAGTTTACGATAAGCTAAAAGCTACGAGTAACTCCACGCATAACTTCAAAATTACGCGTAAGGTTTACGAGTAACTTTTTGTCTACGATAAGCCTAAGGTTACGCAGAAGATACTTTTACGCATAAGGTTTCTACGATTAAGGTTTCTACGCTTAAGGTTCCTACGCATAAGGTTTCTACGCATAAGGTTTCTACGCATAAGCTTCCTACGCATAAGATCCTACGCCTAAGCCATCCTACTCGTAACTTCTGTTTCTACGCCTAAGCTCTTTCTACGCATAAAGTTTAAAAAAAAAATAAAATAAAAAAATAAAATAAAATAAAAATAAAATTTTTGAGGGTACTAAACGTTCAATTTTTACGCGAAATTCAAATTTTGGTATAACTGTGAAAATTTTGGTCAAAAATTCAAATTTTTGGGCCTAAATTCAAATTTTTCGGGTCAAATTTGGCCTCAAAATTGTCATAACTCAAATTTTTCATACGACCTTAGAATTGATTTTTATAGTGAATTTCAAATTTTGGGCTTAAAATTTTTAAGAACCAAGGTTACGAAAGTACGACTTTCGAATCACCTCAACCGGCTTAATCTTCATCAACCACAAATCCTTTATCGTTGAATCGATCCTACATCAACTTTATCAGATCATACCTTCATCAATGGCAACTCAACAAGATATTCATGCAGCCGGTGCTGAAAACCGTCCTCCTATGTTGGAAAAAGGTGGTTATCTTCAATGGACAAGTCGAATGCTTCGTTACATCAAGACAAAACCTAATGGAAAATTGATGATCAAATCCATTCAGAATGGACCCTTCATACCTCGACAAGTCCAAGACCCTCGAAACTGATGCAACACCTCCCGCCCCACCATTTTTCGTCTTCAAAAGACATCATACTCAAGAGGATCGAAACAAGTCGAAGCAGATGACATGGCAATTCATATTACACAACTGGGTTTACCAAGAGACATCTTTGTCTTTTACAGAGACGCTTGAAACTGCTTTCGACATGTGGGAACGTGTTAGACGACTTTGTCATGGAACGTAAATCGTCAACAAGACACGAGAACAAGTTGCTATCTGCATGGGAGAAGTTTACATCTACTCCAGGAGAATCCATTGAATCCTACTATGGAAGGTTTTGTACTTTAATGAATGAGCTGATCGGAAACAAGTTGACACCCAGAACTATCGTGAGCAACATCAAGTTCTTGAACAATCTACCATAAGAATGGGGACGATATGTCACTATTGTCAACCAAACAAAGGACTTACATCAAGTGAACTTTGATCAACTCAACGATTTTCTCAAACAAAACCAAAATGAAGTGAATGAAGTCAGGCAAGAAAGATTAGCAAAGAATCATGATCCATTGGCACTCATTGCAAAGACTCAAACTTCAGTGAATACACAACAACAAGCTTCATCATCTTCCACTAACAACAACTTGCAGCAATACATCCCTCAACAACAAAACTATCCACCCGAACAACAACATTACCAGAACAAGGAATCACCGATCTTGAAATGGAACCATAAGAAGCTTTGTCACAAGCATTTGTATTCTTGGGTAAAGCATTCAGAAGTCGCTATTCCACACCAACTAACAACAACCAAAGGATTTCATCAAACACTCGCAATGGCAAATTGCACGTACCGGTGTGAACATGGGCAATCAAGGTCAAATGGTTGGAGTTATTGGGAATCAGCAGGATATGCTACTAGATTTCGCATGGGTAATCAGCGCGTTCCGAATCGTGGTAATCGATGGGTCGAATGTTGGAATAGAGTAGTGGGTAATCGAATGGGAATGTTGCGGTAGCCCAAATGTTGGGAATTATGGAAATGTGAATCGGTAATCGGTTAAGTGTTATAAATGTCAAGGAGTGGGTCACATGGCAAGGAATTGTCCAACTAAGCCGAAAAAGAAGGATCTTATGCGATCTTCGAAAGTTATTCCATGTTGCACAAAAGGAACAATCTGGACTTCAATTGAGTGCCGAGGAACATGACTTCATGGCTATTATGGATGATTTGGAAGACCTCGAAGAAATCAATGCAAACTGCATCTTCATGGCAAATCTTCAGAGACTAAGTACCGATTAATCCGACTCGCACCTCCTCGTCTATGACGCCAACGCAGTATCTGAGGTACCAATCATTGATCCATGCTATAACAATGTCATATTTGATGTGTTTACTCATGACGAACAAAGCGATTTTGTGACATCAACACCTACTTATGATACATACATGGACAATCCAAGTTGTAGCAATACTAACTCTGAAACTCCAAATGTGGATCCTAGTGGAGGCTGTGTGGCACAAAATACTGAGAGTGATGAGGAAACTCGCGCTTATTTTGAATCATTAATCAACAACTGTGGCATTGAAATTGAGAAAGTTAAAAGGTCAATCGCGATGTTAAGGCCGCGAATGCCAAATTGACCGATGAGCTTGAGAGTTACAAGGAGAACGCAAAAGCTTTTGAATTTCATAAAAACAAAGAATCAGAATTAGAAATTGGTTATCGAAATTTGGTTTCTAAAGAAAAGAATTGCAAATCAAGTATAACACACTTGATGAATTCAACTTGAAAATTAAATCTTTAAACAAGGAAATTTCTGATTTAAATAACCAACTTTCTAAAAAAAAAGAAATGTTTTCTAATCTTGAAAAGAGAAGAAGCAAGTTGATTATCGATTTTTCAAAACGAGAAGATTCTCTTCTTGATGAAATTCTTGATAAGAATGAAAAGATAAAACTTTGGAAAATTTGCTTCTTAAAACGGGTCATTCTGCTCAAACAATCAAGATGCTTTCTAATCAAGTAAATCCGCTTTTTCATACTAACAATAGAATGGCACTTGGTAACGACCCTTCTTCGTTCCTCAAGAAAGCTCGAAATCTCGAATGTGTTAAACAATAGAAAAGCTTTACATGAACCCATTATTGTTCGTGATTCTCTTGAAACGTTAGAACTATCTGAGGAGAGTAGATCAAAATTGAAACAAAAGAATCCGGAAATCAAACCAATTGATTATAACAAATGGAACAAAATTAACGGAATTACTTTTGTTAATCAAAAGGAAAAGTCAAAGTTCTCAATCACACCAAGTGTTTCAAACAAAGAGTCAACACTGCTTCAAAATCGTTTCAAAACCAGTCATTCTCTCAAAATCTCTTTCGAACATTGAACAAATGTCTTCAAACAATCCTTTTAACTCAAGTGATGCGAGAAGTATTTTAGACAATGTGAAAACGAGAATTGTGGATCTTCAAGAAACTGTTAAAACTAAAACCACTATTACACCTAATAACTGGTTCTCTAGTTTTGACATCGAACAAAGAAAGTTTTTGAAACTCAAATTGCCCCTCACCTGAAATGCCATCGCTGCAAGGGTAATTCATTTTGAACAAGCGTTTTGAAAGAAACAACTGACTTTGTCAAGGACCATAAATCCCTGGTAAAGCAAGCTAATGACTGTGTTGAACAAATCAAAGTTTTGGAAAATTTAAATGACTCTCTTCAAGATGTTCGACTAATGATATTATGTCCATTATTTTGCAAACATATTCTGTTGAAGATCATGAAAGACTCCGATGAGACCTCCGAAATTGTTTCAAAATATGAAAAACCCTTGAAAACTTGAAAAAGAAAATGTCTCATATTTTAAACAACTTGATCGAAAAACTGAGGAATGCAAGTATGACAAATTGTCGTATGAGCGTACCTACAATGACATGAAAGCGAAAAATGATCTTTTGAGGGCTCTGTGGAAAGTCAAAAGGAAAGGCAGTGGATACCGTGATTAAAACCATTGATCAGGAGAAAGCAAATGATCCTAAACCAGTTTCCAAACCAAAAATGTCTGTTTCTATGCCTCCTCCAAAAGTCAATGAGAAAAATGTTTCATCAAAACCACCACTCCACCTGCACTACTTAAACAAAATGTTGATAAGGGAAAAGCGGTTATCGAGAAACCAAAAGTTTTAGCTCCTGGCCTTTTTAAGATGAGTACCACTAATGCGTCGGCCTCCACATCTAAAACATATGGAACAAACGACATAAGTTTAGAAAAGCACTCTAAAGAGACTAGGAAAGCTGAAACCACTTCTCTTGATAAAATTGTGAATCCTAATGAGTGTGCCTTACCTTCTACAGGACTAGGAAGCACCTCTAGGAGCAGCAGACTAAAGCCTAAGAGCAATACAAGGAACAATAGAGTCTCACTGGCCTCTAAGAGTAGTCGCTTGAATAAAGAGAAGAAAGTAGAAGAACACCCTAGGAATTTACCGCTTTGAATAAGAAAGACATTTCATCTAATGAACCTATGAAATCTGCTAAGTTTAATGAATCTGTTGAATCTGTTTGTTTAACTTGCAAGAAATCTTTATCTAATGTTCATGATGATTGTGTTTCTAAGAATGAGATTGTTAAGCTTGTTAAGAAGAATGTTCCCAAAAGAACTTATGCTAAACGAATAGGAAGACTAGTTGCAAAACTTAGGCTTTACACTACTGATAGGGAGCATAATGTTTACTTTAGGGATGACATTTGGAAACCCACAGGTAGAACTTTCACACTCGAGAATGGTAGAATGAGTGATGCACCCGCTTTACAAATAGACAACTTCTTTGAGTGTGATCCGGATTTTACCTCTAACCCAACGGAACCAAAATCAAAACGGTTTCCAAAATCTTCTTCTTCATTATTGGCGTGTTATCGAAATATGTCTTTGGATCGTCGACTCGGGTTGCTCCAAGCACATGACCGAATCAAGTCGCCGATCAATTTCTTCTGAAATTCATGGGAACCGTGACGCTTCGAAATGATCATGTAGCAGCTATCATGGGTTATGGAGATCTACCTTTGGAAATTATTTGATCACTCGGGTTTACTATGTCGAAGGGTTGGGACACAATTTGTTTTCACGGGCGCTTCGGATGATTTAGAGGTTGCTTTTAGGAAAATGCTTGCTTCGTAGAAACTTGGATGGCATCGATCTCTTAACTGAATCGTGATACAAATTTGTATGCTATCGACATCAATCAAATGGCCTCTTCATCACCAATATGTCTTATGACACGAGCATCCGGAACACAGTCCGTTGTGGCATGAAGGTTATCCCATCTCAATTTCGACACCATCAACAAAATTGCCAAAGACAACATCGCCAACGGACTTCCAAAGTTCAAATACACCAAGGATCACTTATGTCCATCATGCGAACAAGGAAAAGCAAAAGAGCATCATATAAACCCAAATCCGTACCTAGTTCTAGAAGGTTGCATATGTTGCACTTGGACTTATGTGGCCCAATGAGAGTTGAAAGCATTAATGGGAAAAAGTATATTCTTGTCATCGTCGATGATTATTCAAGATATACATGGGTTAAGTTTCGGAGATCAAAAGACGAAGCACCAAGCATCATCATCACCTTCGCGTATTCAAGTACTTCTTCAAACTCCAAAGTAAGGGTTGTAAGAAAGATGCACAACGCACAAAATTCACTAATCAGAGTTAAGAGCTTATTTTGAAGATGTTGGAATCACACATCGACATCGTTGTTAGAACTCCACAGCAGAATGGGGTAGTTGAAAGAAGAAATTGAACTCTTGTGGAAGCCGCTCGCACAATGCTAATCTATTCTAGTGCACCGTTATTTCTATGGGTGATGCTTTGTTGCTAACGCTTGTTTCACTCGAACCGATCCCTAATCCATCCAAGATTCACTAAAACCCCATATGAGCTTGTGAACAACAGAAACCGGATATCTCTTACTTTCACGTATTTGGCGCTTTGTGCTATCCTACGAATGACAGAGAAGATCTAGGTAAATTGAAAGCTAAAGGTGATATTGGAATCTTCATTGGATATTCAGATAACTCGAGGGCATTCAGGGTGTATAACAGAGGAACTAGGAGGATCATGGAGACGATGAATGTGAAGTTTGACGAACTTTCACATATGGCTTCGGAGAGACTCGCTCTAGAACCCGCACTAAACCGGCAGACTTCGGACACATCATTCAGGACTCGTACCTCAAAGAGCTCAATCAACTTCGTTTGACAATCCTAAAGAACAAGAATGGGAGAATTTCTTCGAGTTAATGTTCGATGAATACTATGGTGGAACTTCGACAAATGCATCAAACCATCATTCCACGCACCCGCCAACATCATCCTCCAACACCAACAGAAGATGCATCTACAACGGTCGAAACCAATGCACCAACTCCATCAACATCATCTACATCTACTCAAGTTATTGCACCCGTTCTACCCAGCTTGATGAGCAAAACCATAACCAAAACGATGCAACGTTAGATGAAGACTTATTTGAAAACCCGTTTGCTACGGAATCACCTGAATCATCTTCTAGCTTACGAGAACCATCTAATTCGCATACATTTAACCAACGGTATCCTTCTACTCTGAAGTGGACTAAAGACCACCCAATTGAACAAGTTATTGGTGAACCTTCAAGGCCAATTCAGACGAGACGCCAACTTGCCACCGACTGCGACTTATGCATTTACCTTTGCTCAATTAGCAATATAGAGCCAAAGAACATTCGTGAGGCAATGGCGGAACCCGCATGGATAGAAGCGATGCAGGAGGAACTTCTCCAATACCGTCTACATGACTCTTGGGAAATGGTTCCAAGACCAATTGACATTCGCGTCATTGATCTCAAATGGTTATGGAAGAACAAAAGGGATGAAGAGATGATTGTAATTCGCAACAAAGCTCGTCTTGTGGCCAAAGGATACAGACAAAAGGAAGGGATAGACTTTGAAGAGTCATTCGCGCCGGTAGCTAGACTAGAAGCCAGATTTTCTTAGCCTATGCCGCCACAAAAACATCACGGTTTATCGATGGACATTAAGACCGCTTCTTGAATGGAACTCGAAAGAAGAAGTGTACGTGAGTCACCAGAAGGCTTCATAGACATGAATCATCCGCACTACGCCTACAAACTCAAAAAGGCAATCTATGGATTGAAACAAGCTCGAGAGCGTGGTATGACGAACTGTCCTCTTTCCTTATCCTAAACAATTTCACCAAAGGAACAGTTGATCCTACCTTGTTTACACAAAAATGCAAAAACGACATTTTGATTGTTCGATTTATGTGACGACATCATCTTTGGGTTCACTAATCCGAATCTTTCAAAACATTTTGAAAATCTCATGAAAAGTAAATTTGAAATGTCCATGATGGGGAACTAAAATTCTTTCTTGGTTTACAAATACATCAATCCCCTCGTGGAATTTTTATAAATCAAGCTAAATACACAACTGAGATTTTGAAAAATCATGGTATGGATAATTGTGACTCGGTCGAAACACCAATGGTAACTTCACCAAAAATTGGAGCCGATTTGTTTGGGAAACCTATTGATCCAAAGAAATATCGGAGCATGATTGGTTCTCTCATGTATCTTATCTTGCTAGTCCACTGGATATTCATTTTGTTTGTTTGCTTATTAGCACGGTTTCATGCAAAGCCTACCGAACTGCACCTCAAAGAGGTTAAACGGATCTTTCGGTTCCTGAAGACATCCATTCACATGGGACTTTGGTATCCGGGAATCGGATTTGATCTAATTGCCTTTTCGGATGCGGACCACGCAGTGATCAAGTTACGAAAAAAGTACATCCAGAGGAGCACAATTTTTGGGTGAAAAGTTAGTAAGCCGGTCTTCAAAGAAACAAGATTGCACTGCACTTTCAACCAAGTGAGTATGTGTCTCTATCTGCGGTTGTGCTCAAGTTCTATGGATGAGAACACAACTCACAGATTATGGCTTTACTTTCGATAAAATACCTATGTATTGTGACTCGAAAAGTGCCATAGCCATATCATGCAATCCGGTTCATCACTCAAAGACTAAGCATATCCGTGTCCGCTATCACTTCATCAAAGAGTACGTCGAAAATGGTATTGTTGAATTATTCTTCGTGAAGACAGATTACCAACTCGCCGATCTATTAACTAAAGCCCTTCCAAAAGAAAGGTTTGAGTATTTAGTTCGACGAATTGGAATGCGAAGCCTAACCCCTGAGGAGTTAGAACGTCTTCTCGAATCTTCTTGAAAATGATTTCCAACAAGCTTTGCTGTAAATATTTTTGAAAAACAAAATACAAAATTTGAAAAACCATCAAAAGCCAAATATAAAAATATAAAACTTTCAAAAAATACAAAAACAATATAAAATCAAAAATCCAAAAATATTCTTCTCACGACATGTCTCTCGTATAATCGATATTCTCAGACGTTTCTAGAAATGTCATTCAACAATGATACAGGTATGTACAGATGCTTGAGCGAGAGTTCTTTATTGTTTTCTAAAACATGTCGTTTCTCAAAATTTCTTCATAAAATGGCTTTCGTATACTTCATTACGAAACCCGGACTAAAATGATGACTTTTGATTATTTCAGATCAAAACTCGTGTTTTAAAGAAAAATCAAGTAGTGTACTCTAAAAGATTGTACATTTAAAAATGGTGAGAAATCATCATCATCTTGAGCACCTTTTCAAGATTGTTCAAAAAGATTTTCAAAATCTTTCAAAATACTTTGTGCTCAAGATAACTCCTCTAAAACCCTTTAATTGATTATGCTTTATTAAAGGGGAGTATAAAACTAAAATGTTCCATATTCATGCTTAAATCAAATCCGTTTGTCTCCCCAAAAGATTCTAAAATGTTGTTTAATCGGTTGATATCAAAAATATCACGAATATGCTATTTTTGAGGGGAGGAGACGTGATTAAAATGTGATCAAAAAGTTTAATGATCGTTGTTTGAATCTCAAAATGAGCTCGACTCATCGAAACCAATGAATTGACGGGAATCAAAGTCAGGAAATGTACCATCTCGAGAAACTTGTGATAGATATGCACCTTCATGGGTCTAACCTCCTTTTCAAGGAGTGTTTACAACTTCAAGTTAGTTATTAGAGCTAGTTGTCACCTAAAACTGACAATGGAACTCTTTAACTAGGCAACGAATCCGTGTCTCGTGGGGAATTGTCTATCATGAGCCGATCAATTCAAAAAGTGCAAACTCTACCTTCTATGTGCAGATTTCTGTTAAAACTCATAAGCACATGTGAAGGGGAGTGTTTCTGAGAATATAAAACTCTCAGAGTGTCTCAAACATGTTTTCTATCATAAACACTTTGAGAGATTTTCAAGAAAATGGTTTTATGGCAACATGGGACAGTCATGGAGTTATAAGGTGACTAAGGTTAGGAAATAACCGTCCTATGATCCGCCAGAGTCGGAGGGATCTACCCAAGGACATCACAAATAGTTAGTATTAGAAGTCCTTAGGAATGATTGAAAAAAGGAGTAATGTGAGAAAGGAGAAAGAAGGGGTTGAAGAAATAAAAAGAAATGTGAAGAAAGGGTGAAAAGAAATAGCCCTCCATATTCAACCTTAGGGCATAAACCGGGTTCAATACATATGCTACTGGTTGTCACTAGATGACACTGTATTGAAGACAAAGACGTCATGGACCCAAAGGACGACTGCACTAAACCTTCTAGCCACTCAATTCCTCTTAAAAGGATTTGTTTCATTCTCACCGGAAACCCTACATAATCTATTGACTTTCTCTTAGAGATCGTTGGTATTGAAGAAGGAGACCCTCTCCTAGTCTCCGCCGAGAAAACCAAAATGCACTTATTGAGTCTAGAGCCACGAGATTCATCAAAAGATCTCATAGGAACACATGACATGACATCGCTTGTTGTTCATCATTAAGGACACAAGTGATATATTATAGAGTCCTACGCAGATCTTAGCAATTTGCTAGAACATTTATGAGAAGTTTTACAACTGTGATCTTCAGTGATTGAATGGAAACTCCTGCCAGGTCAACATCAAGCTGTACCGACAGCAGGTCACTTTAGTAACTCCCCGTGGATTACGCTTAGTGTGTCTCAAACGGTCTACAGTCGTGGGGTGATGCTTCGTACCTCACTCATCCGAACTGTAGATGTACTTCGGTATATCGCGTTATCTCACTTGTGGGACTCCGCCTCGAACGGCCTTTGTGAGAATTTGAGACGTGTTTTCACACTATGCTGTTAACACCCTTGAAATTCAAACTTGTAAGTGCCGGAATCCGCTTATTACTAACCTGTTTTATGTTTTCTTCTTATGGAAGCTCCGAGCGGATGGATCGTAGCATCAGCCACATGCTCATACCAACAACACATGAAAGTTCTCATCATAATCAAAGGAGATGATTCTTCATCAATGTCAAAGAATCTACAAAGTTTAAAGACTCGAGAACTACATCATTGGTAACCAAAAGACAAATAGAAGTGTGAGCATGGTGGAGAAAGAAATGGAGAATGACGGGGAGACACCTAACCAACGAAGTTGACAACGGCAAACAACCACATTATCTGATCACAAAGCATGAAGGAACAAAGAATCAAGACTATTCTAATATCTACACACAAATTCCTAGCTCAAGAAAAGTAAAGACCTAATCAAGTGGAGCATCATTTGAATGACCACCCCTTAGGGGAGATTGTTAGCCTTAATAGTTTTATTAGAAGTGATGGTCATTCACATTTAGGAACTTTGTAACGTGTGTTAGATATCGTGATAGAATAGTCAACGGGCTCGTGGATTGGACTAAGCTAAATGGGTACTAGTTATGTAAGGCTTGCCTTTATCCAATCCAACCCATGTCCAAGCCCACGAAGCCCATAAGAAAGCCTTTTAGGGCATCAAGTCCCTTGACTATAAATACCCCTCAAATGGTCATTTGAGGGGTGTGCTTGAAAGTGTGTGTGTGTGTGTGTGTTTTCCTTTGAAGTAATACAACATCTTGTGTTTATCTTATACTCATAACATACACGAATCTTATATCATTCAAGTCACCATCTTCCTTTCTTTATTTCATCTTCTTATACGTGTTTGTGTTTGGTTTAACGTGTTCTAAGCAAAATGTGGGTATTGGTTTGTGATAAGGTTGATAGATATAAGGTCCTACAGGGAGTCATGTTACTTTCCTTGTTCTGTATGTCGATGACATATTAATCATAGGAAATCATATACCAAGTCTAAATGAGGTGAAAGCCTATCTTGGTAAATGTTTTTCGATGAAGGACTTAGGGGAAGCAGCATACATCCTTGGAATCAAGATATACAGGGATAGATCAAGGCGGCTAATTGGTTTAAGCCAAAGTGCTTACATTGACAAAATATTGAAGAGTTTCAATATGCAAAATTCCAAGAAGGGATTTTTGCCAATGCAAGTAAATCATGGTTTGAGCAGCCAAGGCTGTGCTTCAACACCGCAGCAGAGGTGGCGCTGCAAGAAAGTTCTTATGCTTCGGATGTAGGATCTATCATGTACGCGGTACGATGCACAAGGCCTGATGTGGCGTTTGCTCAAAACTTGACCAATCGGTATCAACAGAATCCGGGTGAAATTCATCGATCGGCGTTAAACATATTCTCAAGCACCTTAGGGCTACAAGAGATATGTTCATAGTGTATGGAGGAAATCCGTAAGCGAACTGCTCGTTATGTGTTATCTGCGATGCATCCTGTTAGGAATTAGAAAATTCCATAGTGAAGAGTCGGTCACCCCAAATGTTATCTAGCTTAATTTAGCTCGTAGACTTGTCGTTAGTCACGTTATTTAGTAGTTTATTTATTAGTTTGTAGCGTAGTATAGCTTAGTGCAACATCGTGGAGGAAGGACGGGTCTTTACCCACTGTATCCCTGATCCACAGGCCGATAGGAGGTCGTTATGTTTGTAACTATAAATACCCCTTCCATCCATGGAAGGGGTGGTGCTTTTCAATCTAATATTCTACAATTTGTGTAAACCTCTAGCAAGAACACCCTCTCTCTCTACTAACTCTCTAACTATGGCAAACATGTATTTTGATCATCCAAGACCACCCGAATCATCAACACAATGAAATAACGATCCTACAATTGGTACCAGAGCCCAGGTTGTTGTGTTTTGATGATTTTTCTTGTGGTTTTGATTTTTGTTTGAAACTGTTGTTTGTATTTGAGTGGTCGGAATATTTTATTTGGGTAAACTGTGGTTAACAAGTATTGTATCTTTTTGTTTGGTCAAATGTTAAAAGTCCTGGTGTCATCTGTATGTCCAAACTGTCCAAACACTGCTAGTTGTATTTTCATTTTTTCGTGACTTCTTGGTACTATCCGTGAATACAAATGGTCTTTATTTGTGGTCTAAAAGGGTCATCTGATAACTTGTCATGGTCAAAACAGTAAAAAATTTCATCTTTTATGCAGTTTTTCTGGGTTCGTTTTGAATATGGTCGGAATCTTGGTCGAAAAGACGCTGAAAACCCATAAATCTTGCTAGCGACTTGTGGTCATTCTTCCTAGCGACTTTTCCTAATATCGGCCCGTGATGCAATGTATTCTATGTAGCGACTTGTCAGTATATTGATAGCGACTTATGTCAAGAAAAGTTGGCGACTTGGTTATCTCGTTGACTTTCTTGAAAGTCAATAGCGAGTTATTTATTAAGTTAAGTAGTGACTTGGTGTAGCGAGTTACATCAGAAATCTGCTAGCGACTTGTGCTAGCGACTTGGGGACTTGTGCTAGCGACTTGTGGCAATGACCCTTGACTGATACAACTTGACAGAAAGGATGAAGAAGATGAGTCAGACTTAAACACGACCATGATACAATACCAAATACTTCATGACCACAATACCATAAACCAACACCATAAATCATCATCAGTCGATGTCTATATCAAAATGATAAAAGCACGAGCAAACTCGATGTAGTACAAACTGACCCGAAACTAAATCCAACAAAACCAAGACTCAATCTAAACGAATTACATATTAATCTCAGAAAGGATTCAATCTTAATCTTTTATAAAAGTTTTTGTTGAACCCTGGTCATCACAGATCTCAATGTTTGAGGCCTTGCCTCACTAATTATTCGACACATCAGAAGGTGGAATAACAAGTATGTTATTTACCTTTCTTGGTTCGTTTTGTTCTGTCATAACAACATATGAAAAGGATTTTACCTACCTTAAACTTGATTGTTCGATCTTGTCATCTTGAACCCATGACTCACCATCCCTGTGGCTGTCACAAGTATCTCGAGCCATCCCTGTGGCGAGCTTAATTTTGTTTTATATTGATGCGCTTTCTTTTTGTTTAAGGAAGGGAGGCGGATTAATATTTGATGAAGTTTACTGATATTGTGAGTGTGAGGCGTGATATATGTGAGTAAATTTAGGGCAAATGAGGTTATGTTGTGTTTTATTATCCAACACTTAGGGTAAATGTGAAGCTGGACCTGAATTGGAAGTGGGCCAAGAATTTCTAATGGGGCCGGCTGTTAACCTTGCTTGATCATTGGGCCTATCTGCCAAATTTTGGGATATTAATGTTACGTGAAAATATAAGGCGTCATATGACCATGATATATTTTATGCCATACAGATTTCTATCACAAATGGATTATGTTTAATCAGGTTATTACATGAAACGTGTAGTAAACTCTTGTGATATTAGTTTGATGATACTTGGCACACTAGTGGTAATTGTTTTTCAAGGATATCTCATGATTATGATTTGGAATGAATGTATTATTACCTCGTGGGATGAACTTGGATTAAGTTTTGGAATTGGTGTTGGATCGGATTTGATTGTCTCATGAGCTTGAACGGATCTACTATTTATTTGTAAAGTGAAGTGTGTTCTTATGGACCGTCGGGTATGATTATTCTTGGAAGATGGACTGATGAGATCTGATGATGAGACTTGTTGTGATGAGGGTTGATACTTTGGTTTATTCATTTTCACGAATATTATTATATTGCGGCTTGAATTTATGGTTGAACAAAGTTGACTTTGGGATTGCTTGTAGTTGGTATTTCTTATTTGGAATTGAAGTGAGGTTTTCTGCCAAGGGCGTTTACTTATTTTCATTTTTTCTTCTACCCTTCCGCGAAGATGACTTGTCTGGGCTTTTATAGAGTGTGATAAAGACTTGGCTATTTTAGATTACGTCGCGGTTGTAATTTTTCTCACTTAATCCACAACGTAACTATCACTTTGGTGTCTCACGCAATTGAGGATATGTCAAGAGGTTTTGTACATTGGGTACACCGCTTCTTCTTCACAAGGATTAGTACAAGTTTAAGTAACAAATCTGGGAATTTCACTTCATGATCAAGTTTGGCATATCGGGTTTACTTCACCATGTTGTCACTGCAATAGCCGACGAATAACGTGGAATGATGTGTTTACCAAAGTATATATTGGATGGTTGATGATGTTGATGATGTTGGATAATAAATGTTGATGAACCGAACGATGTTCCCTAAAAGAGATATTCACGAAACCAAATTTGTCATAACAACTCCTTCAAGTGACATTGTTTACGGTTTTGTCTTGATTTTGTAAAATCCAGTGAAAGAACCTATTTCTCGGTTTAAATCATAGACTTGTAAAATCCCGTGACAATGGAAACATCCTGATAATAGTAAAGTGCATTTCCGGATCTATCTTACGGTTTATTCTTGGTTTTGTAAAATCCCGCGAAAGAACCTATTTCTCGGTTTAAACCATAGAATTGTAAAACCCGTATATGATGGAACCATCTTGGAGAAAGAAAGTGTATTTCGATCTTATTTGATGTCGGTGCTACTTTCTTTCGGTTCAAGAAGGATAAAGGGTGTACTTCATGAATTGGATGTGTGTTTGGTTATTCTCATGGCAGTTGGTTATTACATGGTTTTACGAGGTTATGTGCTTTTAACCATGGTCGAGATGAAACCATTATCATAGTTCACTTTAAACGTCAAAGGAGGCTAGATTTGAGCTTTTAACAAGATGTGACAACGGAGTTAATTCACTATTATTTATTTGAGGTTGAAGTGAATTATCACGCGAAAGTGTAGTATCCAAGGTATCGGGATGGATGGATGAAGATTCTTCATGATCCTTGTTCGAGCTTATTATCAAAACGAAGACTTGGAAATCTAGTTATTGTTGGGTGTCTTTTACCTTTTCTTTTACCACTTGGGGAATTGGGCTCTTACCACCTCAAAATAACTATCACTTAAAGGAGTTACGCTAGTGCTCAGGTCACATTCAATTGTGGATTTTCAAGAGGTAATGTACGCCTTATACTTGATGGTTGGTTGGTTGAAGAGTATAGAGTACTTAGAGATTCAAATGGGCATGAAGTCTCGCAGACCGCTTCTTTGTTACATATGTGCAAGTTTAAGTCACGAAGTTCGTAGTTTACTTCGTGGTCAAATTCATCATATTGGTTTTCTCCATCAACCGTCACTACAAAGAGCCTACTCGAATGATAATGGGGATGATTACATGTTTTGCTAAGAGAGTGAGAGAGAGATGACGCTCGCTCACCCCGGCCTCAGCCTCGACTCCAAAGAAAAGAAATGTGTATGCTTGCCATAAAGATATCTTCCAAAAGAAGAGAAATCTTCTTATGACGCTTTGAACACATCATCAAGCCTTGTTCTCTAAAGAAAAGAAAAGTGTACGCTTTCAAAGGCGCTTTATCTTCTAAGAAGAGAGAAATCTTCTTATTATGACCATTCTCACCAAACATGCTTCATGCTTTTTCCATGCGAGCCATCATCAAGTGGATCTTCTTCCATGTTTTTCTCAATGGTGATCTACTCTCATCAAGTTGATGGTTTTTATTTTCAATAGTCAATTAAAATGGCGATGGCTTATCATGCAATTTTTAAGGGGAGAAGTGGAAATAGACTCACAATATTCACGTTTAATCAAGAATGGTAACTCCGTATGCAATTCTTGAAGGGGAGAAGAAGTGTGAATTTTTTGCATTGTTGATTGAAATTTGAGAATATATGGTCAAACGGCTCTAAACTCATGTAAGAACCGAGATCTTTTATCTGATCATCTTCACATGTAGTTCTTCCTTAAGAAATGTTGGTTGACATCTTCACGGGTCGATATGATTAAAATTACGTGCTTCTAGTTGGCCGGGATTTCTTTGATGAACATCTTCTCGCTCTTGTTTGATTGGGAGGATTTTAGTTAAGAGATTTGCTAGATACAAGGTAATTGGGATGATTTGGTGAGATGAAGATGTTAACTATCTATTCCCCAACCGCACAATCTTGAAGAATCGAAGTCTACAAATTGTTCTACATTTTCTGCAACATGTTAGAAGACTAAAGACGAGTTGCATTTAACGATCTAAAGACTTCTTCTTAATCCGAGCATTTATCAAACAGATTGTCGGTTAGGGAGAGCACTAATTGGAGGAGTTTGAAATGCCAAATTTAATCCCCAATTAGATTTGCTCACATTATTCAAGAAGTTGATTCTCACAAGAGTTCAAATGTTCTTCTCAAAATATTTCTAGTATATGGACTTACAAAGAGTTGCTGATTCGAAGTGTCAAAACCGCAATATGTAGGAGACAAGCACCTAAATGTGAGTAAACTTGATGAACTTAATACTTCTAAGTAATTGAAGATATCCCGGAAGACGTTATTACCGTAGAAACTCGGTTTGACTCATGACGAGTACACTTGATGAACTTAATTCTTCTAAGTGATTGAAGATATCCCGGAAAACAAATGTCATGACCGCAGAGAAACTCAAGGTTTTACTCATCAAGGCGTTAGTGTTAGTATTCAACCGTGGGGATGTGATGTTAGAAAGTCAAGATAAAAGAGGTACAACTAGTGTGGTGATTTCGATGGTATCGCAATGATCGGGGAGATAGAGTGTGTACATGGGATGCTCACTGTTTCACTTGAGTGCTTAATCGTGATTCGTGAGATATAATCACTTATTCCGGAGTTGACATCCACAGAGATTGTCATCCGCAGAGATAACTGACTTGGCTTGCTTCTTCAATGTTATCCATTCTCGGGTATTGGTATACTTCGGATTTGAGCTTCTACACATTCATCGAAGAAAAATGTGAACATGGGGAGGTTTTCTCCCTCATGATGTGTATTCGGGAGAGCTCTTGGGTATTTGTGTACTTCTGGTTCTTGAGCTTCATACACCATCCGGAAGAAAAATGTGAACATGGGAAGGTGTTTTCATTCCCCTGTGATGTATTTGGAGAGTTCTTGAGCATTATACAAAGAGATCAACGATCAATTCAACTACTGGGGAAGTTCTCTTGACACCTTTTGGAATGGATTGCTTCGACTTCGTGGGTGGAAATTTGAGAAGATTATTTATGAGTGGGATGATACGTTGATGTTCTTCTTGATGATATAACCCCGAACGATGAATCACGATGATTATTCTTAAAAGGAGCAAAGGATTTATGATAATGGTGTGCTTTGTGCACTGCTAAGGGAAGCTTGAAATAGAGCTTTGAATCGCCTAAAGGATTTTCGTTTGGGGAAGCTGCCAAAGTTCACTTTCTGCTTGTTCAATTTCTCTCAATTTCAAGAGCCCTGGAAGCTTTGGTGGTGAATGTTTAAGAGTTGATGACTTCTATCTTCTACGACAAGGCTTGATATCCTTATCTCGGTACTCGATCATCTTCTTTAACTATATCATCTACTCTATCTTGTATATATTTATCATAAAATCAAAATACAAAAATATAAAACCAACAAAAAGAAAATAGAAAAATATAAAACCTTCAAAACCAAAATCAAAAATTGAAAATACCAAAAATAATGTTTTCTCAAGACATGTCTTCTGGTATCGATAACATCTACGGTCTTAGAAATGTCATTCAATAATGGCACTTTAGATGAAGTTCGAGCAGGAGGTGTAAATATTCTTTCTAAACATGTCAAAACTATGGCTACATGCTATTTCATCAGAATTGCCAAAATGGCTTGCAGCATTTTGCATCGAACCCGTGCTTAAAACTATGGCTTGCTATTATTTCGATAGCAACCGCTTTTTAAAGAAAGGAAAGTGCTTCGCTAAACAATTTTCAAATATTTCGTGCACTTATCCTAAAACAATTTGAGGAAAGTATGTCGAAGGATCGTTGCTCCTACACAAATGTTTTTCCGTCTAAAATTTTCTCGTAAAAATATTTGTTGTTTTTCAAAAATGGTGAGTTGCTTTAAAAAACAATCGTGATTCAGTTTTTAAAACTCAATCAATGACTTCAGCGTTTTAATCTTTTCATAAAATGAGTCATTGATTGAGGGGGAGAATGTTTTCAAATCTATATCATCTAACGGACTTTCTTAATTATCCTAATATGCTTAATTAAAAATGATAATTGCCTATGTTGAAGGACTAGGTTTATAGGATATGATTGTTAGGTTTAGATGATTAGAGTTTGACAAACACATTATTCCCATACCTTATATGATCTGATTGATATGTTGGATTGACTTTTATTAGTCGATTGCTGTTTGGGTGATGTCGCCCACCATATATCTGTATGTGTGTTCACTAACGGCGTATTTATATAAGAATTCCCGATCCGGATCCCACATAATATGATTGGATGCCGAAAGGAAAGGGTAACTATATCTTGGGTTGACAAATGAAGAAACGGAGCTTAATTGGACTTCTATGAGAGTTGGCATGGAAAAATGCAACGTAAGAGGTCTCACTGCATCAACAAATGGTTTTCTTCTAATTGATTAAAGAAACGGAGCTTAATTTGACCTCAGTTGGCATTCAAAATGCAACGTAAGAAGAAGTCTCACTGCATCGCATCTTTTTCTTCCAAGCCCTACAAAGAACAACAAAAGCTTCTCAACCACCTAACATATCTTTGTGCAGATAATCGATGATACCATTTTTGAAACTTTGAAAAATTGTTTTGAAAAATGGAAAAATGTTGTTTTGAAAATAAATTGAACTAAATTTTGAAAATCACCGGACTTCATTTTATCAAAATTTAAGTCACTCAATTATCGACCTCGGTCATCGATTGAGGGGGAGAGTGATTTAAAATAAAATATTTTCAAACAATATATCTTCTCAAAAGAGTCCGCTTGTACGAAATTATGTGGTGATCTAAAGATTTAATGTTATGTCATGGTATGATTTTCTTTAGAATCAAGGTCTTTCAAAATGAAATTTTTTCCGTTCTTGTTTGATTGTGAAATTGTTTTATTTTACTTAAAGATCTCTTAAAAACAATCATACCGACACTAACAATCTTTAATGTCTTAAAATGGTCCTATCTCTGCCATTTTCAAAATTAAATCTTGCCACGCCTTTTCCTAAAATTTTCTAAAATGATTTAAATCTTTTGGGATCACAAATCTCAAATGGTTTGAAATTTTTGATCGGGGAAGAGATCGTGATTTAAATCTCAAATTGCTTTTAATGGAATTGGTTTTAGTCCTCTCCATGTGCCAAACGATTTCAAATACACAATGCACATGTTGAGGAGGAGGATTTATCCAAAACCAGATGAGTATTTAAACAAGGCCACATTTTCTCCCATGTTTCTAAACCTAATTAAATCACTTGGGATCCAAAATCTCAAAGGGTTTGATATTTTGATCGGGGGAGAATTTGTGATTTAATAATGAAATTTGATAAAAGGTGATCGCTTTGATTTAATTGCGGTACGCTTCTCTCATATGTGCTAAACGCCAATCTCGGCACATATTGAGGGGGAGCATAACTATCGAGGTACAAAAGTTTTTTAAAGAGACTTATAAAGTACCTTGATTGAGTTTTCAAATGGTTTCTTAATGGCTTTTGTGATGTGGATGTGCTTCAAATAAACTCTTGCCTCTATGTGATAAAATGATTTTAAATATCCTATGCACATATTGAGGGGGAGAATTTTACCAAAGAAAATCAAATGGCTTTTTCTAGGAAAATCAAGAAATTATTTTAAAGAAATTATTTCAAAGAACTCTTGCCTCCATGTGCCAAACAATTTTAAATCATATGCACATGTTGAGGGGAGCATTTCTAAATGATCAAAACTATTAAGGTACAAAATGCTTTGATCTCGTATCACAAGTACCTTGATTGTTTTTCCAAATGATTTTTCAATTGGTTTCAAGGAAGAATGAACTGTACAAAAGACCCACCATTTTACTTTATGTATGGAGTTATAAGGATGGTGAGGTTAGGTATTAGTTCCCATGATCCGCCAGAACCGGAGGGATCTACCCAGTGACAATCCACTAGTTAGTGTAGAAGTCCTTAGGTATGATAAAAAAAAAGTAGAAAATGAGAATATGGGAAGAAAGGACCGAGACGAGCTAGTACTGGAATAAACCCAACAAGGTTCTAGTTATGAAGTCTCGGTAAGCAATCAAGGGTTGAAGAATGAAAAAGAATTGAATGTGAAAAGGGTGAAAATAAATAGCCCTCCATCAATTCAACCTTAGGGCAGAAACCGGGTTCAATACATATGCTACCGGTGTTTACCAAGGTAACACTGGTATTGAAGACAAGACATCATGGACCCAGTGATGCACCGCACTAAACTTCCCAAACCACTCAAGTTCCTCTTAAAAGGGCTTGTTTCATTCTCACGGGAACCGACATTATCTATCGACTTTCTCTTAGAGATTGTTGATATTGAAGAAGGAGACCCTCTCCTAGTCTCCCAAGATAGGAACCAAATGTTCACAATTGAGTCTAGAGCCAAGAGATCATCCACAATATCTCATTAGGACACTAAATTCTTGAAGACTTGTTGTTTCACACAATGTGGAAAGTAAGAATATATTAAGAGTCCTACGAATTATCCTTGTGGTATTGCCGTAACATCCGAAAGTGATATAAAAATATTCACGATGAAGATGGAAATCCTTCTAGAACCAACATCAAACAAGCTCTTGGGTGGGTGACAGAGATCTTTCTAAAGATCAAGCTTGTGACAACGGATAGAAACAATGGGGCATTCATTCTTGAATCAACCTTGGTCCAGAATGGAATTGACGAATACTTTTGGAAAACCATTCGTGCAAATCTCTTTCTAGCACGTCGAATTTGTATTCATTTTCAAACACAAAAAGTATCTCTGATTGAAAAATACTTTTAGAAAACCGTTCGATGTGCGAATCTCTTCTTTTCGCTAGCACGTCGAATGTGTACTCATTCTCTAATACAAAATATATTTTGATTGAAAATTGATCTTTCTATAAAACCTTCAAAAACTCTTTCTTCAAGCAATACGCATTGTTTTCAAATCATTTTCATCAATCGCTGAATCTCAATTACCTGGTTCACTCAATCCGTTGTCTTTTGAGACGCTCCGGTTTGAGAACAATTTAGAAATTTAAACCCCGCAAGGAGATTCTTAGGAACTACCTCGATCACAGTGCGATTTGTACTGATCAACGGGAACCGTGGGTCGCGGTACTCAATTCACGAAAGTGATCAAAGACACTTTCGTGTGTTTTTATTGCTAACGTTGTTTGCGGTACATTTGGACTCAAGGTACCGATCGTAATTGAGGAGTCCAAAAAGCCATGCTCAAAAGATCCACACTTAATTTGAAGAAATCATGACCGGTGCATATCTACATAACTGCTCGATATTTCATACTATGCTTATGCTTCTCGCCGCAAATATCATGAACCAGAAGGCTTCCGCTACTCGATGGAAAGATGTCATGATTCAAAAGTGTATAGCATCCCGAAAGTCACAACTTCACATGATGGCAACACAATAAAGGGTGATCCGAGATTTATCGTGGTGATGATCTCTCAATGAAAGCTCAAGATCAAAGATGTGGATCAGTTAAAGGCCTCCACTAAAAGTACAAATTAATGCGGACTTTGAAGAATCGCTACAAAAGCACAAAGATTGTTGAAATGAAGAATTGAAGTCTACGAGCTCAAGAACAATGACAAGAATAGAATGCTAGGATTTGAAATGTAAAACATGGGGTGACCTCCTTTAGGGGGAGATTGTTAGGAATTAGAAAATTCCATAGTGAAGAGTCGGTCACCCCAAATGTTATCTAGCTTAATTTAGCTCGTAGACTTGTCATTAGTTACTTTATTTAGTAGTTTATATTAGTTTGTAGCGAGTATAGCTTAGTGCAACACCGGAGGAAACCGGTCTTTACCCACTGTATACCTGATCCATAGGCCGATAGGAGGTCGTTATGTTTGTAACTATAAATACCCTTCCATCCATGGAAGGGGTGGGTGCTTTCAATCTAATAATTTTACAATTTTGTGTAAACCTCTAGCAAGAACACCATCTCTCTCTACTAACTCTCTAACTATGGCAAACATGTATTTTGATCATCCAAGACCACCCGAATCATCAACACAATGAAATAACGATCCTACACATCCTGGAAGTGTGACAAAGATGATACGAAGTCTTAAACGGGTTACATTTTTGTCATCAATGGAGGTTCCGTGACAAAGAGTGGTGCGTACAACACTTGCAATGTCTCAAAGCATGTGAAAGTGAGAGTTATTAGCTACGCCTCGAGGCTGCCATGGAAGGTTTGGATAAGGAAGTTTGTTTCGGGCTTGTGTTATGCCACATTGAAAATCCTATTAAAGTATATTGTGACAATTCAACTCAAGAATTACTTTTGCCCATGAACTTGGAGTCATGAAGGGCACCGTGACACTATCCTAGACAATATCACTATGTTCGAGCAAGTCGAGATAGGTGAAATTGAGTTACCAAAAGTCATATAAACCTACCCCAATCCGTTAAATAGGCCTTACCCGGTGAAAAACTTAATCATTTGTCTGATAAGTTTGGACTTCGTTTAGCTAGTAGTTTCATGCCCATCTGTGACTAAGTATTTTAGATAAAAGGATATTGTTAACATTATTATTGAAATGAAATAAAGTATTTTATTCATTTATTATGATGTTGTCCTATATTTGCATATTTAAATCCTTGAATAACTTAAGTTATTCTAAATAGTCCGTTGTCAATCACAATACGGAATGATATTGAATAAAAACAAATCTGAGTATTAGTTAGAATATACTTGAAAGTATATTGATGCGTAGCATGACTAATTTCGGATGATATTCAATGAATTGAATATAGGACTTATTCCACCTATGATAATACTTTATGGATCTTCGCTCATTAAGTATATCATGGATATCCTCAACTTGAGATACAAGATATATGTCATGGATGTAGTGCATTTTTGTGAAGCAATCTAACGCTACACGAATCTGGAAGATAAGGGTTGTTTTCGAAGTGTTGCTTAAATTTATGAATCCTCGCTTGTAGTCAAAATGGGATTTGTTTCAAATTTATTTTGAAGTATATAATACCGGGCCCCTCGTAGGATTGTTAAGATGTTTGTATGGCCATACCCGTCTTCTTGAATATGTCTACAAATTGGTAATCTTAACAATCATAAACCGAGAAACAGAATAGTTAATTAAGAAATGAGTGAGATCCATATTATTATTAACATGGTATTAGAAACAAAAGGATGAATATGATGATGAATCAAACTGCCTTTTCCAAAAACCATACACGAAGTTGTACCGGGGTGATTGGTGTGTTGCTGACGCCAACCAATGTCATTTCATCGTTTTGTAAACATATCCAAGTGGGAGCCTGGAAATGTATATATTTGCCAACTTGCCATCGATTGCGACTTGTGCATTTCTTTGCTCCATTAGCAATATAGAGTCAAAAAACATTCGCAGGCAATGGCGTAACCCGCATGGATAGAAGCTACATGCAGATGAAACTTCCAATACCGTCTACATGAATCTTGGGAAATGGTTCCAAGACCAATTGACATTCGTGTCATTGATCTCAAATGGTTATGGAAGAACAAAAGGGATGAAGAGATGATCAGAATTCCAACAGCTCGTCTTTGGCCAAAGGATACACAAGAGGAAGGGATAGACTTTGAAGAGTCATTCACGCCGTAGCGACTAGAAGGCCAGATTCTTAGCCTATGCCGCCACAAAACATCACGGTTTATCGATGGACATTAAGACGCGTTTTGAATGGAACCGTTAAGAAGTGTAATGCGAGTCACCAGAAGGCTTCATGACATGAATCATCCGCACTACGCCTACAAACTCAAAAAGCAATCTATGGATTGAAACAAGCTCGAGCTGTATGGTAATTCCTTATCCAAAACAATTTCACCAAAGGAACAGTTGATCCTACCTTGTTTACACAAAATGGAAAAACAACATTTTGATTGTTCTGATTTATGTGGGACGACATCATCCTTGGGTCCACTAACCCGAATCTTTCAAAACATTTTGAAAATCTCATGAAAAGCAAATTTGAAATGTCCATGATGGGGAACTAAAATTCTTTCTTGGTTTACAAATACATAATCCCTCGTGGAATTTTATAAATCAAGCTAAATAAACAATAGATTTTGAAATCATGGTATGGATAATTGTGACTCGTTTGAACACCAATGTACTTCACCAAAATTGGAACCGATTTGTTTGGGAAACCTATTGATCCGAAGAAATATCGGAGCATGATTGGTTCTCTCATGTACCTTACTGCTAGTCGACCGATATTCATTTTTTTGTTTGCTTATTAGCACGGTTTTTCGGCAAAGCCTACCGAATCGCACCTCAAAGAGGTTAAACGGATCTTTCGGTACCTGAATACATCCATTCACATGGGACTTTGGTATCCGAAGGAATCCGGATTTGATCTAATTTTCGGATGCGACCACGCAGTGATCGTTACAGCAAAAAGTACATCCGGAGGAGCACAATTTTTGGGTGAAAAGTTAGTTAGCTGGTCTTCAAAGAAAAACAAGATTGCATCGACTTTCAACCGTTTGAGTATGTGTCTTTATCTGCGTGTTGTGCTCAAGTTCTATGGATGAGAACACAACTCACAGATTATGGCTTTACTTTCGATAAAATACCTATGTATTGTGACTCGAAGTGCCATAGCAATATCATGCAATCCTCGTTCATCACCAAAGACTAAGCATATCTGTTTCCGCTATCACTTCATCAAAGAGTACGTCGAAAATGGTACTGTTGAATTATTATTCGTGAAGACTGATTACCAACTCGCCGATCTATTTACTAAAGCCCTTCCAAAAGAAAGGTTTGACGATTTAGTTCAACTAATTGAATGAAGCCTAACCCCTGAAGTTAGAACTTCTAACTTCTTGAAAATGATTTTTCTAACAAGCTACTAAATATTTTTGAAAAACAAAATACAAAATTTGGAAAACCAACAAAAGAAAAAAGTAAAAATATAAAACTTTCAAAAAATTCAAAAACAATATAAAATCAAAATCCAAAATATTCTTCTCACGCACATGTCTCTCGTATAATCGATATTCTGTACGTTTCTAGAAATGTCATTCAACAATGATACGGGTATGTACAGATGCTTGAGCGAGAGTTCTTAATATGTTTTCTAAAACATGTCGTTTCTCAAAATTTCTTCATATAATGGCTTTCGTATACTTCAAAGACGTAACCCGACTAAAATGATGACTTTTGATTATCTTTCAAATCAAAACTCGTGCTTTTTAATGAAAATCACTAGTGTACGCTTCAGTGCACTACATTTAAAATGGTAAGAATCATCATCATCTTGAGCACATTTTCAAGATTGTTCCAAAGATTTTCAAAATCTTTAAGAATATTTGTGCTCAAGATAACCCTCTAAAAACTTTTAATTGATTATGCTTTATTAAAGGGGAGAACAAAATGTTCCAAATTCATGCTTAAATCAAATCCAATTGTCTTCCCAAAGATTCTAAAATGTTGTTTAATCCGTTGATATCAAAAACATCATGGATATGCTATTTTTGAGGAGGAGAAACGTTGATTAAAATGTGATAAAAATGTTTAATGATCGTGTTTGAATCTCAAAATGAGCTCGACCCGTCGAACCAATGAATTGACGGAATCTAAGTCGTATATGTACCATCTCGAGAAACTTGTGATAGATATGCACCTTCATGGGTCTAACCTCCTTTCGCAAGTGTTTACAACTTCAAGTTAGTTATTAGAGCTAGTTGTCACCTAAAACTGACAATGGAACTCTTTAACTAGGCAACGTAACCGTGTCTCGTGGGGAATTGTCTATCATGAGCCGATCAATTCAAAAAGTGCGAACTCTACCTATATGGCAGATTTCACGGCAAAACTTATAAGCACATGTGAAGGAGGAGTGTTTCTGAAAATATAAAACTCTCGGAGTGTTTCAAACATGTTTTCTATCATAAACACTCTGTGAGATTTTCAAGAAAAATGGTTTTATTGCAACATGGGACAGTCATGGAATTATAAGGTGATTAAGGTTAGGAATAACCGTCCTATGATCCGCCAGAACCGGAGGGATCTACCCAAGGACACTACCAATAGTTAGAATTTAGAAGTCCTTAGGTATGATTATAAAAAGGAGAAATGAGAATCGGAGAAAGGAGTTGAAGAATTAAAAAGAAATGCAAAGAAAAGGGTGAAAAGAAATAGCCCTCCATATTCAACCTTAGGGCAGAAACCGGGTTCAATTCATATGCTACTGGTTGTCACTAGATGACACTGGTATTGAAGACAAAGACGTCATGGACCCAGTGACGCACTGCACTAAACCTCCTAGCCACTCAATTTCTCTCAAAAGGATTTGTTTCATTCTCACTAGGAACCCTACATAATCTATCGACTTTCTCTTAGAGATGGTTGGTATTGAAGAAGGAGACCCTCTCCCTAGTCTCCGCTCAGGAAAACCAAAATGCACTATTGAGTATAGAGCCACGAGATTCATCAAAAGATCTCATAGGAACACTTGACATGACATCGCTTGTTGTTCATCATTAAGGGCACAAGTGATATATTCTAGAGTCCTACGCAGGTCTTAGCAATCTGCCAGAACATTTATGAGAAGTTTCACATCTGTGATCTTCATTGATTGAATGGAAACTCCTGCCAGGTCAACATCAAGCACCCCGACAGCAGGTCACTTCGGTAACTCCCCGTGGATTACCCTTAGTGTGTCTCAAACGGTCTACAATCGTGGGGTGATGCTTCGGTGTACCTCAGCGACTCATCTGAACTGTAGATGTATTTCGGTATATCGCGTTATCTCACTTGTGAGAGTCCAGTTCAGGAACGACCTTGGTGAGAATTAGAGACGTGTTTTCACACTATGCTGTTAACACCCTCGAAATTCAAACTTGTAAGTGCCGGAATCCGCTTATTACTAACCTGTTTTTATGTTTTCCTCTTATGGAAGCTCCGGAGCGGATTGATCGTGCAGACTCTCCACATGCTCATACTAACAATACATGAAAGTTCTCATCAATATCAAAGGCTACTCAAAGTTAAAGATGATTCTTCGTCAATGTCAAAGAATCTACAAAGTTTAAAGACTCGAGAACTACATCATTGGTAACCAAAAGACAAATAGAAGTGTGAGCATGGTAGAGAAAGCCGTGGAGACACCTAACCAACGAAGTTGACAACGGCAGACAACCACATTAATTGATCACAAAGCATGAAGGAACAAAGAATTAAGACCATTCTATATCTTCACACAAAGTTCAAACTCGAGAAAAGTAAAGACCTAATCAAGTGGAGCATCATTTGAATGACCACTCCTTAGGGGGAGATTGTTAGCCTTAATAGTTTTTATTAGAAGTGATGGTCATTCACATTTAGGAACTGTGTAACGTGTGTTAGATATCATGCGAAAATAGTCATCGGGCTCGTGGATTGGGTTAAGCTAAATGGCTAGAAGTTGTGTTAAGCTAGCCTTGTATAAGTCAATGTCCAACCCAAGTCCAATCGTGGCCCATGGAAAGCCCATTAGGGCATCTAGTATTTGTACTATAAATACACCTCAAATGAGTCATTTGAGGTGTGTGCTTGAGTGTGTTTTGTGTGTGTTTCTCTTTCAAGTTATAAAAGTTTTCTTTTCATCTTATCTTCATACGCATAACATATATCATTCAAGTCACCATCATCTTAATCTTTCCTTCTTTATTTACGCATATGTTTGTGTTTGTGTTGAACGAGTTCTACGCAAAACGTGATATACGTGTTGGGTTTGTGATAAGGTTGATACATTTAAGGTCCTACAGTAGAGGTCTAAGACAAGGCGATCCCATGTCCCCTTATCTGTTTACTTTAGTCATGGAAATCCTTACACTTATTGTCCAAAGGAGAGTAAGCAAAAGTTCTCAATTTAAGTACCATTGGGACTGTAAAGATCTCAAGTTGACACAGTTATGTTTTGCCGATGACTTATTGATGCTTTGCAATGGTGATTATAGATCTATGGAGGTGTTAAAAGATGGCTTAATGGAATTTAGTGGCATATCTGGGCTGATTCCTAATATGAATAAAAGCACAATCTTCTTTGGGGGGGTCAAAGAATCTGAAAAACAAAAGATCTTGGAGACAATGCCTTTTTCTGTGGGAGAGTTACCTATGAAGTATCTTGGGGTTCCTCTCATTACGAAAAATATTGGGGTGTCAGAATGCAATCAGCTGGTAGAAAAAGTAAAAGCTAGGGTGAATGATTGGAAGAACAAAGCTCTTTCTTATGCAGGAAGGCTGCAATTGATTGCTGCTATTCTAGCCTCTATGCATGTATTCTGGGCATCAGTCTTTCTAATTCCTAAAACAACTGTTAAGGAGATTGAAAAAGTTCTTAAAGGTTTTATGTGGAGTCAAGGTGTATTAAAAAAAGGAGCTGCAAAAGTTGCCTGGAAAGTCATTTGTTCTCCAAAAAGCCAAGGGGGTTTAGGTCTTAAAAAGATTGGTCCATGGAATGAAGCTCTCTTGTGTAAAAATTTATGGAATATTATAACTGATAAAGATAATTTATGGGTAAAATGGGTGAAAATGGTCAAGCTTAAAGGAAAAAGTATTTGGGAGATCAGTGTGGAGGAAGCTGATAGTGGAACTTGGAAGGCCATTCTAAGCATTAGAAGCAAAATCAGAAATAATGTTTGGTATGACATTGGTGATGGCAGGAATATTAATATTTGGCATGACAAATGGCATGAGGTTGGACCATTAGATGAGATTGTGAGTTTCAGAAAAAGATATGAAGCAAGACTGTCAGAGCATATGACTGTAGCTGATGCTATTGTTGATGGTGATTGGGTATGGCCAAGTATCTGGAATCATCAATTTGATAAGCTAAACAAATTAGAGGTTCCAGTGTTGACTGATGGGAAAAAGGATTGTGTTATATGGAAGGGAAATAATGGAAAAAGTGAAATTTTTTCCACAAGGAGTGTTTGGGAAGTTTTCAAAGAAGAAGGGAATGTTGTCAAGTGGTATAAAGTTGTTTGGTTTTCACAATGCAATCCAAGGCATACTTTCATCCTGTGGTTATCCCTTCATGGAAGGCTAGCTACTCAAGACAGGATCATGGTTTGGAATAATCAAGCTACTTTCTTATGCCCTTTGTGTAAATCAATGAATGACTCTCATGAACACCTTTTTTTCAAGTGCACTTATGCTGAAGACATTTGGAATCCTATTAAAGCCAAACTTGGAATGATGAGATGGAATACGGATTGGAGGAAGGTGATAGATGAAATTGCAGATGGTGGCTGCAAAAACACCATTAACAGTGTTTTACATAGGATAGTTATTGCCATTGTAGTGTATTTCATTTGGCATGAAAGGAACTCAAGACTGTTTAATCAAAGCCAGAGGACTAGTAAATGTGTGTTGGATGGTATTTTGGAGAATATTAAGATGCAGTTGTTAGGTCTTAAAGTGAGAAGGTCTGCTGTTGTTGATCAAGTCAATAAAGTTTGGGATATTCAGATGAAGGTTGTTTAAATAGTATGCTGGAAAAGGGGTGTTTGGTTCTGAAGTTTAACAGTTTATGTAGTCTTAATTGTCTTCTCATCTCTATAGAAGTCAATTGTTATATTTGGCTTGGGTGGGCAGTGTATGTTGAGTGGAATAGCGAGGAGTGAAAGATGATCCTGCTTGGTCCACTCTATACTCTGCCAAAGGAGGTAAGGTGGGATCTAATTGAGGGTGTGTGTTCCCTTTCAAGTGATGCCTTTTCCTCTGTGCTTCTTTATCATTTTAGTGAGGATGTAGCTACTGGATGATTGAGAAGTTTAAGAATAGGAAATGTAGCTTGAAAGGTATAGCCCCTCTTTTAGTGTGAATGGGGCTATATCCCACTTGATGATGCCTGCTCAGCCTCTATCCCTTATTACTGTGGTTGCAGGTTGAGTGATTTGTGGATATGCTGAGTATTGAAATGTAGTCAAGAGGATATGGTATTGGTGCATTTAGGTGAATTCTTGTTTCACAGCAGGAGTTTTGCTGTTTAAAAGGATGTTCTTAGTGTTTGGTTCTGCTGCAAGACTTATTGTTGTTTGTTGTCTGTTTTTCAGATGGTATATTGAGAGTATGTCAGATTATAGGTAGAATGTAGATTGTAGAAGTGAGTCTTGCTGATTTGAGCATGTTCAATCAGTGGTTATAATGTAATTTGTTCCATGTGTTAATATATTTCACCGTTTGCACCAAAAAAAAATTGCTTTACTGGCGCCATCACTTTCACACCTGACACAATCTGAACCAATGGTGATGTATCTTGAATTTGAGTGTCTGCAACAAAAGTGGATTTTTTTGCTGAGAACAACAACTATTTTCGGGTATATCCAAATTTTTGTTTTGACTTTCACATTTTGACGAATGTTTTGAATTTTCAGCATTTTCTGGCGATGGTGGTGTGGTGGTTGATGTTTTATGCCGGAAATTTTCTGAACTCGAAATATTCAGAGAAGCGTCCATAGCTTCCGCATTGACTTCATGGATCCATCCTCCTCCTATTTGTTGTTCAATATTCTCCACATCGTCATCTAAGAAAAGATCACACTCTGACTCATCATAATATAGATCCTCGTCATTACGGTTGACGACCTCCTGCTTCACTTAAACTGATTAATTCCATAGATGGTATCCTATTTACACCATGCAAAAAAGAGAATACATACACAATCATTGTCAGACCACTCCTCTTCCTCGAGCACATCTCTTTCAAACAACGACTCTAACATTGAACGTTGCAACACTAGACTTGCAAATAAAATCAACACCCAACCTTCTGAAACAGATAACGAAGTGTGTAAAACAATTAAGGTGGGACATCGGGTATCAAATGATGGGTAGAGAATTAGAAGTCAATGCCATCATAGGAGAAAATATTGTTAATCAATGAATATTGCATCCTTAAACGTCAACGGAGTAGGCTCAATTGTGAAAAAGAAATGGGTTTGGAGACTATTCAATGACAATCACTTGAGTTTTATCGAGATCCAAAAATCTAAATCTTGTCTAGATGGTGACACTTTCATTCATTCACTTTGAGTAAATAATATGTGTGACTTTGCTGTAAAAAAGTCGAATGGTAACTCGGGTGGTATTATGACAATTTAGGATACATCGATTTTTAAAAAACAAACAATTATTGATCGCGAAGATGGTTTCCTTCCTATCTATAGTGAATAGTTAAAGGATGGAATTGCTTGCTTAATGATTAGAGTGTACGTACCTCATGACATCAACGGGAAACAATTCTTTGGAATAGGCTTATCGACCGAATCCACAACTTTCATGATATGTCCATTGTCCTTGGTGACTTCAATGAGGTTCGATTTGAAACAAAAAGAATGGGAACTTTTATAGATCGAGAGCTCTTAGATTCAAATGGTTTATTAACGACTTCGGTCTATTAGAACTTTCAATGGGTGGCAAAAAATTTAAGAGAATGAATAGACGGGGTACCAAACTAGGTGTCGTTTGTTTTTTCCCAATAAGCACTTTTTTCCTCTTTTCACTTCTTTTGTCTGCAGAAAGGCAGAGGTTTCTGTTTGTTTTTTTGCAGACATAAGTGCTTCTTTTCACTTCTTTCCTCTTCTAAATTTCAGACATTATCTTTCACTTCTTACCTCTTCTTTCACAACCCCTACATCTCTTTCTCAATATCTTACATCTCTTTTACGTTTCGTCGGTCTTTTTACGTTTTCGTCCGTTTTTTTACGTTTTCGCCTGTTTTTTTACGTTTTCCCATCTTTTTACGTTTTCGTCCGTTTTTTACGTTTTCGTCCGTTTTCTTATGTTTTCGTCCGTTTTTTTTACGTTTTCGCCCTTTTTTTACGTTTTCGTCTCTTTTTTTACGTTTTCGCCATTTTTTTTTTACGTTTTCGTCCATTTTTTTACGTTTTCTCATCTTTTTTTAAGTTTTCGCCATTTTTTTTACGTTTTCGTCCATTTTTTTTACGTTTTCGTCCGTTTTCTTATGTTTATGTCCGTTTTTTAAGTTTTCATACAATTTCGCCTGTTTTCTTAAGTTTTCGTCCGCTTTATTACGTTTATGTTCGTTTTTTATGTTTTCGTCCGTTTTTTAATGTTTTCGTCTATTTTTTTTATGTTTTCGTCTGTTTTTTACGTATTCATCCGTTTTTTTTACGTTTTCGATCATATTTTTACGTTTTCGTCAGTTTTTTTACGTTTTTGTCCGTTTTCTTACATTTACGCCTGCTTTTTTACGTTTTCGTCCGTTTTCTTACGTTTACGCCTGCTTTTTTACGTTTTCATCCCTTTTTTTACGCTTTCATCCGTTTTTTACGTTTTAGTCCGTTTTTTATATTTTCTTGTGTTTATTTTACGTTTTCATCCATTTTCATATGATTTTATAAGTTTTTTGTACGTTATTTTATCTTACCTAACAAAACGTAAGATAATGTAAGAAAACGAATGAAAACAGACGAAAACTTAAAAAACGGTCGAAAATGTAAAAAAAGGCGAAAACGTAAAAAAAGACAAAAGCGTAAAAAACGGTCGAAAACTTAAAAAACTTACGAAAACGTAAAAAGAAGATTAAAACGGACAAAAACGTAAAAAAATGAAGAAAAAGTAAGAAAAAGGATGGAAACGTAAAAAAACAACCGAAAACGTAAAAAACCGGACGAAAACGTAAAACATACGAAAACGTAAAAAAAACAAAAACGTAAAAAAAGATGGAAACGTAAAAAAAGAGACGAAAACGTAAAAAAACGGACGAAAACGTAAGAAAATGGACTAAAATGTAAAAAAACAGACAAAAACGTTAAAAAACAGACGAAAACATAGAAAATGGACGAAAACGTAAAAAAACAGACGAAAAGGTAAAAAAAACTAGTGAAAAAGAAAAAGGAAAAAAGTTACTTCAATAGCATAAAAAATACGAGTGAAAATGAAAAAAGAAAAAGAAGAAAAAGGAAAGAAGTACTTCAATAGCACAAAAAACAAACGGTCTTTTTCTTGCAGACGAAGAGCTTAAATGTACCTCTTCTTTTGCAGACATGATTTGCAGATGAAGAGGTAAAAGCTCTGAAAAAACAAACGACACCTAAGTAAACTAGAATGAATCTTCTTTACCCACCACCTTATCTCCTCTTGGTCGAATGCTAACATTTTAGCTCTTACACGCGAACTTTCGGACCATTGCCCCCATTATTCTCATAACCCAAATTTCAGAATATGGACCAATACCCTTTAAATTTTGTAACTCGTGGCTTTCGAACAAAGACTTTTCACGTGTCGTTTCAAATCTTGGCATAACTACAGCCCCCCCCCCCCCACATACATAAATACAACACCCATCCATCACCTTGAAATGTAAACTACAAGAATTAAAAAAACCATAGCCGTAGTTGGCGTTGTAATACAGGACCTAAGGAAGACATCGTGATCCGTGAATTAAAAACTCAAATTGAGTTCTTGATATTAAATCTGAAAACAGTGGGGGTCTTGGGTCGATTGACAGTGAAAATAGGTTGTGTCTTTTAAAGAAGCTTGAGTATATGGAGTAAATAAAACGTCTTGATCTCTTTCAAAAAGATAAAATTAAATGGGCCATCGAGGGAAATAAAAAAAAACAAAAACAAATCATGGGTTGGTGAATAATAAGCTCTCAAGATCAACAATTAAAGGAATAAATATCAATGGGTCTTGGGTCACGGATCCTTTGCTTGTAACCTCTCATATCTTCTGGTTCCATAAACAAAATTTCCAAAAAACCTCTTCATACCAACCCCCGTTTTACAAGCAATCTTTTCAAGAGCTTATCGGATGTTGAGGTCTCTTTACTAGATGCTTCATTTTCTTGTAACGAGATTAAAGACACGGTGTGGGATTGTGGTGGGAAAAGCGTCGGTCCCGGCGGATTCACGTTCAAGTTTATAAAAGAATTTTGGAAAACTATTGGAACGGACTTCACCAACATGGTTAAGCGGTTTGAATTGGACAGGTTTATTCCATGCGGTTACAAATCCTATTTTTATAGTACTTGTTCCTAAAATTCACGACCCCGTCAATGTCAAAGACTATTCCCCTATTAGTCTTATTGGGTGCCAATACAAAGTCATAGCACAAGTTCTTGCTAACATACTTATGAAAGTTAATGATAAGTGAGGTCCAAACGGCTTATATAAAAGGTCTACAAATCATTGATGGCCCTTTGATGGTGAATGAAATTATTTCTTGGGCTTCCAAGAAGAACGAGCGTTGTTTCATTTTGAAACGGACTTTGAAAAAACGTTTGATTCTCTCAATTGGAGCTTCTTGAACCACACCATGGAGCAAATGGGTTTCTCTCAAAAGTGGAGAAAATGGATTAATGGTTGTTTAGATTCATTTTTGGGCTCGGTTCTTGTCAATGGCTCACCAACCAAAGAATTCAAAATTCAAAAAGGACCTCGTCAAGGTGACCCTCTATCTCCTTTTCTTTTCATTATTGCGGTTGAAGCTTTGCATATCTCACTCCAAGAAGCAAAGTTGAAAAGTAGTTTTAAAGGGGTTGAAGTTGGTCATAATAAAGTAGACATCTCTCGCCTACAATTTGCGGATGATGCACTTATATTGGGCTCTTTGTCTCTTGAAAATGCAAAGAACCTATGTCGAGTCCTTAGATGTTTTCAATTGTCGTCGGGTTTGTAAGTTAACTTTTTGAAGAGCATATTTTTTTGTATTGGTTTTACAAATCTTGAAGTCCAAAACCGTACCTTCGTCCTTAAGCTCCAACCTTCCTCATTCCCTTGCACCAACCTTGGTCTCCCATTGGGCGCTAACATTAATAAAGGTGTCATTTGGAGTCATATTATTGATAAATTTCTAAAAAAAGCTCACTTCTTGGTAAGCAAAAATGCTTTCTTATCGTGGAAGATTAACTTTAATCAAGTCGGTTCTCGAAGCTTTAGGTACATACTTCTTCTCACTTTTCAAAGCACCAAAAAATGTATTGCTTATTCTTGAAAAGATTAGCATAAATTTCTTTTGGGGGAGGTTCAATGGAATAAAAAAAGATGGCATGGGTTTCTTGAAATAAAATACGTACTTCTGCAAGTTGTGGAGGCCTTGGGGTTGGCTCACTAGAAGCTTCAAACATTTCCATGCTCACCAAATGGTGGTGGCATTTCTACTCGAAAGGAAACTCTCTTTGGAAGAAGGTAATTCTTTCTTTTTATGGGGATCAAGGTGGTATCAATATGTGCGAATCATGCTTTAATAGACTACCTTGGAGTCCTTGGAAATCAATAATGGGCTTTCAAAAACAACTTTCGGGTCTTAACATCAATCTTCACTCACTGCTTTCTAACATAGTGGGTAATGGGTCTACTTTCAAATGTTTGGATTGACTCTTGGTTTGGTGACTTTGACTTCAAATCCAAATTTCCACGTATCTTTGCCTTGGAAACTAACCCATTGTGTAATATTAGTGAAAGATGCATCTTGATGCGTGGTTCAGGGTCGAAAGACTTCCTTTCCAAATAGCAAGTTTTACAACCTACTATGCAGTGTACCTAATCGTTGCAGTGTAGTATGGGGAAGCCCAACGGGTTGATCGTTCTCTAAGGGAATAGAGATGCTAGTCGGGATGTATGACGAAAAGGTAAAGGTGAGGGTGATTCTATTTAGTCTTTTTATCATTTTTTTAAAGCAAGTAAAATCTCGGGGTTTGAAGAGTGGGGGTTTTGGTATTCTACCAATTAAACTACTAAACCAATTAATTAAAAACTAATTAAACTAAATGATAAAAGTAAAAGCTATTGATTGTAGGATAGTGTTCTTATGATAATTAAAAACGTGTTTATTTAGATTTTCTTACTCCCTAGTTATCTTTTATTGGTCGGTTGAATTGTCATATCATTGCCTAATTGATGCGATGTACTCCATGTTTTAGTCATAGGGCGGTTCCTAATTCCCCAATTTTATGAATTGTAAGTCTTCTCTAGAACACCCGGGATCGCCATGTACTGAGGTTTCTACCCCGAATATCCTATTATCCTTAAGGTACAACTCACGCAAAAAACACAACGGGGGACTAATGGTGCACTCCAAGGCTTTAATCGTTATTTAGGACGTTCAAGCTCACAACAATGAAAGAAGAAGCAAGTTTTCCTTATTCTAGCGTGACAACCAATTAGAACAAGAGCCAACCTAACAATAATCAATAACTAGGTTTCATTGGATCTAAATAAACACTAATTAATTTAGTTACGCATGATATATAAGTAAGAACACAAGCAAACAATCAAACATAGATTAAACATGATGATAGATTGGATGAAAAAACTTATCTTTAAGTTAAAAGAGGGTAAACCCTAAAGTACTGTCCAAGTCAGACCAAAAATGAACCAGGGTTTGCTCTCCAAAATAATACACACATAATGCAGAAAATTCGAGGTCTATATATAGATTTTACAAATGCGACAGCGTCGCCTTTTGATGGCGACGCCGCCTGATCGCCGTCATTAGGGTTTCATCTTTTCCAAGTCATCAGTGGGACGGCGTCGGGTAGAAAGCAATGACGCCCTCTCGGTTGTTCTCGATGTCGTCTTGGGAAAACCTTGGTCATTTGGTGCAGAATGAACGAGTGACGGCCTTGCGGAAATAGGCGTGATGCCGTCACTTGTTAGGACCAAAATATGACCTGATCCATCGCTTGAGAAAATTTGGAATACGTTGTAAGAGACGGCGTTGCCGTTGAAGTTGGGACGCCGTCCGGTCTTCTGAATTTTCCTTGTTTTCTTGTCTTTGTAGTTTTCTTCATGTTTTCACTCCTTTATGTCTAAAGATGCTTCATTCCAACATTTTGTTTCCAAATGACCTAAAATGTGAAAATAAACGATTTTAAGTAGTAACGGATACAAAATTTAATAATTTACGGCTTAAATGACCCCCTAAAACGTATGTTTTAAATCCTTATCAAATATCCCTGCACTTGGAATTTGCTTGTCCTCAAGCAAATGTGCTTTTGGCTAATCAATTTATGAGTTAGGGGTCATTTAGCATTTTTTTTAAAACAATCTACAAGATAAGGATTTAAAACGTACACTTTTAAGGGGTCATTTAAGTCCTTAATCGCCCACTTTTATATCCGTTACTGCTTAATTTCGTTTCTTTTCACTTTTTAGGTCTCTTGGAAGCAAAATGCTGGAATGATGCATTTTTGGATGAAAATGAGTGAATATATGAAGAAAATGGCTAAGTCAAGATCAAGACACTCAAGCTGCTGGAATTACACCTGACGGCGTCCCAAACAGAGGGCGACGCCGTCCCTATTTTGTGACGACTCAGAAGCGAATTTGCTATTTTGCACCTGACGGCGTCAGGCTTTGAAGAGTAAGGGCGTCACGAAGACTTTTCTTCTCAGACGGCCTAGATCCAGATTCAGACGACGTCACTGCTAAAGACTAACATCGTCCCAACCACAACGTGACGTCGTCCCAATGATGACTTGGCCAAGACGAAACCCTAATTGCGGCGATCTGACGGTGTCACAACTATAAGGTGACGCCGTCGCAGTTGTAAAATTATATATAGAAATCAAATTTTCAGAATTTTAGGAGGTAGACTTGTGGAGTAAAAACCTAAAACGATTTTGGTCCGGTTTAGACAGTATCTTAGGGTTCTCAGACCCTATTTTACATCAAGATAATTTATTTACTTCATTGATTTCATTATGTCTTCAATTGTATGTGTGCATGCTTGCATGTTTAACATGTCCGGCTAAATTTCTTGTGTGTTTGCTTAGATCTATGAAACATAGTTATTAATTGTTGATTGGTTGTCTCTTATCTTAATTGTAATTGGCTTAGGATTGCACTAAGTCATCGTTGTGTTTTTAATGCTTGAGTAATCTTTGTGATCCTTAGTTTATAACCACCTAGCGTGATTATAGGCTAAATATCCAAAGATAACATTAGTGTTAGTTTATGAATCCTAGAGATCTCGTAGGCAATACCCTTAAGGTATTCTCAAAGATTTAGGGATAAAAGCATACCATACGACCTTAGAAGACACAACGCGTTAAGAATAAGGACGTGACAATTCAACCACCAATAAAAGATAACTAGGGAGTAATAGTATCTAGGTAAACACATTTTTAATCATCATACGAACACACATCAATAGACATAGACTACCCCTTAGTTTAGATAATTAGATAAGTAGAGTAATCGGTAGAAGCACCAACCCCCAAATCCAAACCCCGAGATTTTACCCTTAGCTTTCTAAAAAAAATATAAAAAGATAAAAAAATAATCTTCCTAAACCTCAAACCTTAGCGTAGTACATCTCTCACTAGCATTCATATTCCCCTAGAGAACGATATCAATACCCGAGGCTTACCCAATACTACACTACAACAATTAGGTTCACTGCCTAGGGTGTTGAAAAACTTGCTCGAAGTAAAGGAAGTTTCTTTTGACCCCGAACGCGTTATACGCGCATCAAGTTTTTGGCGCCGCTGCCGGGGAATAGAATAGCTAATTAGATTTTCATCTTGTTTAGGTTTCCTTGCTTGATTCCTATCAAGTAAGATGTTTTCTCATTTTTAGCTTCCTCGTAGTCTATCCCCCGTCTTCGTGACTTTGTTAGTAATCCCATCACTTTTCATCATGGAAGGTGATAACCCATCAAACAACAACCCACCACCAAATAAACCACTTCCACTCAAACCCCAACCCATTGACCAACACAATCGCCGCAACCGATATGTTAGTAGAAATAACGATCTTCAAGATTTACAAAGGGTATTTGACAGTACAATTAGGGATGCTGTTGAAAAAGCGGTTAGCGCCTCAGTTGTTGGCTCCATGATTAACACTAGTTCAGGTAATGGTTTAGTGAATGAAAATGTTAATGAGGAGAATAGTGCTTACTTCAATCTTTACCCCACTAAGGAAGAAGTTGCTTACCACCAATACATAATTGACAATCCTCGATCACCCATCATTAGGATATGCCCAAAGATTAGGAGAGGAAATCTTTGGAACATCAAAATCCCTTGTATGATTGGATATAGGATGTCGAGCACGCCTACATAGATACGGAATCTCCCATTAATGTGATGTCATCAGCTGTTTACAATGACATTATGAATGAGCGACTTAAGATTAGGAGAGACCCTAAGTATCCGGGTGGGGTTTGCAATTTTGTGGGAAGAGTCAAGGATGTACACGTCTTTATAGGAAACTTCACCTACTTAGTTGATTTTATAGTCCTAGAAGACATAGGATGTGTCATTGACTATAGCTTGTCCCAAGTGTGCTAGGAAAACCGTTTGTTGAAAAGTCTAAAATGAGCTATAATAAATCTGAAGGAACGGTTAGGTTTATGGAAGGGGACGATGAGATCACTTATAGGATGCCTTGGAAGATGAATGGATATGGCCCTTTATCCCTTTATGAGTGAGATAACATTAGAGCTTTTAAGGAAAAGAGCGAAGACGATGTTGAAAAAGGTTTGAACTTCATGTGGGAGAAAAGGAGGCTTTACAATAGGGGTTGCTTGACCCTAGGACCTAGGTATAGAGTAGATGAGAATTTTGTCAATATGATAGAGTTTTTCATTGAGGATGAAAAACGAGACCACGTAGGAGCACGACTTCGAGTCTAGCTACAAGACTCATAAATAAAGAAAAGCGCTTCGTGGGAGGCAAACCATGCTTAATTGTTTGTTTGTTTATGTGTCATATATCTTTTCATTATTGTTTGTTCTCGTGTTTAAATTTGTGAAAATGCTTTATTTTGTCTTTAACCTTGTCTTAATTACATATAAAGGTATTTTACAAAAAGGATAAGTGTAGGGAGGATTACACACATTTTTAAAAGAACGTGAACATGAGAACTACGATTATTGAAAAGATATATGTGTGTTTGTTAGATTCAAATGTTTTTATCGAGTCATAATGGATGTTTTGCAGGATTTTTTCCAGATTTTAAAGGTGTAATTTTTCCAGAAAAACGCAGCAGACCAGTTTCTGTCAGGATAACCTGACAGCGTCAGGATTGCAACCTGACGACGTCGGGAGGAGTAGAAACAGCTTATTACTTTCTCTTGTTTTCTGTGCTACTTATAAATTTTTGGAATTCTCAGGTCTTAATTTTCCAGAAAATCTGCAAACATCCATTCCACAAGCGTTATATCCTAGTTTAGTAGAGTCATATATAATTTTACCGCCGATTTTACGCGAAGGTTTCATCTATTTTCTTAAAGTGTGGAGGTTTTATTTATCAAGAAGAAGAAATATAAGATTGGATGGAGCTTTTCACGCATACATTCTTCTTGGAAAGAATTTAACCACTACTTCACACGGATCCTACCGAGCTAATCAGGGGAGTAATAGTTTCTTTCTCTTTTAATTACCTTCCGTTATCATAACTTTGATACTTTCGGGGAACATTGGGGACAATGTTCAGTTTAAGTGTAGGGAGGGAGAATAAAATGGGAACTTTGAAACTATGCTTATCCTTGATCATTTGTCTTGTCCTATTTCATTTATGTAATAAACCATGAGAAATATTTGTTAGGGCAATTTTAGCGCCAAATTTAAAATTTTTCATGACTTGTATGGGTAGGTCTTTAGTCTTAATAAAGCGTCTCATGGATAGGAGTTATATGACTAGCACAAAAACCCTTTAACACTCAAATTCCACCAAAAAAATGTGAGGTTCGCCCTTAGATCTATAGGAATTAAAGCATTCTCCTTTAATGCTTCAAGAGTGTACCGGTAGTATAATAGATTCTAGAACTTGTTTTGTGATGCATTGCGAGATCGCTAGTGAGACTACACTTGTGTAGTTAGGAATAACCAAATGATAAGAGGCATTAGGATGACCCTTGTTTGATACCCGTATTATAATTACTTCTTCCACATCGGTTGAGTAATTCCCTCACACCCTTGCGATGTACTCATCTATAGTACACGATACCCTTAGTTAACCCCTCAGAGCCTATCATTTTCGCGGTTCTCGTGATGTTTCGGTTTTCCAGAATATTAATGAAGAGCATTGTTTACAATCCACCCCCAAATGTATACTCAAATCGCCTTAGCCTACCTTGTATGCACTCACTTTTAGTGCATTATTGTTAGCATACTAAACCCTTAGTTCAATTATCTAGTTAGTTGCATGGTTACTAAGCCGAGTCATATCTTTTGTACACAGTTTTGGGACGATTGGGACTCATGGGTAAAGTTAAATTTTATGGAGTAATGGGAAAGAACGTTAAATTCAAATTCCCTTTATTTACGTAATAATGTACTCCAAGTGTTTTGATCTTTTCAATTCGGGTCAAATTAGTGTTAGAATAATAAAAACTTAAGTGTAGGGATGTGCCTATAAATCCTCTATATTTTGATGTTATCATAGAGGATTGTAGAGTAAAAGTGTATGCAAATATATATATATATGTGTGTGTGTGTGTGTATATATATATATATATATATATATATATATATATATATATATCGGAAAAAATATCGAAAAAAAAGAAAAAAAAGAGTGCCGAAAAAAAAATGAAAAATGAGAAAAACATACGGGCTACCATCCTACATCTATCTTTATATTTATGTTTGTTTGTTTCAAGTTATCTAGAGTTTAGAGAGTCGAGTCTTGGCTTAGCAACGCCATTCATCTCATGCTTGTAACATAAATATTTTTGACTTGCCACCACTAAATCGCCTATCCAACCAAACCCTTTGTTTCCTTAACCGTAAGCCTAACGTGACAACCCTTTAAAAGACCTCTTAGATAGTTGTTCCTAGGTGCTTACGCCAAAGCGGTGGAGGTTTGATCTAGTCTCAAGCCTATGGTAATCTATGTACTTTGACCGGTTAATGAGTGTTTATCTTCCATTTCCATTTGATATATTTCATACACACCCGAGAGATGAGAGAATCCAAACACCCCTTGTAAGGTGCTAGTATATAATTTTCGTGCTTGTTATGACTATTGCGGTGCTTTTACTTTTTGTGAATTATGTTAAACCAATGCTTTATGCCCCCTAACTTATAAATTAATTGGCCAAAAGCACATTTGCTTGAGGACAAGAAAATACCAAGTGTAGGGATATTTGATAAGGATATAAAACGTACACTTTTAAGGGGTCATTTAAGCCCTTAATCGCCCACTTTTATATCCTTTGCTTAATTCGTTCCTTTTCATTTTTTAGGTCCCTTGGAAGCAAAATGATGGAATGATGCATTTTTGGACGAAAAAGAGTGAATATATGAAGAAAATGGCTAAGTCAAGATCAAGACACTCAAGCTGCTGGAATTACACCTGAAGGCGTCCCAAACAGAGGGCGACGCCGTCCCTATTTTGTGACAACTCATGAGCGAATTTGCTATTTTACACCTGATGGCGTCAGGCTTTGAAGAGAAAGACCTTTCTTCTCTTACGGCCTAGATCCAGATTCAGACGACGTCACTGCTGAAGACTGACAGCGTCACAACCACAACGTGACGCCGTCCAAATGATGACTTGGCCAAGACGAAACCCTGATGGTGGCAATTTGATGGCGTCCCAATTATAAGGTGACGCCGTCGCAGTTGTAAAATTATATATAGAAATCAAATTTTCATAGTTTTAGGAGGTTGACTTGTAGAGTAAAAACATAAAACGATTTTGGTCCGGTTTGGACAGTATCTTAGGGTTCTCATACCCTATTTTACATCAAGATAAGTTATTTACTTCATTGATTTCATTATGTCTTCAATTGTATGTGTGTATGTTTGCATGTTTAACATGTCCAGCTAAATTTCTTATGTGTTTGCTTAGATCGATGAAACATAGTTATTAGTTATTGATTAGTTGTCTCTTATCTTAATTGTAATTGGCTTAGGATTGCACAAGGTCACCGTTGTGTTTTTAATGCTTGAGTAATCTTTGTGATCCTTAGTTTATAACCACCTAGCGTAGTTGTAGGCTAAATATCCAAAGATAACCTTAATGTTAGTTTATGAATCCTAGAGATCTCGTAGGCAATAACCTTAAGGTATTCTCAAAGAGTTAGGGATAAAAGCATACCCTACGACCTTAGAAGACACAACGCGTTAAGAATAAGGACGTGACAATTCAACCACCAAAAAAAGATAACTAGGGAGTAATAGTATCTAGGTAAACACATTTTTAATCATCATACGAACACACATCAATAGACATAGACTACCCTTTAGTTTAGATAATTAGATAAGTAGAGTAATCGGTAGAAGTACCAACGCCTAAATCCAAACCCCGGGATTTTACCCTTAGCTTTCTAAAAAAAATATAAAAAGATAAAAAAAATAATCTTCCTTAACCTCAAACCTTAGCGTAGTACATCTGTCACTAGCATTCCTATTCCCCTAGAGAACGATATCAATACCCGAGGCTTACCCAATGCTACACTACAACGGTTATGTTCACTTCCTAGGGTGTTGAAAAACTTGCTCGAAGAAAAGGAAATTTCCTTTGACCCGGAACGCGTTATACGCGCATCACTACAACAAGTACAAGTGCAAAAACAGTCAAAACAAGCACGGAAATTATATACTAGCACCTCCACCGCTTTGGCATAAGCACCTATGAATAACTATCAAAGAGGTCTTTACAAAGGGTTATAATCTTAGGCTTCGGGGAGGGAATAAAAGGGTTTTGTCGGATATAGGGAATTTTTAGTGGTGGCAAGTCAAAAATCTAAGTTGTATGCATGTAAAACACGGTGTTGCTAAGCCAAGACTCGACCCACTAACACTAACTATCAACTTGAAATAAAATCAAATATAAACAAAAAACATAAAAAATAGATGTTGGATGGTAGGAGCATCATACATTCTTACCCCACAATCCTCTAAGATAACATCAATATAAAGGGATTCATAGGAGCATCCCTACACTTGAGTTTTATTTCACTAACACTATTGACCCAATTGAAAAGATCAAAATAGTTGGAGTACTTCCCGTTACTCTATAAAATGCTACTTTAACCCATGAGTCCCAATCGTCCCAAAACTGTGTACGAAAGATATGACTCGACTTAGCAACCATGCAAGTAACAAGATAATTGAACTAAGGGTTTAACAATAATTACAATAATGCACTAAAAATGAGTGCATACAAGGTGGGCAAAGGCAATTTGGGTGTGAAATTTGGGGTGGATTGTAAACAATGCTCTTCATTGATATTTCAGAAACCAAAAACATCACGAGAACCGCGAAAAGATAGGCTCTGAGGGGTTAACTAAGGGTATCGTGTACTAAAGATGAGTACATCGCAAAGGTGTGGGGAAAATTACTCAACCAATGAGGTTGACGTAATTAACTTACAGGTTTAAAACAAGGGTTATCCTAATGCCTCTTATCAGTTAGTTAATTCTAACTACACGAATGTAGTCTCACTAGCGATCTCGGAATGCATCACAAAACAAGTTCTAGAATCTATTATACTACCGGTACACTCACTAAGTATTAAAGATGAACGCTTTTATTCCTATTGATCTAGGGGCGAAAATCACATTTTTGGGGTGAAATTTGAGTGGTATATGGTTTTTGTGCTAGTTATATAACTCCTATCCATGAGACGCTTTATTAAGACTAAAGTTTTACTTGTAAGTGCCATAAAAAAATTAAATTTGGTGCTAAAATTACCCTAACAAATATTTCTCATAGTTTATTACACAATTTACTAAGGACAAGACAAAAATCAAGTGAGTGAATAGTTTCTAAGTTCCCGTTTTATTCTTTCTCCCTACACTTAAACTGAATATTGTCCCCAAAATTCCCCAAAAGTATCAAAGTAATGATAGAGAAAGGTAAAATAAAAGAGAGAAACTAATACTCCCCTGATTTGCTCTGTAGGATATGTGTAGAATTGCGATTAAATCCTCCTCCAAGAAGAATGAGTAAGTAATAAGTGTTGCTTCCATCTTGCACTTCATCTTGTTGTCCAATATAACCTGTAAACTTTATAAGAAAACAAAGACAAAACCTCACATAAAATCGGCAGTAAAAACTATATAAAAACTAAACTACACTAGAAAGCAAGTAAGATATAATGCTTGTGAAATAGATGTTTGCAGATTTATGGAAAATTAAGAATTCTGGAAATTTCCAAAAATTACAAATTAGACAGAAAACGAAAATCTGGAAACTGTTTCTACATTACCTGACGCCATCGAGTATTAATCCCGACGTCGTCAGGTTGTCCTGACAGAATGAGTCAGATGCGTTTTCTAAAGAAAAAAAAATTATGGAAAAATTACCTCTTTAAAGACATGGAGAAATTACTGCAAAACATCCATTACGACTCAATACAAGCATTTGACTCTAACAAACACACATATATATATATATAATTTCAAATATTTTTAATCTCATGTTCATAACCCTACACTTATCTTATTTGTTAATACAAATAAGCCGTAAAAATGTTTATTTATATTTTACGATCTTCTAATGTTTTGTCGATAATAAACGGAAAATCATTTTAACGAAACAAATAAAATACGTAAATGGTTTGAGCCAATAGTTTACTAACACACATACGTTTTCACATAAAACACTAAACAAGTAAAAGTAGTTTTATGATTTAGTAATACATATGTACAACAACTAGTGTTTACATATTGGGCAAATATATACATAACTAGTATGTATCATAGTGGGTAATATAATGGGTAGAAGTTTAAGTATTTGACCCATTGACCAAATACATTGAATGTAGTTGGGTAAAACCCAAAGTCCATGACCCATGCCCATGGAGCATGACCCATAACCCATTGCATGACATCATGCATAAGTCATATATGGATATTATCCAAGACCCATGGTTTAACCCATGACCCATGGACTAGATGTATTGCATCTTGTAGATACATTGTATCTACTTGGATACCCATGGTCCAATGTCTAGGACCCATGACCCATAACCCATGACCCATGACCTAAAACCCATGGGCAAAGAGAAGTGTCCCACGGATCCCCAGGATTACACTGGACGGATCCCTCAAGTGAGGGATCAGTGGGATCTGTGGAACAGTAGCTAAAATTCCTCTATAAACAGTGAGCTATTTCTTCATTTTGGGTTGCCACTCCCACACATACTTTTTCCAAGTATTGTAACCCTCTAACCTCATATCCTAAGGATCTCTCTATGTAGTTTGTGTTTTGTTTCTGTGTGATTCTCTAGGTTCCTCTTAAAGGCGAGATCATCACCTTTTGAAGTCGAGCAAGCTCAAGTCCATGAGTTGCCATACTTCGTCATCATAAAGACTACTGAGGTTATCTTGTTGATAGTTCTTTCTTCCTCCATAGAAGTGTTGTGTCAAAGGCATTAGTGAAGGATGCTGAAAGAATCAAGATGAAAGCATTAGTGAAAGGTGCTTAACGTCCGTGTCAAAGGCATTAGTGAAGAATGCCAAAGGAGTCAAGACGAAGGCATTAGTGAAAGGTGCCAAACGTCCGTTTCAAGGGCATTAGTGTAGAGTGCCTAGAAGTCAAGTCAAGTGGCATTATTGAAAGATGCCAATAGCGTATATTGATATCCTCGATGATGTTTTAATAAGGAGTGGGTCTCCTTTGGGATAGGTGTTGTGTAGTGTTGGGTAGTAGTTCCTCCATTGTAATGGAACTCGGTATTTAGCCTAGTACCGGATAAAGGGTAGGCGACGTTGTGATAGGTGTGGTTCTACCTTGTGGAAGAACCCGGTGGTTAGCCTAGTACCGGAAAAAGAGTAGGCGACATTGTGAAGGCTTCTCCGCCGTAAGGAGTTGGTGTCGTGTAGTGTTTACGAACTCTCGAGTAGGTGACTCGGGGAGTGGAGTAGGGAAAGGAAGGTGTCCTTGTAGCCGAACCACTATAAATACTCGTGTCGTGGTTATGTGCTTCTTACTCTTTATCTTTTATTACACATTTATATATCTATATATCAACGTCCAACATACACATCTAAATAGATTGACATAAGTCGATCTAAATATTTTAAAATGAAATTTTAATTGGCAAAACTATTCAACCTCCCCCCCTTCTAGTTTTACACAATTGGCATCAGAGCTTCGTTATTAAGCTTCTTAGAGTATGTTGTACTTTAAAAACTTGATACGATCCATGTATGTTTGAAAACTACAAAGAAGGATTTTTTTTACTAAAGGTCATGTTTTGAAAACCATCATGTTGTATAATGTTGGACAATGATAGAACGTTCTAATATTTTTCTTTGTTAAGAATTCTCAATACTTGGATTTGGGCATCCTAAAAACATCGTGAAGAATTTCTCTAAATACTTCTTTATTTAAAAAGAATATTTAGCAAAGGTATGATCTTAATAAATTACAAATATTTTTTTTGTCATTCTTTTTAATCATGATTAAGTTTTAGTAGTATCTTTACGCTTTCTTAATAATCACTAAAGTAGTTATCTATATTGAACTCATCATCAAGAATAGTATTCTTCGTTAATTTATATAGACAATACTACAAACTAGTAATAATGATATCTCGGCTATTCGAGAGCCTTGATCATTACTCCTCACAAAAGGACCATAGACATTTCATCTATGTCAATGAGTATCCATGTGAAAATTCTTACATTACGATAAAATGGGATTTTATCATAATCTTTGAAAACTTCTCAAAGAATTATGATTTATTCATAAAAAGGGAACCTCGTCAAATAGGATTAGTATAAAACATCAAAACCCGAAACCACAAGTTATAGAGCTGGGCAATTTAGAACTCCCAAACCAAAATTATCAATGAATACTTAAGCTGACTTTTTGCTGTTATGCTGGATCCTTGCGTTTGAACTAGCTGGATCCCTCATACAAGGGATCCGATCCGTGCAACAGAAGACAGCATAAGTAAGAAATGATCACTGTGGAAGTTCCACTATCACTTTCCTCTATCAAAGACTCACGAACATAAACCTAGTTGCTGTTCACAGGAGTAAATTGATCATTTCCTTAAAGCAAAACAATCTCTTGTGTAAGTATAATCTTCACTACATTGTTATTTCTATTCCTTAATTCCTAGGATTACAATTTTCATCTTTAGAAGTTGGGTTCAAATGGGTTTGTCATAATTTGTTACCACATTATTTTCTAAGATAATCTAAATCAAAGAATTAACATTGTTAATAGAAAATAAACTCATTCCTTGAATTCAATGAAGATGTTTTGAGCAAAATTGTGATCAAACCCTTTAGGCTACTATTCACAATTAACACCACATTGTGGTTTTGTTGTATAGGAACAATCATGCCTAGTAACCGCCAACAAGATTATCTTGATACCGCCCACTACATCCCAATGTACCATCGAAAGGAAGGACATAGCCCGGAGGATAGGAAAGCTTTCAAGTTGCTTGAAAAGAGGCTTTTTCATGAAGGTCGTGTGGTAGAACCATCATTCCTTGCTAACACCAACATCCGACAAGTCTTTGAAGGAATTGGATTTTATTGCCTTTTGGACATAAACGAGCAAATTTTTCCGGTGTTCGTGCTTGAATTTTACAAGACAATGAGAATCGTTAGGAATGATAATGGGACCATCTCAATAGCCTTCATCATAAATGAGCATCAGTACACCCTCTCTCTTGTAGAATTTGGAAGAATACTCTGTGTCCCATATCAAGGAGTTTGCATGTATTCCAATGAATTGTCTTTGGCGGAGCTACACGACATGGTAGATCATCATGAAGTCTACTACATGAGAATCCCAGAAGCAACCACGGTAAGGTATACCGTATTCATGGAAAGGGCATCTCCATCGAGGGTCACGAGAAATTCCAAAGTGATCTATAGGGATCCACTTCAAATGGAGCTTTCTGAAATGTTCCCGTTGTACAAGAAATGGGAAGTCGTAGTAAGGGATAATGTGCTTTTCTTGGGAGGCAACAAGGATCATCCCAATGCATGCTTGAGCTTCATGATTTATTGCCTTGTGACCGACACTCGCTTCAACCTTACTGTAGGACCTTACTTTTATCAACCTTATCACACAAATACCCACGTTTTGCTTAGAACACGTTAACACACAAACAAACTATGCGTGAAACCAAAGAAATAAAGATGAGAAAGATGGTGACTTGATGTTATACAAACCGTGTATGTTGTGAGAGAAAGATGAAAACAATAGATGTTTTATTTCAAAGGAAAAACACACACACACACTTTCAAGCACACCCCTCAAATGAGACTTTGAGGGGTTTATATAGTACATTACATAAACGCCCTAATGGGCTTTGGCTTGGGCCTCGTGGACTTGGATTGGATAACACATGATGAAAGGCTAGCTTAACTTAACTTATAGCCAATTTGCTTAGCCCAATCCACGAGCCCGTTGACTATTCTAGCACGATACCATCTAACATAAAACGTTACAAAGTTCCTAATAGTGAATGACCATCACTTCTAATAAAAACTATTAAGGCTAACAATCTCCACCTAAGGGGTGGTCATTCAAATGATGCTCCACTTGATTAGGTCTTTACTTTTCTTGAGCTCGAACTTTGTGTGTAGATATAGAATAGTCTTGATTCTTTGTTCCTTCATGCTTTGTGATCAATTAATGTGGTTGTCTGCCATTTTCAACTTCGTTGGTTAGGTATCTCCACGTCTTTCTCCACCATGCTCACACTTCTATTTGTCTTTGAGTTACCAATGATGTGGTTTGATCCGTGCAGAACCGTCAAGTTTTATCACTCAAGCCTGCCACTTGTGAATGGCCGACCGTAACAAACTTAAAACAGTTCAAGCACGAACTCAATGAAGATCAGGAGAGTATAGTGTTTCCCCAGGTCGTTAAATCCCAACGAGCTGTGCGAGAATAGTCAAACGTATAGTGATCGAGAGATTTGAACAGAAAAAGGGATTTGGATTATTAAAACTACAGAAAAAGGACATAAATTACAAGGGCTAAAATACAAAATAAAGAAAATTAAAAAGATAAAAAATATTAAATAAACGCTATCACTATTTTTAAAATGATGTTTTTATGATTTTATAAAACAAAATAACTTAAATAAACTATTTTAACTAAAATGTAAACTCAAATTACCTAAAAACTAAATTTAAAATGAAAACGTACGTTGTTTATAAAAATTACGCTGGTGCGCAAGCAAAAACGTAAATTTTATGAAATAAAAGTCCTACAAGTGTAAAAACAATTTTTTTACGTACTATATAATAAAAGAAAATTTTAGAAAAAAGATTTATAATTTTTTGACTTTTATATTTTTTATTATGAATTAAATAAGATTTTACACTAATTAAATGTTTAAAAATACTAAAACTAATGAGAAAAATCTGAAACTTTTTTATAAAATACTTAATACTAATACAATTTATTAAAAAATACAAAAACTGAAAAAGCTATAAAGAATAAGCTGGAAATAAGCTAAATTGATCGTATAAGCTTAAAGAGACAAAAGGTGGTTATAGGTTTAATTGTGTAAAATAAAACTGAGACAAGTCCCAAGGGCAAACGGTAGAGCGTGTGTGTGTGAGCTGGGTGGCGTGGGTTCGAGTCCCAGCTATGCCTTTTTGCTAACTATTTTTTTTTTCGATTTTTCTTTTGCAAACTTATTAAGCACAAGAAATTAAACACTTTTTATAACTACAAGTTTTTATGAAAAATACCAATAAGCTCAGAAACAGCTTAATTATCCCAACAGTTAAGTAAGAAAGAAAATAAGCACAATATTAAGCAAAGATGGTTAATAAGCTAGTTAATAAGCTAAGGATGACTGAAAATAAGCTAAGTAACTAATAATAAGCTAATAAGAGAACTGAGAAAGCATTTTGACTAAAAAAAATAAGCACTAATCAACTCAAAATAAGCACAAGCTAACTGTGTTGCACAGGACACTGTTTAGTTTACTAGGCACCTTTAAGCTGCTTTTAAAGTACTAAGATAAGCTAGGAATTAAAAATGAATACTTGGACTAATAAGTTGACCTAATAAGCTTTCCAAAAAGCTAAGTTACTCACTGTATTGTTCACTGGTGAGCTTATAAGGAACTTATGAAAAATGGCTAAACACTGATTAAACTATGTACTAGTTTAATATGGACAAACCTATAAGCCATAAGCAGGCTTATCAAATAAGATGGAACATGAAAACTAAGCTTTGTAATATTGAAATGGCTAGGTGATCTATCCTAAAAGCTAAAGTGCTCAGGTTAAAGCTCACTAATCAGCTCTGTGGGAGCTTGGGAAATGAACTAGTAACACTGTGAACAGGGGAGCTTTTCAGTTAAGGGGGTCAAAAGAAGCTAAAAAATAAGCTATTTATAAGCAAATTTTATGAAAATAGTATTTTTATATTTTTGTTTAGCAGCTAAATATTAGTATTGAATACACAGTAAAATTATGAATTTTATTCAAAAATGACTTAGACTGAAAATTTGACTTTTTGAAGAAATGAACTAAGTTGACTTTTGTGAGATTTGAATCAACTCAGCTCACTAATTATGTTATACTAAGCTGAAATAAGATGGTTTTAGGCTAGGTTACCAAGTTACAAGCTACTTTGATAAGATTTGTATTTAAAAATCCTAACAGTTAAAGAAATAAGCTAAATTACAAATGATTTTGACTTTTTACTAAATAAGTACTAGTTTTTATGCTTGAACTGAGTTCTTAGACACTACTGTAACATGAAGCAAGTACAAACAACAACATAAACAAGCTATACCACAGTTAACTTGGCAAATCCAAACTCCCCTTAAAGAAGCAGTTTTGAAGCTTTTCAAAGGTTTCCACTGATTAAGACCATGCAAATGATTAAAAACTTTATACTAACTACTTTTAAATAGGATTAAGCTAACATTAACAGGTTTTAAGCACTTTAACTAGAATATGCAAATTTTAAGAAAATAGCTTACAAATTGGAATTCAAATGTAGACTGAGAACAAAGGCCTGAGATCACACCCTATGGCTTCCCAAGAAGCTCTAAACCCACAAGCAATCCATATCTTAACCTGCTTCAGCTTCCATCTTCATTTCCATTATTTTTTAATTTTTAACTAATTTTTTTGTATTTTTGGTGATTTTTTCTCTTTTGACTTCTAAACTAACTTTTAAGGTTTCTAATAGCTTTTATAAGTTATCTAGGAGCTTATGTTAGCTTAAGAGTCCAAAACAACAACTAAAAACAACATTCGAATCATCATGAAATTTTGCATAAACTTGAAATTTTGCATAAACTTGAAATGGAACTTAAAACTGAAATTGTTTATTGAAAAAGGATTAATATACACTGAAATTGATAACAAAAGTATTTGGAAGCTTAAAATTATACTAGAATATGAAAACTACATAAAACGACATAAAACTAAACTAAACTACTCTACTTGGTTTCTCCTCTGCTTCATTTCCTCTCTTTTATACTCACAAAGCTTCCACGTGGCCTTCTGAGAATATCCCACCTCTTTTTGGAGCCAATGGTTGAGTTTTGAGTGTGTTGGCCGTTTTTATCATTTTGGCGGGAAAGACAATTTGACTTGTAGCCTCTGCTTTTATCAACTAGGGGGGGGTGGCATTTATTGTGGTGGGTAAAGTTGGTGAGTATGATGATGAGGGGGGGAGAAAAGGTGAAGTGATGCTTGAGAGTTGCAGAGCAACTTGGGAAGAAGATAAGCAGGAGGTGGAGGGAAAAGCTCATTTGACTTGGGTGGTTCAAAATGAAAGGGTCAAGTGGTGAAATGGCAGGGGGTCAAATGGGTATAATGGCAGGGGTCTACAAAGATTTTGACAAGTCTTAGGTTTTAGTTAATAAGACAAGGACCAAAACTGCAATTACTTCAATCTTGAGGGACCAATCCTGCCATTTCTCCAAAGTTAACACAAGGACTGAAATTGACAAACTCTAATAGTACAAGGACTAGTTTTGACATTTTTGATTTTCCAAGGACTATTTTTGCCAAATTACCAAGTTCAGGGACTTAAGTTGTAATTTTGTAATTTTAAATCTCAAGGACCAATTTTGACAACTTAAGAATCCCTAAGGATTTAAAATGAGATTTTTCTTTATTTAGATTTACCAGGGACTGTTTTTGACAACTTTTGAAACTTGGGGGACTAAAACTGCCAATTATGCAAACTTGATACGTTTTTCACCAGATTTTGATATTTTTGCATTTAAAACACATAAAACACTAATTTGTGATATTTTATCATTTTGATGCATTTTTGAGTGTTTTCAGATGTTTTTGCAGTTTAAATGGTACAAAAATGATGAGTATTTAGACACTCATCAATCCCCCACACTAAGATATTGCTAGTCCCTAGCAATGTTTTGAGAAAAATTAATGGATTTCATCTCTTTACCAAAAGCCATTACTTCTGGAGTAGCCAAATGTTTCAGTTCAAGTAAGAACCTTGGTACACCGATAACCATCTGATTTATTGGCAAATCATAAACCATATAACGGATTTGATGTGTCTTTACCAGAAGCCGTTTGCTCTGGACTAGCCAACTTTTAGATAAATTATCAATATTATCTTTGGTGAGCTGATTACCAATTATGGTTTTTCCACTGCCTTTACCACAAGCCATAAACTTGCGGGCTAGCCAACTCTTCACTAATTAAAGATATGGTGAGCTGAATACCATACAATTTTGGGCAAATTGCAAGCCGTCAACGGATTTGAGATATCTTTACCAAGAGCCGTTTGCTCCTGGATTAGCCAATCCTTATGTGGGTTAGACATGGTGGACTGATTACCATTTGTTGTGTTTAGTACATAGTACTTCCACTATAAAAAATTTTAAAATTTGGCCATTTTGGGGAAAAAGGGACTAAAATGGTACATTTATGATCAAAATTCGCCAGAATTTCCCCCCCACACTTAGAAATGAATATTGTCCTCAATATTCAAAGTACCGGCTGTTATGCCGAAACTTAGAACGTAAAAAGATAACATTACTAGCTAAGGGTGGAAACACAACAATTATTCTCTCTTTTTTTTTTTTTTTTTTTTTTTTTTTTATACAACATGTGGGGCATCTCCCCTACACTAGAGTGGTACTCATGGGTGAAACCCATGTGGTGTATCCTAATGTTTTTGATTCCCGAGTCACTAGCTTGACTCGACCCCGAATTAATTTGTTCATGGGGAAGTAAGTGGAAGAGACAATCTCCATCGGACTTTCATTCAGGATGTTTGGATAAACATTGAAGTACGTGAAAGTTCCACACCAATGAGATATAGAGACAGACCCGGCTCACAAATGGTACATGGAAATGCCGGGGTCAAAGATAATGTCTTCATTCCCGAAGGAGTGAAGAACAGGGGAAGCCACGGGATATATGAAGAAAAGAAAGAAAATCATGATACAAATCATGACTAACTCTTCATCCTCAATAGGAGAATTCATAGTTTCATGAATCTCCTCAGTTAAGTTCACTTGATCAAGACATATTATGGGTGTGTCTAGATCAAAGTAGAAATGATCATACTCCGGCGGAGATATGATATGAGTAAGTTCACCGGCGAACTCCTCGTGAAGAGAATCAATCACAAGATGTAAGTCTGTGAATTCTTGTTCCACTGTAGACTCATCACTATCCTCAATCTGAGTATCAAAGAGTGGATTCTCAGAAATTAAAGTGAATTCAGGGTCGAATTCAAATAGAGGATTGGTGAAAGTAGTTTTGAATGTTTCGGGAACAAAGTGATCAACATTCTCTATTGGACTGTTGGGATAAGAAGTGAGTGAACGATCATTATCAAGGAGACTTTCAGTCTCTCCCAGATCGGCTTTGAAATCAGAAAGATTATCATTACTTTCCGATGAAAGTGGATTGGAGTGAGTGAGTTCATAGGTGAACTCCTCAAGATGATGATCAGCATCAGTCTGAGGGAGTGATGTCTCAACATACTCGATGTTTCCATAAGAAGTACAATCGTCGCTAACATCGGAGAAAGTTTCAAAATGATCTTTTGAACACTCAAGAGGGGAAATAGAATCATACACATGATCAGAAGTTCCCTGTGACTCTCTCGGGATTGGGACAAGGTTCTCAACACTATACTTTATGAATTCGTCCGATTCCTTTTTAGGAACAGTGTCAAGATGCTCATCCCCCATGTTCAGAGAGTGAGTGGGAGCTTCGGGTGTGATAGCAGTTGCATGAGAATGAATCTCAACTGCTGGGATATCATCTGATGAACTTGATGAATCTTCAAGTGTATCTTCATCATCACTGTCATCAAGAATAAAACGAAATTGAGAGCTAGATCTGGCTGCTTTTTCTTTTGCAATTGATTCCCTAACAGATTTTTCAAAGGCAAATTGGGATTTTAATTTAGCAGCCCGCTCTTCAGCTAGCAATTCTTCCATGGATTTCTCATGTGAATTTTTAATGACGGGACATTGTGGGAGTGGGGATTTGTCAAAACCGGAAGGTTGACATTGATAATCATCATGAGGACCCCCACAATATACACAAGAAACACTGGGAACATTATGAAATGCTGTCTTATTGAACTCCTCACCTCTTTTCAGTAACTCCAGAAGCTCTAGATAAGTGTCTTGTTGGGTTTGTTGAGGAGTTTGAGTCATTTGGCACTGTGGAGGTTGGTCGTGATATGGATAGTCGTAATTGTTACAAGGAAATGGATTCCCTGTTTGACAATCAGAGCTGAAATGGGGACCTCCACAGTTCTCACAACAAAATGATTGTTGTGGCTGGTCATGTGAATAATATGGAATTTGGTCATTTCCAAAGTCCTGAGTGTTACCAGAAAACTGTTCGTAGACAAACGTGTTTCCGGATTGACACTCAAATCCTTGGTGAGGACCTCCACCAAATTCACAGTAGTTATGTTGATTATATGAGGATGAGTCGGGCTGTGGTGGGTAATTGGAAAAGTTTGAGGGGTCGTTAAATGAGTTCTGATTAGGATCATAATCAAATGAATTCCTCGAACCACAAAACAAACAACTCCCGTTCCGAATGTCATTACCACACTGTACACACGTACACCAACGACAGGGTGAACCAAAGAGAGGCTCACCACAACCGACACAAGGAATAAACGATTGCATTTGAGAGTTATGAGAAGGAATCTGTTTATTCAAAGAATCAACAAAACCAACATGGTGATCAGAATGACTATCAAGTCTCGAAGAACATTTTGAAAAATCCGGAGATGGGACAAGTGGTGTGCTCTGAGAGCTAGCAATTTCCACCACTTCCGTTATGGTCTCCGGTTCTGGTTCTTGAGAAACGTGAAGATTAGGCAAGTCATTCTTGCTAGTCACCGGTCTAAATTCTGCATGTTTGCTTTTAACCGTAAATCGTGAAAGTTTAGAATCAATTCTAGACGGTTTAGGAGCAATTGAGGGATTAGATCTTTGGATAACCGTAGGTTGGACGTATTTAGCACTTCCGTTATCAGAGGGAAGTACCTGGTCCTTTGTCACCCCGGTTTCTCGTTCTATTTCCCTACGCAGAATTAATGGATCATCACGAACGACACGAATTCTTGACATTTGTGATAAAGTCTGAAGTTTTTCAGCTTCGTCCCAGAATTCGTCGCAGTCGAGAGATTCCATGAGAATAGAAGTTTAGAATCAAATGGATAGAGGGTAAAGAGATAAAGAATTAAAAAGGGTAAGAGGGTAAAGAGGAATATTTTTGGTATTTTTGAAAAACATTTTGTAAAAACAAAAAATGAAAATCTTTTTGGGTTTTTGATTTTTTAAAAGAAATTATAAATATATAAATGGTATGAACAAGGAGTGATTATTCAAATCACTAATCTGCTAAACGTAAGACTATTAGCACTGCTCCCCGGCAGCGGCGCCAAAATTTGATCCGTGCAGAACCGTCAAGTTTTATCACTCAAGCCTGCCACTTGTGAATGGCCGACCGTAACAAACTTAAAACAGTTCAAGCACGAACTCAATGATGATCAGGAGAGTATAGTGTTTCCCCAGGTCGTTAAATCCCAACGAGCTGTGCGAGAATAGTCAAACGTATAGTGATCAAGAGATTTGAACAGAAAAAGGGATTTGGATTATTAAAACTACAGAAAAAGGACATAAATTACAAGGGCTAAAATACAAAATAAAGAAAATTAAAAAGATAAAAAATATTAAATAAACGCTATCACTATTTTTAAAATGATGTTTTTATGATTTTATAAAACAAAATAACTTAAATAAACTATTTTAACTAAAACGTAAACTCAAATTACCTAAAAACTAAATTTAAAATGAAAACGTACGTTGTTTATAAAAATTACGCTGGTGCGCAAGCAAAAACGTAAATTTTATGAAATAAAAGTCCTACAAGTGTAAAAACAATTTTTTTACGTACTATATAATAAAAGAAAATTTTAGAAAAAAGATTTATATTTTTTAGACTTTTATATTTTTTATTATGAATTAAATAAGATTTTACACTAATTAAATGTTTAAAAATACTAAAACTAATGAGAAAAATCTGAAACTTTTTTATAAAATACTTAATACTAATACAATTTTATAAAAAATACAAAAACTGAAAAAGCTATAAAGAATAAGCTGGAAATAAGCTAAATTGATCGTATAAGCTTAAAGAGACAAAAGGTGGTTATAGGTTTAATTGTGTAAAATAAAACTGAGACAAGTCCCAAGGGCAAACGGTAGAGCGTGTGTGTGTGAGCTGGGTGGCGTGGGTTCGAGTCCCAGCTATGCCTTTTTGCTAACTATTTTTTTTTCGATTTTTCTTTTGCAAACTTATTAAGCACAAGAAATTAAACACTTTTTATAACTACAAGTTTTTATGAAAAATACCAATAAGCTCAGAAACAGCTTAATTATCCCAACAGTTAAGTAAGAAAGAAAATAAGCACAATATTAAGCAAAGATGGTTAATAAGCTAGTTAATAAGCTAAGGATGACTGAAAATAAGCTAAGTAACTAATAATAAGCTAATAAGAGAACTGAGAAAGCATTTTGACTAAAAAAAATAAGCACTAATCAACTCAAAATAAGCACAAGCTAACTGTGTTGCACAGGACACTGTTTAGTTTACTAGGCACCTTTAAGCTGCTTTTAAAGTACTAAGATAAGCTAGGAATTAAAAATGAATACTTGGACTAATAAGTTGACCTAATAAGCTTTCCAAAAAGCTAAGTTACTCACTGTATTGTTCACTGGTGAGCTTATAAGGAACTTATGAAAAATGGCTAAACACTGATTAAACTATGTACTAGTTTAATATGGACAAACCTATAAGCCATAAGCAGGCTTATCAAATAAGATGGAAAATGAAAACTAAGCTTTGTAATATTGAAATGGCTAGGTGATCTATCCTAAAAGCTAAAGTGCTCAGGTTAAAGCTCACTAATCAGCTCTGTGGGAGCTTGGGAAATGAACTAGTAACACTGTGAACAGGGGAGCTTTTCAGTTAAGGGGGTCAAAAGAAGCTAAAAAATAAGCTATTTATAAGCAAATTTTATGAAAACTAGTATTTTTATATTTTTGTTTAGCAGCTAAATATTAATTTCCCAAAAGGGCATAAGCTAAATATTAGTATTGAATACACAGTAAAATTATGAATTTTATTCAAAAATGACTTAGACTGAAAATTTGACTTTTTGAAGAAATGAACTAAGTTGACTTTTGTGAGATTTGAATCAACTCAGCTCACTAATTATGTTATACTAAGCTGAAATAAGATGGTTTTAGGCTAGGTTACCAAGTTACAAGCTACTTTGATAAGATTTGTATTTAAAAATCCTAACAGTTAAAGAAATAAGCTAAATTACAAATGATTTTGACTTTTTACTAAATAAGTACTAGTTTTTATGCTTGAACTGAGTTCTTAGACACTACTGTAACATGAAGCAAGTACAAACAACAACATAAACAAGCTATACCACAGTTAACTTGGCAAATCCAAACTCCCCTTAAAGAAGCAGTTTTGAAGCTTTTCAAAGGTTTCCACTGATTAAGACCATGCAAATGATTAAAAACTTTATACTAACTACTTTTAAATAGGATTAAGCTAACATTAACAGGTTTTAAGCACTTTAACTAGAATATGCAAATTTTAAGAAAATAGCTTACAAATTGGAATTCAAATGTAGACTGAGAACAAAGGCCTGAGATCACACCCTATGGCTTCCCAAGAAGCTCTAAACCCACAAGCAATCCATATCTTACCCTGCTTCAGCTTCCATCTTCATTTCCATTGTTTTTTAATTTTTAACTAATTTTTTTGTATTTTTGGTGATTTTTTCTCTTTTGACTTCTAAACTAACTTTTAAGGTTTCTAATAGCTTTTATAAGTTATCTAGGAGCTTATGTTAGCTTAAGAGTCCAAAACAACAACTAAAAACAACATTCGAATCATCATGAAATTTTGCATAAACTTGAAATTTTGCATAAACTTGAAATGGAACTTAAAACTGAAATTGTTTATTGAAAAAGGATTAATATACACTGAAATTGATAACAAAAGTATTTGGAAGCTTAAAATTATACTAGAATATGAAAACTACATAAAACGACATAAAACTAAACTAAACTACTCTACTTGGTTTCTCCTCTGCTTCATTTCCTCTCTTTTATACTCACAAAGCTTCCACGTGGCCTTCTGAGAATATCCCACCTCTTTTTGGAGCCAATGGTTGAGTTTTGAGTGTGTTGGCCGTTTTTATCATTTTGGCGGGAAAGACAATTTTGACTTGTAGCCTCTGCTTTTATCAACTAGGGGGGGGGGTGGCATTTATTGTGGTGGGTAAAGTTGGTGAGTATGATGATGAGGGGGGTGGAAAAGGTGAAGTGATGCTTGAGAGTTGCAGAGCAACTTGGGAAGAAGATAAGCAGGAGGTGGAGGGAAAAGCTTATTTGACTTGGGTGGTTCAAAATGAAAGGGTCAAGTGGTGAAATGGCAGGGGGTCAAATGGGTATAATGGCAGGGGTCTACAAAGATTTTGACAAGTCTTAGGTTTTAGTTAATAAGACAAGGACCAAAACTGCAATTACTTCAATCTTGAGGGACCAATCCTGCCATTTCTCCAAAGTTAACACAAGGACTGAAATTGACAAACTCTAATAGTACAAGGACTAGTTTTGACATTTTTGATTTTCCAAGGACTATTTTTGCCAAATTACCAAGTTCAGGGACTTAAGTTGTAATTTTTTAATTTTAAATCTCAAGGACCAATTTTGACAACTTAAGAATCCCTAAGGATTTAAAATGAGATTTTTCTTTATTTAGATTTACCAGGGACTGTTTTTGACAACTTTTGAAACTTGGGGGACTAAAACTGCCAATTATGCAAACTTGATACGTTTTTCACCAGATTTTGATACTTTTGCATTTAAAACACATAAAACACTAATTTGTGATATTTTTATCATTTTGATGCATTTCTGAGTGTTTTCAGATGTTTTTGCAGTTTAAATGGTACAAAAATGATGAGTATTTAGACACTCATCATGGTTCTCGAGTCTTTAAACTTTGTAGATTCTTTGACATTGATGAAGAATCATCTTTAACTTTGAGTAGCCTTTGATTTTGATGAGAACTTTCATGTGTTGTTGGTATGAGCATGTGGCGAGTCTGCACGATCAATCCGCTCCGGAGCTTCCATAAGAAGAAAACATAAAACAGGTTAGTAATAAGCGGATTCCGGCACTTACAAGTTTGAATTTCGAGGGTGTTAACAGCATAGTGTGAAAACACGTCTCTAATTCTTACAGAGGCCGTTCCTGAACTGGAGTCCCACAAGTGAGATAACGCGATATACCGAAGTACATCTGTAGTTCAGATGAGTCGCTGAGGTACACCGAAGCATCACCCCACGACTGTAGACCGTTTGAGACACACTAAGCGTAATCCACGGAGAGTTACCGAAGTGACCTGCTGTCAGTCCTGCTTGATGTTGACCCTGGCAGGAGTTTCCATTCAATCACTGAAGATCACAGATGTGAAACTTCTCATAAATGTTCTGGCAGATTGCTAAGACCTGCGTAGGACTCTAGAATATATCACTTGTGTCCTTATAGATGAACAACAAGAGATGTCATGTCATGTGTTCCTATGAGATCTTTTGATGAATCTCGTGGCTCTAGACTCAATTAGTGCATTTTTGGTTTTCCTGAGCGGAGACTATGGAGAGGGTCTCCTTCTTCAATATCAACGATCTCTAAGAGAAGGTCAATAGATTATGTAGGGTCCCCAGTGAGAATGAAACAAATCCTTTTAAGAGGAATTGAGTGGCTAGAAGGTTAGGTGCAGTGCGTCACTGGGTCCATGACGTCTTTGTCTTCAATACCGGTGTCATCTTAGTGACAACTAGTAGCAGATGAATTGAACCCGGTTTCTGCCCTAAGGTTGATTATGGAGGGCTATTTCTTTTCACCCTTTTTCATTACATTTCTTTTTAATTCTTCAACCCCTTCTTTCTCCTTTCTCACATTACTCCTTTTTTCAATCATTCCTAAGGACTTCTAGTTCTAAACTATTTGTGATGTCCTTGGTTAGATCCCTCCGGCTCTGTCGGATCATAGGACGGATTTACTATCCTTAGACACCTTATAACTCCATGACTGTGCTATTGTTGCCATAAAACCATTTTCTTGAAAATCTCTCAAAGTGTTTATGATTATCAAAACATTTTGTTAACACCTCGAGAGTTTTGTTTTCAGAAACACTCCCCCTTCACATATGCTTATATTGTTTTAACTGAAATCTGCACAGAGAGGGTAGAGTTCGCACTTTTGAATTGATCAACTTTCAATAGACAAGACCTATTCGAGACACGTTTACATCACTAGTGAACTAGCTTGAAATTATTACCCACCGTCAAGTCCAAAGAAAATTTCTCGAAATGGTACATTCTACTTAGACAAGTCCTATTCGAGACACGCTTACATCACTGGTTAGACCAGTTTGAAACTATTACCCGTCCAGGAACAAGTCTTTTCGAGTACTGACTTTATATTATCGTCAATTCATTGGTTACGACTGAGTCGAGCTCATTTGAGATTCAAACACCGATCATAAAACATTTTTGATCACCTTTTAATTACGTTTCTCCCCCTCAAAAATAGCATATCCATGATGTTTTTGAAACAAAATGATTAAAAGATATGTTTTTCGGAAAGCATTTGGAGAGAAACTGATTTAGCATAAATTTTGGAACAACTTTGGTTTAATACTCCCCCTTAACGAAAGCATATTTTTCATACAGAAAATTTAGGATCAATTAAGGGTTTAGAGGGAGTTATCTTGGTACCAAATGTGAGAATTTTGAAAATCTTTTGAAAACTTTCGAATCAATGGTACGCAAGATGAGAAAAAGATTTTGAAAATCTTTTGAAGATATTTAGAGAAAAAAAAATTATCTTCATTTGTTTTTAGGATGAGTGCTCGAGAAATATGAAAATCGATTTTGCGTAGCACTTTCCTTTCTTTAAAGATCGGGTTGCAAGCTGAAATACTTACAAGCCATTATAATTTTAGGAATAGTGCTTGAAAAAATATTTAAAAACCTTTGATTTGGTTAAGCACTTTCCTTTCTTTGAAGCGCGGGTCCTAAACTGATGTGTCCAGAAGCCATTAATTTGAAGTCCGGGTTTCGTACTGAAGTATACGAAAGCCATTATTGAAGAAATTTTGAGAAACGACATGTTTTAGAAAACATATTAAAGAACTCTCGCTCAAGCATCTGTACATACCCGTATCATTGTTGAATGACATTTCTAGAAACGTACAGAATATCGATTATACGAGAGACATGTCGTGAGAAGAATATTTTGGATTTTTGATTTTATATTGTTTTTGTATTTTTGAAAGTTTTCTATTTTTGTATTTTGTTTTTGTTGGTTTTATAAAAGAAATGGAAAATCAAAGATAGAAGATAGAGAGAATGAAGAAGAAGAGTTTACAGAATTATAACCCTCTGATGAGCTGGGTTCTGAGATATTTGATTCACTTGCAACCAAAGACGAAGAATTTTCACAAATAACAGTGTTAGAAGTACAAGATTCCTCACGGTGAGGGAGATCACTATCAACGGTTGTAGTGGTTTCTACTTCCTTATCCTGATGATTTTCACTATTAATTGTGTTGGAGCAAGTATCAAAAATCTTTCCTGTGGGAATCCATCTAAGACCTACTTTGTTGAAAACTTTGCCCGTGGAAATCCACCTAAGGTAAGATCTAGGAGTTGTTTTCTTATCAGATGCAGCGGAAGACTCATTTTTGAAAAACTACGCCCGAAGAGATCGTCCCTATTAGGTGTCTTTTTGTTTGTCTTTTTATCAACGGGATTGTTTCTATTTGGTGTCTTAGTGGATTGTGCCTTGGCACGAGAATTATCTTTCTTGAGATATTGTGAGACACATGCATCATGATTAGCTGAAAAGACACATTTTTACATGTAGTACGCATAAATTCAATATTCTTTTTTAAAACAGCAGCTTTAACTTTGTCACTACAGTCTTGTGGACATTGATTCTTGTTCGAAAAGGACTTAGAATTCCTAGTCTTGTTTTCTAAGGGCATAGCATTTTCTTTTGCGCAACTACTCTTAGATGCAAGCCAATCCCTAGTCTTTGTAGAGTGTTCCTAGGGAATGGTTTACTACGATTAGTAGTGCCTTGAGCTCTTGTAGAATTCATCACCCTAGATGTTGCACCTAAAATCCCGTCCTTTCGAAGTCCTGTGCCTTTTTCCTAGCTTCTTCTAGATAGTGATTGTTGACCATGTTGTTAGAACCTATGCATTCTTTAACCGATTTTGGTCACATTCCGTGTACTAGTCTTAGAAATGCCATGTGTAATCACTTTTTCTTTATCAAAAACATGTTTTTCAAAACCTTTGATAATTCTATTTTTAATAGGCAAAGTCTCTGTGGAGTGATCGTTTTTGACAAATCATTTTTCTCATTGACTTTTGGAGGAAATTGAGAAATAGACATTTTTGGTTTGAAACCGGTTTGGGAACATTTGTTTTCTCCTCAGTCAATGGTTTTGCAAACTTAGTATCCACAGTCTTTCCTTTTAGACTTTCCAGCTGAACTCTCAAAAGATCATTTTGCTCTTGCATGTCCTTGTAGGCACGCTCATACGATAGTTTGTCATACTTGCATTCCTCTTTTTCATCAAGCTTTAAAATAGGACACGCTTTTTTTTCAAGTTTCTCAAGAGCATTTTCATATTTTGAAACAATTATGGAGGTCTCAGACGGAGTCTATCATGATCTTCAAGAATATGTTTGCAAAATGATGGACATGATATCGAGACATAACATCTTCGAAGTGAGAATCATTCAAATTTTCCAAAACTTTGATGTGTTCAACACTTTCATTAGCTTGCTTTACCAGGGATTTATGGTCCTTGACAAAGTCAACTGTTTCTTTTAAAAAAGCTTGTTCAAAATGAATTACCCTCGCACTGATGGCAGTTAACGGAGGGGCAATTTGAGTTTCAAAAAACTTTTTCGTTTCGTCATCATGACCAAGGTTGTAAAAATCGCTCGGCGGTACCGTGGCGGTTGACCCCCGCCAAGCGCCATAGCCGCCATGGCGGCGCCATGGCGGTGACCCTAAATCATAAAGGAATTTATTAAAGAAATAAATATTAGCAAGATTAATTATAAAAACTAGCTTAAATTAGAACAAAATCAATAGGATCGAAGTTAATTGCCGTGAATCTGAAAAAAAAAACCCCTAGATCTGAAGTTGACCGGCGTTGACCGCCGTTGACCGTCATTGACCGGCGTTGACCAAACCGCCGCCAAGACCGATTTTGACCGCCAAGCTCCGATTTTGACCGATTTTGACCAAAACGCCATGTTAGACCGATTTGGGAAATATCGTGGCGGTGGACCGCCGATATCCGCCATGGCGCCGCCATGGCCGATTTTTACAACACTGATCATGACGAGTAAACCAGACGTTAGTAGTAATATTGGTTTTAGATTTGACAGTCTCTTGAAGATACCCAATTCTAGTTTTAACGTCATCTAAAATGCTTCTTGCATCACTTGTGTTAAAAGGATTGTTTGAAGACATTTGTTCGATTTTCGAAAAGGATTTTGAGACAACTACAGGAGTTGCAACTGGTTTTGAAACTGGTGTTGACACTTTGTTTGAAACACTTGGTGTGGTGGAAAACGTTGATTGTTCTTTTTGATTAACAAAAGTAATTCCATTAATTTTGTTCCATTTGTTATAATCAATCGGTTTGATTTCAGAATTCTTTTGTTTCATTTTTTATCTACTCTCCTCAGATAGTTCCAACGTTTCAAGAGAATCATGAACAATTATGGGTTCATGCAAAGGTTTTCCATTGTTTAACACATTCTGAGATTTCTGAGCTTTCTTGAGAAAACAAGGAGGTGAGTTACCAAGAGCCATTTTATGAGAAGTATGAAAAATCGGATTTACTTGATTAGAAAGCATCTTGTTTGTCTTAGCGGAATGACCCGTTGTAAGAAGCAAATTATCCAATTTTTTATTGTTTCATTTTTGTCCGTAATTTCATCTAGAAGAGAATCTTCTCATTTTGAAAAATCAAGATCAATCAAGCTTTCTTCTCTTTTTCAAGATCGAAAATAGTGCTTTTGTTTAGAAAGTTGGTCATTTAGTTCAAATTTTGTTTAAAGATTTAATTTTCAAGTTCAGATTCACATCAAGTGTATCATACTTGATTTGCAATTTTTTTTCTCTTAAACGTAATCTCGATAACCAATTTCTAATTCAGATATTTTGTTTGTATGAAATTCATAGGCTCTTGCATTCTCTTTGTAACTCTCAAGCTCAGGCCAATTTCGATTCGCGGCCTTAACGTCGCGATTGACCTTACTCACTTTCTCAATCTCAATACCACAATTATTGATTAATGATTCAAAATAAGCACGGGTTTCCCTCATCGTCTCAAGATTTTGTGCCACACATCCTTCATTAGGATCCACATCTGGAGTTTCAGAGTTCGTATTGCTACAACTCGGATTGTCCGGGTATGTATCATAAGTAGGTGCCGATGTCACGAATGATGTTCATCATGAGTAAACTGATTAGCAACATTACTTTAATTTGGTACCTCATTGAGTGAATTGTGACGTAGACACGAGGTGAGTCAAAAGTAGCACTTGATGTTGTGTCCTCTGGTTGATCAGAAGACGGAGCTTGCATTATCATTTGCTTTCTCTCGCCCGCCCCGATACGTAGATTCGTATTCCTCAGCCAAACTCTATTCCCAATTTTTCTTTCTTTGCTAACAAAGACCCCTGACTTGAGGTTCGGAGGTAGCATGCTGAACCGACGATGCCCCTCGAAGTCTTGGCTTTGAGGTTCGGAGGTAGCATTCTGAACCGAAGTCATAAAACAATTATTCCCAATTTGATATCCCATATTCTGATTCACACCGACCCCTTGATGTCCATCAAACTGTCCTGCATAATGCATCCGATTCCCCATTTGTATACCCGTAGCACATCCATGCTGATTCCCAATAACATCAACCATTTGTCCTCCTAGACCCATATGCATACTTGGTTGAGCAAACTGCGGATTATACGATGAAATCCATTGGTTGTTGTTATTTGGTGTAGTTGGACTAATGTTTAGGTCATTGAAGAATGTATCAAAGAAAAGCAGGTTTGAGACGATCTGCCAGAGTTGCCATTGAGGAAGGTATGTATGATAAAGTTGATGTAGGATCGATTCAACGATAAAGGAGTTGTGGTTGATGAAGATTAAGCCCTGTTGAGGTGTTTCTGAAAGTCGTACTCGTAACCTTGGTTCTTTAAAAAATTTCACCCAAAATTTGAAATTCACTATAAAAATCAATTCTAAGGACGTATGAAAAATTTGAGTTATGACAATTTTGACGCCAAATTTGACCCGAAAAAATTGAATTTTTGACCAAAATTTTCACAGTTAAACCAAAATTTGAATTTCGCGTAAAAATTGGACGTTTAGTCTCCTCAAAAAATTGATTTTTTTTTTTAAAACCTTTGTGCGTAGAAAGAGCTTAAGCGTAGACAACAGAAGTTACGAGTAGACGAGGCTTAGGCGTAGAGATTGTGCTTATGCGTAGGATCTTATGCGGGATCTTAGGCGAGGATCTTAGCGTGTAATCGGCTTAGGCGTAGGGAATCCTTATGCATAAACAAGATCTAACGCGTAACCTTAAGCTTATAAGAGACAAAAGTTACTCGTAAACCTTACGCGTAATTGTGAAGTTATGCGTAGAGTTACCGTGCTTTTAGCTTATGCGAAACTATGGTTAAGAACCAAAAATCCTTACACCGTCACACGTAAGGGATATCCACAAGTCGAAGTGTTCCACACACTTATCCAAGTGAGGGAAGCACCGAGTAACCGTTATAGCTCGAAGATTCTCGCACCAAAAAGTAGTAATGCGTAGAAACTAGGGTTTTGACTTTTTGACTTCTACCCGTAAGAAATTTCCAACGATTCAAATGATTTCTTTTGCACAGATAGCCTTAAAAACACTCGAATAACCCAAAAATGTTGACCTTTTTCACCCAAAGTGCTTAGAAAAGTTACGAGTAGAAATGACCAATGAACCAAATACGAGTTAAAAAATGAAGAAAAACACGTAAAGCTTCAAACTTTCTGCAAAAAACTGAAACTTTAGCACCAAATAAACCTTAAACCACAAGAATCTTGAATTTTAAGTGCAAAAATTAAAGCTTTAAGCGTTTCAAATATGTAAAACTAGAGCTTTACGCCGTAACCCTTCAAAAACAAACACAAACACTCCTAAACCATTGTTAGGTGATTGATACCAATTGTAGGACCTTACTTTTATCAACCTTATCACACAAATACCCACGTTTTGCTTAGAACACGTTAACACACAAACAAACTATGCGTGAAACCAAAGAAATAAAGATGAGAAAGATGGTGACTTGATGTTATACAAACCGTGTATGTTGTGAGAGAAAGATGAAAACAATAGATGTTTTATTTCAAAGGAAAAACACACACACACACTTTCAAGCACACCCCTCAAATGAGACTTTGAGGGGTTTATATAGTACATTACATAAACGCCCTAATGGGCTTTGGCTTGGGCCTCGTGGACTTGGATTGGATAACACATGATGAAAGGCTAGCTTAGCTTAACTTAACTTATAGCCAATTAGCTTAGCCCAATCCACGAGCCCGTTGACTATTCTAGCACGATATCTAACACACGTTACAAAGTTCCTAAATGTGAATGACCATCACTTCTAATAAAAACTATTAAGGCTAACACTTGCATATTACATGGTAAAGAGAATGGTGAGTGTGAAAAGCATGGACAAGATGGTACTCCCTTATGCAATGCTCCTATCCCGTCTAGCAAACTTCATATTTGCTTTAGAGCCTTCTCCGTATTCCTTTGATCATAGCTTTTGCAACAAAGTCATGGTGTCGTTATCCGAAGGAAAGACTACAAGGTTCATGGTGGATGGCAAGAGACCTCACCCACCAACGGATTCATTGGATGAGCGGGAAAGACAAAGAGAAGGAGAAGGAAGTAGCAACCCCCTTGGCAACACCGATCTCGACCCTTTATATTACATCAATCAATTGTCGTACATTCCTAGCCCATCATAAGAGTGGCAACAAACTAAAGGGATCTTCAAGTGCTTCGCTAATTTCTTGAAGAAAAAGAAGTAGAGATGGTGGGATGAAGAGTGAAGGGGATGAAGATGAGGATGAAGACGGGAGTGAAATGGATGGAGGTATAGATGGAAGGTAAGGTCATAGGACCTTAATTTATGAGAAAAATTTCCAAAACAATGGTTTGTAACATCTTAAACAATACTTATGTAGAGTAGGATGTAGTATGTAGGAATTGTGGCATTAAACACCTTAACTTAAGAACGAGTAAGATGAGATTTTACGACATCTTGAGTTCACTCAAGTAGTCGTCGTCACTCATCTTTGATTACCTTTTTAGTTCCCCCACACTTGCTATGCGTTATACTTGTTGTGTGCATGCATTTACTGATTGTTGAAATGACTAGGATAAGCATTTGCTAAGAGTGCAAATATTGCACAATTGCTGAGAGTTTTCTGGTCTGCAGTAGTCGGATCCCTCCAATGAGGGAACCGTGGGATCCGGGCAAACAAATACCTGATAACTGATCATGTTTCATCAAACTTGTCCTCTTGATCACATCACTCTAGCTAAACATGACTCTTTAAGACTACTTAAGTCTTCCTTAAGCTCAGTAGGTGTCACACTCACTCGTGGCTAACTTAGGATCAAATTCAAAGTGTTTTTGATTTATCAACTCATCGAAACTCACCATATTTCCGCTCCAATGCTCACACATTGCTCCTCACATCTCAAAACACTTATTTTGATACTTTTATCAATTTTAGCAAATTGATTTTAGTTATTCTTATCTTAAAATAGGCTTAAAACTAGTTTTTCATTTTTCTTTATTTTTTAGGAATTTTTCAAATTTCTCTTAAGTCATCATCTGATCTCTAGGATCAATTGCCACCATTTTTCATACTCAAATCAATGAGTATCATCCTTAAACATATGGTTACACTATCAAAAAGTCCACTTTCCTACCCAATACCATCATTAAGTATCCTCATTCTTTGTGGTTGGACATTTAAGTCACCTATCACTTAAGACATCTAAGGAAAGTTAAAACTTCAAGATTTATAGGCTTTAGACCTTACAAGAATATAATCACTTCACCATATTTTTGTCTGACAGACGGATCCCCGGTTTATAACCAGACAGATCCCTAGTGAGAGGGATCCGTGGGATCCGTGTCTACAGAAAGCTTATAATCAGCTTTTCTTTCAAATTTAAACCATCTTTGGTAAACTAAAAACTTTTAGTTACCATTTAATGATTCCCTAGAGCTGAACAACATCATAGTTGACCTTGGTGCATGCCTACTTCCCTTAGTGGTCATGAATTTAATTCCTTAATTCAAATTCACCCTTTATAAACCAAACACTCTTGAGAGGTTAAGTCATCACTCTTACCACATTCCTAAAAATCAGTAGTTAGAAAATTCTATTGCATTCTCACCATCACTATGACTAAAGCATCTAGCAACAACTCTTCAACCAAAGGTTCATCAAAAAGGAATGGTCATATGATCCATGAGATATCATCCACCGACCCGTAAGAGGTCATAATGTTGGAATCCCACCTCAACAATCTCAATCAACAATTTCTAAGAGAACCGCAAGAATTAGTATTAGACCTCTTGGGTTAGAAAAGGGTTCATCAAGCTCTAAACCAAACGCACCTAGTTCTAGTAAAACGCCTAAGCCTTCATTCCTAGAACATATACAACATTCCTTCACCGAACCTATTTCTCATCCAAATCTCTATTTATTATAGCACTCACCACTGAGAACTTCCCACTCACCAACCTTCTCGTTAAATAGGGAACCACCTACATCACCAAATTGTCCACCATTGGAGACAATGAACCATCAAGGACTTGATCATATAGAGGATTTTCCATTACCACCACCTCCATTCTTAGTGGAACCTCATCCTACATTGCTCAATGTACCTCCACCATCATTTATAGAGCCTACTCAAAACATCCAATCTCCTCCGGTTCCTAAACAAGACAATAATTGCTCTAATTGTCTAATCACCCAATGACTTGTTCAAGAACTACGAAATGAGTTGCATTTCATGTTTAATCATTTTCTTGAATGATTGGACCAGATCAACAAGTCTACCCATCCTTAGACTTAAGCACATTGATGCTTTTTAAGCTATTGGTCACTTATTAGAATTAGTAGAAAATGTATTACATGGATAAATCATTCTCTTAGTTTTTAGAGATTTGTAGATCATTTCTCGTAGTTTTATTGAATGAATTTACATGTTTCATGCCATATTATCTTGAGTACATGTTTTATGCAAAGTTTCATATCTCACTTTGATGTTAACACCATTTTTTACATCACCATTGCTGTTTTAAGCTTTCAGACAGACGGATCCCTTCATTTTGCCTAGACGGATCCCTCCAAGGAGGGAACCGTGGGATCCGTGCAACAGAAGACCTGTTTTCTACTATCTTGAGTCTTATCTGCAGGAAACTATGCATTATATACTTGTTTCTCTAACCTTTGTTTTGTAGATTTTAAAAATATACATGAAGACTTTGACACCCTAAGCTAGGGGGAGCTTTGTGTCAAACAATACATTGCAAAACCATTTGCAATATAATCCTCATATGGATTACATTTCATGACGTCTCTTTGCAAAGTTGCAATTATCAAGGGGGAGCATTATCATCACAAAGACGAAACCATTTGCAAACATAGTTGCAATGCATTAGCTTAGTAGTTTTTCTTACTTGATGCCCTCACAAAGGGATGGACTCGTCAAGGGGGAGTTAAGACGAGAACTCTTCCCGTCACTTGCACTTTATATTTTTTTTCTCATTACACGTTTTTCTTAAAAACAATGTGTTAGTTTCTTTTCGACGCTCTTTTTCTTTCGACAAAAAGGGGGAGAAGAGAGTAAAAACTCCAATTCAAACTTTTACGAATTTTAATTTTTCCTTAAAATAATTTTAATTTTTGTCATCAACAAAAATCGGGAGATTGTTAATACAAATAAGCCGTAAAAATGTTTATTTATATTTTATGATCTTCTATTGTTTTGTCGATAACAAACGTAAAATCATTTTAACGAAACAAATAAAATACGTAAATGGTTTGAGCCAATAGTTTACTAACACACATACGTTTTCACATAAAATACTAAACAAGTAAAAATGGTTTTATGATTTAGTAATACATATGTATAACAACTAGTGTTTACATATTGGGCAAATTTATACATAACTAGTATGTATCATAATAGGTAATATAATGGGTAGAAGTTTAAGTATTTGACCCATTGACCAAATACATTGAATGTAGTTGGGTAAAACCCAAAGTCCATGACCCATGCCCATGGAGCATGACCCATAACCCATTGCATGACATCATGTATGAGTCATATATGGATATTATCCATGACTCATGGACTAGTGCATTGCATCTTGTAGATACATTGTATCTACTTGGATACCCATGGTCCAATGTCTAGGACCCATATGACCCATAACCCATGACCCATGAACCAAAACCCATGGGCAAAGAGGAGCGTCCCACGGATCCCCTGGATTACACTGGACGGATCCCTCAAGTGAGGGATCCGTGGGATCCGTGGAACAGTAGCTAAAATTCCTCTATAAATAGTGAGCTATTTCTTCATTTTGGGTTGCCACTCCCACACATACTTTCCCCAAGTATTGTAACCTTCTAACCTCATATCCTAAGGATCTCTCTATGTAGTTTGTGTTTTGTTTTTGTGTAATTCTCTAGGTTCCTCTTAAAAGCGAGATCACCGCCTCTTGAAGTCGAGCAAGCTCAAGTCCATGAGTTGCCATACTTAGTCATCATCAAGACTACTGAGGTTCTTTTTGTAACACCCCCCAAAATATCGCAGTGGAAGATTGTGTCATTGGGGTGCTACTTCATAATACACAGTACAAGTTATAGAAAACGACCTCTAAATGAGACGTTTTGAAAAGTTACCATCGATTAATGAAATCAGAGTTACAAACAATGAGGTCCCAAAGTATAATACATAAATGTTTACAAAATGTTTCGAATGGTAAATACGAATGCATAAAGTCTTCAAAATATGTCGTGCGACTCTATGCTTCAAACTCTAGCTATCGCCTTATAACCTGAGATAAACATGCTAAAAAGTGTCAACACAATGGTTGGTGAGTTCATAGAGTTTGTTTCACATGTAAAGTCTTTAAAGAATGTTCACACAAAGAAAGGCATTGTAAATCCACTAAGTTCCAAGTTCTCCATACAAAACTTGCAACCTGTTTGTTTACAACCCACTGCTAAAATATAGTACATCAATCATGTATGCATGTATCATAGTAGTTAAAAGTATAAATGTTACCGCAAGGGTCTTCCAACAACTTAATTTGGGATGTATCTAATTTAATAGCCTTCCAACAACTTAATTTGGAGCCACTAAATTAATGGTCATCCAACAACTTAATTTGGAGCCACTTGTGTATGTATCTATTTTAATAGCCTTCCAACAACTTAATTTGGAGCCACTAAATTAATGGTCATCCAACAACTTAATTTGGAGCCACTGAATTGCACATACTGGGAGCCTCTTCCCAAAGATTAATGGTCATCCAACAACTTAATTTGGAGCCACTAAGTTGAATAACGCAATTAAGTATAATGCACTCAAGAATAACGCAAATAAGTTTTACACAATCATGTTTAACGCAATCAAGTATAATGCACTCATGTATAATGCAATCAGTATAATGTTTTGAGTATTTGTAAAAGTAAAAGAAAATAGTTGAGCATGTATCTCCCCAAAGAGTTTAAACGAGTAAAAGTGGGCTACGAACTCGATAATCCTTAAAAGTTTAGAGTACTTGTGAAAATAAATGAAAATAGTTTGAGCATGTATCTCCCCCAAAAGTAATTCAAAACGTATAAAAGTAGGGGCTATGAATCTCACCTTCAAAATGATATCACAACGTATAACGGGATCGATGGATAAGCCTGGAAGTCTCTACGAATAACCTAGAATATGATGTCAACTCTTAGGTTCGGAATAATGGCTAAGAAAACATGAACGAGCTTATATATGCCATTATATTGATCATGACGTAGTATTTGTATATTTGTTTATAGAAATGGTTTTAGTTTGTATATCTCGTACTACCGTTCGGACCATCATAATTCAGAGGTCATGCGGTAAACATTCGAGGAGCTAGGACACTTTAAATCGTAAATCCAGCAAGTCGTCGATCCGTTTACCCAAATGAACCCCTCACATGAAGTTCCCTAGTGTTGTAGTGCTCAATATGTAAAACATGTATTTTAATTACTTGATTATATGATATATTAAGAGTTTATAAATACAATAAATAAACTAACAAAGTTTATAAGTATTTAAATAAGTTTGAGTTATATATACTTACCTTAAAATAGAATGCTTGAGTATTATGGAAAAATAAAATATTAACGGAGCTTCGACTTAGAATTTGCAATCTTCGAAAACCCACGGCTATTTAGAAGATTATAACAACGCCTTGTTGAGAACCCAAAGAAGAAAAGAAGATTATAACGACGTCTTTTTGGAGACTTGAAGTTATTTGAAGATTATAACGACTCTTTCTTGAAAACTTCCAAGAACGAAGATCAAACGCTAGTTTTTCTTCAAGAACACATGAATGTTCTTACAAGATCTATAAGAAATGCCTTAGGGTTTAGGACTTTAGATGATAAGAAGGGGTGGTGCATTTTTTTTCTATGTTTTTAAGTTAGTATTTATAGGCTAGGATTTGGAGTTAACTACATATCGGGTTAAAAACTAACCATGGTTAGTATACTTGTAGTGATCTAAGGAATGATCAAATCTCATCCCTACATGTGTCTTACACGTTTCATATGAGGTGGTGGTGATAAGATTGGAATTTTCTTGATATTATCTTGTTTTACGGAGTGTAGTTCGTTCGAAAATCGTTAACGGTAAGTATTTAATTCATGAACGACGTAAAACCGTATCGTAAAAATATGAAATTTGTAGAAATGATGAAACTCATCATTATACTCCATATAAAAATATAAAATGGTTGATAAGTCTTATTGGGTGCAAAAACGCTGCTTAAAACTGGAAATACGGGTCAAAAACGCTGTAATTCGCAGTTTTATCGAAAAGAACGAGATTTCAGGGAAACGACCGTGGATTTATTTAGAGTAGAATAAAATTAGTCTAAAAGTGATATGAGATGTAAAAATGTGATTTTCGTCATACGTGGGATAACTTAACAGTTATTCGTGAAGTTTAAAAGTTACGCGATTTAAGAAAAGGTAGAACGACATAGGTTAATTTCTTTATGGTCAAAGGAGGAGGGAAATATGTTTGACTTTTCCAAAAATGTAAAAGTTTCTAAAAATCTTAGGAAATACAGTGCAGGAATCATTAAGTCTGGATGTAAGTAGAATTGTTTAAAACGTAAGTTTAGTTTCGTACTGCGCTGGGCTTATTTGGTAACATAAAAACAAATCTTAAAAATTCTTAAATTCATCATGAGTGATCCAAAAATTAATCTAATTCGGGAAAAATTCTCAGAGGCGGTTTTCGTTTTGTGCGGGACGTTGAAATGGTGTTCCGACCAAAATGAAACTTTAAGACGATGTTTTCTTAATAACTATTGCGAAAATGATCTAACGATTGTCGAACTCTCAGGTCATTACTAAAATAATTTATCCTACGAGAATGTGAAATAAAAATTTTACGGGATGAATAGTGAAAAGTGAATAGTAACAGTGAATAGTAAAAATGAATAGTTACCCGAAAATGCGAATTGTTACAGTCTCTACCCCTTAAAAGGAACTTCGTCCCGAAGTTCTGTTGATGTTCACTACTTAAAGTGTGCATAGTCTAAAGGATTACGTCAAAGCTCAAGTATATGGGTTTCTTATCTAATTAGGTACGTTCTTGTGACTATCGCGACTATTTCCCGTTCTAAAGACATACTCTCTTATGGCTAGGTTTGATGAGGCAAACTTTCCCATTCTCGAGCAAAACCCTCAAAAGACTTTTTGGTACCGATTTTTACTTAATCCCACAACTCATCAAACAAGAACTGTCATACGATTAGGCTAAATCGGTTTAAGTAACAACTTGTTTCTAGCTTGATCTTTGCAACTCATCAAACAAGAACTGTCACTCGGATCAAACTGGAAACAAGTGGTTTGAAGAAAACCTTTTGAAAATTTGGCTCGATTACGGAATTGCTTACACATATGACACTACTACTCCCTTCATTGCATGATTCTTCCTGAATTAGACATAGGTGATCAGGCTGTGTATAATTTAGGAGTAACTATGCAATGCTTGGACTAATCGACTCATATGATGTTCAGTGTTTCAGTCAGTTCATAGAAATCTCTCTTAGGTGCTAAAATTACGAAAAAGTCTAAAGTGTGCAAGGCGATAGGGAGGAAGGTAATGTATATATTAGTTATAGTCTAGGATCTAAATGCAACCTAGTTCTCTATAACCAATGCTCTGATACCAATCTGTAACACCCCCCAAAATATCGCAGTGGAAGATTGTGTCATTGGGGGTGCTACTTCATAATACACAGTACAAGTTATAGAAAACGACCTCTAAATGAGACGTTTTGAAAAGTTACCATCGATTAATGAAATCAGAGTTACAAACAATGAGGTCCCAAAGTATAATACTTAAATGTTTACAAAATGTTTCGAATGGTAAATACGAATGCATAAAGTCTTCAAAATATGTCGTGCGACTCTATGCTTCAAACTCTAGCTATCGCCTTATAACCTGAGATAAACATGCTAAAAAGTGTCAACACAATGGTTGGTGAGTTCATAGAGTTTGTTTAACATATAAAGTCTTTAAAGAATGTTCACACAGCAAAGGCATTGTAAATCCACTCAGTTCCAAGTTCCGCCTATACAAAACTTGCAACCTGTGTGTTTACAACCCATTGCTAAAATATAGTACATCAATCATGTATGCATGTATCATAGTAGTTAAAAGTATAAATGTTGCCGCAAGGGTCTTCCAACAACTTAATTTGGGATGTATCTAATTTAATAGCCTTCCAACAACTTAATTTGGAGCCACTAAATTAATGGTCATCCAACAACTTAATTTGGAGCCACTTGTGTATGTATCTATTTTAATAGCCTTCCAACAACTTAATTTGGAGCCACTAAATTAATGGTCATCCAACAACTTAATTTGGAGCCACTTAATTGCACTTACTGGGAGCCTCTTCCCAAAGATTAATGGTCATCCAACAACTTAATTTGGAGCCACTAAGTTGAATAACGCAATTAAGTATAATGCACTCAAGAATAACGCAAATAAGTTTTACACAATCATGTTTAACGCAATCAAGTATAATGCACTCATGTATAATGCAATCAGTATAATGTTTTGAGTATTTGTAAAAGTAAAAGAAAATAGTTGAGCATGTATCTCCCCCAAAGAGTTTAAACGAGTAAAAGTGGGGCTACGAACTCACGATAATCCTTAAAATTTTAGAGTACTTGTGAAAGTAAATGAAAATAGTTTGAGCATGTATCTCCCCCAAAAGTAATTCAAAACGTATAAAAGTAGGGGCTATGAAACTCACCTTAAAAATGATATCACAACGTATAACGGGATCGATGGATAAGCCAGGAAGTCTCTACGTATAACCTAGAATATGATGTCAACTCTTAGGTTCGGAATAATGGCTAAGAAAACATGAACGAGCTTATATATGCCATTATATTGATCATGACGTAGTATTTGTATATTTGTTTATAGAAATGGTTTTAGTTTGTATATCTCGTACTACCGTTCGGACCATCATAATTCAGAGGTCATGCGGTAAACATTCGAGGAGCTAGGACACTTTAAATCGTAAATCCAGCAAGTCGTCGATCCGTTTACCCAAATGAACCCCTCACATGAAGTTCCCTAGTGTTGTAGTGCTCAATATGTAAAACATGTATTTTAATTACTTGATTATATGATATATTAAGAGTTTATAAATACAATAAATAAACTAACAAAGTTTATAAGTATTTAAATAAGTTTGAGTTATATATACTTACCTTAAAATAGAATGCTTGAGTATTATGGAAAAATAAAATATTAACGGAGCTTCGACGTAGAATTTGCAATCTTCGAAAACCCACGGCTATTAGAAGATTATAACAACGCCTTGTTGAGAACCCGAAGAAGAAAAGAAGATTATAACGACGTCTTTTTGGAGACTTGAAGTTATTTGAAGATTATAACGACTCTTTCTTGAAAACTTCCAAGAACGAAGATCAACCGCTAGTTTTTCTTCAAGAACACATGAATGTTCTTACAAGATCTATAAGAAATGCCTTAGGTTTAGGACTTTAGATGATAAGAAGGTGTGGTGCATTTTTTTCTATGTTTTTAAGTTAGTATTTATAGGCTAGGATTTAGAGTTAACTACATATCGGGTTAAAAACTAACCATGGTTAAGTTATATACTTGTAGTGATCTAAGGAATGATCAAATATCATCCCTACATGTGTCTTACATGTTTAATATGAGGTGGTGGTGATAAGATTGGAATTTTCTTGATATTATCTTGTTTTTACGGAGTGTAGTTCGGTTCCGAAAATCGTTAACGGTAAGTATTTAATTCATGAAACGTAAAACCGGGTATCGTAAAAATATGAAATTTGTAGAAATAATGAAACTCATCATTATACTCCATATAAAAATATAAAATGGTTGATAAGTCTTATTTGGTGCAAAAACGCTGCTTAAAACTGGAAATACGGGTCAAAAACGCGTAATTCGCAGTTTATCAGAAAAGAACGAGATTTCAGGGAAACGACCGTGGATTTATTTAGAGTAGACTAAAATTAGTCTAAAAGTGATATGAGATGTAAAAATGTGATTTTCGTCATACGTGGGATAACTTAACAGTTATTCGTGAAGCTTAAAAGTTACGCGATTTAAGAAAAAGGTAGAACGTACAAGGTTAATTTCTTTATGGTCAAAGGAGGAGGGAAATATGTTTGACTTTTCCAAAAATGTAAAAGTTTCTAAAAATCTTAGGAAATACAGTGCAGGAATCATTAAGTCTGGAGGTAAGTAGAATTGTTTAAAACGTAAGTTTAGTTTCGTACTGCGCTGGGCTTATTTGGTAACATAAAAACAAATCTTAAAAATTCTTAAATTCATCATGAGTGATCCAAAAATTAATCTAATGCGGGAAAAATTGTCAGAGGCGGTTTTCGTTATGTGCGGGACGTTGAAATGGTGTTCCACCAAAATGAAACTTTAAAACGATATTTTCTTAATAACTATTGCGAAAATGATCTAACGATTGTCGAACTCTCAGGTCATTACTAAAATAATTTATCCTACGAGAATGTGAAATAAAAATTTTACGGGATGAATAGTGAAAAGTGAATAGTAACAGTGAATAGTAAAAATGAATAGTTACCCGAAAATGCGAATTGTTACAGTCTCTACCCCTTAAAAGGAACTTCGTCCCGAAGTTCTGTTGATGTTAACTACTTACAGTGTGCATAGTCTAAAGGATTACGTCAAAGCTCAAGTATATGGGTTTCTTATCTAATTAGGTACGTTTTTGTGACTATCGCGACTATTTCCCGTTCTAAAGACATACTCTCTTATGGCTAGGTTTGATGAGGCAAACTTTCCCATTCTCGAGCAAAACCCTCAAAAGACTTTTTGGTACCGATTTTTACTTAATCCCACAACTCATCAAACAAGAACTGTCATAGGCGAGACATTAGGCTAAATCGGTCTAGGTAACAACTTGTTTCTAGCTTGATCTTTGCAACTCATCAAACAAGAACTGTCACTCGGATCAAACTGGAAACAAGTGGTTTGAAGAAAACCTTTTGAAAATTTGGCTCGATTACGGAATTGCTTACACATATGACACTACTACTCCCTTCATTGCATGATTCTTCCTGAATTAGACATAGGTGATCATGCTGTGTATAATTTAGGAGTAACTATGCAATGCTTGGACTAATCGACTCATATGATGTTCGGTGTTTCAGTCAGTTCATAGAAATCTCTCTTAGGTGCTAAAATTACGAAAAAGTCTAAAGTGTGCAAGGCGATAGGGAGGAAGGTAATGTATATATTAGTTATAGTCTAGGATCTAAATGCAACCTAGTTCTCTATAACCAATGCTCTGATACCAATCTGTAACACCCCCCAAAATATCGCAGTGGAAGATTGTGTCATTGGGGTGCTACTTCATAATACACAGTACAAGTTATAGTAAAAGACCTCTAAATGAGACGTTTTGAAAAGTTACCATCGATTAATGAAATCAGAGTTACAAACAATGAGGTCCCAAAGTATAATACATAAATGTTTACAAAATGTTTCGAATGGTAAATACGAATGCATAAAGTCTTCAAAATATGTCGTGCGACTCTATGCTTCAAACTCTAGCTATCGCCTTATAACCTGAGATAAACATGCTAAAAAGTGTCAACACAATGGTTGGTGAGTTCATAGAGTTTGTTTAACATATAAAGTCTTTAAAGAATGTTCACACAGCAAAGGCATTGTAAATCCACTCAGTTCCAAGTTCCGCCCATACAAAACTTGCAACCTGTGTGTTTACAACCCACTGCTAAAATATAGTACATCAATCATGTATGCATGTATCATAGTAGTTAAAAGTATAAATGTTGCCGCAAGGGTCTTCCAACAACTTAATTTGGGATGTATCTAATTTAATAGCCTTCCAACAACTTAATTTGGAGCCACTAAATTAATGGTCATCCAACAACTTAATTTGGAGCCACTTGTGTATGTATCTATTTTAATAGCCTTCCAACAACTTAATTTGGAGCCACTAAATTAATGGTCATACAACAACTTAATTTAGAGCCACTTAATTGCACGTACTGGGAGCCTCTTCCCAAAGATTAATGGTCATCCAACAACTTAATTTGGAGCCACTAAGTTGAATAACGCAATTAAGTATAATGCACTCAAGAATAACGCAAATAAGTTTTACACAATCATGTTTAACGCAATCAAGTATAATGCACTCATGTATAATGCAATCAGTATAATGTTTTGAGTATTTGTAAAAGTAAAAGAAAATAGTTGAGCATGTATCTCCCCCAAAGAGTTTAAACGAGTAAAAGTGGGGCTACGAACTCACGATAATCCTTAAAAGTTTAGAGTACTTGTGAAAGTAAATGAAAATAGTTTGAGCATGTATCTCCCCCAAAAGTAATTCAAAACGTATAAAAGTAGGGGCTATGAAACTCACCTTAAAAATGATATCACAACGTATAACGGGATCGATGGATAAGCCTGGAAGTCTCTACGTATAACCTAGAATATGATGTCAACTCTTAGGTTCGGAATAATGGCTAAGAAAACATGAACGAGCTTATATATGCCATTATATTGATCATGACGTAGTATTTGTATATTTGTTTATAGAAATGGTTTTAGTTTGTATATCTCGTACTACCGTTCGGACCATCATAATTCAGAGGTCATGCGGTAAACATTCGAGGAGCTAGGACACTTTAAATCGTAAATCCAGCAAGTCGTCGATCCGTTTACCCAAATGAACCCCTCACATGAAGTTCCCTAGTGTTGTAGTGCTCAATATGTAAAACATGTATTTTAATTACTTGATTATATGATATATTAAGAGTTTATAAATACAATAAATAAACTAACAAAGTTTATAAGTATTTAAATAAGTTTGAGTTATATATACTTACCTTAAAATAGAATGCTTGAGTATTATGGAAAAAAAAATATTAACGGAGCTTCGACGAGAATTTGCAATCTTCGAAACCCACCGGCTATTAGAAGATTATAACAACGCCTTGTTGAGAACCCGAAGAAGAAAAGAAGATTATAACGACGTCTTTTTGGAGACTTGAAGTTATTTGAAGATTATAACGACTCTTTCTTGAAAACTTCCAAGAACGAAGATCAAACGCTAGTTTTTCTTCAAGAACACATGAATGTTCTTACAAGATCTATAAGAAATGCCTTAGGGTTTAGGACTTTAGATGATAAGAAGGGGTGGTGCATTTTTTTCTATGTTTTTAAGTTAGTATTTATAGGCTAGGATTTAGAGTTAACTACATATCGGGTTAAAAACTAACCATGGTTAAGTTATATACTTGTAGTGATCTAAGGAATGATCAAATCTCATCCCTACATGTGTCTTACACGTTTCATATGAGGTGGTGGTGATAAGATTGGAATTTTCTTGATATTATCTTGTTTTTACGGAGTGTAGTTCGGTTCCGAAAATCGTTAACGGTAAGTATTTAATTCATGAAACGTAAAACCGGGTATCGTAAAAATATGAAATTTGTAGAAATGATGAAACTCATCATTATACTCCATATAAAAATATAAAATGGTTTATAAGTCTTATTGGGTGCAAAAACGCTGCTTAAAACTGGAAATACGGGTCAAAAACGCGTAATTCGCAGTTTATCATAAAAGAACGAGATTTCAGGGAAACGACCGTGGATTTATTTAGAGTAGACTAAAATTAGTCTAAAAGTGATATGAGATGTAAAAATGTGATTTTCGTCATACGTGGGATAACTTAACAGTTATTCGTGAAGTTTAAAAGTTACGCGATTTAAGAAAAAGGTAGAACGTACAAGGTTAATTTCTTTATGGTCAAAGGAGGAGGGAAATATGTTTGACTTTTCCAAAAATGTAAAAGTTTCTAAAAATCTTAGGAAATACAGTGCAGGAATCATTAAGTCTGGATGTAAGTAGAATTGTTTAAAACGTAAGTTTAGTTTCGTACTGCGCTGGGCTTATTTGGTAACATAAAAACAAATCTTAAAAATTCTTAAATTCATCATGAGTGATCCAAAAATTAATCTAATGCGGGAAAAATTGTCAGAGGCGGTTTTCGTTATGTGCGGGACGTTGAAATGGTGTTCCGACCAAAATGAAACTTTAAGACGATGTTTTCTTAATAACTATTGCGAAAATGATCTAACGATTGTCGAACTCTCAGGTCATTACTAAAATAATTTATCCTACGAGAATGTGAAATAAAAATTTTACGGGATGAATAGTGAAAAGTGAATAGTAAAAATGAATAGTTACCCGAAAATGCGAATTGTTACAGTCTCTACCCCTTAAAAGGAACTTCGTCCCAAAGTTCTGTTGATGTTCACTACTTACAGTGTGCATAGTCTAAAGGATTACGTCAAAGCTCAAGTATATGGGTTTCTTATCTAATTAGGTACGTTCTTGTGACTATCGCGACTATTTCCCGTTCTAAAGACATACTCTCTTATGGCTAGGTTTGATGAGGCAAACTTTCCCATTCTCGAGCAAAACCCTCAAAAGACTTTTTGGTACCGATTTTTACTTAATCCCACAACTCATCAAACAAGAACTGTCATACGATTAGGCTAAATCGGTTTAAGTAACAACTTGTTTCTAGCTTGATCTTTGCAACTCATCAAACAAGAACTGTCACTCGGATCAAACTGGAAACAAGTGGTTTGAAGAAAACCTTTTGAAAATTTGGCTCGATTACGGAATTGCTTACACATATGACACTACTACTCCCTTCATTGCATGATTCTTCCTGAATTAGACATAGGTGATCAGGCTGTGTATAATTTAGGAGTAACTATGCAATGCTTGGACTAATCGACTCATATGATGTTTGGTGTTTCTATCAGTTCATAGAAATTTCTTTTAGGTGCTAAAATTACGAAAAAGTCTAAAGTGTGCAAGGCGATAGGGAGGAAGGTAATGTATATATTAGTTATAGTCTAGGATCTAAATGCAACCTAGTTCTCTATAACCAATGCTCTGATACCAATCTGTAACACCCCCAAAATATCGCAGTGGAAGATTGTGTCATTGGGGTGCTACTTCATAATACACAGTACAAGTTATAGAAAACGACCTCTAAATGAGACGTTTTGAAAAGTTACCATCGATTAATGAAATCAGAGTTACAAACAATGAGGTCCCAAAGTATAATACATAAATGTTTACAAAATGTTTCAAATGGTAAATACGAATGCATAAAGTCTTCAAAATATGTCGTGCGACTCTATGCTTCAAACTCTAGCTATCGCCTTATAACCTGAGATAAACATGCTAAAAAGTGTCAACACAATGGTTGGTGAGTTCATAGAGTTTGTTTAACATATAAAGTCTTTAAAGAATGTTCACACAGTAAAGGCATTGTAAATCCACTCAGTTCCAAGTTCCGCCCATACAAAACTTGCAACCTGTGTGTTTACAACCCACTGCTAAAATATAGTACATCAATCATGTATGCATGTATCATAGTAGTTAAAAGTATAAATGTTGCCGCAAGGGTCTTCCAACAACTTAATTTGGGATGTATCTAATTTAATAGCCTTCCAACAACTTAATTTGGAGCCACTAAATTAATGGTCATCCAACAACTTAATTTGGAGCCACTTGTGTATGTATCTATTTTAATAGCCTTCCAAAAACTTAATTTGGAGCCACTAAATTAATGGTCATCCAACAACTTAATTTGGAGCCACTTAATTGCACGTACTGGGAGCCCCTTCCCAAAGATTAATGGTCATCCAACAACTTAATTTGGAGCCACTAAGTTGAATAACGCAAATTAAGTATAATGCATTCAAGAATAACGCAAATAAGTTTTACACAATCATGTTTAACGCAATCAAGTATAATGCACTCATGTATAATGCAATCAGTATAATGTTTTGAGTATTTGTAAAAGTAAAAGAAAATAGTTGAGCATGTATCTCCCCCAAAGAGTTTAAACGAGTAAAAGTGGGGCTACGAACTCACGATAATCCTTAAAAGTTTAGAGTACTTATGAAAATAAATGAAAATAGTTTGAGCATGTATCTCCCCCAAAAGTAATTCAAAACGTATAAAAGTAGGGGCTATGAAACTCACCTTAAAAATGATATCACAACGTATAACGGGATCGATGGATAAGCCTGGAAGTCTCTACGTATAACCTAGAATATGATGTCAACTCTTAGGTTTGGAATAATGGCTAAGAAAACATGAACGAGCTTATATATGCCATTATATTGATCATGACGTAGTATTTGTATATTTGTTTATAGAAATGGTTTTAGTTTGTATATCTCGTACTACCGTTCGGACCATCATAATTCAGAGGTCATGCGGTAAACATTCGAGGAGCTAGGACACTTTAAATCGTAAATCCAGCAACTCGTCGATCCGTTTACCCAAATGAACCCCTCACATGAAGTTCCCTAGTGTTGTAGTGCTCAATACGTAAAACATGTATTTTAATTACTAGATTATATGATATATTAAGAGTTTATAAATACAATAAATAAACTAACAAAGTTTATAAGTATTTAAATAAGTTTGAGTTATATATACTTACCTTAAAATAGAATGCTTGAGTATTATGGAAAAATAAAATATTAACGGAGCATCGACGTAGAATTTGCAATCTTCGAAAACCCACGGCTATTAGAAGATTATAACAACGCCTTGTTGAGAACCCAAAGAAGAAAAGAAGATTATAACGACGTCTTTTTGGAGACTTGAAGTTATTTGAAGATTATAACGACTCTTTCTTGAAAACTTCCAAGAACGAAGATCAAACGCTAGTTTTTCTTCAAGAACACATGAATGTTCTTACAAGATCTATAAGAAATGCCTTAGGGTTTAGGACTTTAGATGATAAGAAGGGGTGGTGCATTTTTTTTTATGTTTTTAAGTTAGTATTTATAGGCTAGGATTTGGAGTTAACTACATATCGGGTTAAAAACTAACCATGGTTAAGTTATATACTTGTAGTGATCTAAGGAATGATCAAATCTCATCCCTACATGTGTCTTACACGTTTCATATGAGGTGGTGGTGATAAGATTGGAATTTTCTTGATATTATCTTGTTTTTACGGAGTGTAGTTCGGTTCCGAAAATCCTTAACGATAAGTATTTAATTCATGAAACGTAAAACCGGGTATCGTAAAGAATGCCAAAGGAGTCAAGACGAAGGCATTAGTGAAAGGTGTCAAACGTCCATGTCAAGGGCCTTAGTGAAGAGTGACTAGAAGTCAAATCAAGTGGCATTAGTGAAAGATGCCAAGGGCGTATAATCGATGAGGTGCATCGATGTACAAATAGAGGTAGGTTGTATCCAAGGATATCGATATCCTTGATGATGTTGTAATAGGGAGTGGGTCTCCTTTGGGATAGGTGTTGTGTAGTGTTGGGTAGTAGTTCCTCCATTGTAATAGAACTTGGTATTTAGCCTAGTACCGGATAAAGGGTAGGCGACGTTGTGATAGGTGTGGTTCTACCTTGTGGAAGAACCCGGTGGTTATCCTAGTACAGGAAAAAGAGTAGGCGACGTTGTGAAGGCTTCTCCTCCATAAGGAGTTGGTGTCGTGTAGTGTTTACAAACTCTCGAGTAGGTGACTCGGGGAGTGGAGTAGGGCAAGGAAGATGTCCTTGTAGCCGAACCACTATAAATACTCGTGTCGTGGTTATGTACTTCTTACTCTTTATCTTTTATTACACATTTATATATCTATCTATCAACGTCAAACATACACATCTAAATAGATTGACATAAGTCAATCTTAATATTATTAAACCAAGTTTTAATTGGTAAAACTATTCAACCCCCCTTCTTCCACATTTTGTAAAATACCTTTATATATAATTAAGACGAAGTTAAAAACAAAATAAAGCATTTTCTCAAAATAATGAAAGCATGAGAATTAATAAATAATGAAAAAGATATATACAAAACACAAAAAAATGAAAAACAAACATGCAAACAAATAAACATGGGTTGCCTCTCAAGAAGCGTTTTTCTTTATTTATGAGTATTGTAGCTAGACTCTAAGCCATACTATTAACTTTTCTTATTTTTCCTCATCATGGCATACCTTATCATGTTGACAAAGTCCTCATCGACCCTATACCTAGGTCCTAAGGTCAAACCATCCTTATAGTAAAGGATCCTTTTCTCCCACATATATTCTATGCCTCTTTTTATATCCGCCTCGCTCTTTTCCTTATAGGTTTTAAGGTTATCCCTTTCAAAATAGGATAGAGAACCAAATCTGCTTACTTTCCAAGGCATCCTATATGTAATTTCATTGCTCCCTTTCGAAAATCTAATCGTTCCTTCAAGTTGGTTAGAGCTTAGTTTATACTTTTCAACAAATGATTTTCCTAACACGACATGGGACAAGCTATAATCGATGACACATCCTACATCTTCTATGATCATAAAATCTACTAAGTAGGTAAAGTTCCCAACAAAGATGTGTACATCTTTGACCCTTCCAACAAAATTGCAAATTCCCCGAGATACTTAGGGTCTCTCCTAGTTTTAAGATGTGTGTTCATTATGTTGTTGTAAACAACTGAGGACATCACGTTGATTGGAGAATCTACATCAATGTAAGCATGCTCGACATATCTATAACCAATCATACATGGGATCTTAATGTTCCAAGGACTACCTCTCTTAACTTTAAGATCGATTCTAACAAAGGGTGGCCGAGGGTTGTCAATTATGTAATTGCGGTATGCTATTTCTTCCTTAGTGGGATAAAGGTTAAAATATGCATCAGTTTCCTCATCCCCATTTTCTTCTATTATCTTAGTGACTTCAATGTCACCTTTTCCTAATTCCTCATCTGGACATTACTAATCATAGAATCAATATCCAGTGCGTTAGTCGCCTCCTCAAGTGCATTCTTAAGTAACCTATGTAGTTCTCTAAGCTCATCAATTTTACTAGATATTTGGTTGTGAAGTAGGTTATAAGAGTGTCGGTCATGCAGTTGGCTCGGAGTGGGTGGGACGTGTGGTGGTGAATTGGGTAGTGGTAGTGGATGTTGTGGTTGATTATTGTTGATGGGTGGATTATCACCTTCCATGGTAAGAAGTGACAAGGTTGCGAACAAAGACACGAAGATGGGAGGATAGACTACAAGAAATCTAAAAAAAAGAAAAAATCTCACTTGATAGGAATCAAGCGAGTGAACCTAATCGAGATAGAAGATAAACTAGATATTCTATTCCCCGGCAGTGGTGCCAAAAACTTGATGCGTGGTTCGGGATCGAAAAACTTCCTTTCCAAAAAGCAAGTTTTACAACCCATTAGGCAGTATATCTAATCGTTGTAGTGTAGTATGGGTAAGCCCATGGGGTTGATCGTTCTCAAGGGGAATAGGGATGCTAGTCGGGATGTATGACGAAAAGGTAAAGGTGAGGGTGATTCTCTTTAGTCTTTTTATATTTTTTTTATGAAAGCAAGTAAAATCTCAGGGTTTGAAGAGTGGGGGTTTTGGTATTCTACCAATTAAACTACTAAACAAATTAATTTAAAACTAATTAAACTAAATGATAAAAGTAAAAGCTATAGATTATAGGATAGTGTGCTTATGATAATTAAAAACGTGTTTACTTAGATTTTCTTACTCCCTTGTTATCTTTTATTTTTCAGTTGAACTATTACATCCTTTCATAATTGATGCGTTGAATTCCATGTTTTAGTCATAGGACGGTGCCTAATTCCCCAATTCTATGAATTGTAAGTCTCCTCTAGAACACCCGGGATCGCCAAGTACCGAGGTATCTCCCCTGAATATCCTATTATCCTTAAGCTACAACTCACGCAATAAACATAACGGGAGCCTAATGGTGCACTCCAAGGCTTTAATCGCTATTTAGGATGTTCAAGCTCACTACAATGAAAGAAGAAGCCAGTTTTCCTTATTCTAGCATGACAACCAATTAGAACAAGAAACAACCTACAATAATCAATAACTAGGTTTCATTGGATCTAAGAAAACACTAATTAATTTAGTTGTGCATGATAGATAAGCAAGAACACGAGCAAACAATGAAACATAGATTAAACATGGTGATAGATTGGATAAACAAACTTATCTTGAAGTGTAAAAGAGGGTTTAGAACCCTAAAGTACTATCCAAGTCGGACCAAAAATGAACTATGTTTTTCTCTCCAAAATAATACACACATAATGCAGAAAATTGGAGGTCTATATATAGATTTTTCAACTGCGACGGTGTCGTCTGTTGATGGTGACGCCGTCTGATCGCCGTCATTAGGTTTTCGTCTTTGCCAAGTCTTCACTGGGACGACGTCGGGTAGAAAGCAGTGATGTCGTCTCGGTTGTTCTGGACGTCGTCATGGGAAAACCTTGGTCGTCTGGTGCAGAATGAACGAGTGATGGCCTTTTAGAAATAGGCGTGACGCAATCACTTATTAGGACCGAAATATGACATGAGTTGTCGCTTGAGAAAATTTGAAACATGTTGTAAGTGACGGTGTCGCCCTTGAGGTTGGGACACCGTCCGGTCTTCTGAATATGCCTTGTTTCTTGTAATTTTCTTTTCTTTATGTTTTCGCTTCTTTTCATCCAAATATGCTTCATTCTAGCATTTTGCTTCCAAATGACCTAAAATGTGAAAAGGAACGATTTTAAGCAGTAACAGATATAAAGTGTAACGATTTAGGGCTTAAATGACCCCCTAAAAACGTATGTTTTAAATCCTTATCCCATCTCTTCAAATGGGCATTCTTCATATGTTTGGGTCTGGAGACGAAACCCACGTAATGGTCCAAAAGTTGAACAATTTAAAGAATTTGTGGATATGCCAGTAATAGTGAATTAAATCAAGCACCTGATGCATGAGAATGTAATGTGGACTCTTCCAAAGTTTATCATCTCACCTTCATGCGAAATATAACTGAATAAAAAATGTTGCGTCTCTTGAAGAAAATATTTGATGGAACAAGTCAATCCCATTAAGATTAACATATATACATGGTAGCTATGCAATAATCGGCTTCAACAATTTGCAATCACGATCACTACGGTATATATATTGCCTCGGTTCGATGCCCAATTTGTGATCAAGCACTCGAGTAATAGTGTTTACATGTTATAGAAATGCATATGTATAACAACTAGTGTTTACATATACTTATATATACTTAGTATATATATATTGTAATGGGTAATGTAATGGGTAAAAAATCTAAGTACTTGACCCATTGACTAGATATATTGAATGTAGTTGGGTAAAACACAAAGTCCATGACCTATATCCATGGAGTATGATCCATAACCCATGACCCATTGCATGACATCATGCATGAAGTCATGTTGGGTATTATCCATGGTCCATGACCCATACCCATGATCCAATGTCTAGATACATTGTATATATTGGGGTACCCATGACCCAAAGTCCATAACCCATGACCCATGGCCAATGCTCCATGACCCATAACCCAAATAGGAGGAGCGTCTGGCGGATCCCCAAGAATACACTGGACGGATCCCTCAAGCAAGGGATCCATGGGATCCGAGGAACAGTAGTTGTTTTTGCCTATAAATAGTGAGCCATTTCTTCATTGTAACTTGCCCTTTCCACACATACTTTCTCTTAATATTGTAAACTCTCTAACCTCAGACCCAAAGGATATTTCTATGTAGTTTTAAGTTTGTGTGATTCTCTAGGTTCCTCTTAAAGGCGATATCACCACCACTTGAAGTCAAGCAAGCTCAAGTCCATGGGTTGCCAAGCTTCGTCATCATCAAGACTACTGATGTTATCTTGTTGATAGTTCTTTCCTCTCTCATTAGAAGTGTTGTGTTGAAGACATAGGTGAAATATGTCAAAAGGGTCAAGTAGAAGGCATTAGTGAAAGGTGCTGAAAGTCTGTGTCAAAGGCACTAGTGAAAGGTGCCGAAGGTCCTATCGAAGGCATTAGTGAAGGGTGCTGAAGAATCGTGTCAAAGGCATTAGTAAAAGGTTCCAAGGGTGTACATTCGATAAGGTACATCGATGTACAAGATAGATTAGTTTGGGTAAAGGATATTGATATCCTTGATGATGTTGTAATAAGGAATGTGTCTCCTTTGGGATAGGTGTTGTGTAGTGTTGGGTAGTAGTTTCTCCTTTGTAATGGAACTCGGTATCTAGCCTTGTACCAGATAAAGTGTAGGTGACGTTGTTATAGGTTTGGTTCTACCTCGTGGAAGAACCTGCACAGGATAAAGTGTAGGCGACGTTGTGATAGGTTTGGTTCTACCTCGTGGAAGAACCCGGTGTCTAGCCTTGTACCGGATAAAGATTTGGCGACGTTATGAAGGCTTCTCCGCCACAAGGAGCTTGTGTTGTGTAGTGATTACGAACTCTCGATTAGGTGACTCGGGGAGTGGAGTAGGGCAAGGAAGGTGTCCTTGTAGCCGAACCACTATAAATACTCGCTTCGTGGTTTTGTGCTTCTTACTCTTTATCTTTGCATTGTTTATTTATATGCTTATTTATCAACATCCAACACAAACATTTAATAAATTGACATAAGTCTATCTAAATAGTTTAAAACAAAGTTTTAATCAGTAAAACTATTCAACCCCCCTTCTAGTTTCCCACAATTGGTACCAGAGCTTTGTTACCAAGTTTCTTAGAGTATATTGTACTTTAAATACATGATATGATCCATGTATGATTGAAAACTACAAAGAATGAAATTTCTTAACATTAAAAAGTCACGTTTTCAAAAATCATCATGCTTCATATTCTTGGATATTGATAGATCCTCCTAATATTTTCTTTGTTGAGAATTCTCCATACTAGAAAGTCATATTCTTGGATATTGAAGAATTTTCGCGTCGATGTTTCTTTTTCATAAAAAGAATATGTTGGGATACAGAAAGTCAAAGTGCTGAAGAGTTAAAGTGCTGAAGATTAACAAAGTACTGCAGAAAGACAAAGTGCTGAAAAAGTCAAAGTACTGCTAAGTAAAAGTCAAAGTACTGCTTATTCATCAAAGTACTGCAAAGTTTAAAGTCGGTTGTAATTGATTAATAGATGGAAAGTAATGTTTATCTAGAACTTTCTGAGTTTACTTGACGTACAAGGATAAGAATTGTAAACCGATTAGGGTTATCCTTAAGCCTATAAAAGGACCCCTAGATTGGCATTAGAGTAACGAGATATATATGTGTTTTTAGAATCCTAAAGTACGATCATTATTTAGAGTTTTAGAGTTGTTAAAGAATCTGCATAATAAGTAGTTTTAGTGTTATTAATAAAGTTATATTCTTCTTAGCTTTGTTAAGTAAATTCCGCGTACTTAATAGAGATTACCCAGTGTTTTCATTGTTAATAACTTAGGATTTATCCGAGTTTATTAAACCCTTAACAAGCTATTTAAGTTAGTTTGGTTAGAGTACATCGATCCTACAAGTGGTATCAGAGCTTGTGTGGAAACTCTGACTAAGAAGAAACTGTTTAAACCTAGTTAAACAACAAAAACCTAAAGATGTCGACTGAAGTTGTTCCACCCCCATCCATCACCTCACTAAGGATTCCTATCATTAATAAGGGCGAATACGATCTATGGAGCATGAAGATGAGGCAGTACATTGCAATCACAGACCATGCACTGTGGAATGTGATTGTCAATGGTAATGAAGTTGTGGAAGATCCTGTAGATATTCCTGGCCAACCTAAAGCACCTAAACCCATCCTGCCAGCTGCTACAAAAGGAATCAAGAGAAAGCTCTCAACATACTATTGTCTACCATTCTAGATGGACACCTACTCAAATTCCATGATGCTAAAGATGCCAAGCAACTCTGGGCTGCTCTCAAGACTAGATTTGGAGGTAATGATGCTTCTAAGAAGATGCACAGAAATCTGTTGAAGCAGCAGTTTGAAACCTTTACTGTTGGAGAAAGAGAAAGCCTTGATGTGCTTATGACAGATTCCAAAATCTTCTCAAAGATGTGGAGCTGTACAAAGCATAGGTCTCAGTTGAAGATGCTAATTTAAAGTTCTTAAGAAGTTTGCCATCTACATGGCATGTGATTACTACTATGATCAGAGGACAACCTGGATTGGACACCATGGACTTTGATGATCTCTACAATCATTTGAAGGTGTATGAGCATGAGATGAATGGCCAAACAAGCTCAAAGTCTCACAGTATTGCTTTTATATCATCTGAAAAGAGGGGCAGTACTTCTACTATAAGTACTGCTTCTCCTACTCAAAGTACTGTTGCTCAAATTACTGCTGCCTACACTACCCCCACTTTTGCTCAGCAACCCACACCAACTAACACCATCCACTCAGATGAAGTCGTGTGCTCTTTCTTTGCACAGCAAGCTACTCTACATGTTACCTATGAAGAAGATCTCTCACAGATTGAAGAGGATGCTCTTGAAGAAATTGATATCAGGTGGCAAGTTGCTATGATCACTGCAAGGATCAAGAAGTTTATGAAGAAGACAGGAAGAGGCATTGACTTCAAACCAAAATAGGGAATCACTTTTTACAAATCCAAGATTGAATGCTTCAATTGTCAAAAGACTGGACATTTTGAAAGAGAATGCAGGTTTGCTAAGTATCAAGCAAACAGGATGACTGAGAAATCAAAGCTAGAGTTGAAAGAAATTCCGATTACAGAAACAAAAGCCTTGGTTGCTCAAGAGAATCTATCAGAGGTTGACTGGAATGCTGAGTTTGATGATGAACCAGTAACCTACTGTATGGTAGCTGTGGAGGATTCAGTGGAAGAATTTGACTGGAGCACAGCTTTTGATGAGGAACCTAGACATGCTGCTATGGAGTCTAAAGATGGTTATGGAAGCTTTGACTGGAGTATGGAGTGTGAAGCTGATCCTGTTCTACTTGCTATGGTAGCCACTTCACCAAGTTCACCCCCTATCTCTGAGGTATGCTCAAAGTGTCATAACTTTTATCAAAAAGTGCTTAATGATTATGTGGCTGAAAGTGATAAGTGTAGAAAAGCTAGGGCTGAAGTAGCTGGTTACCAAATAACTTTAGAGTCAATGGAAGCCAAAATAATAACACATGAAAATAATGAAATGGCTTGGGCAGAAAAGTATGAACAACAGGACTATCAGTTGAAATTAAGTGAATGGAAGTTAAACTGTAAGATATCTGAAATTGAGAAACTAACTAAGGAGAGAGATGAATTGATAGCAAAGTTTGCTGCTTGGGGACAATCAGGTCTTTCTCATGTCACTTATGTTGAAAAACAGAGAAGAGCTTACATTAAAACTGGCCTAGGTTTTGGTATGGATTTTAATAGTATAGAAAACCCACCTAGTGATCAGGATGAATGTGATCTTGAGGATATAACCACTAGTGATGATGAACTCATTAATTATGTAGACACATCTAGTAATGAGGAATCAGTTAGTGAAATACCTCCTGAGTTTAAGAAAGATAATGCCTATCATGCAGTCCCTCATCCCACTGGTAGTCATCAACCTCTTAGGCATGATGTTTCTCGTTTTGGAGTAGATAGCTTAAAGGTCAATCTAGGTCTGAAACCTCAAAAGAAACTGTTGAAACACCTAAGGTAGATGATGTTAAAAGCCAAGCAGTACTTTCACCCCAAAGTACTGCTACACCTCAAAGTACTGCTACACCTTCAGCAGTACCTTTAAGAAAACCTTTTCAACATACTGCTAAACCTTTTTGGGATAATTTTGGTCAAAACAGTTTTCATCATTCACCTAGAAGACAGGATAGGTTTGGTCATACACATAGAAGAAGAAACTTTGGAATTACAGATCAAAAACTATGTTTTGTTTTTTTTAGTCCTAATCATTTGATTAAGGACTGTGACTTACATTCAGAGTACTTAAGTAAGTTCCCAAAAAACAGAACCTGACAACCAAAACCAAGGAGACTAGACCACTTGGAATCATTCACATAGGGTTAACCATAGGAACTTCTCACCAGACTATAGGTACCCTCACCAGAGAAGACCTTTTCAAAACCTCCAGTACCTTCAAATACTTTCCAAGGTATCTAAGCTAAGAACAAGACTTTCTCAAAGTACCGCCATTTTCACCAAACACTTTTTAGAATAGGAACCCTAGGAGATCTAATTACTATCAATCTAGAAGGCGTTACAACTCCAAGAAAGTAGTTAGATCTAGAGACTCTTCACTAGAAATTAAAACTCAATGGGTTAAGAAAGAAAGTACTGATGATGAACAAACAGTACTTTCAACAAGTACTGCTGAAACAGTGATTTTTGATAAAGATGATTTTGTTGAAAATAAAAAGGAGGTTTTTGTTGAAAAAGAAAGTTTTGCTGAAAATCCACCACAAGTTTTGAAACAAAAGATAATGCTTGATTATATCTACAAAAACTAGGAAGATTACATACTCAAGGAATTTGAGTATGTTACTCCACAAGGGGAACACAAGTCAAGTAATGGCTTGAGTTCCTAAAAGACACTAACTTTTTTATCTTTGTGGGGCAACCCGAAGAGGAGCTTAAAGATCATCTTATTATGGATAATGGTTGCTCTGGAAGCATGACAGGAGACAAGAAGATTCTGTCAGATTTTAGGCCATATTGTGGAGGAAGAGTTGCATTTGGGAATGATGCTAGTGGAGGAAGAATTAGTGGAAAAGGAACCATCAAGACAGGAAGCATAGATTTTGAGAATGTTAGATATGTGAAGGAGCTCAAGTTCAACCTTTTGTCAGTCTCTCAAATCTGTGACAAAAAGCATCCTGTGTTATTCACTGACACAGAATGTCTCATACTTTCACCTGAATTCAAGCTTGATGATGATAACTTGGTGATACTCAAAGTACCAAGAACCAATGATGTGTATAGTTTGGATATGAAAAGTCTTCACTCTTCTGAAAGAGCTACATGTTTAGTAGCAAAGGCATCACTTGAAGAAGCACATAAGTGGCATAGAAGATTGGGCCATGTGAATTACAAGAATATTAACAAATTGGTCAAAGGAAATTTAGTTAGAGGTTTACCTTCAAAGACTTAAAAGAATGATCACTCCTGTTTGGCGTGCAAAAAGGGTAAACAACATAAAGCTTCATGCAAGAAGCTTGAGGAAAGGACTGTTAGAGAACCATTGGAGCTGTTACATATGGATCTATTTGGTCCTGTTTCTGTTACAAGTTTGAACAAGAAAAAGTACTGCTCAGTAGTGACAGATGATTGCAGTAGATTCAGTTGGGTATTCTTATTGGGATTTAAAGATGATACATTTGATGCTATTCATGATCTTATAATAGCACTTGAAAACCAACTAAGACTGAAAGTTAGAGGTATTAGATGTGACAATGGAACTGAATTCAAGAACAAGCTTATGGATGAATTTTGTGCAAACAAAGGAATCAAGAGGGAGTTCAGTATTGCCAGAACACCACAGCAGAATGGTGTTGCAGAGAGAAAGAATATGACTTTGATTGAAGCAGCCAGAACAATGCTTGCAGACTCACACTTACCTATTCAATTCTCGGCTGAAGCTGTAAGTACTGCTTGTTATGTACTTAATAGAGTATCAATCACCAAACCACAGATGAAGACACCTTATGAGTTGCTGATGGGAAACAAACCTAATATTCGTTTTATGAAGCCTTTTGGATGCCCTCTCACTATTCTTAATACAATTGATAATCTGGGTAAGTTTGATGGCAAGTCAGAAGAAGGTTATTTATTGGGATACTGCACCAACAGCAAGGGATTTAGAGTGTACAACAGAGTCACCAAGAAGGTTCAAGATTGTCTTCAGGTTGAGTTTTTAGAAGATCAAGAAAATCAAAAGGGTAAAGGTCCTGATTGGATGTTTGATCTTGAAGTTTTGACTCCTTCAATGAATTATGTTCCTGTTAGAGAAGAGAATCAACTTGTACACAATGGAGAAGAGGTACAGTATGTTGTTCATGGAGTCCATATTAGACCTGATGCTGTTCATGATGAAGAACCTAAAACTCATTGGGAAGGATGAAGATGGACAACCAGTTGAAGTCAAGTTATACAGATCAATGATTGGCTGTCTTATGTATCTTACTGCATCATGGCCTGATATCATGTTTTCTATTTGTTTATGTGCAAGATATCAAGTCTCACCAAAGGTCTCTCACATGAATGCAGTGAAGAGAATTTTTAGTTATTTGAAACAACAACCTAAGTTGGGGTTGTGGTATCCAAAGGATTCACCTTTTCAATTGGAAGCTTTTTCAGACAGTGATTATGCAGGTGATAACTATGACAGAAGATCAACCATTGGAGGATGCCAATATCTTGGAAGAAGATTAGTTTCATGGCAGTGTAAGAAGCAAACAATTGCAGCAACATCATTAACTGAAGCAGAATATGTGGCTGCTGCAAGCTGTTGTGGCCAAGTTTTGTGGATGCAGAATCAACTCTTGGACTATGGATTCAATTTCAAGAATACTCCTATCAATATTGATAGTGAGAGTACCATTTGCATTGCGAAGAATCCAGTTTATCATTCCAAGACCAAACACATTCAGATTAGGCACCACTTCATCAGAGATTGTTATGAGCATAGGCTCATTAATGTTGTCAAGGTGCATACAGATGATAATGTAGCTGATTTACTCCCCAAAGGATTTGATGTTTCAAGATTTAATCACTTGGTGGTGAGTATTGGCATGATTAATTATTGAGCTACATTTAAGGGGAGGACTATTTAGTGTAAGTATAGTCCTATGCATTGCTTGAGGGGAGGATATTCATGTTTATTTGCTGTATTTGCTATTGTAAAGAGGAGAATGAAAAAGTACTGCTTTTTGGTTTTATGAAATTACTACTTGGAAAGTACTGCTTGGAAAGTACTGCACACGTGGAAAGAACTGTTTGTCTTATCAAAGTACTGTTCCAACGGTAATATTGAGGGGTAACTACTACTAACGGTAACTTTGTTATTAATGGCTGTGATTTTTTTTTAAATCTCACCTATAAATAACTACTCTCCGAATTTCCCTCTCATATTGATACCTTATAATCTTTTCCATATTTCTCTCTCTTTCACCCATATTATTCATCATATCACTTTCTGTGTAAACATATCATCAATGGCAAATCGTAATACAATTTCAAAAGACAACATGGTGGCGAATTTAGACAAGACTGAAGCTAATGAGATCTTTCATGATATCATTGATTTTCTCACTGGGTCTCTAATTAGTTATGTGCTTTTAGTGGAACCAGATATCCTTGAGCCCTGGATTCAACAATTGAAGCTTAAGTTTAGAAGACTTAAGAATTTTGTCTGGCCTTTGGTTCAACATCATCGTCTATGGGTCAAGTCTCAAAGACAGCAAGGCAAGCCAGTTAGGCAATTTAAGAAGAAACCCAAAGGCAGAAAGGTTCAACAACAATCATCTTCATTCTAATTGGGGAGGAAATTGGAAGATAAGAATTTGAATGAAGAAGCTGAAGCTGAACCTCAAGGTACTGAAGAGCAGGTTAATATTGAAAGTACTGAGGAAGAAATCATTAAAGTTCAAAGTACTGATGATCAAGGTACTGCTGATCAAAGTACTGGTCTTCATCAAACATATCGACAAGAATTAATTAAACCAAGGGTGTTAAACTTTGATGAAGAAGCTGGTCCCTCTATTATTCTACATGAAGAGGAGACTGATACACCTGTGGTTGAGCACACTGAAGCTGTGGATGAAGAAGTTGCTGAGGTATTGCAAAATCTATCAAGACCAAGAGGTGTGGCTATTCCTGGTGTTACTGAAGAACAACAACCAAGAGCTTCTCAACCTGTTATAGATCCAAAAGATAAAGGAAAAGGTAAATTGGTAGAAACAAAGAAGAAAAATAAACCTACTTTAGCACGAATAAGGGCTGCTCAAGTTGCTATGAATGAGGAAGCAGCTAGAAAGATTCAAGCTGAATTGAATGCTAAGGATAGAGAAGCTAAGGAAATTGAAGAAGCCAAGAATAGAGAAGCAGCTAAGAAATTGCAAGAAGAATTGAATCTGTTTGAAACATTCCACCTATTCCTATTTCTGATCTACCAAAAAGACCAAATCTTGCTAAGGAAAGGAATGCTATGATGGCTTATTTAAAGAAGCAAGGATATATTGGATTGAATAAATTGAAGTATATTGAGATGAAAGGTTTATATGAAGCTGTTAGAGAAGATTATCAGAAACAAGTTAATAGTATCAAAGATTATAAAGATGATGATGCTCAGAAAGAAGAAGAAAGAAAAGGAAGCTTAAAAAGAAAAAGAACTACTGAAGTTAAAGATCAACAGCAGTCAAAGAAAGTTGAATTAAGATCTGAAACAAATGATGAACTGAGGAATTACTTAAGGATTGTAGAATTTGAGTATTCTAAAGAAGATGCTGAAATGAAGATGAACAAATCTCCAATAACTACTTTTAAAGTTGTAGAGTCAAAGGATGGAAGTTATCTGATGTTTCACAGAGAAGATGAAAGTTTCAGGGTGTTCAATATGCTATGGGATCTATTGCATATAATAGATAGAGTGGATTTATTTAATCTATATCATTTAGTGCGAGATTATTTTGAACACAATCCATCAGAAGGAGTTAGTTTAATCTTGCTTGGAGATCTCACAACTGTTTGGGAAACTGAAGAAACAAGTACTGCTGAGATTTGGAAAAACCAAGAAGATTGGGAGATTACTTGCTGGAGATTCTTTGAAGAATCTGGAGTGCATGTTCTAGAGTTAGAAGATGGGACAATGATTCACATGTTAGCAGATAGAAGCTATCACTTACATCAGATCTCATGAGGAGAATGCTGGAGCATGGGATGGAAGTTGAAGAAGATAATGAAACTGCACTTTTGGTCATCAAATTGTTTATCAGATGGACTGCTATGGCTGATGATGATGAATAACTGGTATGAATCTTAATTGAATAAATTTTTGATATATCAGTACTTTATTCAAAGTATCACTGATCAAACAAGACTTTCATCAAAGTACTGCTTGCAGTTTTAAACCAGTTAATGTTTTTGAAAAGAAAACTTTTGTTAAGTGTTAAATATTTTGAAACAAAGGTTAAAAGAAATAAATGGTTTTTGAGATGGTAACACCAATAGGTTATCAATCCACCATGGTTACAAAAGGATTGGCTAATCCATGAGCAAACGGCTCTGGTAAAGATATCTCAAACCCGTTTTATAGTTGACAACTTGCTAATAAGTTGTATGGTAATCAACTCACCATATCAGAGAATGTGAAGAGTTGGCTAGCCCACAAGAAAATGGCTTGTGGTAAAGGCTGTGGAAAAACCATTATATGGTAATTAGTTCACCATGATGAAAGAACTAACTAGTCCAAAAGGGTACAGCTTTTGGTAAAGACAAATCAAATCTGTTGATAGTTGATGATTTGCTAAAAATCATATGGTTATCAGTGTACCATGATCTTACACATCAAAACATTTGGCTACTCCAGAGTTAATGGCTTTGGTAAAGAGACATCAAATTCATTAAATTTTGAATGATTCACCTCTCACAGGAGTTTACACACCTAGAAGTGATGAGAATAGACTGAAACTTAAACTGAATTAATGTACAAATTGTCTTATGTTGCTGAAAAGATGGAGCTTGCTGAATGTTGCTGAAAAGAAAGAGATTGTGCAATGATGCTGTAAAGAATATTTTTTCAAGATTGCTTTGATGATGATATAAGCACAGAATCTACAAAGATAAAATTTAAAGATAAACTTACAATTCCTCTTTGAAGACAAAGATGTTAAAGCTAAATATACAAAGGAACTTGAAATCAAACAAGTAGAATTCAAGTTAGGAGAGGATTGTTGGGATACAGAAAGTCAAAGTGCTGAAGAGTTAAAGTGCTGAAGATTAACAAAGTACTACAGAAAGACAAAGTGCTGAAAAAGTCAAAGTACTGCTAAGTAAAAGTCAAAGTACTGCTTATTCATCAAAGTACTGCAAAGTTTAAAGTCGGTTGTAATTGATTAATTGATGGAAAGTAATGTTTAGCTAGAACTTTCTAAGTAGAGTTTACTTGACGTACAAGGATAAGAATTGTAAACCGATTAGGGTTATCCTTAAGCCTATAAAAGGACCCCTAGATTGGCATTAGAGTAACGAGATATATATGTGTTTTTAGAATCCTAAAGTACGATCATTATTTAGAGTTTTAGAGTTGTTAAAGAATCTGCATAATAAGTAGTTTTAGTGTTATTAATAAAGTTATATTCTTCTTATCTTTGTTAAGTAAATTCCGCGTACTTAATAGAGATTAGTCAGTGTTTTCATTGTTAATAACTTAGGATTTATCCGAGGTTATTAAACCCTTAACAAGCTATTTAAGTTAGTTTGGTAAGAGTACATCGATCCAACAGAATATATATAACAAAGACTAGGATTTGGGCATCCTAGAAGATCATGAAGAATTTTCGCGTCGATGTTTTTTTTTCATAAAAAGAATATATATAGCAAAGGTATGCTCTCTAATAACTTACTTACAAATAAATTATTAATGTATTATTTCTAGCTTAACTAATAATCTCAATTCGTATAACTTGTCAAGAATAGTAGACTCAATACGTATACTTAAATATCACTAAAATTGTTATCTATATTTGTAGCATCCGGTAATTTTTCTAGAGCCTATTTTAATACTAAATTGTATTTATTATTATTTGTTTTCGCTTCAGACTTTCCCGAGCCATTTTGATCTTGAAAACGAGAACTTTATCGTAAAACGTGGGAAACTACACATTTCGCGTACTAACACAACCGTAAACTCGTTAAACTATTTAAATTTTATTATTATAATAATTATGAGAAACGAGTCATGTGAATATTCGTTTTAATTGTAAAAATTATTCGGAACGCAATGGCATAAATTCCATAATTTTTATCGCGCGTTTGCTAGTTCAAATGATCCCCGAAACTCTGTTTTATAAAAGTTTACTTAAATTACAAGTTGATAACGCTACACGCGTCGTTCGGGGTCAAAGGAACTTCCTTTTCTTCGAGCAAGTTTTATAACACCCTAGGAAGTGAACCTAATCGTTGTAGTGTAGTATTAGGGTAAGCCACGGGTATTGATATCGTTCTCTAGGGGAATAGGAATGCTAGTGAGAAGTTACTACGCTAAGGTTGGGGTTGAGGAAGATTATTTTTTTATCTTTTTATGTTTTTTAGAAAATGGAAAGGTACGAATCTCGGGGTTTGGATTTGGGGTTGGTATTTCTACCGATTACTCTACTTATCTAATTATCTAATCTAAGGTGTATGTAGTCTATGTCTAATTATTGTGTGCTCGTATGATAGTTTAAATATGTGTTCACTTAGGTTTTATTACTCCTTCATTATCTCCTATTGATGGTTGAATTGTCACGTCCTTATTCTTAATCGCGTTGTGTGTCTAAGGTCGTAGGGTATGCGTTTGTCCCTAACTCTTTGAAACTACCAAAAGGGTCTTGTCTACAATATCTTTAGGAATTATAAACTCTAACTCTAAGGTACTCTTTAGATGGTTTAGCCTACAACTACTCTAGTTGTTATAGTCTAAGGTTCACAAAGATTAATCAAGCATTAACTACACAACGAATGACCTATCGCATTACTAGATCATTAACAATTAAGATAAGAGACAACCAATCAATATTCAATAATTAAGTTTCATATTCCCTAAGCAAGCACACAAATAAATTAGCCAGACATGGAGAACATGCAAGCATACACACAAATAATTGAAGACATAATTGAATTAATGAAGTAAAGCACTTATCTTGTGGTAAGATAGGGTTTGGAACCCTAAAATACTGTACAAGACAGCCTTGGTTCGGTTTAGGTTTTTACTCCAAAAGACTACACACTAAAACTGAAAAATTCGGATTCTATATATAAGATTACAATAGCGACGGCGTCACCTTATGAATTGTGACGTCGTCGGGTAGCCGTCATTAGGGTTTCGTCTTGGCCACGTTAGTCTTGCGACGGCGTCACCTTATGCTTGTGACGCCGTCCCCTTCTGTCTCTGACGCCGTCTGGATCAAATCTAGGCCGTCTGAGTTGCGACGACCTACTCTTTTAAAGCCTGACACCGTCACTTGAAAATAAGAAATTTGGCTCTGCCCGTCTCAAAGTTATGCGACGGCGTCACAGGTAGCACCTTGACGCCGCGTCACTTCAGAACCTGGCCGCCCTTTATATTTCAGCAGCCCTCACGAGTGTCTCGATTCTTGACTTTGGCCATTTTCAGATATCCGCCTTTTCGTCCAATTAAATGCCATTCCAGCAATTTGCCTTCAAGAGACCTAAAAAGTGAAAAGGAACGATATTAAGTAATAACGGATACAAAAGTGATCAAATAAGGGCTTAAACGACCCCTAAAAAAGGTACATTTTAAAACCTTATCAAATATCCCTACACTTGGTATTTGCTTGTCCTCAAGCAAATGTGCTTTTAGCCAATTAATTTATAAGTTAGGGGTCATGAAGCATTGGTTTAAAACAATCCACAACACATATAAGCCCCGCAAAAGTCATAACACGCATGGAAATTACATACTAGCACCTCACATGGGGTGTTTGGATACTCACATCTCTCGGGTGTATATGAAATATAACAAGTTGGAAATGGAAGATAAACACTCATTAACCGGTCCTAGTACATAGATTACCATAGGCTTGAGAATAGATCAAACCGCCGTCGCTTTGGCGTAAGCACCTAGGAAAGACTAACAAAGAGGTCTTTAAAGGGTTGTAACGTTAGGCTTACGATAGGGAAACAAAGGGTTTGGTGGGATAGGCTATTTAGTGGTGGCAAGTCAAAAATCTTTATGTTACAAGCATACGAAGAATGGCGTTGCTAAGCCAAGACTCGACACTCTACACTCTAGATAACTGAAATACACAAACATGAATTTAAAGGATAGATGTAGGATGGTAGCCCGTATGTTTTTTTTTTAACACTCTATTTTTTTTCTTTTCTCTTTTTCTATTTTTTTTTCGATTTTTTTTTTCATACACTTTTACTCTACCATCCTCTACGGTAACATCAAAATGATAGGGATTTATAGGCACATCCCTACACTTGAGTTTTTATTACTCTAACACTAATTTGACCCGAATTGAAAAGATCAAAACATTTGGAGTACATTATTATGCAAATAAGGGAATTTGAATTAACGTTCCCTTCCAGTCATTTCATAAAATTTAACTTTTCCCATGAGTCCCAATCGTCCCAAAACTGTATACAAAAGATATGACTCGACTTAGCAACTCATGCAAGCAACTAAATAATTGAACTAAGGGTTTGGGGTGATAACAATAATGCACTAAAAGTGAGTGCATACAAGGTAGGCTAAGGCGATTTGGGTGTACATTTGGGGGTGGGGTGTAAACAATGCTCTTCATTGATATTCCGAAAAAAACCGAAACATCACGAGAACCGCGAAAAGGATAGGCTCTGAGGGGTTAACTAGGAGTATCGTGTACTAAAGATGAGTACAACGCAAAGGTGTGGGGAAATTACTCAACCGATGTGGAAGAAGTAATTATATTACGGGTATCAAACAAGGGTTATCCTAATGCCTCTTATCATTTAGTTATTCCTAACTACACAATTGTAGTCTTACTAGCGATCTCGGGATGCATCACAAAACAAGTTCTAGAATCTATTATACTACCGGTTCACACTCTAAGCATTAAAGATGAATGCTTTAATTCCTACTAATCTAAGGGCGATCCTCACATTTTGGGTGGAATTTAGGTGGTAAAGGGTTTTTGTGCTAGTCATGCAACTTCCTATCCGTGAGACGCTTTTGTTAAGACTAATGGCCCACTCCTATATGTCATGAAAAATTTTAAATTTGGTGCCAAAATTACCCTAACCGACATTTTCTCATGGTTTATTACAAAATACAATTGGACAAAGCAAATAGTCAAGGATAAGCATAGTTTCAAAGTTCCCGTCTTATTTTCCCTCCCTACACTTAAACTGAACATTGTCCCCAATGTTCCCCGAAAGTATCAAAGTTATGATAATAGAAGGTAATTAAAAACGAAAGAAACTAATACTCCCCTGATTAGCTCGGTAGGATCCGTGTGTGAAGTAGTGGTGAAATCCTTTCCAAGTAGAATGTATGCGTGAAAAGCTCCTTCCAACCTTGTGTATCTTCTTCTTGATAAATAAAACCTGCACACTTGAAGAAAACGAACAAAAACTTCGCGTAAAATCGGTGGTAATAATATATATAAGACTCTACTAAACTAGGATATAATGCTTGTGGAATGGATGTATACAGAATTTCGGAAAATTAAGACTGGAAAATTCCAAAAATTTATAAGTAGCTCAGAAAATGAGAAAAAAGTAATCTGTTGTTTTTACTCCTTCCCCGGACCCGTCAGGTTGCGATCCTGGCCGTCAGGTTATCCCGACAAAAACGGTTCACATTTTGCGAAAAATTCTGGAAAATTTACATCTTTAGAATCTGCAAAAATTTCTGCAAAACATCCATTATGACTCGATACAAGCATTTGACTCGAACAAACACACATATATATCTTTAAATTAATTGCAATTCTCATGTTCACGTTTCTTTTGAAAACGTGTGTAATCCTCCCTACACTTATCCTTTATGTAAAATACCCTTATATGCAATTAAGACGAGGTTAAAAACAAAATAAAGCATTTTTACAAATTTAAACATGAGAATAAACTATCAATAAAAGATATATGACACTAACAAGCAAACAATTAAGCATGGGTTGCCTCCCACTTTATTTATGAGTCTTGTAGCTAGACTGAGTCGTGGTTCTACGCGACTTTATTACCACACCTTCTTCTTATGACGGTCTCCCATGGGGGTTCCATGTTGTAAAATTGCCCTATAGTGCACCTTTCTAAGAGGTCGTTCCCTCTCTCCCCCCAATTGGTTCTATATTCCGGTCCTAAGTTCAAGCAATCCTTATAGAAACCTAGAATCTTGGCCATAACATAATCTACTCCTTCTCCTTGTCTTCCTCATTCCTATAGTAAACCGATAGTTTAAGTTCCTTTTCATCATTGGAGAGTGATGAAAACTTCTCAATCTTAAACGGCATTTGGTAAGCCACATCATCGGTCTCATCCTTGAATCGCACTATTCCTAATGAGGGATCATAAGTCATCCCTGTGTTTTCTATGAAAGGTTTTCCTAGAATAACGTAGGACAAGCTAGGATCTATGGCCGTACTAATATCATCTACCACTATGAAATCCGTAGGAAACATGAAACTACCTACATAGACGGGCAATCCTTTAACTCTACCAAGAAAATTACAACTCTCCCTAGGATTATCGGGGTCTTGCCTAGTTGGGATAGGCTTCTTCATTACCCAATTGTAGTAGGTTCTAGTCATTATATTGATTGTGGACTTGCGATCAATGTAGGCCTTTGCCATGAAAAGGTGTCCTATGCAACATGGTTTGTTAAGATTCCAAGGGTTCCCAAACTTGATCCTAGGGCTTTTTCTAATGTACATGTGACGGAGGTCACGCACTAAGTGAGGGTAGCGAGATAGTTCTTCTTCCGTAGGAAACTTATTGAAATAGTCATTGTCTACTTCATTTACTTCCTCGGTTGTTTCATTCGTCGGTGTTTCCTTAACCTCAAGTATCATCTCATGGTTCACTTCGTCATTAGTTCTATTAGGTTTCACTAAGGCGATGGTATTGACGAATTGAACGTGCTTAGCTAACTTACTTGGGTTAACTTACTTGGGTCCTTAATCTCTACACCGGAAGGCTCGGGAGTTGAGATAGCATTAACCTTCCTATCACTATTAGTCATGGCTTTCAAGAGGTTATCTATCTTCCTTTCCATATCGGCTTGTTGTTGGTTAAAATGATCCGAGAGCTTAGCAATTTGAGCTTCTTGGGACGCGACTAGGTGTTGCAACATCCCGTCAATGTTTTGTTGGGTAGGGCCATGAGATGGGGGCCATGAGAAATCATTGGATGTGAATTCTTTGGTTTGTCCCAAATAAAAGTCGGGCTTGCCCTTCCATGCTTCTCGAGCATCATTAAAAGTCCTAGGTCCGGGTGTTGTAGGGAATCTTCCTCCCATTCCATTAATACGCGAGGACGCGTAGTCAACGGAAGCATGTTCGGGGATAGTGTCGTGTGTAAGATGCGCGTGTATCACGAGGATTACTACACGGCTCACATTTGGTCGTGGAAAATTTACTGTTAAGACTTTACATGAAGACTTCATTAGGAAATTTCTAGGAACTTGAGGTCAATTTAATTTGCTCTTCCATCCCAGCCGGTCATCCTCAATGGGACGGAGATTGCCAATTAACGTTTTATAACTCACGGCCTCATTCCAACTTCAGAGGGTCATTCCTTCTTGAAGTTATTGTCCTCCAATCGACGTTCTTTTAGAGATACATTTGAGCTAAGTTTTCCCCATGATTCTTCGCTGGTGAGATGGATCTAAGTTTTCCAGCTTGCGTATTTTAAGGGCCGACCAATGATGGATAGAAAGTTGGAAGTGGACTATGACATAGTATTTTAGGTCATCAAAGCTTGAGCTAAAGATCAATGTTAGGATGAGGGACTTATGAAGTAAGTCAAGTGATCCTCGAGAAGCTCCATGAGTCCATGCTCACCTAGGACCTGATTGCCCTTGGACGTTGCTTAGTGGATTCCATCAGCTTGTTAGTGTCTTATTCCTAAGGTGTGGAAAAATTAAGGTGGCGAAAAAGAGTTAGCGTATTAGCGTTTAAGCGAGAGTTATATGATCATCCCAACTCGGAGCATAGCTTCACGGGATCCGCCATTGGAAGCCGTTACTCGCGTCAGCGTAATTACTAGCTGCAGACGAGGATCGGCCACCGCAGATAGAATTGGAAGAGAGCGCATCAAGCTGCAGTCCGAGACAATAGTAGCACCTTGGTCAATGAATCTGATCAATTTCTTCGAAATTTATGAAGATCCATGGAATGATGTCATCTTCCGAACGGTCCATGGAATGCCAACATCCGTCACCAACCGGGCTTGTCGTCAGAGGCTTAGTTTGGGCTTGGTCGGGAAGCTCAATGGTGTTCCTATAGCCTAGGTGGCTTGGTCTCGAAATATTCACCAAGAGTACGGCCTCTTGGCGGGTCATTTGGTGGTGGGTTGATGAATGGTTGGTGGTTATCACCTTCCATGATGAAAAGTGATGGGATTACGAACAAAGGTCACGAAGAAAGGGATAGACTACGAGAAAGTTAAAATAATAAAAATTTACTTGATAGAAATCAAGCAAAAAAACCTAAACGAGGTGGACTACTAACTAGCTATTCTATTCCAAGGCAAATGCTTCAAAACTTCTTGATAGCGCTACACGTCGTCGGGGTCAAAGGAACTTCCTTTTCTTCGAGCAAGTTTTATAACACCCTCACAAGTGAACCTAATCGCTATAGTGTAGTATTAGGGTAAGCCACGGGTATTGATATCGTTCTCTAGGGGAATAGGAATGCTAGTGAGAAGTTACTACGCTAAGGTTGGGGTTGAGAAGATTATTTTTTATCTTTTTATGTTTTTAGAAAATGGAAAGGTACAGAATAATCTCGGGTTTGGATTTGGGGGGTTGGTATTTCTACCGATTACTCTACTTATCTAATTATCTAATCTAAGGTGTATGTAGTCTATGTCTAATTATTGTGTGCTCGTATGATAGTTTAAAGATGTGTTCACTTAGGTTTTATTACTCCTTAATTATCTCCTATTGATGGTTGAATTGTCACGTCCTTATTCTTAATCGCTGTTGTGTCTAAGGTCGTAGGATATGCGTTTGTCCCTAACTCTTTGAAACTACCAAAAGGGTCTTGTCTACAATATCTCTAGGAATTATAAACTCTAACTCTAAGGTACTCTTTGGATGGTTTAGCCTACAACTACTCTAGTTGTTATAGTCTAAGGTTCACAAAGATTAATCAAGCATTAACTACACAACGAATGACCTATCGCATTACTAGATCATTAACAATTAAGATAAGAGACAACCAATCAATATTCAATAATTAAGTTTCATATTCCCAAAGCAAACACATAAATAAATTAGCCGGGCATGGAGAACATGCAAGCATACACGCAAATAATTGAAGACATAATTGAATTAATGAAGTAAAGCACTTATCTTGTGGTAAGATAGGGTTTGGAACCCTAAAATACTGTACAAGACAGCCTTGGTTCGGTTTAGGTTTTTACTCCAAAAGACTACACACTAAAACTGAAAAATTTGGATTCTATATATAAGATTACAATAGCGACGGCGTCACCTTATGAATTGTGACGCCGTGGTAGCCGCATTAGGGTTTCGTCTTGGCTACACGTTAGTCTTGCGACGGCGTCACCTAATGCTTGTGACGCGTCGTCCCCTTCATCGCCGGTCTCGACATCGCTCTGGATCAAATCTAGGCCGTCTCGAGTTGCGACGACCTACTCTTTTAAAGCCTCGACACCGTCACTTGAAAATAAGAAATTGGCTACTGCCTGCCTCAAAAAGTAATGCGACGCGGGTAACACTGACGCCGCACTTGTAAAACTCCGACCGCTCCCCTTATATTTCAGCAGTCTGAGTGTCTCGATTCTTGACTTTGGCCATTTTCTTTGTATATCCGCGCCTTTTCGTCCAAATAATTGTCATTCCAGCAATTTGCCTTCAAGAGATTTAAAAAATGAAAAGGAACGATATTAAGTAATAACGGATACAAAAGTGATCAAATAAGGGCTTAAACGACCCCTCAAAAAGGTACATTTTAAAACCTTATCACAAGTCTAGTCCCTGTGATTACAGTTTTATTCGCGCCCCTCTAGTTTCTAAAATCTAACATTTTTTTATTTTTACAAACTAAAGTGTATATATGTGGATAACCTAAATCATTTTAGGGTAAAAATCATTCTAATACAAAACCCTAGCCTCTCCTATTACCTCCACCTCCCACATCTGGTCACCCCCCTCCTGTACGGCGCCGTCACCTTTTCCGGCCACCATCTTTTAATACTGCCGATTGCTGCCACCGTTCGAGTGAAGACTAAGGGTAATTCTGAATTGGGTTTAGTGTGAGGGCACGCATAGGGTGGTTCGTTTGTATTTTGGTTCGTGTTTACCTCTCCCTCGTCATCTCTATTCTTATCTCATGTCGCGGGTATGAACAAACAAAAACCTATCTATTCGTTTTTTTGTTTATATGTAAAACCGAATAAAAAAAAGGTATTAGATTTTGTGGACTAAATCAGGTTCAAAAATGGATTTAACTGTTTTCAAATCAAAGTATTAATTGTTTCGTGTGGGATAAATTGGATTAAAATGAATTGTTGTCAGATTCGTAGTTTAAATATGATTAAAACCGTATTTCTAATAGTTGTCATGTGGCGATTGTATGGTTCTACACTCGTGTCAGGTTTGTACCCATATAAATATTTTTGTGCTCGTTATGTGTGGTGATTAGACTCGTTTAGGGTGTTGTATTTTGTGTTTAGAGTTAGCGAGGCAACCAAGGGAGGGTCGTGGTGTTGACTTGAGCTCACTTGGTTTGTATTTTTGTTTCAAGTCAGGAGAAACCGTATAGGAATACGGGTTAGATCCATATTGTGCTAACTGTGTATTTGGATTTTCTCAGTTACTTGTCTTGCTCTTATTTGGTAAAGTACTTTTGATAAAATTTCTTACTTGAATTCAATTCTAACATTTTGGATGTGGTTACGTTTCGGTTGAGGTAAAACCCGACTAGGGTACTCGTTTGTACGGTAATTGGTCTTGATCATTTCATTGTGAATTAGATTTACTATTTCAAATTGTGGTCATGGTGAATTTGTTTATCTCAAAATCCCTTAGCTCACTTGACTTTCGTATTAAAGATTTATAAGTTATATGGGTGTGTAATTGTTTTCTGTGTAAAAAGTAAGTCAAGAGGGTGTTGTTTCTTGTTTGGTTTTGCTCTCAGTTTGCGCATATCGATTATCAAGCTAGCGAGGCCTATTTTGTTTGACTTTCGTGGTATTGGTACGTTTCGGATACAATTTGGGATTTGATAATTTGGATCTGGTTAATGATGAATAACAGACTAAATTGTTGGATAGTGACTTGACTTTTTGGACATTTATCGGATTATATCAATTGTTTGTGTATCGGCACCTATTTAAATATTGGACATAATGAACTTGGACAAATTGGACAATATCGATTACGTAATATGCAACTCATATTGGACAACTCTTTAATGGATCTTTATTGGACCATGAAGCCCAATAATTGTTACTTCTTAAATTATCTAAACTCATTTAACCGGATTAACTAACTATCGAAACGTGTTTTGATAAACGAACCATATTAAACTATCATGTATAAACTTCTTTTGATTTACAAACCGATAATAAGACGAAAGTATAATTTTATTTAATAGAAAATCACTTTTTTATTTAATTCATATATTAAAACCTATGTTTTATTATAAAACATGCATCTTCTTATAAAACTATTTGGGATATCGGGTAAATGCCCAAAATTTAACCATTTATTTACCTTTTCACTTATTTGCTAATTGATCCTTATTTATTTAGTTTCTTTTATATGTTTTATTGCTTTGTCTTGGTCCATATTTCTTGACTATTTCCTTATAATGTATTGGGGTATATATTATGTCTTGGTGTGAGTTACGTTTGGCGTGAGTGTAGGTCGAGTCCATGTTTTCTTACCACCACACGAAACGTTAAAAACTAAACTTTTGAGATGTTGATAATGGACTTTTAAAATTAACGATACGAATATTCCACGAAAACTAAGACACGTTGTCCTTCCAAAATTCATTTGCTTTGCTCTATTTATTCTGAGATAGCAAACTCTTATTAGGTTGTATCGATCCCGTACCATTGTACCCGTACTCTCGATATTGTTATGTTATGCTCTTGATACCAGTTGTGTCCGTTATGGTCCTCAAGGTGACTTCATATCGAGGTGAGTTCAGAGCCCCTACTTTACTTGTTTTGAAAACACTTTTCGGGGAAAATACATGCTTGTGTTATTAAATTCCAATATTTGCAAATGATTTGATATCTTAAAAATTAATGTGCTTCGCTATATAACTTGTTCAGTTATTTCAAGTTTATAATGTTGTGGTTAAATGTTTGTTTTATTATTTTGGACAAGTTTGTGTGCGAAAATAATTGTGTTAGGAGTACTAGCGGTTTTCGGTTATTTCTGTGTGATATTTCTATGTGGTTCTTGCGTCATGGATTTAATCCACTTGACGTGAAAATGCTCATGTTTTAGCTCCAGCTGGTAGGCATACATGTTGTACATATATATTTCGGAGATGAAGATTTGTAGATGAAGAGTGTGTTGGACTATGGGTGGTTACCTGACTAGCCATGTGTTTGATTGTGATATATTTGTTTGCCTAACGCATTATTATTATTTGCACACTTGTCCTACTCGTATATCAATACACAGCAAAACTGATTTACTACTTTATTACAAACCTATGAACTTACCAACCTCGTGTTGACATTTTTAGCATGTATTTTCAGGTTTAAGGCTACAACTTACCTTGGAGGCTTTTGGCATGGCATGGTCATAGGATACTCTGACATTTTTGGGACCGCTTTATTATTATAATGAGCCTGTATTTCCGCACTATTTTTGAATAATGTAAACTTTATACCATTTTTAATGAAGTTTCTTAATGTAAAACCGTTGTTCTATACTTTGTGTTGTGATACCAGTTAGTAGCACCCCACGACCCGAATGCTTTCGCTTTACCAAATTTGCGGGTGTTACAATATTGAACTCATCATCAAGAATAGTATTCTTTGTTGATCTCTATAGACAGAACTACAAACTAGTGATAATGATATCTTGGCTATTCGAGAGCCTTGGTCATCATTTCTCACAAAAGGTTGTTGACATTTCATCTATGTCAATAGTGTCCATGTGAAACTCCTCATATCATGATAAAATAGTATTTTATCATAATCCTTAAACTTCCCAAAAAATTATGATTCATTCGTAAAAAGGGAACCTCGTCAAATAGGACTAGTAAAACACGTCAAAACCTCAAACCATAAGTTATACATCAAATACACCAACTCTAGCCAAGAATTAAAACTCCCGAAGCAAAATTATCAAAGTTCACTTAAATTGTTAACTGTTGATATGCCGGATCCTTTAGCTTAAACTAGCCGGATCCCTCATTCAAGGGATCCGTGGGAACCGGCACATCAAAAGACAGAATAAGTGATAGATGATCACTGTAGAGTTTTATTCCTCACTTTACTCTCCTAACTCACGAACATAAAACCTAATTCACTATTCACAGGAGTTCATTCATCATCTTTTCAAAGGATGTTGGAATCACTCCTAAACCTTATTCAAGTGTTAGTTACACATATGTAATAGTTAGCTTATTATGTCCTTTATGTTTGTTATTAGCCTTAAGCTTATGTAGAAGGCCCATGAGCTTAGGCCCAAGCCCATAGGTGAAAGGGAAGGAGTAGGAGTATTGCCCTAGCTCCTTACCTATAAATACCTTATGTAAACCTTCATTTGAAGGTTGGTTGTTCAATTCATTCCTCATTCACTCTCTACGCCTAACCCTTCATAGTTTCATACGTGTGTGTGTGTGATATTGTTCAATCGCTATCTCTATTTCTTTCATTGTGCTTGTGTGTAAAACTAGTGACCTAACAAAGGGTATCAATCGCCAAATAGTTGGGTGAACAAGTTTGTTTTTGAAGGTTTTTTTCGTGGTCTTACGCGTAAAAGTGAGTGACACTTTGGTTCGCTTAAAAACTTGTTTTTACACTATTTAATCCAAGATTCTTGTACTTTCAATGTTTTAAGGTGTTAAAATACTTGTTTTTGGCAAAAAGTTTCAAACTTTATGCGTGGATAGTTGTTTTTAATCTAGTTTTTGAACGAGGGTTCTATCCTACTCAGAATGCTTAGAGGCTTGGTTCATCAAGTTTCACACTTTTGTGTATTTTGGTGTTATTGAAGCTATTTATCACACAAAAACTGGTTTAGAAACACTTTTGGACAAAATCGGTTACTGAGCATTTCTACGCCGTAGTAAAACCCTAAAACTACGCGTAGGTGCCTCCTTGGTTTGATCTTCATTTTCGTGGTTTATTCCGTGTTTTCTTACTTGGATAAGTCGGAAAATACGTCGACTTTGGATATCTTTTGCAATCGTGATAGTGTAAAGATCATTTGGGCAAAACCCTAAAATTACGCATAAGCATAAGCTTACGCGTAGAAATCCTACGCCTAAGATTTTTCTTACGCCTAAGCCTAGTCTTACGCATAAGAAAATCCTACGCCTAACTTTCTACGCCTAACTTTTGTCTACGCCTAACTTTAGTGTTTTTTCCTACTTACGCGTAAGCTAAATCCTACGCTGCAACTCTCTTATTGTTACGCAGTAACTTTGGTGTTTTACGCATAAGTGCTACTTGGTTCTTGTCTTTTCTACTTTTAAGGACACTTCATCAACAAAGGTTCATTCGACTACAAAGATCCATTTTACCAACACAAGTTTATCAACATGTCACAACCACCATACTCTAACTATTTCCCTTACACTTATCCTCATCCTCAACGCCAACAACAACTAACTCCACAACATCAACAATGGAATCAACAACAAGCAATTTATCAACAACAATTTAACCAACAACATACTCCACAACTTGCTGCAAATCCACAACCTCAAATGGTTCAACCACCACCAAGTCTTCAAGTTCAACCGCACACAAATGACTTTAATCAACATCCATCAAGGATCACTATGAGGGAACCCACTTGGTTTGCAAAGATGTTTGAAACTTTAAGCGGCCAACAATCAATTCATGAGGTCGATCACTTGATAGACCTCCAATGCTCATTCCCAGAAACTACGATCAATGGGTGATAAGGTTCTTTAGGTTTTGTGATCTAAAGAAGCCACATGGAAAGTTCTTAAAGAAGGTTATCTTGGAAGGTCCATTTGAGATGCCTACTGTCATTGTACCCGGAGATCCAAATGCCATTCCACCAAGAGATGAACAAACGAACATTGCTATCATTGTGCACTTGAATCCTCAAGTACTTCTACACTATGAAGCAGATGAGCTTGCAATGGAATATATCCTCCTAGGATTACCAAACCTAATTCTTCGTAGTGTTGATGCTCAAAAGACCGCAAAGAAAATGTGGGATCATATTCGTCTTCTTATGGAAGGATCAGTACTCAATCAGAAGATTTGGAATCCAAAATTTACTTGGCTTATGAACACTTCATGATTGAACCTGAGAGACACTGAGTCCTATCATCACCAATTTTCTGACATCATCAATGATTTGGATAAACACAACATCAACATGCCAAGAATTGCGGTGAATACTAAGTTCCTAAGTAGTCTTGGTCCCAATGGGAGAAGTATGTCATTTTTCTCCTCGCTAAAAAACATGCATCAATCTACCTACGATTGTTGTAACGATTACTGAAGCCTCATGAAAAGGAAGTTGATAGGGAAAGGATTCTCCGTGCTCAAATTGCTCCACCACACATCCGAAAATCAACAACTTGCCTTATATGCTCAAAAATTATTCTCCTCAACCAAAGAACTCAACCAACTGCTTACAATCACACCACATGATCCTTCACAACCTCCATCTCAACAAACTCAATTGGTTCCATACAACAACAATGCCTGCCAAGCTTTTAATGAGGAACCGATTCTCGCAATCGCAACAAGGATTTGCTATGATTGCTAATGCCTTTAGCAGTTATACAAACAAATCCAACAACCGTATTCGCTCTCATCTAATACAAGGAATCGCCGCTAGAACAATGGACGAGTTGAAGTTCGAATCGTGGTTATGGTCGCCGATGGGCTGGGGTCAAGGGTTTAATGTCGTGGTAGGAATAACAATCGAGCCCAAAGGTGGAACAGGAAATGCTCTTAATGGGTTGAATGGTCTTCGATGCTACAACTGCAATGAGAAGGGACACTGGCTAATGCATGCCCAAAGCCAAGGACTAGGGCGCTATTATTTCAAAGAGGCTCTTCGCTCTTAAGGATGAAGTCGGGTGGATCTCTCCGCACAAAGAACAGAGTTTTATGGCAAATGCGCACTGTGATGATGATATGGAGGACTTGCGTGCCAATGCAAATTGTTATGTTGATGGCTAATATGCATGAGTTACACATGAGTGACAGGCCAAGTATGACACCGATGGCTTGTCTCAAAAACCGAACAAACCATTTTCATCTCGATCTATATCTCCGCCAACATCCTAATCCGCAAGGCTCGAATGTTCAAAATGAGTCATCCACATCTCATTCCGACGATTTTCAACTAGACCCAGTAGTTATATTTGACGATCAAGATGACCAAACGGTCTCCCTTGATAATCAAATTGACTCGGTGGTTATACTTGAGGATCTCAAGAATGATCATGTTGAGACTCACGTTGAACACGCGAACTTTTGCCTCATCCGCATTTTGCTCGCTTAATACAAGACCAACAAACCATAGTGGAAAAATGTCATGCCATTAATCAGACTTGAAATGCAAAAAAATGCACTGTTAACCAAGGATTTTGAATGTTTACAAAAGCAACTCAACTTTTTCAAAACTCAAGAAAACGTGAAAACGGTTTTGAAGCAGCCTTTGCCAAATCTTATCAAAACGAAAATATTTAGAAAGACGATGCGGATCTAGCCGCTTCAAGAATGCTTTGTTGTCCTAAATAGAACAACTGAATTATGAACATAAAAAGCAAATTAACGCTCTCACCTTGGAAAATCAAAAAGCTAAGGCCGAGTTGTTAACTTGTCAAAAAGCTTCTCTCATACAAAAAGCATTCAACGAAACGAATAGATGATCATCTTGAAGAAATCATCGCTTGCAAAACAAACTTAAAGAGTTTAAAACTGTTGTTTACAAACATGGCGAATCGGTCACAACCATTGAAAAGTTTACTTTAAAACCCAATCCAAATATAATCCACCCTAAGCTTTCAACAAAAGCATTCAAACCAAATCTCAAGTTTCCAAAGGCGTAATATAAAGTTGATAATTCTTTATGAATGTTGTTGAATATCATCGTCAAGAGGAATTAGATGCAAAAGACGAGAGTCGATCAAAATTAGAAAAAGTTGTTTACAACAAACCTTTTAACTATTCAAAAGCGGTCACTTTCGTCACACCAACGGATTCTTCTAACACACCAAGGGTTATCATCAAAACACTGAAGTCTTCTAATGTTAATCCCCAACGATTATGCACAAATTTATGGTCCTTTACCTTCCATCGTGAAGTAAATTCAAAACCTGAAAATCGAAAAATTCTTAGATATTTTGACATTTTCATGGCTGACCTCAAAATTTTACAACATGAGATAGAATATCGCTCTGAAATCAAAATTGATCATTTTCAATCGCCTCCGCGCCGAGAACAAAGAGACATTTTTCAGAAAATCTTTTACCTAATGTTAAAAATTTGAAAAATTGTGCATTATTCGGGAAAAGGATTTTCATAAGGAACTTGGAGTGATGAAGGTCGCTGAGAAAAATGTAAACATCTATTTCTAATACTAAACGAAAAAGAAAAGTTGAGAAAAGATGTTGATCGACTCTTGGAAGATGTCATCCGTGCTGATGTCCATAATGTTGTGTTATTGAATTCTTTGTCATATGCATTTGATCATATCTCTGCCGATATCGTTGATTCTCGTGGATAAATGTTGAGAACACCGATAATGTGCTTCGATCGAGTCCTTAGCTTGAAAACAAACGATTGTCAAACGAACTTTCAAATGCAATTCACGTCTTAATTGGTGTCAAAAGATATTCACGATCAACAACATGCTTTTCAACACAAAATCGCCACAAGTGCGTAAAAATCTTCTCGATCATAAAATTGAGCAATTGGATGATCAAAACGTGACTTTTAAGTGTCAAATCTCAAAATATGAACAAGAACTTTTAAAAGTTAAAAAGGAATATGGTGTCATATTTGATTTACTCAAAAAGACTCGTGATGAAGCATCAAATGAACTTGATCATTATCTTGCACACACTAAAGAAGTTATGCATTTTGCCGGAAATGTTCGGTCTGAAAATCAAGATCCGATTCACACTATCCTCAAGTTAAGAGAAATGTTAGGAAAGTATGAACAACTTCCGCCAACCATCATTAAGAGATTAGCCCCAATAACACTTAGTACTCATGAACCTAGAATCTCTCTCGCCAAATCACAAGTAGCTAACGTGCTTCCTTCTATCAACAGAATAGTTGAGCCTTTTCCAAACGTCCGCACTTCACGTTCTAGAGCACTCAATCGAAAAATAGGAAGTTGCGACCTAAGAAAAGATCAATCAAGAATGCTAAAGTAGAAGAACACCCTAGGACTATGAATAAGACTCACGCTGCCTCCACTATAGATATTGCGTCTAGCAAATGTAATAGAAATAGTGATGTAACTAATGCTAAACCGTTAAGTACTTTTGATATTCAGTCCGATGCACCTTGTGTTATTTGTGGTAAAAGTATGAATTCCGATTGCCATGATAAATGTGTTGCTAAAGCTATCATCTCTCGCTTAAGGAATCCTAAGAACCGGAATACCTCTAGGCCCACTAATCTTTCTAAGTCTGCGTTGGTAGACCATCTTTAGATTCTAAGAAACGCATTGCCGCCCCTCAGAGCTCCAGTGTCACCTAATAGGAATGTAGTACCACCTAGTGCATTCACTAAGACTAAAGCAAATACTAGTTGAGATGGCGTAAATGGATATATAACATACTAGGATTTAAGTGGATACCTAAAGATATTGATGTGTGTATATCTACTATATCGCTACGAACCCTCTAACATTTCGGTTCCAAATCTACTTCTATTCCATCCGTGTCGCCTGTGTGTAATGATACGTGATCATTCTCTCGATTGTTGATATGATGTTCCCACACATGACAGCAATCTTAAATGTTATCAAACTTTATTGCAAAGTTCATTGGCACCGCTGTCTTCGAATGATCACTTCAGCCTATCATGGGCTACGGAGACTATGTCAATGGGAACATCGAAATTAGCAGGTTTACTATGTGGAAGGCCTCGTCATAACTGCTTTCAAGAGGTCGTTTTGTGATGGAGATTTGGAGGTTGCTTTCCAGGAGAAAACTTGTTTCATTCGTGATCTACAAGGAAATGACCTTATGTCCGATCGCTGTAATTCTAGTCTCTACATTATCTCTATGAAAGACATGGTTGCTTCATCTCCCATTTGTTTACTTTCAAAGGCAACATCAACAAAATCCTGCTATGGCACCGCTCGCCTCTCACATCTAAACTTTCAGACCATCACCAACCTTGCTCGACATAAACTAGTTGAAGGACTTACTGTTCGGTATTCTAAAGATCACCTTTGCTCCACTTGTGAACAAGGCAAAAGCACTCGTGCTCATTTTCCTTCAAAGGTGGAACACAACTCACAGCATGTGCTTCATCTTCTTCACATGGATTTGTGTGGCCCATGCGCGCGGCAAACGATCAATGGCAAATGCTACATCTTAGTAATTGTTGATGACTATTCACTCTGGACTTGGGTCTACTTTCTTCAAAGCAAAGATCAAGCTCCACAGATGATCATCACCTTTCTCATGAAAATACAAGTTCAGCTACGTAACACCGCTCGACATAATCGAATCGTATAGAGGCATCAATTTGTTAATCAAACCCTTCGTGAATTTATGAGAAAGTGGGAATTCAAAGATCAAACATCTATTGCACGCGACACCGTAACAAAACGGAGTTGTCGAAGACTAAACCGAACGCTAGTGGAAGCCGCAAGAACAATGTTAATCAATGCTAAACTTCCAGATACTTATGGGCGTGTTTATATCGCATGCTATACTCAAATCCGTTCTATGATTACAAAACGCCACAACAAAACACCTTTCGAGCTCGTCCATAATGTAAAACCGAATCTAAAAAATTTTCATGTATTTGGATCTCTTTGCTATCCGAATAATGATCGTGATGACTTTGGAAAGCTCAAAGCCAAAGCGACATTGAGTCTTTATCGGATAATTTGATAATTCAAAGGTTTCCGAATCCGAATCGTCGTAAAACGTGATGGAAACGATTCATGCTCATTCTGATGAACTTACGGAAATGGCTTCTGAGTATAACAACTTGGAACCCGGACACAACCGCTTAAACTTCCCCAAACCCCATCATCACCGAACAAAGCCCCCACCTACTCACAACAAATGGAAAGGTTATTTGTTCACTGCTCAAAGGACGATATTGATGAACGTGCCTGTGTATCCCCAAGCTTCCGCCAACCCGATAATACTTATACCCGATACACCGCTACAACAACTACTGTTGAAGATGCACCTACACCAATTGACTCCAACACAACAGTTGAACAAACCGCTTCCAACAATGATGATTCTGCCGATGATATTCTCAATGAAGTACCCCACCTGCAGATTTTGATCCAAATGTTCTTCAACCCGCTTGCTAATGACCATGCACCGATGTCGCGAATCTTCAACAAACCATTTGAATCCTCGACCGCACAATGTATATCAACATCAACCTCCACACATAGATGGACTAAAAGACCATCCTCCGAAAACATTATTGGCAACCCGAATCAACCAGCCGTTACGAGACAACGCCTTCACACGTGACGAACATTGCATTTATGCACTCACCGCCTCGCCAATCAACCTAAAACATCAAAGACGCAATGACAAAAGACAACTAGATTGAATCCATGCAAGAAGAACTCAACCAATTCAAACGCCTTGAAGTATGGGAACGGTTGAAAGACCAACAGAGTCTACGCCATTGGTCTAAAATGGATTTGGAAAACAAATTGATGTCAAGGAAATGTTATCCAAATAAGTCACGCCTGGCTAAGGGTTATCGTGAAGAGGGAATAGACTTTGAAGAATCTTTGTCTCGCTGCTCGCCTTGAGGTCGTTCGATATTTCTAGCTCAGCGGCTCATATGAATATGACGTCTATCGATGGATGTCAAACCGCGCTTCTCAATGGACAACTTAAAGAAACGGTTTATGTCACCAACCGGATTTCGCTGATCCCGAAGTTCAATCACGCCTACAAACCAACAAAGCTCAGATGGTCTCAAACAAGTTCCTCGGGCATGGTACGATAAGCTATCATCCTTCCTCATTGCTAATAATTTCACCAAAGGTTCGGTTGACCCAACTCTTTTATACAATATCACGGGACACATATCTTAATTGTTCAAATTTACGTGGATGACATCATTTTTGGGTCTACACATAAAAAGTTTTCAATCTCTTTTGCAAAACTAATGAAGAAAAATTTTGAAATGTCCATGATGGGTGAACTCACGTCTTTCTGACCGCAAGTTCATCAATCACCCCGTGGTATTTTCTTGAGTCAGTCCAATATGCCCTTGAATTGTTAAACAAATTTGGAATGAAAACCTGTGACACCTATGCCACACCAATGGCTCATACCAAGAAGCTAGACGCTGATTTACATGGGAAATTGTGGACCCTACAAAATACCGTAGTATTATTGGGTCTCTCATGTATCTAACAACTAGCGCACGGATATTGTCTTTGCCGTATATCTATGCTCTCGCTATCGGCCACTAATAAACCCACCTCTCTGAGGCTAAAAGAATCCTCCATACATAAAGGGAACCATTAACTGGGGATCCGTATCCAAGGATTCTCGGTTGAACTAATCGCCAGACGCGACCACGCAGATGCTTAGACTCAGGAAAAGTACTCGTGAGCTACAATTTCTTGGTGATAAACCGTGTCATGGCAATCGAAGAAGCAGGATTGTACATCATTCTCAACCGGGCGTAATATGTAGCCATGTCGCATGTTGTGCTCAAGTCATCGGATGAGAACACAACTCAAAGACTATGGTTACGATTTGATGTAATCCCGATGTATCGCGACAATCGGAGTGCCATTGCAATCTCGCAACTCCGTTCAGCACAAATCCAAATCAAAGCACATCGATCTTCGATATCATTTCATCAAGGACCACGCGAAATGGTAATCTTGAATTATATTTTGTGGGTACGTAATACCAATTGCATCTTCTCACCAAAGCCTTCCGCTAGGTTTAATGAGTTGGTCCACCGGATTGGTATGAGGTGTTTGACTCAAGAGGAATTGATGACCTCCTAAAACAAATTTTAAAACTCACAAACACAAAATCTCTTTTTGTATATTTTTCAAAACAAAATACAAAAATATAAAACCTGATAAAACAACAAAAATATTCTTCTATCTATTTTTAAACATCAAGTACATTTCTTCCACAACACTATAATCTTTCAAAATTCAAGATTTTCTCGATCTAGTGTTGAGGGGAGAAAATTTATACTTAACCGCTTCAAATCATCCGTACTTGCATGTTATCATATCCCGCTTGTTTCTTTTATCAATGGTAAAGTTTTCGTACAATGACACTCCTGACTAAATTTATAACCTTTCATTATTTCTAAGTCGAGGGGAGTGTCACAAAGTTCCTTTCCTAATAACTTTGTTTGGTAACCAAAATGGAAGTTAAATGGCTTTGTTTGAAAAAGGAAAAGGTGGAGGGACTAAAACTGTCAAAATGTTAAAGTTATTTTTAATAAAAACACCTCCCACCTACTTTTTACTTCACATTTAATACACACAACCATATTCATCCTACTTAAGATTGAATTCAAGAAATCGCTGTTTTGATCATCATTTTGTAAGTGTTTTAATGATCTTAACATGTTCTTAAGCTAAGGTTTTAATCTCATGCAAATCCAACGGCTAAAAAATGTATTACAGTGATTATGTGTTCTACGCATAACGCATGAACACATAATCATTGTGTGTTTTTGGTTAAATGGATAGTGTCAAAACGTTTCTATACATCAGTACACCATTTTAACCATCAAAACCCACCCATAAACTTATTAATGATTTTTGAAAATTAGGTTTATGAGTCGATTGGGTTTTCCAAATGTGAAGTGTTTTGGTCTAAAAGATTGTTAGGTTATGGTCATATGAGGTTGAATTGATGATTTCCATGGTTGTTAACCACCTAGAAACACTAATTGTTTGACAATTTGAAGTTAGGGTTTAAAGTTCATAACTTTGGGTAATTTTGATTTACAACGAATTAGATGTTAATACCTAGCCTAAAGACTCTAACAACACTCTAGACCTACCGTAATTGTTTGGTGCATATCCCATGGCTAGAAATGATACGCGAAGTCTTAAACCTTAGGGTTTTGACTTACGCTGTATAACTTTCACGCCGAATCGTATATGAATGTTCATGCCTTAACTTGTTGATAAAATGATATTTTGTGTTAATGTTAATGATTTGATGAACTTATTTCGTGTCTTGCTACGCATAATATTCGAATCAAGGTCATTTGAAACTCTACGCATAAGGATTACCCTACGCATAGTCAAGTTAAGCGTAAGAATAATTCTACGCATAACCATTACGCGTAAGGTTCTACAATGGGACTACGCCAGATCCTCGCGGAAGGATATGCGTGAACAAGGACCTCTCGCGATAAGGTCTACTTACGAGTAAGCCTTACGCAGAAGGTATATATATGCCACGCTGCAGCTCCTACGCATAAGGTCCCCTTTTCCTACGCGAACATTTCTACGCCGTAGTTAGATCCTTCAAGCTTCGCCACGCCAGATATCATCTCTCGCTTACGCTTAACTTTGCCAAAACTACGCTTAAGCCCGGATTGACCTTCATAATGAATTGTTACGTGTACAAACTTGTAAATAAACTAATCATATCGCCACAATCCAATAATGTCACTAATAAACTTAAACGCTTGATATGTTGTGAACAATAAGTGATAACATAAACTTTAAAACTTAAAGTTAACTAACTCACTAAACATTTCACGACGTCATTGAACTATTAGACAAACAAGTGACTTAGGACTCAGAATAATCATTGACACAGACATTCAATAACTAGACAAAAAGACCTTCCGTTGACTAACACTATGTCTTTCGATATGTTGGTTCTTTTGGCTAATGTTATTTCGTCATCACATGGTGAACAAATGAATGGATGCATCAAGTTCTTACAATTGATGATATCTTTCCAGAGGGTTATCCGAGAAAGATTGGAAAGAACAACCTTAGGGTTGACTTTGACACCCTCACATGCTCGGAATCTTCTTGTCTCATTGCTGGATATTCTCGTGAATCATCCCTACCGTAACATGCTCTCACACTCGCCACAGCTCCAGAGGTCTACATTCAACAATTCCGGATTCTATGCAGGATCACGGTCAAAGTGCAAAGGAATGTGACACTTAATCACAAACAAGTCACTATCATCCTCGCCGACTTACGCTGTTCTCATCATTCCCCACATCGCCCAACCGACTTCTTTGCTACCCCATCAAGAGACAGCTCCGAAATTCTTGATAGATATTGGTTATGATGAAGCTTCAGGAATCATTACTAAGCACTCTCACGCGGAGCTGAAGTATAATCCTCAACCATGGAGAACACTCTACATGATCATCACCAAATCGGTCTCCGGTCGTGATAAAGGCTATGAGCATCCCCAGCTCATGGAACTGCAAATTTTCTGGTCGTTGATCAACAAGAAGGACATTGAAATCGCTAATCGGAGCATATGGGAGGACATGATGCTATTTCACAAGAAGCTTGGCTCCAAGATTCCTATGTCGATACACCAAAAACTGTTGATCAGAGAGCACTTGGACTTCATCCCGATATCCCATGAGGCTCAATGACCCCATAATCACGACATATTGATCGAACCCATATTATCCGCCGAATCAAAGAATCGCCAACAAAGAAACAGTGGTACTCAGATACCCGACATTTCCTAACTACCAAATCAAAAAGCTTGAAACATATAAAAGGTATCGGTTAGTCGTAAAAGAAGGCAAAGTTGGTCATCTTGATGAAAAATCTTCGTACACCTACCGAGGACCGTAAGAGGCAAGGTCGAAGTGTACAAGTACAGATATTATAGGAAGCTTCAAAAGGAATCCTCCTCGTAAAAGGATTGTTCCCGTAAGGAAGGTGAACCTATTCCCACACTAACCAAGAAAGAAAGCTTGTGGACGAAAGCTCAAGGTACCTAATACGTATGAAGAGATTACCTACTCTCGAATCAGAACCAAATACCTCCTTCAAGCAGCCTAAACCTCCAAGTCCGCCAAATTGACAAAGAAAAGGAAAGACTCATGTACTTGTACCTTATGATGAAAGCTCGGAGAGTGATAAAGAGCCAACGGAAAATGTTTACAAGAAGACGATCAAATTCCTTAGACACCAACACAAAGTCAAGAATTTGCTAAAGACCAAATGGGTGGTCCCGGAGGATCAAGTGGTGTCGCTTCACTCAACCATCTCGATGCGGTTAATCAACCCGATAGTGGAGCGTGCCACCACTCTTATTCAACAACAAAATCTTGTGGAGGATACTATCGAATATGAGTTTGAGGAACCGAACCGAAGTCCAAAAGATAAAGATGTTGATTATGATACGTTTCTCCTAGATAGTCCAGCACGATCAAAGGAAGAAACCTCTGAACCTCCGAAGGATCCAGAGTCTCCTCATATCTCTTCATCGATTCGCCTTCTCACTCCTCGCCACCACCATCAAAGAAGTCAACCAAATCATCATCCAAATCCCTGAAGAAACCATCTAAATCTTGGATTTCTCAAGCTCATGAACGGATTACCAAAGCCGCAAACAAGTCGAAGAAAAACGCGGCTCAACAAAAGTGAATTTCTTTCCGATCACATACAAGATATGTATGACGAGCATGAAAAGATAAAAGGAGAAAGGAAGTTTGTTCAGAAATTCATGAAAAATCACCGCCAAGAGGAACCGAACGAAATGATCAAGGCTACACGAAAAGTACCTTCCGAGTACGCTCCTAAAGTCACAAAGGAGTTGTTCACCAAACAACTTTATCCAAATCTTATGCGGATCGCCAAGCAAACTATTCGATCAACGCCTCTTAACCACAATCAATCCAACCGATCCGTAGTTTTCTGATAATGAATTGGTGGCCAAGCTTGTTACACAAATGTCCGCACGACTGGGACATTTACTCGATGAAGGAAAGCTGTTTCAAGCATTGCTGGACTACTAACTTCAAGAAGCTTGTAGATTCGAAGTTGAAAAGTCTAAACGTCCTAGAGACGATGAAGACAAGGATAAGGATAAAGACTCGCACCTAAACGCCAAAGTACCGGTGAATCTTCTATGATGCAACCTCCTCCACAACGCCTCCTCTCTCAACAAAAATCTCCTCCTCGCTCTTCTATCAAAACCTCGTGATTCCGAAGTTACCACCCCCGACTCAGAAAACGGATGATCACTTTGAGTATACGGGTGGTGACGATGAAGAGGTCCTTGAGCCCCAACAACAACCCACCTCTCCCAAACAAGTTCGAAACCGTAATCATCATCTAGGCCTTCAAAAGAAGAAGAAGAAGACGCCAGACCGGACAGATCATGGCTAGATGACGCTAAAATTGAGGAATTTGAATGGTTTGCTAATCTTGTTAACAACACTCCCTACCCGAAGAAGGTCGATTTGGTAGACGGTTCTACATTGGAGCATGCTAAAATTCCGCAAGAAAAGTTCCATGTGAAGAAAATGACGAAACTGAAATGGCGAATCAAGAATGAAGCGTTTCAACTTCTAAAAGACAACTCAAAGTGCCGGTCGTAATATCACCTTGAAATCATTGCTCGAGCTATGTCTAACAACATGGATTGGCTCAACCCGAAAGCAAACATTGACTTCACACAAAGGGACAACCCTCCATACTACAATCGATGGACCAAACCCTACCAACACTTGGCCAACCAACAACCAAGGATTCCTTTCGATATTCTTCAACAAAGACTTGATTTTCTTTACACGGTATGGGATTCAAGAAAATACGCCATCGCTGACACTTCCATTCCCCGCAGCTGTCTACTCAAACGCATAGCCATTGAGGAACGTAAATCACTTGTTCTCCAACACGTGGAAGCATACGCATCGAGATGCATTGTATGGGATTCATCACCGCCGTAACGACCTAATCTACTACGTAAGCCAGTTCGAAGTCTCAACATGCAGTGCATAGTTCTAAAGATATCGTTGCCATCATACACGTTGACCTTTCGTATAAGTGGGACTACACATTCCTAAAGAAGATCGTAGTCAAACGACAAGATGAACGGACTATGCTTTCTCCGAGGTCGACTTTGAGAATTTGTCTCTCAATGACATCGAAGACATGTACCTTGCCAAAGTACGGGGTCGCATGAGACAATTCTCAACAGAGTACAACGAATTTATCAAGTTACTTCTCATCTTCATAAGACGCATTGTCATCAAGGAACGTGTAGAAGATCTCCACCGGGTCTTGAATCTTATCGTGACGCTGTCAACTTCACTCCTCCAAAGCTTGATCTTCCTGATATCAACCAGCTCTCTCAATATACACTCATCGCAAACCTTTCTGGCTTTACCATCAGAGTGAACTTCAAAGAAACCGCTTAATGGCGCAGAATTAACCCACAAGTTCGGGATCATACTTTGAAGTCGGTTAGGATGGATTACATGTTGAAGGATATACTGAAAATTGGGTCTCCTAAGCTACCGGAATTCTCGTGAAAGGAGGGATGTGAGACGGATCATCACAATGATTGATGAACGGTTGTTTCGGGGGATCGGCCGACATTGAGAGTTATGTCGGTGGTCGCACCCAGATTAACATAACCGCTCAACGCCTCGCACACACCCCGGGAACATCACTGCACTTCCCGTACCCCTTGAATTGTTTCCTTCATATAATTTTGGATGTTTGATTAATTATGTAATGGCTTGTGCAACACACATGTTGTACAACCCGCACTTGTAAATAAAGGACCCTGGTACGCCTGCCACAATCCTATAAAAGGAGCGAAAGCTTCTTACTTTTGAGTAAAACCTATCAAACCTTTCATTTTCAAGGTTTTGCTCAAAAGAACAAGTACTTCCCCTTATGATTTTCAAAACCTCAACCGCTTATATCACTTGTTGAGGGGGAGTATTTGAAACTTTGTTCACAAATTGTTCACAAAGTGGTCATTCTTCCCAACACTTTAAATGGTCATATTTATTCTCAAACGTTTCAAAAATAACACTTTAATATGCCATTTTTGAGGGGAGAAAATGTGTGATAAGAAATATGTTATGTAAAATGCAAATGAATCAGGTGCTTCGGACTTAACCAACTAATTGACGATGCTTAACTGTTAGTAACTCGAAAAGACTTGTCCGACGGGTAATAATTTCAAGCTAGTTCGCTAGTGATGTAAACGTGTCTCGAAAGGACTTGTCTCGAGTAGAATGTACCATTCGAGAAACTCTTGATAAACATGAACTCGACGGGTTTGGACAACCTTTCGAGGTTTATCTACACCTTCAAGGTAGTTATTAGAGCTAGTTGTCACCTAAAAGCCGACAATGCAACTCTTTAACTATGCCACGTGAATCGTCTCAAGGGGAATGTCTATCTTGAGTTAATCAATTCAAAAGTGCGCTCTTTTCCTCAATCGTGCATTTTAACCGCTAAAACTCTTAAGCACATGTGAGGGGAGTATTTATGCAAAAATCTTATCTCAACAAAGGGTACTAAAATGTTTTTCATTCACAAACACTTTGAGAGATTTTTCACATCAGTGGTTTTATGGCAACATAGGTTAGTCATGGAGTTATAAGGTGACTAAGGTTAGGAATCGTTCTATGATCCGCCAGAGCCGGATGGATCTACCCAAGGACACCACAAATAGTTAGTATTTAGAAGTCCTTAGGTATGATTGTAAAAAGGAGAAAATGAGAATCGAGAAAGAAGGAGTTGAAGAATTAAAAGAAATGCAAAGAAAAGGGTGAAAAGAAATAGCCCTCCAGATTATTCAACTTAGGGCATATCGGTTCAATTCATATGCTAACTGGTTGTCACTTTGTGACGCCGGTATTGAAGATTAAAAGTCGCCATGGACCCAAAGGACGCATGCACTAAACCTTCTTATCCACTCAAGTTTCTCTCAACATAAGCTTGTTTCATTCTCACAGGGAACCCTACGTAAACTATCGGCTTTCTTAGAGATTGTCGGTATTGAAGAAGGAGACCCTCTCCCTAGTCTCCGCTCCAGAAAACCAAAACGCACTATTGAGTCTAGAGCCACGAGATTCATCAAAAGATCTCTTAGGTACACTTGACATTTAATCACTTGATATTCAACAATAAGAATTTCTGGATACATAAGTCCTTCACGATCTTAGCAACTGTCGAGAACATTTATGAGAGGTTCACATTTGTGATCCTCGCGATTGAATGGAAACTCCCCGCCAGGTCAACATCAAACACCGACAAAGAAGTCGCCTCGCAACTCCCGGATTGCGCTTTAGTGGTCTCAAACGTCTCTGCCGTGAGGTGATGCTTCGTGTACCTCACGACTCATCCGAATCGTGAGGTGTACTTCGTACATCGGTTATCTCACTTGTGGGACTCGATTCAGAACGCCTTTGTAAGAATTAGAGTTGTGTTTTCACACTATGCTGATAACACTCTCGAAGTTCAAACTTGTAAGTGCTCGGAACCGCTTATTACTAACCGTTTAAATGTTTTCTTCTTATGGAAGCTCCGGAGCGGAATGATCGTGCAGATTCTTCTCATGCTCACGCCAACATCATCACTAATGGAAGTTCTATCCAAAAGCAACACAAACCAAAATGATTCTTCACAATCAAAGAATCTACAAAGTTAAAGACTTAAAGAACTTCATCAAGATCAATTCCAACGCAAAAAAGAGCCGTGCGAAAGCATGTTGAAGAATGAC
>OU343223.1:175619526-175680099 GCA_910596185.1 Chrysanthemum makinoi
TTTAGAATACATATCAACAAGGGCACTGGACACAAGTGTATCATTATCAACTCCCAAGTGAACCGCTTTTCCATGAATCGCCTGACCATAATATAAAGAAGCCAAACGGGCACATGAACTAACAATGCTTGAAATTGTAAACTTATCCGGCCTAACATTCTCCCTCAACATCTCACTAAATAACACCAACGCACCCTCTTCTTTCCCATTTTGCACATGCCCCACAATCATCGTAGTCCAAGATATAACATCCTTCTCCTCAACCTCAGCAAAAAGTTTCTGCGCCTCATCTATCCGTCCTATTTGAAAAAAAGCACCAAGAACATTCGACACCGTAACCATATCCGGCTTCAAGCCCGACAACTTCATCTCACTAAACAACTCCAAACATTTCTCCACCAACCCATTTTTCAAATAACCTGAAATCATCAAATTCCACGACACCACATTCCTATTCCCAATCCTATCAAACAACCAACGCGCCGCATCAATCTCACCACACTTGGCATACAAATCACACAAAGCATTACAAACAAACACATTCCTCATCAACCCACAAACCACAACCTTCCCATGCACTTCCTTCCCACGCCTCAAATCCAAAACCCTTGAACACACATTCAAAACACTCACATAACCATACCCCGTAACTTCAACTCCATCTCTCAACATCTCCACAAAAACCTCCAACGCCTCCTTCGCCCAACCCCCTTTCCCCAAACCCGCAATCACAATATTATACGAAACCCCATCTCTACGTTGCATGTCCTTAAAAAAGCCATGCAAACCATCCAAACACCCTGCCTTAGCATAACCTTTCAACATAGCATTATAAGTATAAACATCTTTGACAACCATTTTATCAAACAGGTTACGTGCATCTATAAGGCTACCACTTTTCGCGTAGAGGTCGAGTAGACGATTATGGATAAATGTGGAGGTGGGTTCGTAATGGTTTACGTCCATGTGTATTTGTAAACGTTTGGCTTGATTAGTGTCGTTGTGTCGAACACATTCGAGGATGAGTTGTGTGTATGTTTGGGTGTTGGCGTGTTTTTGTTTCAAGACTAGTGTGTCTATTGCTTCTTTGAGTTTGTACTTTGGATTCATTTGTGAATGTTGGTTGTGAGTTTAGTTTGAATTTGTTTATGGTTGCTGTTGCAATATTCAAGCTTTCTTTTCAGTTTTCATATTAAGTAAATTACCTGAGTAATCTATTTGGATACTCATTTTACGAATATGGACATTTTTTGAATACTTTACAAAAGTAAACCTAAAGATGTCACATCATGTGGAATGTAAGGGACCAGACAATCGTCACATCATGTTCAAAAAAGAAGCTACTACATAAAGTTCACAAATAATGTATAACTTTTAATGCATTACATACAAATTAGAATATGAAGAATAAAAGTTTTCACCTCTTTTACACGCCTAGCACATGAATATTTCGCCTAGCATGCATTTAGGCCACGCCCAGGCCACGCCTAGCTCACCTTTCCGCCTTAACTCCACACACGCCCAGGTCCTCGCAATCTCGCCCAGGCCCACGCCCAGGCCACGCTCAGAAGTAGTTGTACACGCCCTCACTTGTTACTAGTTTCTACCACGCCCAAACTTCTCGCCCTAGACACTCATTCGCCTAGGTTCCTGCCTCGCGCCAGGGGATTTCGTTATCTGGTGTATGCGGTTTAAAAGTATTATGATAGGAATCTAACGTATAATATTGAAAAGTTCATTTTAGAAAAGTGTATAGGCGAGGTTCATATGTGTAAAGTAGCAGTAGAATGTGTTCGTTTAATAAATTTTCTCTTTCATATTTGTGTTTTCGGTTTTGGTAGAGCTAGGTAGGGTGTGGGGGCGAATAAGTGTGTCGTTACCATCACCTTATTAATAGTTCCTCCGTTTTAAAATAAATTATTGTCGAAAAACAAAAATTACAAAGTTTAATAAAAATGAGATTATTTTAATTTCTAACCAATCAAATAAAATATTCTTTAACTAAAATTTTTAGTTTTTACTTAAAAAATAAAATGAACAATTATTTTGAAACATCCTAAAGAAAAAATATAGAATATAATTTTGAGACAAAAATAGTAACACACTTATAACTAAAACACCCTTAAAAAACAATAACAATAACACTGATTGGTTTAAACATTCTTTTTATGCAAACACATTTAAAACTAAAATTCAAATACGATATGTTAAATATCGACATACTAAAAAATGATACGAATTACAAATACATAAAAACTAAAGATACGAGCTACAAATATTAAAAATACGATACAATACGACAAATATTAAAATTTACGTTACAATACAACAAAAAATGTTAGGAATTAGAAATTCCCGGTATTAAAGAGTCGGTCACCTCAAGTATATGTAATCGTTAGAATGCTCATAGTCATAGTTATATTTAGTTAAGTAGTATTTTGTTAAGTAACACCGTGGAGGACGGACGGGTCTTTACCCACTGTATGCCTGATCCACAGCCCGTTGTGTGGCGTTTTATGTAAGACTATAAATACTCTCTACCTCCCAAGGTAGAGAGTTGGAGCTCATAATAATATCTTTCACTTTCTCACTAAGTTCCCTAAACCTCTAACTTTCTCTCTCTAGAACTCCACTTATACGCCCACTTTGTGTTATGGTTTGATGTGTATGTGAAATCAATATCCAACAATTGGTATCAAGAGCCATGGTTAGATCATATCTTTGGATTTCTAGTGGTTTTTAGGTGGTTTTGAGTTTGAAAAAGTTTAGTGGTTTGTGCATCATTTGGTTGATTTCTTGTGTTAAAGCTTGGATTTTGTTAGTACTTTTATGTTTAGAATCATCACAAGTGTTTAGGTTTTCATCTTGGTTGGGTTGTTTTTGGATTGAAAAGTGATGTTTATGTGGTTTTCTTGCTAGCGACTTGATATACGGATCTATTTCTTCGTAGCGACTTGCTTCACAATTTTGTAGCGAGTTACAGTTTGGAGCTAGCGACTTAGACCTAGCGATTAACAGTACAAGTAGTGGACTCTCCACTACTGGGGTAGCGACTTGGTGCGACTTGAGTGCGTAGCGAGTTGCTCTTTAGCGACTTGAGTAGCGAATTCTTTGCCAAAATTTTGCTAGCGACTTGGGGTTAGCGAGTTTACTGCGACTTGCATTTGTCTAGCGACTTGGGACTTTAGCGACTTGGGGTGTAGCGAATTAGGTGTTAGCGACTTGGTGCATTATCTTCTAGCGACTTGGGTAATTGTTTACGGTTTTCTCTTGATTTAGTAAAATCCCGTGAAAGAATCTATTTCGCGGTTTAATCATAGAGTTATAAAATCCCGTATAATCTGTTAACATGTCTACCAACGTTCCTACTATCATCTCCCTTTTTCAGGATGTTCAAGCGGTGGTTCGATACTGTCCAATGTGCTTGAAGCCGACTACGATTCTTGGGCTCAACGAATCAGATTATACTGCCTTGGAAAGGAAAATGGTGTCAACATTCTCAAATCCATTGATGAAGGACGTGTCGAGTTGAGACTTAGAGATGTACTTGATACTGCTGAAGATGGAACTCTGATTTACGGAATGGACGGACCAAAGATGTATGATGAGCTTGATGATAAGGAGAAAAAGAGATTCGATCTTGCGATATCGGGGCTTAACATTGTTCTTCAAGTCTTCCTAAAGACATCTACAAGCTGATCAATCACAACAACGAAGCAAAGGCAGTATGGGATAATGTCAAGATGCTTCTCTCGGGCTCAGAATTAACTATGGAAGACAGAGAATCACAACTCTATGACGAATTTGAACACTTCAAGATGAAACCAGATGAGAGTGTCTATGAGTACTATGTGAGATTTCATAAGTTGGTGAATGACATGAGGAACATCGGAATGACTATGCCTAACATTCAGCTGAACTCAAAGTTTGTGAACAACATGAATCCAGAATGGCACAAGTTTGTCACCTTTGTGAAGCTCACTAAAGGATTGAAGAATACAAACTATGAGCAACTCTATGCCTTCCTCCTTCAGAATGAGAGACATGCTATGTTTGAAAAATTGGTTTAAATCAGTTCAAAACCAACCGGGAGAGACAAGCTCGTTAATGACTCAACGCCTTATTCAAACATCGGAATCACAACCAAATCACAAGTCATACCCATGGAAATGGTAATCACAAACTAATTCCGATCCCATGTTCAAACAAGGCGATCTTTGATGCACGTGGGTAATTTCATTAATCAACTTGCTCTTCTGATTAGTCAAAACATGAATTCTCTCCCACAAACCAATAACAACCTCGAGCAACATAACCCACACAATCAAGCTCTTTAAAGACGGGAGGATCGTGGTGCAACCAGTTCAGGGAAAGACGATATGTCGGGGAAGAGGTGGAGCTGGTAGAAGTTATGTTGGTGAATCGGGAAGGAATGGTAATCAAGGTCAAGCTAAGATGATCAAATGTTATAATTGTGGTGGTGAGGGACACATTGCAAGGAACTGCACATCTCCAAAGCGTCCAGAATCTTGACCGCCAGAGATAAGATGCTTCTTGTGCAAGCTCAGGATAATGGTGCTACTTTGGATGAAGAGGAATTGTTGTTTCTTACTGAGGGCAATGCCAAGACCTATGATGCAGATGTGGATGACGACCTATTCAGGAGATAGGTGACAATCATCAGAATGCCTTTCAAGTCGCTGATTGTGATGCATACGACTCCGATGTGGATGATGGACCTACTGCACACACAATCTTTATGGCTAGCATTTCTCCAATGGTTTCTCCTAAGGTCTCCTCTTCAACAGTGGCCCATCCAAAGACACACTCATCTCGAGGTACTAAAACTATCTTGATGATCTTGTGTGCAAAGAATGCAACAAAGTACTATTAAGCGAAACTGTATCAAATAGTGAACATATGGGTAATATCAATGTTGTCCCATATGATCAATATGTGAAACAAAGTGAAAGTGAAGTTGTACCAAGTGATGCATCTCCTGAAGTCAACAATGACTATATTTTTGATGAATACTTTGCATTTGCCCTTTTGACTGTAAATATCTGATTAAATGCCTATAAAGAACGTGTTGCTATTTATGAACAACGTGCTAAATTTGAGTTGACCACTCGTGGCAGGGAAATGGATGACCAAGTCGCATACAATTATTAGAAAAAGTAATTTTCTAGAAGAAGTATTAAAACAAGAGTTAAATTCCTTGCAAGAAAAACTTTCTAGCTAAGCAAAAACTAGAACTTCAAGAAAATGTGAAAATGCTTAAGCAAGAATTTAATGCAAAGGAATCAAAACTCTTGAAAGATTTTTCTAATCTGAAAACTTTGAAAAACAAACTTGAAACCAAGTTGTACATACAAGGGAACACCATTCGACTTTCACATGATCACTAAGCATAGGGTCCTAAGCGATAAGCATAGCATTCCCTTGTTGAGGAACCAAATCCAGAGGTCATTAAAAGGGCTAGAAATGCTCATAAGGTTCTTTATGATGGCAATGAAATCCTAAAACCTAGACGAGAACCTAGTTGCGTTGAGTGCAGCTGAGGAAGATAAGAAATAAGATGAAGTCACTAGGGAAAAGATGAACAAGAAATTAGATGATCCTAAATGTAGAGAGAAGAAAATAAAGATCACACCCCATGATTACAAGAAGGAAAAATGGATTTCCTTGAACATGTTTAAACCTCGGACATTGTTGACTCCGAACAAGTTTTCTAGAAAATGGATTTAGATAAGCGGAAAGCTGAAAATATTGTTGAAACAAACCCTCCTCTTTGGAAAATGCCTAGAAGCGATGTGTATCCTCCCAATTCACCAATGCATCTTGTTCCTAGAACAATTGCCACTAAAAGCAAGACCTTAATTAGCCAATATGTTATACTTCAACTATTTGTTGATTTTGAGAAAACTTGCAAGAAAAGGATCACACACACTGGTATTACGGAAGGAGAAAGAGGTTTTGAGCAAATGAAAGAATGTTATTTAACGGAGGTCATGCCTTTCTTTAAACTTCTAAAAGATCACTTTGAGAGTCTTAAAAGGGGATAGAAACTGATATTAAGGGAATGGAAAAAGAATTTGATGCAATGATAGTTGAAGTTAGTGACTATGAGCGAGCACTAAAATATAATGAGATTGAGAGGAAGAACTTGCATACACTAAATGAGAACCTGATTTAGAATGTATTACTCAGGATGTGTTTTCACTGCTACAAATTGTTCCATTAATGCTTCCAAATTTCATGAATTATCGGTTTACCTGAAAGTCTCCCATGATCGTGTCATTGAGCTTGAAAAACTAATTCTGAACTAAACGAAAATTGAAGCTGGATGATCACGACATCTTGGTTAAACATTTTTCTAAACTGGAAGTTGAGCATTTTAATTTACAACTAAAATATCAACATCTTAAAGAAAATGTTAAAACTTCAAATATCAAGACATCCTCAGATGCTCCGAGTTTGATGAGTTTTCAAATTAACAAACGTGATGAACAGATTCAAGCTCGGTGCAACACGATCAGAAAGTTGAAAGCCCAAATCTCTCAATTAAAGGGTCAAATGAACAATATGACAGGCTCCCAAATGCCTCCTCCTTTAGATTCTCGGAATTCTCAAACTTTTCATCTTCAAAACTTAGTTGATGCCTTACAAAAGGAAAACAAGTGTTTTCTAGAAGAAAATGAAAAAGTTAAACGACATTTTAAAGAGTTATATGATTCAATAAAGTCACCCGTGACCAAAACAACGAAAAAATAACGTCTTTACAAAAGGAAATTGAGAATCTGGAGTCAGGGGAAATGGGAAACGCCACTTGTTTTCAATAAGAATGTTGTCTCTAAATCACCCTTAGACGCAAATACACTGTGGCAGTTAAATATATTCCTCCTCATCTCAGGAATAATGAACATGCTTTTCATGAATACTGTGCTCACCTAAAGGATAGTCTAGAATGTCTCCGTGAGATTGTCGAAGAGGATTTCATTAACAAACCTCTTGATAGTGAAATTAGGTTTGCTTGCCTCCAGGCCAAACGATCTCAAGAGTTGCTAGAATGTGTAATTGCAACATGTCCCAAATCCTTAACCTTAGGTGCAAAAGGTAAAGCTGTGATGCCTTGTTCTATGCCTAGTTCAAACACTAATGTGCCTTCAAGTAGTTCAGATTCCAGATCTGTTAGTACTGAGAAAGTGAACGTCAGTGTGCCTGCAAAAAGCTCAAATCACATCTTAGAAAGTATACACTAATGTGCCTTCTAGTACTTGGATCCTTGCACATCAAGTTGGGAATGCAAAACTAGATCAACCAACTAATGTTTCCATTCCCTCTACAGAGTAATGTTGACATTAAGCGGCGAGTCAAAGTCTCAAGACAATACAAGGAATGATAGGACCTTGCAAGCTAAGAATGTGCATTGGGAGAGAGTAGAAGACCAATCTAGGAACTTTAAGCTTGAGTTGAATAAAGCGAATCGTGTTGATTCTAGTATTAGCCTTAAATCTTGTAATTAATTGAATTGATACTATTTGCAAACCTTGTAATGATGTGCCTTGAATTACATTTGCTAATCATGAATGTGGTGTGAATGTTTTGTCTAATGCTACCAAATGCCCAGTTAAAATTGTTAATGCTAATAATCGTGCAAATAAGGCAACAAGGCAAAAAGCGAAGATTGGTAGAAAGCGATTGGAAACCGAAGAACTTTTATAAAGATAGGTTATTATTGGATACCTTTTGGCCATAAGAATAATCGGTTTACTCTCAAACTACTAAGATTATGCCCACTAGAAAATGGATGCCTATTGGTAGAACTATTCCCTTAAGAAGTGAACATACTTTGAATAGGTCAAATCGAGACACCGACATTGCATCTATTCCCAATGATTCCATTGCTACTTAGATATGGATGTTTCGTTTTACGATGTGGGTGTTCCAATTACTAACCAAGTGGAACCCATTCTTGCATGGGGATCCCAATTATCCAGTTATCCATTCTTGTGTGTGTTCAACTGCAGATCATTCAAATCGATTACGTGGTACTGGACTCGGTCATTCCAAGCATATAGGGGCGAGGCGCAGCTCATGAACCGTGAGCAAATTCATCGGCACAGTTAGATTCGGTAATGATCATTTCGGTGCAATTAAGGGTTATGGTGATTATGTTGTTGGTGATAGTGTTATCTCTAGAGTATACTTTGTGGAAGGTCTTGGTCATAATCTGTTCTCTGTCGGTCAATTCTGTGACTCTGATCTAGAAGTAGCCTTCAGAAAACATACTTGTTTTGTTAGAGAATGTTGTTCCCCGTTCACTATCGTTTAAAACAGTTTTAAAACAAGTTAAAAGTGAACTATGACTGAAATTAACATAAAGAAAACACACTCAGTAATTTTCAACGTCATATTCTTATTAGAAATAATTCAACAAAGAATACGTTACCCAAGTACTTGCGGAATAGTACTTGGGATTGAAACAAAGTTGGGTGATTCCTCTCTAAGCTCGGGCTAAGTCAGGCACAACTCTTAGAGCTCACGAGCTATCTCGGGGAACTAAGTTGTATTTGGAGGAGTGAAAAGATGGCTTGCGTGTATGTGTGTTTTACAATTCACAAGCTTAATCTTTTCACTCCATCTCTTATGCTATTTATACATGTATGATATTTGACTCTTTCCTAAGTGACAAACTGACATCATCTGAGAAGACAAAATCTTGATGTATTTTGTCTATGTTTACAAAGACTATTCTAGGTAAGAGACAAGACTACTTTCCTAAACTCGGTGATGACTAGCGCGATCTTTGCCATTCAGGGAAAGTTGACTTTGGTTGATAAGGACTTCGTCTTATCGATTCAAACTTTCTGCCTTGTCCCGCTCTTTCTTGATCTTTACATCCTTGAGTCTTCTACTTGAGTTTGTCTTGATTGTAAGAAGTTGGAGAGGAATCTTAGGGATTGATGAGTTATTGTCATCACTCCTTTGAATCCATCATCTTCTTCTTGACTCAGTCTTCACCCATTAAGTTCCGCCTTCTGAGTGGAGAGACTCCTTCGCCTCGTCTTGGGTATCGAAGATGACTCCTGAGAGGCTATGCACTCAGTGACCTGATTTGTGTTCGGATTAAATACTTGGGCTATTTTCTATTCAAATCCTAGATTAAGGGGTTTGGGTATTTACTGAACCCAACTGTCTCCCCCTATTTGGATATACAAATAGCCTAAGTGGTTGTCCGATGTAAGTGAGCAAGAGGCTTCTTCTTACACTGAATGTACTAATGAATACAATAAGGAACAATGAGTAAATGAATAAAACATACATCGTTTATTGATCAGATTACATAGTTCCTATCGCTAGTACAAAAGATAAAACAAAATGATGTCAATCCGGATGGATACCCGTGCTTCAAGCTTCACTTTCTTGGTGATGAGTGTTTCCCTGTCGGGATGGTCTCGATCTTGGCATTCGGTCTTGACAGAACGGCGTTCTTTGGGGATTGGATCACGAGAGGCCAGGAATATAGTGATCATTAGGCCACTCGGCTGATCAATGTCACTCCATCTTTGAAATGGGGTTCCGTAGACATCAATGTGGAATAGCCCTCTTCGGGCTCTTCAATCACTAGACAGTTTACAAACTTTACTCCCTCAGGCGGTTCTGCATTCAAGGCCAGGTACTTTGATCTCGGGTTGGAAATCAACTCTTTTCCTTTTGCGGTGGAAGCTTGTGGTTGAGATCCTTGAGGTGCGATCAAGGCGGTGAATTCTCGATTTGGGTTGGTGCTTCCCATAGCCTTTCATATCTTTTGCTAAGCATCTTCATCAGCTCCTTGACCACCTTGTTTTGCTTCTCCAATGATGGACCAAGTTCATCAAGTTCAATGATCCCAAAGTCACTGAATTTTAATGGATCATGAACTTCAAAGTGTCTTTTGTCATCCCCTCTGGAGACATTCATAGCCAGGTTTTGGTGTTGGGAATGATTTTGACATCGTGATTTTTAGGAAGCCTTAATTTGGTCATTGTCAGTTATATTCTTTAATTACATTTTGCACGAGCTTCAGTTTTCTTTTTCTTTTCTTCATACTGAGCTCTCATTGCAGCCATTTGAGCAGCCTGAGCTTCCATGAACTTCATCTGCTGACCCTTTTTGAGCTTGCTTGCATCTATTCCCACATTTTCAGCTTCTTTGGCAATCACTTTGGTCAATGCCTCCTTTGTCTTTTCATCCTCAGCTTGTTTCAATTTCCTCTCTTCTTTAGCAAGGTGTTTCGTTAGCTGTTGAGGAGTGAAGATATTAGTGTCACCGATTTTGTAGGGAATCCTCTCAGGTTCATGTAGTTATCGTATGCTTTTGCCCTTGCTTTGTCCTGAGGAAGATGATGCAATGATGGGAGGTGGTGTTGTCATGATTGGTGCTAAGCGTGTCTGTTGTTGTTTGGAGGTGGTAGTGATGAGATTGGTCTGCAGAGACTGGTGGTCTGATGATGATGATGTTTGAGGCTGCTGGTGGTCTTCGCTCCCCTCGGTTTGAAGAGGTTTCTTCAGCAATCTTCTCCCCTCAAGCTGTGCCGTAGCGTCGGTGAGGGAAGTTGGAGTAGGTGATGAGGGGACGACCGGTTTGACCTTTGAAGGCTGATAGATTTCGATCATCATGGCCTTTATGTCTGAAATATGCTGCTTGAAGACGGTGACCTTTGCATCCAACTTCGCATGAGATAATTCCAAGGCCGTCATTCGTGGACCAAGATTCCAAGCCATAGAAGGCGAGGCTGAGTTAAAGTAGTCACCTGCGTATTTATAGAGTCCAATGTGTAGCTTGAAGAGACTGGGTGAGGATGGAAGACCACTGAACATTTGCAGACTTGAGCATGTTGAGCAGTTCAGTAAAGTTGGAGGATTGTTTCAAGTGCGCCTCAGTAGCCTCCAGCACTTTAGAGTTGAGTCGCGGTCTTCTTTGACAAACTCACGGATTTCATCTATCGTGGTTCCTACACCCTGAAGATGTCTGAGGAATTTAGCCATGTTTTCATCGGTGAATGTTGTCATACATCAGATCCCTATGTTCATGAACATTTTCATCAAAACCATGTACTTCACCTTTAGATCGGCATAGCTTCGCAGGCGACCTCGGTGTGTTGCTCCATAATGTCGAGTGACCCCAGAATATAACCTTCTTGATGCTTTGGTGATCCACACGAGCGTACGTCTTTCGGTGAGTGGGAGAACATTATCAAATGGCAAATTCATCGGATGGATGAGAGGTCATCATTGGCAGCTAGCGGTGATTTAGTATGCTCACTGGCGAGGTCGAGGTTCTTGTTCACTTGAACCTCAGCGTCCATTTCTTCTCGGTGATAAGATTTCATCATCACTTCGGCAAGGTCATCATCAGATTGTAGCAATTCAGTAACCTCGGCAGATTAACAAGGGGGTGGGAATGGGTTCCATATCAGCGGGTGGTATTGATCCCTCAGTCTTTGTCCCGTGGACCCCTCGGACAGTGGGGAGTTTCCATGTCTTCGGGAGTCGGGATTGGTTTTGGGTTCCGTATCGGCGGGTTGTTTCTTTCCCCGAGTCTTTGTCCCCGATGACCCCGAGACACTTGCGTTTCTCAGTGCCTTTAGCGGAGTCGGTGAATGTTGTGTCCCTATCAGCGGGTTTTGATTCCCTCGAGTCTTTGGGATCGATCGGTGTGCCCTCGGACAAAGGCTTTGATTTGCTAATGTCATCACTGGCGTTGTGGAAGGCTCCCTACCGGCGGGTTGTTTGTTTCCCTCTGGATCTTGGGGAGTAGTAGGTGTGACCAAGGGCACTGGCTGTGATGTATCAGTGTCCTTCGTTGTCCGCGGGGTGGTTGTTGCTGGTCGGTGGGTGTCTTTTGGTCTCGGGCCTTTTGTGCCTCTTTGGCGGTGCTCCTGAAGCCTCGGGCCTGGGACTTTGGTTTAGTCTTAGTCCCGTCTGAGACTTCCCCTTTTTCCTTTAAGAGCAGGGTTTGGAGACAGATCCTCTGGTTGTTCACGGCAACCATATGGGCCGTTAATTCTATAGGTGTGACAAGGGATGGGTCCTTTTGAAAGTTTGAAGGACTCGAGTGCCAGGTAAATTTCCAAATTTTTCATCACGAGTATAATTGGCACCAACAGCGATTGTAAAGCACAAGAGACTAGGATAAATATACTTCGTCCTAGTTTTGCTCTTAACGTTACAAGATCACTGTAAATGATCTCCCCTATGTCGACAGATGACCCCATTCATCGGGCAGTATGCCATCAACTGAATGGAGTTAACACATTTCAGTGGACGAGTGGTTCCCGCCGAGGACCTGAATCACAAAAGTGAAAAAGATCCTCCAAGCCACGGGGAATGAACTTTTAGTGACTGGGGTCCTGTCCAAAATGTGGGATCAAAGCGATTTGTTTTAACCCATCCTTCTGTGGAAGGTTCAGGATGGGCGATAAACACCTTTGTTGTAATCTGTTGAAGTGCAAAAGGTTTTGAAATCCGGTATGTTGTTGCCCCATTAAGGCCGAACACGATGAGATACTCACGAGTGGTCTAAGGTTATTCTCATCAGTTGAAGGTGTCGGGTCAAAGGCTTTAGCGATAGCCAAAACTCCCAAGGTAGTTTGGGTATACTCTTGAGGACATTTTACAAAGGCGTTTGAGTGGGCGGTTGAACAAAATTTTTACAATGTCTTTATAGGTTGGGACATTTTCAGGGTATTCAAAATTACCTATGACATTGTTTGTTTTGAATTCAACGTTTGTGAGATCCCCTACCCCTGAGAAGCAACCTGGAGAGATTGGGTTCTAGCCATATCTATTAAAGAAGTTTTTAGGGTTTTAAAAAATGTTTGGCAAGAACAATTGAAATGTTTAGATCTCTCTAGTTTGTGAGAAAAACTTTTGTGAATGTTTACAAGGTTTTCCAAAAGAGATTTGAGCACACATGAAATGTTTTGAAATTTTTGAAATGATTTTGAGGAGTTTGATTGCGAGAAAAGATTTGTGTGTGGTGATTGTGTTTGAGAAGAGGGTATTTATAGAGTGATAAGAGGGGTGTTTTGTGCACAAATGGAAAAACTAAGAGAGGTTTTGAAAGACTTTTGAATTTCCCATTTAATGCTACCACTCCATTACCCGCAGAAAAAATCCCGATTTTCAAGGGAGCGGTTGCTGCTGCGAAAAGTGCACTGCGGTGATTAAAATATCAATTTGATATTTTTTGTGAGAGGCATTAAATGCCAAGTGGGATGATAGTAAGACAAAGATACATATATTCCTTTATTAAATTGGCATAGTTACCAACCTAGGACATTAAAGTAACGATACTTGGACCATTTAGTTACTCATTCAATGCTCTTTGTCAAGTGTCAGGGACCTGAATGAGTCTTACTCATTCAGTGAGAGGTTTATTTTGGATTTTCATGGAGGATGAACCATTTCGAGAGACCTTACTTGAGATTGGTTTTCGATACTTGACTTTCAATGTCAAGCATTCCCAATTCAGCTTCGGTCTCTCTGAAGGTAGGTTCATCAAGGGTTTGGTGAAGATATCACGGTTGATATTGTAGGGATGAAATGAAGTTCTATGTCTCCTTTCATTATGTGATCCACGATGAAGTGATATCGATATCTATGTGTTTGGTACTTTGGTGGAGAACAGGGTTGTTGGAGATTGCAATTGCACTAGTGTTATCACAGAAGATGGGCACCATTTTATAATGGATGTCATAGTCACGAGTTGACTTTTCATCCATAATACATTGGCACGACATCTGCTGCAGCTACATATTCACCTCGGTGAGGACATAGCGATTGTTGCTTCTTTGCACTCCAACATACTAGTTTTCCTCCAAGAAATTAAGGACCACGAGGTACTTTTTACATCCATGTTCAGCCAGCATAATCAGAATCGAGTAACTCCTTGAGATCAAACCCTGAGCATATTGAATAATATAGTCCAAGGTTTGGGGTTCCTTTCAGGTACCTGAGTATTCTTTTGGCTGCAGTGAGGTGGGATTCTTTGGGATTGGGCTGATATCTTGCTATTAGACGGTGACTGAAAATTGTATATGCGGTCTAGTAAGCGGTTAGATATCATGAGCCAACAATCCCCATGAAATGAGTTTGATTGACTGATTTGCCAGTGAGATCAGGCCCAAGGTTGTTAGGTGGAACCATTGGTGTCTTCACTGAGGCATAGTCAAATATCTCATATTTCTTCAAGAGATTTCGGTGTATTTCTCTTGGTGATGGATATACCTTTATCGGTTTGGATTTGTAGTCCAAGAAAGTATGTGAGTTCCCCATCATGCTCATTTCAAACTTCTTTGTCATTAGTTTTTCAAACTGTTTGCAAAGTTTGTAGTTTGTTGAGCCAAAGATGATATCATCAACATACACTTGGACTAGTATCACATCCTGTTGGGTTCTATAGACAAGCAGTGTGTTGTCTATCTTTCCTCTGACAAACTTGTTTTGTATCAAGAAGGTGAGAGTTTCATACCATGCCACCGGGAGCTTGTTTAAGTCCATAAAGAGCTTTGTCAAGCTTGCGGACATGGTCGAGGAATTCATGCTCTCAAAGCCTGGAGATTGCTGAACATACACATCTTCCTTGAGATCACCATTTAAGAATGCACTTTTAACATCCATTTGGTAGACCTCAAGTTCATGTATGTTGAATATGCAAGGAAGATCATGATGGCTTCCATTCTTGCAACAGGAGCAAATGTCTCATCATAGTCAATGCCTTCTTGTTCGGACCGTAACCTTTGCTACAAGTCGGCTTTGTTTTAATAGCGTGCCATTTTCATGATTTTGTTTCAGAAAACCCACTTCATTCCAATGACTACGACATCCTGAGGACATTTGATCAAGGTCATGACCTTGTTTTTATCAAACTGTTGCAATTCTTCTTGCATAGCCGAACCCACTTGGGTATTTTAGAGCTTGATGACACTTTTGGGTTCAATGTCGATAGGTAATCGGCATATAGACATTCATTGGCTAAGCTGCATAGTTAGACTAGCGACCATGCTTCTAGTGAGCATTCCCTCAGTGGGTTCACCAATGATGTTTACAAGCTCAATGTCCTGAGATCTTGTCCACTTACTTTGTGGTGCGGGGTCCGAGCATGAATATGTCACTGGGAGTTCGATATGATTTCGTGCAAGGGCCACGAATCATTTAGAACATCTCGTAGAGATGTCTTGATCAGGTTGAGGAACTTGAGTTGCGAGTTCTCGATCATTTGGATCATTGTTACATATCCCGAGCAGGACAGATGATTTTCAATGAACTCATTGAAGGTTGGTTGAGGTAGGTTGTGGGGTAAGACATAATATGAGATGTCGAAAGATCAGCTTGATATGAGGAATTGAGTTGAGTGTTGTACTCATCAAGAGGATATCTTGATGAGTTATCAATTCCTATTTCTTCCACTGAGGTGTTGGTGAACTTGATGCTTTCAGTGCTTTCATCAAAGGTGACATGAAAGGTTTCCTCAACTTGTTGTCTCCTTGTGTTAAAACCCCTGAAGGCTTTGGAGATCAGTGAGTATCCTAGAAAATATCCATCATCAGCTTTTGCATCAAATTTTCTTAGATGATCCTTGTGGTTGTGAATGAACACAGGACATCCAAACACATGAAAATAGTGATGTCGGGAAGTCTACCTTTGAAGATCTCATATGGGGTTTTATTATGTCTTTGACAATGGCCGACCTAATTTTGGGTGTAACTTGAGCTTTTGGACTACTTGATCGAAATGTTTTGAGAGAGCTGAGCCATTTAACATAGTTCTAGCAGCCTCAATGAGAGTTCTTTTTTTCCTTTCAAACCCCATTTTGTTGGGGTATAAAGGAGATGAGAAATTTTGAAATTCCTTTTTCATCACGTAAACTCTCAAGTTCTTGATTTCGAACTTCGGTGCCATTGTCATCAGGATTTGTTTAACGCTTATGTCATTCGGTTTTCAATCTTCCGATGAATGACATTATTGTATTATTCGCCGACTCTTTTAGAAAGAAAGTATACCTAAGTGTATTTTGAGAACTCATCAACAATGACAAGTGTATACTTCTCATCTTTGCCGATTGATGGGGCTGACAGTCCAAAGAGATCCATGTGCGAGGGAGCTGACTTTGATGGAGAAATTTTGTTTGGTTTTGAATGATGCTCGTGGTGTTTACCCTTTTCACAGCGGTGAGCATGGTTTGTCTTTTGAAAAGACCAGTGATGGCAAGCCAAGGACCTTGTTTTGTTTTGCCAAGTTGTTGAGGTTTTTGAAGTTTAAGTGTGAAAGTCTCTTATGCCACATCCAATTGATAGTTTCAGTGGCTTTAGCAAAGAGACAAGTTCCATCTTGGGAGAGAGTTGACATGTCAAGCACATAGACATCATCTCTCCTAGGAGCTATCAATACAACTTCCTTGTTGGCATTAAATGTCACACCCCCAATTTACATTTTGCAATGCGCGAATGGAATTCTGGGGCATTGATTTGTCATAGCACCACATCTCAGTTATATTGAACGACCTAAAGTGTCGTTTTAAAAACACATCGTTGGATATTTCATAAAAACATAATCAGAGTACAACATCGGTCCCAAAAGGTTTACAAAGTTTGCGGAAATACAAATATAATACAAATCCAAACGATGTTTTGAAATAAAGTGCCATAATGTACATAATGTAAGTCGAGCGACTCAAAATGTAGGTCCCTAAACCATGTCATGATGATAATGCCTCATTACTGAAATACATTGCTAAAAACAGTCAACAATAATGTTGGTGAGAAATCATAGGTTTATGTAAATGGTTTATAATGACTACACAAGTATCAATCATGCATGACAATCAAGTCACGTAAAAATAATGTTACAATTGCTCTAAGCCCATGACCCCAAACTAGACTCATCAATTATGTATGCCCCACAGAGTGTTTGCGGACAACTCAGTAATGAAATCAAATGAAATGCATCCGTTTTCCTGGTTGGGATTCACCAACCCGGATGGAGTCGTCACCCTCGATAGATCTATCCACTCATCCTCGCTTCAATGATTAACGGTTCATGTTCAGGAAATGGGGACTTTCAATATTGGCAAATGAGGTAACTTAAGCAATGTAATGAATTTAACATACTTGGTATCGTACAAAGAAAAATGTAGTGCAATGTATTCTCCCCGTGGGTTTGAAAATAATCGAAAGCATGTAAAACGGGCTATGAAAACTCACTTGGATAAACTGGAATAACGGCAAAAGTGAGAATACATGAGGTTTAATGTAATGCGTCAACCGGGACCCATTATCAATGATATGATATGTCATGAGTTGCAATGTAATGTTATGCATGCACTACATGTAATTTATACCATTTACAAGTTTTTGAAAAAGATACTCGTCGTCGAAAAATACATTTTTGACGTCTTGACCAATCAGAAATGACTTTACATGTTTTAACGCGAAAAATGTCATCCTACAATGGTTTTAAAATGATTTTTGGTGAAATTACCACTTTTCGCCAAAAAACAATGTCGTCGGAAAAATCGTGAAATTAACAAAAATGGCTTTGGAAAAACAATCGTAAAACAAGTACCGTTGATCGTTAGAGAACGAAATCGACGGTTTTAGAAAGTTTGTATCCATATCTAAAAGTTTCAGTTCAGGAGTTTTTGTCATTCAAGGTCTCGATCATAAAGATATCAAAGGCTAAAGTTGGTGATTTTGTTGAATTGTGTGCAGAAAATGGGTTTCGGCCAAGTTTGAACATCCGTAAATAAATAACTACAACTCCGCTTGACAAACCGCTTTTTGTTTTGGAAAATATGGCGCGTCGTGAACTTGATTTTACTAGAAGACACTTTGTTCTAAAAAAGCCATCATGGTTAAAAGCTGCCACAACATAGCCCTTACAGCTAGTGTAATACTTGTAACGTAGAAATAATATAGATTTTCAGAAAATAATATTTACGGCAACTTTATGAAAATGGCCATATATTTGTCGTTTCAACTCCGTTTTCTACGTTTTATATGTCCTTAGCTTCGTATCGAAGTAAATTAATATATTTTTGAGAAGTCGAAATAATTTGTGAAGCTTAAGGCTCGTTTTGACTCGAAATAACTAAAAACAGAAAGCTGAAATTTTCAAACTATATATTTCGCCGCCAAACTTTAAAAAATTCACCACGGCTTCGTTATAAGTCCGTTTTTATCCGTTCAAAGCGCCACGGATTCGTTTTTAAGTATATTTTCCAAAAATTAAGGCCAAACTTTCGTACCATCTGCTGATTTTTCCAGAAATTCGAATTAAGGACAGAACACAAAATATAGTTATCGAAAATAGTTTTTCACGGACAAAACCTATTCTAATCCCTTCAAATCAACTCCCAAACTAATCTAATCCTACCATACACCTTCTTAGGGTGTCATGGGTTCCTAATCACCATCAAGACCAAAGAATACCATGGGAGTAATTATAGGATGACCTAGGTATATATATATAACTTAAAAATCATGACATAAATGGTATAAATCACAATACTTACATAAAAGCTCCAAAAATGATAAGAAACATATGAAATGAAAGAGGAAACATAAAAATGATGAAAACATGCTTACAAGAGAAATGAAGAGGTGTAGGTAACAAGGATTAACTTAAATATCCTTGGTTTTTATTTCAAAACCATAAAAGGATATATACTAGGTTGAAATAACACTTGAACTTGCAAGAAAAATTTGATCCCTTGGCTCTTGGATGCTTGGCCGGTTTGATGAAGCCAAAAAGAGAGGAAAGTTGTTTTCTTAACACTTTGAGACTATGAGATTGAATGAGAAAAATATTGTCAAGTAAGACTTTTAATTGGTGAAGTGAATTATTAGAAAGACATGAACCTTATTACACACACCCTCCCTCGCGGGTTTGGGGAGGGTTGTCTCTCAAATTACTTTTTTTTTTTAAATCTTGTGTTATTTGTAAGACTTGATAAATTGTAAAGTAAATATAAGTTAAATGAGTGTAAAAGTAAATGGTAGAATTTTTGGTACAAGTACTTTTTATTAGGTCAAAATAGAGTGTATTGAAATGATAAAATTATAAAAAATACTTTCCTTGTGAAAATTGAGTGATAAAATAATTACCGTAAGATTTTAAGAAAACTAATGTAATAAATAAAACTTTAATGATTTAAGTACCAAATAAATTTGAAACACTAGGAAAACTAAAAATATAGTTTTTATAAACTAAAAGTAAGTTTAAAATACCTCGGGATCATTTTTGAAAGTAACGGGTTAAATATACAAAATAAAAACTCACGCGATAAAAATTATTAAACATAAAAATTACGCCAGAAAATATGAAATGAAATGTCGTGAATGAATTTATGAGGATGCAACATGATGTCAATGAAATGTAGACTACTCATAGTCCATATGAAATGTAATGCGATGTCATGATCATGAATGACTCGCTAAAACCCAAGGTTACGCTGATTTGAAACAAGTAAACCAAGTTTACTAAAAATGTTGAAATAATGAGACATGAACGGGTCGAGAAATGACCGAAAGTACGGATTGTCACATCACTACCATCAAAAAGGGAATTTCCCCTAATTCAATCGCTGTTAGGTCTAACGGTGTCGGCAAAAAGATGAGGATACTATGACAAGATGTCTTCCGCTCCAAGTAAACTCAGACCTCGCCGAGAATTCCAACGAACTTTCACGATAGGAATACCACTCGTTTAACCGCTTGACCTCGCGTCCATGATTTCTACAAAGTTCTTCCACAAAATTGAGTTTGTCATCAAGTCAACTTCTTTCCAATGGAATAACGAGAACATTCGTCCGAAAGACACTTCTTCAAGTTTGAAACGTGAAATGTTGTGCACATGACTAAGTTCGTGGAAGATCAAGACTAAGTTTACCTGACCAACTCGCTCAAAATCTTGAATGGTCCAATGTATCTCGGGTTTAACTTCCCACGCTTCCAAATCGCACTACCTTCCAAGGCGATACTTTCAACATAACTTTGTCACCTACTTGAAATTCCAAATCCCATGCCTAACATCCAAGATAACTTTTCCGCCGACTCGCAGCCCGGAGTCTATCACGAATTTGAACAATCTTTTCCGTGGTTTCCTCGCCATTCATTGAACCATAAGTTGCTGCGTCCTACCGCCCAACAACAGTAACGCACTAACGACCATAAAGCGCCTCAAATGGTGCCATCTTGATACTGGTGTGATAACTATTGTTGTACAAGAATTCTATCAATGGCAAATGGTTAGCCCAACCATTGCCAAAATCAATAACACATGCTCTAAGCATGTCTTCTAATGTTTGAATGGTCCTTTCACTTTGACCGCCGGTTCGGGTGATATGTCGTGCTCATCTCTAATCTCGGGTTCAATGAATCTTGCAATGAATTCCGAAGTTTGAAGTGAATCGACTATCTCTCGTTCTGAAATGATAGAAATTGGTGCCCGCGCTTCGAGACTATTTCCTGACATAAAGTCTAGTGAGTTGCTCCATGGAATAAGTCTCTAATAGGTGAAATGGGCTGATTTGGTAAGACGATCAACATTACCCAAATAGCCCGTAACCTCCCGATGTCTTAGGAAGTTTCAGAACAAAGTCCATGTAATACGCTCCCATTTCCATTGAGGAATTTCGGTTGTTGGAGTGTCCTCAAGGCTTCGATATTCACTTTTTACCTTGAAAGGTAAGACATTTGCTAACGATGGCAATCTCCTTCATGTTCGCCACCAATAAAGCTTCTTAAGATCTTGATACATCTTATCCGATCCAGGATGAATAGAATACTTTGACTTATGCGACTCATGCATAATCAATTCTCGTATTCCGCCATACAATGGAACCCACATTCTATCCTTGAAACATAATACTCCATCTGCTCCTCTTTACAAAACCATTTGCATTTTCAGGCATACCATAAAGATTTTCACTTGGTCGATTTTCCTCCTTGTGCTTCGACTTGGCTCATGGATTTTCGATGGTAAAGGAGAAATAATCGTCATTCCCAATGAACGAACTCTTAAAGGTTTAGGCCTCTCTTTCCGACTAAGAGCATCAGCCACAACATTGGCTTTTCTTTGGGTGATACTTGATTTCACAATCATAGTATTTTGATGTAACTCCAACCAACGATGTTGCCTCATATTAAGCTCCTTTTGATCAAGAATATATTGCAAACTCTTGTGGTCGGTAAACATTAAGCATGTGCACTTTGGTACAGTATTAAGAGGTAGTGTCTCCAAATCTTGGCGCCAAAACTACGGCTCCTAACTCGAGATCATGAGTTGTGTAGTTCTTCTCATAGCGCTTAAGTTGTCGAGAAGCACACTGCAATCACCTTCTCGTTTTGCATTAAAAACAGCCCCTAGTCCTTTATGCGAAGCGCGCAATATACAACAAAGTTCTCAATGCCTTGGGTAGTGCCAAAATGGCCGACGCAAAGCTTTTGTTTCAACAACGAAAAGCAACTTCTTGTTTCTTTCCCCTCATACTTCTTGTTTTTCTGTTCAAGGTCTTGGTCAAAGGTCTCGCTATCTTGAAAAACCTTCGATGAACCTTCGGTAATACCGGCTAGTCCTAGAAATTGTCCGAATTTCGTAGGATTCGTTGGAGTAGCCCAATCTTTTACGGCTTCAATCTTTGCGGGATCAACTTGTAGTCCATGACTATCAATGACATGACCAAGAAATTGCACTTTGTGGTTCCAAAATCACACGCCGAAAACTTGGCATACACCTTCTCATTCTTGAGTAGCCTTAAAATCATCCTTAAATGCTCTTCGTGCTCTTCTTTGTTCTTGGAGTAGATCAAGATGTCGTCAATGAACACTATAACAAACTTGTCCAAATACGACTTACAAACTCTATTCATGAGATCCATGAATACCCGAGGTGCATTAGTCAATCCAAACGCATCACTTGAAACTCGTAATGACCGTAACGTGTTCTAAACTTGCATTTTGAATATCCTCTTCCCGAACTGCCGATGATAACCTCGAACGAAGATCAATCTTGGAATAAATACTTGAACCTTAACCGATCGAACAAGTCATCAGTGCATTCTGGGAGTGGGTAACGATTCTTCACCGTTAACTTGTTCAATTCTCGATAATGTATGCACATACGGAAGGATCCATCCTTCTTTTTCACAAACAAGACCGGTGCTCCCCAAGGAGAGGAACTCGGCCTAATGAATCCTTTGTCGAGAAGCTCTTGCAATTGATTAGACAATTCTTGCATTTCGGATGGTGCTAGGCGGATGTCAGCGCGGTGCGGCTCAGGGCACTAAGTCAATATGAAATTCTACTTGACGCGTCTTGGGTGGAAGTCCTAAATCCTTCGGGAAATACTTCCAGAAAATTCCGAACAATAGGAACATCTTCGGTCGCTTCTCCTCCGACTCTTTCTCGGTTACATGAGCTAAGAAAGCAAGACAACCTTTCTTAATGTACTTCTCCGTTTTGATGTCGCGATATGATACTAAGTCGGTTCCCTTCGTTCCCCACGAATGATCAAAGTTTCGCCGTTATAAGGAAGATGAACAACTTTCTCATCACAAATGATCTTTGCACGATGCTTAGATAACCAGTCCATGCCGATGACGACGTCAAAACTACCAAGCTCTACGGGCATGAGGTCTATGTTGAAGGGATGATTAAGAAAATTGAATGTGCAACCGCGAACAATGGTGTTTGTGTTAACTACGCTACCATTAGCTAATTCGACAATGTATGATGTATCTAAGGTGGTTGGCTTAATGTTGAGCAAAGGTGCAAATGCATTGGACACAAAACTTTTATCGGCACCGGAATCAAATAAAACTGAAGCGTAACGATTATTGAGAAGAAAGCGTGCGTTATGACATTAGGTCCTCCATATCTTCTCCGCCTCCAATGACGTAAACCCTTCCTCGTGCCAAACCTCCTTGATTCGGATTTGCTTGATTCTCTCCTTTCTTACAATCCCTCTTGTAGTGTCGGTTCCCGAACCAAAACATGTAACTTGTGGCCACTTGCAATCCCTAGTACAGTGACCAACTTTCTTGCAATTTTCACACGGATCAGGACATCGACCCGGATTGTGGTGACTCAAACATCTGTTACATTTCGGCAAAACTCCCGTATATCCTTTTCCTTCTTTCGGTCCCGCAGCATAAACCTTAGCAACCTCTTGCCTCTTGGGCGGTTGTTGAGTAGCATTCCTACCCTTGTTGTCCCACTTGCGTTTGTTATTGTTGTTGTAGTTGCCTCGGTTATTGTTGAAACGGTTGTTGGGGTTGTTGTTGTTGCGGTTGGTGGTGGTGTACTTACCTCGCTTCACCACTTGTGCCATCAATTTCTGAGTCACACGAATAGCTTCCTCAATTGTTTGTGGATCACACGATGTCACATCTCCTTGTATAACCTCGGGAAGTCCCCCGATGAAAGCCTCTAGCAACTTTTCATTATCCGATACCATCGACGGGCATAACGTGGCTAATTCCTGGAACCTCCGAATGTAAGTGTCGATATCATAACCAATAGTGACCAATTCATAGAACTCCGTCTCCAACTTTTTGATTTCCGTTCGAGGACAAAACTTCTTAGTCACCAAACCCTTGAATTCCTCCCAAGTAAGCTTAAAAGCATTCTCCATTCCAATCGGTTGAGCGTATGAATTCCACCATGACAACGCTCCATCGGTAAAGTGCTCAGCATTACAGCAACTTGACCTTCTGTCGGCTATCCGGACAGTTACAAAGCAAAAACACCGATTCCAATTTCTCAAACCATCGTTACCATTGCGGTGCTCCTCGGTACCTCGAAACTTAGTGGGATCACCACTTTTGAAATCCTTGTACGAACATTTCTTAACCCGGATCCTCCGGCATTACCATAGCGGTAGTAGCTAGCCTAGCGGCCGGCGGCACCACATTTCCCTTTCGACTCTTAGTGCATTAGCAATGCTATCATTCACCAACTTTTGAATTTACGCTGGGTCATTTCCGGTGCAACTTTCTTAGGCGCCATAATTCTTCAAAATCACAAGATGAAACAATCATGAGAACTCGTAAGTAGAAACAACCATCATACAAATATATCCACAACCACATCATGCATAAAGATAAATGGAATCACAACGGAACAATAAGCGAAATATCACAAATATAATCACATCACACGTGGATAATATACATGAAAATTTCGGCCTACATGGACCGATATCATAGATAATAATAACCATTCCTACATAGTAGAGTCAATACTTGATACATTTGTTTTTACAACAACCAAAATACAACAAGTTCTTTAAACTACGTCACACCTTGTGACTAGGATAATAATGGTCAAAACTATACAATGACAAAAGTCTACATAAGGCACTCATGGTGCTCCATGGCCCTGAAGATCGCGAACGAGTAACCAAACTATCCACCAAACTCCTCAACTCATCAATCGACCTGCAAAGCAACAATACTCTCCCTATCCTCTATCTGACTATGCTGAATACTCTGATGAGACAAGTCAATACAAACCTGCTAATATCAACCCTCGACATAGCGATGGGACGGTCAATCCTATCTAAAACAACTCCCCAAACTTTCGTGTCAAACTATCAATCATCTGCTTGAGCATCAATGCGGGCTCCTAGTGCCATCAGCTTGTAGAAGGCTGACGTCAGGCGGCAGCCCTAGAACTCTCGCCTAACTCAAATCTAACCGCGGTGGCTCGGGCTCATCGATGGTGGTGTCGGGATATCAAACGAGCACGCTTTTTGGGCGGCAAGTCCAGATCGGGTACAGGGATCTCTAAGAAAATATGGCGATGACGGTGATGATGGTGGCCGGCGGTGAGTGTGAAATGGTGGTGATGGTGCGTGGTGCAGCTTATGATGGCTAATGTGAGGTGTGGATGCAACCTCGCCCTCCTCGAAGGTTTGGGTCTCATGTCGATCATGATAGGTGGAAAGACCGGAGTAGATCCAATGGAAGATCGATCTCATGGAATGTGATGCAACATCATCCATGATGGGGTTAGCTGTAACATCATCCGAGCTAGAGTCCGATGATATGGTGATGGGATGTGAATCACGAAGACATGTGCGTGACAACCGATGTGAAATAAAAGTAAATAATCTCGAATAAAGTGTAAGTGAATCCGCATGAAAAGTGAATATGTACTATGATGAAATGATGAGATGCTATGATAATGTAGCTATAGTCAAGGGTCAATGATGCAACCTAGTTCTCTATAATCAGCTCACGGTACCAATCACATCCCAATTTTGATTTTTGTTTTGCGTGAATGGAATTCACAGGGGCATTGACATCGTCATAGCACCACATCACGATTATATTGAACGACCTAAAGTGTCGTTTTAAAAACACATCGTTGGATATTTCATAAAAACATAATCATAGTACAACATCGGTCCCAAAAGGTTTACAAAGTTTGCGGAAATACAAATATAATACAAATCCAAACGATGTTTTGAAATAAAGTGCCATAATGTACATAATGTAAGTCGACGCCGCGACTCAAAATGTAGGTCCCTAAACCATGTCATGATGATAATGCCTCGGTTACCTGAAAATACATTGCTAAAAACGGTCAACAATAATGTTGGTGAGAAATCATAGGTTTATGTAAATGGTTTTACGACTACAAAGTATCTAGATGCATGACAATCAAGTCACGTAAAAATAATGTTACAATTGCTCTAAGCCCATGACCCCTAAACTAGACTGATCAATTATGTATGCCCCACGAGTGTTTGCCGGACAACTCGTAATGAAATCAAATGAAATGCATCCGGTTTTCGGTTGGGATTCACCAACCGGATGGATCACCCTCGATAGATCTATCCACTCATCCTCGCCAAACAGTGATTAACGGTTCATGGTTCAGGAAATGGGGACTTTCAATATTGGCAAATGAGGTAACTTAAGCAATGTAATGAATTTAACATACTTGGTATCGTACAAAGAAAAATGTAGTGCAATGTATTCTCCCCCGTGGGTTTGAAAATAATCGAAAGCATGTAAAAGCGGGGCTATGAAAACTCACTTGGATAAACTGGAATAACGGCAAAAGTAAGTACCGAGGTTTAATAATGTAATGCGTCAACCGGGACCTATTATCAATGATATGATATGTCATGAGTTGCAATGTGTAATGTTATGCACCATTTACGAGTTTTTGAAAAGATACTCGTATTCGAAAATACATTTTTGCGCCTCTGACCAATCAGAAATCACTTTACATGTTTTTACGTCAAAATGTCATCCTACAATGGTTTTAAAATGATTTTTGGTGAAATTACCACTTTTCGTCGAAAACAATGTGTCGGAAAATCGTGAAATTAACAAAAATGGCTCCGGAAAAAACAATCGTAAAACAGTACAAGACGCGATCGTTAGAGAACGACATCGACGGTTTTGGAAAGTTTGTATCCATATCTAAAAGTTTCAGTTCAGGAGTTTTCGTCCAAAGGTCACGATCATAAAGATATCAAAGGCTAAAGTTGGTGATTTTGTTGAATTGTGTGCAGAAAATGGGTTTCGCCAAGTTTGAACATCATCCGTAAATAAATAACTACAACTCCGCTTGACAAACCGCTTTGTTTTGGAAAATATGGCGGTGAACTTGATTTTACTAGAAGACACTTTGTTCTAAAAGTTTCGCATCATGGTTAAAACTGCCGCCAACATAGCCCTGGCTAGTGTAATACTTGTAACGTAAAAATAATATAGTTTTTCAGAAAATAATATTTACGGCAACTTTATGAAAATGGCCATATATTTGTCGTTTCAACTCCGTTTTCTACGTTTTATATGTCCTTAGCCGTATCAAGTAAATTAATATATTTTTGAGAAGTCAAATAATTTGTGAAGCTTAAGGCTCGTTTTGACAAATAACTAAAAAGAAGCTGAAATTTTCAGAAACTATATATTTCCGCCAAACTTTAAAATTCACCACGCCGTTATAAGTCCGTTTTATCCGTTCAGCGGCCACGGATTCGTTTTAAAGTATATTTTCCAAAAATCAAGGCCAAACTTTCGTACCATCTGCTGATTTTTCCAGAAATTCGAATTAAGGACAGAACACAAAATATAGTTATCGAAAATAGTTTTTCACGGACAAAACCTATTCTAATCCCTTCAAATCAACTCCAAACTAATCTAATCATACCATACACCTTCTTAGGGTGTCATGGGTTCCTAATCACCATCAAGACCAAAGAATACCATGGGAGTAATTATAGGATGACCTTAGGTATATATATATAACTTAAAAATCATGACATAAATGGTATAAATCACAATACTTGCATAAAAGCTCCAAAAATGATAAGAAACATATGAAATGAAAGAGGAAACATGAAAATGAAAACATGCTTACAAGAGAAATGAAGAGGGTGTAGGAAGGATTAACTTAAATATCCTTGGTTTTATTTCAAAACCATAAAGGATATATTTAGGTTGAAATAACACTTGAACTTGCAAGAAAAATTTGATCCCTTGGCTCTTGGATGCTTGGCCGGTTTGATGAAGCCAAAAAGAGAGAGGAAAGTTGTTTCCTTAACACTTTGAGACTATGAGATTGAATGAGAAAAATATTGTCAAGTAAGACTTTTAATTGGTGAAGTGAATTATTAGAAAGACATGAACCTTACCACAATTAAGACACACCCTCCCCTTGGCGGTTTTGGGGAGGTTGTCTCCTCAAATTATTTTTTTTTTTTTAAATCTTGTGTTATTTGTAAGACTTGATAAATTGTAAAGTAAATATAAGTTAAATGAGTGTAAAAGTAAATGGTAGAATTTTTGGTACAAGTACTTTTTATTAGGTCAAAATAGAGTGTATTGAAATGATAAAAATTATAAAAATACTTTCCTTGTGAAAATTGAGTGATAAAATAATTACCGTAAGATTTTTAAGAAAACGACGTAATAAATAAAACTTTAACGATTTAAGTACCAAATAAATTTGAAACACTAGGAAAACTAAAAATATAGTTTTATAAACTAAGGTAAGTTTAAAATACCTCGGGATCATTTTTGAAAGTATGCTTGGGTTAAATATACAAAATAAAACTCACCGATAAAAATTATTAATCATAAAAATTACGCGTAAAATATGAAATGAAATGTCGTGAATGAATTTATGAGATGCACATGATGTCAATGAAATGTAGACTACTCATAGTCCATATGAAATGCGCTGATGTCATGATCATGAACTTCAGCTAAACCTCCGGGTTACGCGAATTTGAAACAAGTAAACCAAGTTTACTAAAAATGTTGAAATAATGAGACATGAACGGTGTCGAGAAATGACCTGAAAGTACGGATTGTCACATTAAAAATGGTACCTTGTTTATCATTGAATTGTACAATGAATTTTGCATCACATAGTTGACTGACACTGATGAGATTGTATTTGAGACCGTTGACATAGGCTATTCTTGAGAAAACTATTCCATTGCAGTTTCTTGAACCATAGCCTTCAGTGGGACATGATGAGTTATCACCAAATACTACCTTGGGCCCTTGTTCCTTTACATACTTGTGCGATATTCTTTCACACCATCATGCTTCGAGCATCCACTGTCTAGATGCGGATAGGCTCCTGCATGTCTCGCACAAGTAGTGGCCAAAGCTGAATAGTTTCTCTTCGTGACCACCTTACCGTGGGCTGGATCTCAAGGTCTCTTTGAACTTAGCAATCGATTCATGGTCAGTATTTGTGTGCATGGTGCTACCACGGTTTTGTGAGAGCGAGGATGACTCGGTGACTCTTGGTTGTTTGGAATTCCTCCTTGCATGAATGATTCTGTCATGTTGGGATGTCTCATGAGTACGGATTACCGCATATATCACAACATGTATTCATGAGACAATCATCCGATGATGATCATTGAACCACACTTGATGGCGAGGGGGAAAAGGTTTTGCTATCTTCTTTGGAGCAGTTTTAGAGGATGAAGCATACTGATGACCAACTTTGGTATAGTTTGCTTGAATGTTATACGTGGATGATCTGCGTCTGTGATCATCCTTTTGAATCATGCAAAAAGGATTCTATAGCGATTGTCAGTGGTATGGGTGGTGTAATGACAACGGCTCACACTTTTGTTTGTTTTGGAGGTTGACTTAGACTTTGGGTACCGGAGGAAGCGACTTTGTCTCCTTGATTGGTTCAGGGGACCTTTTCAATGGATTCCATTTTTTAGTAAGCTTCCTCACAAGTTCAACCGGTGCTGGATTTGATCGCCTTCATGGGGCAGTGGATGATGAAGTTTCATGGGAGTAGACTCTTGTTGGATTAGTTTGCTTGTTGTCTTTGTAGGATGGTTCTACCAAGTCCAGACTTTTCTTTTGATGAATGAGGATTGAATTGTAGTGGAGTAAGCTCGAAGCTTGGGCAGCACTCAGAAGAGATTTCGTTGGTGGAAGCGGTGCTTGAGATTCGCTTGGACTCGAGTGTGTTCGTACCGGCACATCCAGGAGTCAAGCATGCTCTTTAGAGCTTGACTTCGCTCTAGAATCCTTCCAGAATCGAGTTTGGAAGCTTACTCTCGAGGATTGACTCGTTCAATCCATTCATCGAACTGGAATCAGCCAACATACTTGTAATCATGCCACCAGACACAATGGCTTAGGAAGCGGTCTTTGTTGAGAGAGTCGGAGATGATCTTCACCTGACTCTTTTCTTGCTCTTGGGGGCTCCCACAGTATCAAAGACCCCGGATTCTTAGCATTCCAACTTTTAAGAACATCATTTGCCTTTTAAGTTCATCTTGAAGATTCGATTTCTTTTAACTAGTTCGGTTTTGAATTTGTAAAGTGACAGCCTCAAGCTTAGCTTGTTTTAAAATAAGCAATTCATCCTACACTTATTCAATTCAAAACTTAACTTGTTGTACTTAGAAAAAGATTCCGGTCTTTGCTTTCTACAAACTTAAGATCTACATTTAGATAATTCATATAAGACTGCCAATCAGAGTCATCATCCATAGAAAGTAAAGTGTTTACCTTCTTCATTGTGATGTTGACCCATTCCCCGTTCCTAGCATGATTCTTCCCAAAAGCTAGCTTGTCTTCTTCTGAGAGAGCCATTAGAGCACTGACATGTACCATTTCATCATCCGATGAGATTGGCTCTTCATCCCAGTCAAAGGTTTTAGCAACAAGGCCTTTGTTCTTACCCTGCCTGAGATTGAACAATTTTTGTTGTTTTGAGGACCGCCTCAAGCAATGCAATCTTAGCTTTTGCTTTCTTATACTTAGCTTCATAATCAATGGTTTTGTTAAGATCGGATTTGTTTTGAACATTTTGATGAGACCGATAGATTTTGGTTGAAATTTGCTAAATCCAAATGATTTGATCCGATGGTTTGTAAGAGGGTTGAAGTTGTTTTGAAAAACGCCTTTTGCAAAATGGCCTCTTTTGACACTTATAGTATGTCTGCAACTGCTGCTTTAGCAGTTGAAAACCTTTGTTTCTTTTATAAACCGAGTTAGCGAGAGTGCCCTTTCTGAAATTCATTCAGTCATTTAGGTACTCTTCACTTGATCTCTCATCGGCCTCATCATCGAGTTTTCTTGAAAATCTTGAACTACATTGTTAGAAAAAAAAGCAGTTGATATTGGTGATGAGGTAGTGGTCAGGGGACTTCTTGACTTCAGAGACTTCTTTAAGTCGGGTATCGTCCTGTTGATGAGGTTTTCCTCATAGACAAATTTCCATAAATTTCAGGAAGCTCAAGATTTTGGATATGATTAGCATTCCCAGAGTCCCTGAGAGAAATTCAACCACTTCTCAGAGGAGATTTTACAAAACCAACACTGATTTCATGCTTAGACAACTTAACACCATCATTTGAAAGTTCATTTAAAAGAGTTTTGTATCCGGTGTAAGTTTGAGAGAGTTTCTAAGTCCTTAGCCCTAAGGTGTTATACTCAAGTTTCAGTCCATTATCCGTTTTCCTTGGTATCGATGGTCCTTCATGACTATGAACTAGGTCATCCAGGTGTTTGCTTAAGAGTATTACAAGCCTTGAGACTCCATAATATCATCAGGAAGACAAGATATTATGATACTTTTGAGTCTTTGGTCCGGGTTGACCACTCTCCTTTCATCCTGGTCCTTGAGCTTGAGGTTTGGGCAAACCGGCAGTCTTTGGGATAAATGGACCTTCATTTATACACTTGATATAATAAGGTTCCATCCCATCAAATCAATACAGAAAGCATTCGCTTTTTCCATTTGTTGAATTTGCCAACTTCAAGTCTAGGGCAAATTGAATAAGCTCCACCCATTTTATCGACTAGTTGGGGTACATCAATTTCAGCCATTAAGGATCCTAATTTAAAACTTTTAGGCGGCCAAAAAATGAGTTTTATAATTAGCCTTGCTCTGATACCACTTGTTGTTCCCCGTTCACTATCGTTTAAAACAGTTTTAAAACAAGTTAAAAGTGAACTATGACTGAAATTAACATAAAGAAAACACACTCAGTAATTTTCAACGTCATATTCTTATTAGAAATAATTCAACAAAGAATACGTTACCCAAGTACTTGCGGAATAGTACTTGGGATTGAAATGACAAAGTTGGTGATTCCTCTAAGCTCGGCTAAGTCTGAGGCACAACTTTAGAGCTCATGCGAGGAACTGTTGTATTTGGAGGAGTGTAAAGATGGCTTGCGTGTATGTGTGTTTTTACAATTCACAAGCTTAATCTTTTCACTCCATCTCTTATGCTATTTATACATGTATGATATTTGACTCTTTCCTAAGTGACAATCTGACATCATACAGAAGACAAAATCTTGATGTATTTTGTCTCACATTACAAAGACTATTCTAGGTAAGAGACAAGACTACTTTCCTAAACTCGGTGATGACAGGAAGCACGATCTTTGCCATTCGGGGAAAGTTGACTTTGGTTGATAAGGACTTCGTCTTATCGATTCAAACTTTCCGCCTTGTCCGCTCTTTCTTCATCTTTACATCCTTGATCTTCTCTTGATTTGTCTTCATTAAGAAGTTGGAGAGAAGTCTTAGGGATTCAGTGAGTTATTGTCATCACTCACTGAATCCATCATCTTCTTTCTTACTCAGTCTTCACCCATTAAGTTCCGCCTACGGTGGAGGACCCTTCGCCTCGTACAGGTATCCCGAAGATGACTCACTGAGAGGCTATGCACTCAGTGACCTGATTTGTGTTCGGATTAAATACTTGGGCTATTTTCTATTCAAATCCTAGATTAAGGGGTTTGGGTATTTACTGAACCCAACAGAGAACTTGATGGTAAGGAACTTTTAAGAGGAACTCGTGGTTCAAATATTTACACCATCTCTATAGAAGATATGATGAAGTCTTCTCCAATTTGCTTGCTGTCAAAGGCTTCAAAAACAAAGTCATGGTTATGGCATCGACGTCTCAATCATTTGAACTTCGGCACCATCAATGATCTCTCTAGAAAGGACTTAGTTGTAGGTTTACCTCGACTAAAGTATGAAAAGGATCATCTTTGTTCACCATGTCAATTGGGAAAAAGCAAGAAGTATGCCTATAAAATCCCAAACCTACTAACTGTCCACGTAAGTTCTTCATACAATTCATATGGATTTATGTGGACCAATGAGAGTGCCGAATATCTTTGGGAAGAAATATGTGTTAGTTATAGTTGATGATTACTCTAGATTCACCCGGGTCAAGTTCTTAAGGACAAAGGATGAAACTCACGATATCATCATCAAACTCATCAAAGCAAATGCATGTTCGACTTAACAAAACCGTCAGAATTATCCGGACGGACAATGGAACTGAGTTTGTTAACAAACAACTTAGTGAATTTTATGAAAGCATTGGAATCAACCATCAAAGAAGTGTTCCACGAACTCCTCAACGAGTAACGGTGTAGTTGAAAGCGAAATCGAACTCTTGTAGAAGCTGCTAGAACAATCTTTGATTTACTCTAAAGTTCCAATGTTTCTCTAGGGTGAAGCTATTGCCCTTTGCATGCTACACACAAAATCGTTCCACGATTCACCTTGTTCATGGAAAGACACCATATGAACTTGTCCACAACAGAAAACCTAATCTCTTTCCTTCGTGTGTTTGGAGCTTTGTGCTATCCAACTAATGAGGGTCAAGACTTAGGCAAACTTAGAGCTAAAGAGACATTGGAGTATTTGTAGAGTATGCACCAAAAAAAAGGGATACCGAATCTACAACAAAAGAACCCGAAACATCATGGAAACAATTCACGTTACGTTTGATGAGTTGACCGGTCAAACGGCTCTGACAATTTGGACCCGCACTTCAAATCAGCCCAATTGGTTCATCCCTTGTTCCAAACTCTTCTCAAGAAACGCCATATGTACCTCCATCGGAAGATGATTTAAGGAAATTGTTTGATCCTATGTTTGATGAACTTTATGATCCGAGTACTAATGAGGTGTTGATCCACAACAGAGGTCGCTCATATTCCATGAATGAAGTCAATCCTCAGTCTCATTATCTTTAAGTCAAGAGTGCCTTCTGTGATCCTTCCGTCTCATCAACAAATCATCATTCTTCAAATGTACATCATGGAACTGTTTCGGGCATCAATGATGATGTTAATCCCTTTGCTAATCCTGAAGATGCTCCATTTGAAAACATATTTGCTCTTCTTCAACCATCCTCTTCAGGAGACATCGACTCTCTACAGTCCCCTCAACAACTACCACATGAACACCTTCGAAAATGGACTCACGATCATCCATTAGACAACATCATTGGAAATCCCTCTCGTCCGGTATCCACACGGAAACAACTTGCAACCGATGCCTTATGGTGCTTCTTCAACTCCGTACTCTCTAAGATCGAACCAAAAGATGTTAAAACCGCCATGAATGAAAATAGCCGGTTCAATGCTATGCAAGATGAAATTCATGAGTTCGATCGACTAGATGTATGGGAATTAGTACCGCTCAGTTGTGCTATGATTATTACTCTAAAATGGATCTTCAAAGTGAAACTTGATGAGCATGGTGATGTGTTGAAGAACAAGGCTCGATTAGTTGCTAAAGGATACCGTCAAGAGGAGGGTATAGACTTTGAAGAATCTTTTGCTCTTGTGGCTCGAATCGAGGCAATTAGAATCTTTTGGCTAATGCTGCAAGTAAGAACATGGTAGTCTATCAAATGGACGTAAAGACGGCATTCTTGAACGGAGATCTTAAAGAAGTCGTCTCGTCCGCCAACCCAAGGATTTGTAAATCACGAGCATCCTACTCACGTTTATCGTTTGAAGAAGGCCCTTTATGGTTTAAAGCAAGCTCCAGGGGCATGGTATGATACGTTGTCAAAGTTTCTTCTATCAACCGGATTTAGCAAAGGAGCATTTGATCCAACATTGTTCACCAGGAAGTCAGGCAAACATTTAACTCATGTTCAAATTTATGTTGATGATATTATTTTTGCCTCGACTGACCCAATGGAATGTGATCGTTTTCTAATGAAATGAGTTCAAAATTTCAAATGTCAATGATGGGAAAAATGTCATTTTTCTTGGGATTACAAATTTCACAAAGTCACGGAGGCATTTTCATAAATCAATCTAAATATGCAAGCGAGATCTTGAAAGAAATTTGGATTCGATTCAAGTGACCCTATTGACACTCCCATGATTGATCGAACCAAACTAGATGAGGACCACTCAGGGATCATGATTGACCAAACAAAATATCGTAGTATGATAGGGTCCCTGATGTACCTCACGGCTAGTAGACCGACATCTTGTTCGCTTGTGCATGTGTGCTAGATATCAGGCTAAGCCTACTAAAAAGCACCTTGAAGCGGTTAAACGGGTCTTTCGGTATCTCCAAGGAACCATTAATATGGGACTTTGGTACCCGAAGGACACCGGTATGTCACTAACAGCCTATGCGAGATCTGCCGATCATGCGGGATGTCAAGATACTCGTCGATGCGTAGGTGCTTGACGTTTTTGGGTGATAAGCTTGTGAGCTGGTCTTCAAAGAAGCAAATGAGTACTTCTATTTCCTCTGCAGAGGCTGAATACATAGCCATGTCATCTTGTTGTGCTCAAGTCTTATGGATGAGATCTCAATTATCGGACTATGGCTTTGAATTCAACAAAATCCCTCTCATCTTTGTGACAATAAAAAGTGCTATTGCTCTCTCTTGCAACAACGTTCAACACTCAAGAGCAAAGCATATTGACATTCGACATCATTTCATCAGGGAACAAGTGGAAAAGGTGTGGTGGAACTCTACTTTGTGAGATCCGAATATCGGTTAGCGGACATCTTCACCAAAGCTCTTCCAAGAGAACCTTTTGAGTTTATTCTTCCACGTCTTGGCTTGAAAAGTCTTCAACCAGAAACACTCAAACGTCTTGAGGAGGAAGACGAGGAGTAAAGGTCTATCTTCATCTATCTCTTGTATATATCTATTCGAAAATCAAAATACAAAATTATAAAACCTTCAAAATCTATAAAAATCGAAAAATTCAAAAATCTTCAAAAATAGTGCCATTTTGTCATGCGTTTTCTTGGTTCGACAATATCTACGGTCTTTGTGATGTCATTCAAAGAATGACACGGTACTTTAGATGTTGTTCGAATGTTAAAAAATTCAAAAATCAAAAAATATTTTTTGGAGAAAGAAAGCGATGGTTTATTGTCATTTGGTGCAGTAACCCGCTTTTCAAAGAAAGAACAGAGCCATACTTTATCATGTTTTCAAAATTCCATGCTCTGATTCTTTAATCATTTATCTGCTGAAAACTAATTGCTTTGAAAAATAACTCGGTCTCTATTTTTGATAATCATCTGGACTTATTTGTCAAAATATCAATCTCTCAATCAACAACCTATGTCATTGATTGAGGGGAGAATGATTTCAATTAAATTAAAAAGTTATTTGGCATTAAATTGTTTTCAAAAGATATTCAAGCATGTTTTATCAATGGAGTCTAAAGTCTTAAAATCCGATCATTATCGGTTAAAACGCTTTCATAATCAAGTCACAATTCTCCTTAAAAGCTTTCAAAATCAATTTAAATCTATAAGAGATCACAAATCTCAAATGAATTGATAATTGTGATCGGGGGAGAATGTGTGATTTAAATTGGATTTAAACTGATAATTTGGTAAATGGTTTTATAAGGATGTACAAGCCCTCCTTCCCACATATGACAAACGATTTCAAATTTTCCATGCACATGTTGAGGGGAGCATCTATCTTAAACCTATGATTTGAAACGTGATAACTTATCTCAAGGTGCAGGTTCCCTCTAGTATGTGCAAAACTCTTTTCAATCTCGAGGCACATATTGAGGGGAGCAAAATCATGAAAACCTCATCCTTCCCCAAAATGCTTTATCTACTTGATTCGATTAGGGAAGTGATGTTGATATTTTTAAAATGGTAATCAAAGAAGTTAATTCTTTCTCTTGCCTCCGTGTGGAAAACTATTTCAAATACTTGATTCACATGTTGAGGGGAGTTCTTCTTCTAAAAATATCAAAAACAATTCGGTACAAAATGCTTTGATAAAATATCATAAGTATCCGGATTGATTTTCAAATGGTTTTCAATTGGTTCCTATGGCGATCTAACAATACCAAAAAGACGACCAATTTACATTATGTATGGTGATATAAGGGCGATAAGGTTAGGTATGTGTTCCCATGATCCGCCGAGAAGGAGGGATCTACCGAGGGACTATCCACTAGTTAGTGTAGAGTTCTTAGGTATGATGATAAAAGGAGAAAAATGAGATATGGGAAGAGTGCGGACTAAGACGAGCTAGAATCTTGGAATAAACCCAACAAGGTTCTTGCTATGAAGTCTCGGTAAGCCTGGGGGTTGAAGAATTAAAAATAATTGAATGAGAAAGGGTGAAAACAAATAGCCCTCCATTTATTCAACCTTAGGGCAGAAACCGGGTTCAATTCATATGCTCTTGATGGTAACACATCGGTTATTGAAGACAAGGCGTCATGGACCCATGACGACTGCACTTCAACTTCCCAAACCACTCAAGTTCCTCTTAAAAGGACTTGTTTCATTCTCACGGGAACCGACATTATCTATCGACTTTCTCTTAGATATTGTTGATATTGAAGGAGGAGACCCTCTCCCTAGTCTCCGATATAGGATCCAAATATGCACAAATTGAGTCTAGAGCCACGAGATCATCAATAAATCTCATTAGGACACTTTCAATGAAGACTCTCTGTTTCACACAATGTGGAAAGAGATTATATCTTGAGTCCTACGCATTATCCTTGTGGTATTGCCAGAACATCCGAGTGATGTGTTTACATATTCACAATGAAGATGGAAAGCCTTACGAGCCAACATCTAACAAGCTCCTGGTAGGTGGCATGTGAGATCTATTATGTAGATCAACCATGTGACAACTGAACAGAAACAATGGGGCGATTCAATCTTTTGAATCAATCCTGGTTCAGGTTATGGATTGACGGATACCTTTGAAAAACCGGTCTTTGTGCTTTAAAACTCTTTCCATTAGCACGTCGACCGTGTACTAATTTTTCAAATCAAAAGGTGTTTTATGATTGATAATTGATTTTCATTTAAACCTTCGTTATATTGCAAAAACAATTTCTATTGAGCAATACACGACTGTTTTTCAAATCTCTTTTCATCAATCGATTGGACTTAAATTATTTGGTTCACTCACTCCGTGTTGTCTCTTTGAGACGTTCGGTTTGAGAACGACTAGAGCAAGCTCGCTAAACCTTCAAGGAAATTCTTCGAATCATACTGATCACGCGACTTGTAGCTGATCAATGGGGAACCGTGGGCGTGTACCTCAATTCATCGAAAGTGTTCAAAGACACTTTCGCCTTTATGCTATTGCTAACCGCTTATGCAGTACACCCGGCGTTTGCGGTATCCGAATGATGCGGTCAATCCATAGCCACATGCTCACCTAACCCATTCATCTCAAAACAAATCATGATTAGTGCATCAATGACTCTGATATTTTCACTCCATGCTTCTCTTTCGCTACGCCAATATCATGAATCAACGAATGCTTCCGCTACTCTGATGAGAATATATCATGATCCAGAATGTGAGCATGTCGGTCCGAATGTCACAACATCACATAATACCAACACCACAATGGATGTATGAGATTTTCTATTAGTGATGATCTCAAAAGGCGGCTCAACATTATTATCACGTGGATCATTAAAAGACCTCCACTTGGATTAACCAAACATGCAATGAGTGGAATCAATGACTACGAGCTTGAACAAAGTACTACATCATGAATGCAAGATCAATTGTTAATGTAATATCTGATTGTATTCAATGTCATTTTAGTATATGGTTGAGGTGACCTCCCTTGGGGGGAGATTGTTAGGAATTAGAAATTCTAGGTATTAAAGTCGGTCACCTCAAGTATATGTAATCGTTAGAATGCTCATAGTCATAGTTATATTTAGTTAAGTAGTATTTTGTTAAGTAACACCGTGGAGGACGACGGTCTTTACCCATTGTATGCTGATCCATACCCGTTGTGTGGCGATATATGTAAGACTATAAATACTCTCTACCTCCCAAGGTAGAGAGTTGGAGCTCATAATAATATCTTTCACTTTCTCTCACTAAGTTCCCTAAACCTCTAACTTTCTCTCTCTAGAACTCCACTTATACGCCCACTTTGTGTTATGGTTTGATGTGTATGTGAAATCCAATATCCAACAAAAAAAACAATGATACGACAAATAATGATACGAAAAATATTAAGTTGAGCCCAAATGTCTTGCTCGGATGTCGTCTTTGATTTTTTTCGATGCCCACCGCATCTTCCTGGCTCATCCTCTTGGTGCTAAAATTAAAAACTTCAATTCCTCGAATTTCTTTTGAGTTTCGATAAAATTAAGTTTTTGACCACGTTCTTGTCGCAACTATTTTTGGACCATTTTCTTGAAAGCTTTTCTACTAGACGAAGATCTAGCCGAACGTGTAGAGTCCGATTTTTTACTCTTGGAAGCCTTTGCTTATCGATAGGACGTGGTATTGTATCATTTTGAAATAGCTCTAATGAGTGCCTATTCACTCATCATTTTATACCCGTTAAACTCGTAAAAATGACTAAAAACAACCAATTATATCAAATTATATTGCAAATATCCTTGGTGTTGGGTTCAATCAGTACCCAAACCCCTTAATTATATGATTTGAATAGAGAATACCATGAGTATTTATGACCTTAAACACTAACAAGTTACTGAGCGCATAATCACTCGGTGAGTAATCTTCAGGACACTCCGAACGAGACTTAAAAGAAAAGTCTCTCCGCTCAGTGAGGCGAAACTCAAGGGGTGAAGACTGAGTCAAGAAGAAGATGATGGGTTCAGTGAGTGATGACAATAACTTACTGAATCCCATAACTCCTCATCAACTACAATCACTGAAGACAAATATCGCGAAGACCAAGACTGAAGACAAAGATGACTGAAGAATGGGCGGGACAAGGCAGGATAAGTTTGAACGTATAAGGAGGAGTCCTTATCAGCCATAAGTCAAACTTTCCGTGAAAGGCTAAGAACCAATATCAGTGTCATCACTGATGATCAGAAAGCAACATTGTCTCTTACCCAATATAGCCTCTTGTAAACAGAGACAAAATACATCAGTATTTTGTCCTTATAGCTTACGTCAGTTTGTCTTCTAGGATATAATTAAATTACATACTTGTATAAATAGACATAAGGAACGAGTGGAAGTTAAGCTTGTGCATTAAGGGTATGTTTTGCAAAACTAGTCGTGAAGCAGATATGGCTGTAAAACTGTAGTGAGGCATGTAAAAGCTAAAAGCTGTTAACATGAGTTACAAGTTGTATTCTTTTTTCAATAAAAGTGTTTGATAAATTAGCTGTTAAATATAATTATAAGATGTAAAATGACATAAAAGGACAAATCTATAATTGTAAATAAATGTCTCGAAGGTATATCAGTAATTTAAAGTTTTAACAGCTCTAAGATACTTAAAAAGCTTCATGAATCAGCTTTTCATTTTGGAGCTATTTGTTTGAAATAAAAGCTTGTAGTTAATGCATCCAAATAAAGCTACTTAGTTTATAGGAGATTATTTTGTAACAAAAAACTAACAGATCCTCCAAAAAGCCCCTGCCAAACAGGCCCTAAATGTGTAAACATTCACAAGCAACTTTCACTCCTCCAAATACGACTATGTCCCTGAGATAGCTCAGTGGTTCCTGATAGTTGTGCTTAGACTTAGCCTAAGCTTAGTGAGGAGTGCACACAATACTTGTCATTCAATCCCAAGTGTTGTTCCGATGAACACTTGGATAGTATATTCTTTTGATTCGTTTTAATAAGAATATAAACATTGAAAAATCTATCGTGCATTTAATTTATTTATTTAAACTGATTTTTCAAATACTTTGCTTAAGTCATGTATCATGATTAGCCTTAATTACTATTTTAGCTATGTGTGATAAGGGAACAACAAGTGATATCAGAGCAGGCTAATTTATAAAACCTTTAACCCGCTCAAAATGTTTTTAAAATCAGGATCCTAACATGGCTGAAAGTGAAGTTCTGCAACTTGTCGATAAAAAGGGTGGAGCGTATGCTGCTGTTGCCCCTCGACTTGAAGTTGGAAAATTTAACAAGTGGAAAAAGCGTATGCTTTACTACTTAACTGGGATGGAACCATATTACATTAAGTGTATTAATGATGGTCCATTTGTCCCTAAAACTGTTGAAGGTTTAGCAAAACCAAAAGCTCAGTGGACCCAAGATGAGATAAGGGTGGTCAATCAGGACCAAAGACTCAAAAGCATCATTATATCATGTCTCTATAATGGAATCAATCATTAGCTGTAGTACAACCAAGTAAACGTGGAATGACTTGGTTCATAGCTATGAGGGTCTCTCAGATACCAAGGAAAATAGGATCATGGACCTGAAACTTGAGTACAATACCTTTAGAGCCAAAGACTCTGAAACCCTCTCTCAAACTTACACTCATTATAAAACCTTGTTGAATGAATTGTCAAATGATGGTGTCAAGTTGTCTAAACATGAAATAAATGTAGGTTTTGCCAACAGTCTCGCAGAAAAATGGTTTCAGGGACTTAGAAATGCAAATCACATTCAAACTCTTGAACTTCCTGAGATCTATGGGAAGTTCGTCTATGAAGATAATCTTATCAATAAACGATACCCTGATTTAAAGAAGTCTCAGGAGGTTAAAAAGTCCCTGACAACTACCTCAACACCCATTTCAACTGCTTTCTTTTCAAACAGTGTTGTTCATGATTTTCAAGAAAACTCTGATGATGAGGCTGATGAAAGAACTAGTGAGGAGTAACTGAATGACTTATACAATGAGTTTCAGGAAAAGGCACTCCTTACTAATTCAAAAAGATTTATAAGAAGAAACAAAAACTTTTCAAATGCTAAAGCCAATGAGGATACTGAGTGCTTTAAATGTCACAAAAAGGGTCACTTTGCAAAAGACTATTTTTCAAAAACTATTTCAGAACCCTCATACAAGCCCTCAGGGTCAAATCAGTCCTTAGGTTTTAGCAAGTTTCAACCCAAGCTCTTTCAGTCTCCTCAAACTTATCAAAATAAGTCTGACCAAAACAAAACTGTTGATTTTGAAGCTAAATATAGGAAATCTAAGGCCAAACTTGCTATTCTTGAGGCCACTCCTTTAAAAACAACATAAAATGTTAAATCTATGCAGGGAAAAAACAAGGGCCTTGTAGCAAAAGTCTTTGACTGGGATGAAGAGCCAGTTTCCTCAGATGATGAAATGGTGTAAGTCAGTGCATTAATGGCTCTCTCAAAAGAAGACAAGCTTGCGGCTGGAAAGAATCATGCAAGAAATGGCGAATGATTCAGACTGGCAATCTTTCATGAATTATATAAATGTTGATCTTAAGTTCGTTGAAGAGCAACGATTAAATCTGTTTTCCAAATATAACAACTTAAGTTTTTAGTTAAATAAGTGTAGAGATGAACTTCTTATTTTAAAACAAGCCAAACTTGAGGTTGTTACACTTCAAATTCAAAACTTTGAGTTAGTAAAACGAAATCAAGCTCTTCAGGAAGAACTTAAGAAAGAAAACAAGTCATTGAAAGTTGGACCACTAAGAACCCTAGAGTCTATGAAAGTGTTCAAGCCACTAGTAATAAAAGGAGAATACTAGGTGAGGATCAACTCAATGATCCACTCAGTGAAGGTCAAAATCCCAAACCTTTTGTGTCTGCTGGTATGCTCTCTAGTCAAGAGACAATATCTAAACCCAGTGACTGGGTTGAAAGGGTAAACCCTGATAGTAAGCTACCTAACTTCGATTTTGAAAGAATACTTGAACCTGAAAGTTAGGCACTCAAGAACATGCTTGGACTTCCTGATGTACCCAGTAATACTGAATCCATCACCGAGTCCGAAGCTGAATCACAAGAACCACTTCCACCTCTGAAATCTCTTCCGGGAGCTGCACCAAACTCTGATCTTTTTCCATTAAAATTCACCCCACACTCTCCTAGAGAAAAATCAGGCCTTGGTAGAACAATACTAAAAAGACCTGAAAAACCAACCAAAGAAGATTTAGTTCCTACTGAGACTTCCACATCTTCAGTTCCTACTGAAGAAGACCAAATCAGACAGTTGACTGAACTTGTGAGGAAACTAAGTGAAAAGATGAACTCAACTGAGAAGGTTCGTGATTCAATAATCAAAGAACCAAAGTCAATCTCCTCAAGCTCCTCCAACTCAAAAACCAACTCCAAGCCCAAACAGAACTGTGAAATGTGCCATTATACAAGTCATACCACTGATAATTGCTACAGAATTCTCTTTTGCATGATCTGAAAAAAGGAAGATCACAGAACTTCTGATCACTCACAATACACCAAGTCACTAAATGAAGCAAATTATACCAACCTTGGTCACCAATATGCTTCATCATCCAGGCAAGCTCAAAGGCCAAAAGCTAAACCTTTTCCTCCTTGTCCACACTGTGGTTTCAATGATCATCATCCTGATGATTGTCTCATGAACTCCTGCTGTGAAATATGTGGAAATCCAGCATATGAGACATCTGAACATGACATAGTCATACATGCAAGGAGAAGCACAAAATCACCTCGCATCACTGAGTCTTCCTCGGTAAGCAAGTGCAAAACATGTGGTAGCACTGTTCACTCAACTACTGACCATGAGTCCATTGCAAAGTTCAAATAGACAATCAGACCCAAGCCCACTAGTAAGTGGGTTAGCAAGAGAAACTAACTCAGTTTACTATTTGTGTAGAGACATGCCAGGGAGCCTATTTGGCATGTAGATAGTGGATGTTCAAGAAGCATGACTGGTGTAAAGGAATATCTGCACAAATATGTAGAAGAACCAGGACCTAAGGTAGTATTTTGTGATAACTCATCATGTCCCACTGAAGGCTATGGTTTAGTAAACTGTAATGGTATAGTGTTCTCTAGAATTGCTTGTGTTAATGGTCTGGAGTATAATCTCATCAGTGTCAGTCAGTTGTGTGATGCAAAATACATAGTGCAGTTTGATGATAAACAATGTACTATTTTTAATGCCAATAAAGAATTTGTTCTTATAGCTCCTAGGAGAGATGATGTATATGTACTAGACATGTCAACTCTCTCTCATAATGGAACATGTCTCTTTGCCAAAGCAACTGAAACAATCAACTGGCTATGGCACAAGAGACTGTCTTACTTGAATTTTAAAAATATCAACAACTTGGCTAAACAAAACAAAGTCCTTGGTTTACCACCACTTGTATTTTCAAAAGATAAACCATGTTCTGCCTGTGAAAAAGGAAAACATCATAGAGCCTCTTTCAAAACAAAACAAAAGTTTTCAATCAAGAGCTGCCTTCACCTCTTGCATATGGATCTGTTTGGACCTATAAGTCCTAGATCAATCCAGCATGAAAATTATACCCTTGTCATTGTTGATGAGTTCTCAAGATACACTTAGGTATATTTCCTTTCCAAAAAGAGTCATGAAGCTGATACAATAATGTCATTCATCAGTTAGATTGAAAACCAAAATAACATTGAAGTAAAATAAATCAGAACTAACAATGGTATTGAATTCAGGAATCAGGAGCTTGAGAGTTTCTGTGATGAAAAGGGATTTCCCAAAATTTCTCATCTCCTTATACCCCTGAACAAAATGGGGTAGCTGAAAGGAAAAACAGACATCATCTGGGAGCCATGCTAAATGGCTCTAAAGCACTTTTGGACTGAAGCCGTTAAGACAGCCTATTATACTCAGAATAGACCAATCATTTTCAAAAGACAGAACAAAACTCCCTATGAAGTCTTCAAAGGAAGACTCCATGATATCAGCTACTTTCATGTGTTTGGGTGTCCTGTGTTCATTCACAATCACAAGGATCACTTAGGCAAATTTGATGCAAAAGCTGATGATCGCTACTTCTTAGGTTACTCACTGATGTCTAAGGCTTTCAGGGTGTTTAACACCAGAAGACAACAAGTTGAGGAAACCTTTCATGTCACCTTTGATGAGAGCTATGAAAGCATCGGGTTCTCTAACACCTCTATAGAAGAAATAGGAATTGATGACTCATCTAGATATCCTCTTGATGAGTTCAACTTTGAAAACAATTCCTCATGTCAATATTAAGCAGATGCTGACATCTCTTACTACATTTTACCTCACAACCTCCCTCAACCAACCATCAGTGAATTCATTGATACTCTCATCAGTCCTTGCTGAGATAGGTCATACTGAACCAAATGTTCAAGAACCTGAAATTCATGAATCTCAATCTGAACAACAAATTACCTCATCTAATGAACCTCATGTTTATGTTGCTCTAGCCCCTGAACCTATTCCTTAATTCCCAGTGACCTCATCAAGCTCAGATCCAAGACCACAAAATAAGTGGACAAGATCTCAAGACATTGATCTTGTGAATATCATTGGATAGCCCACTGCTAAGTTATCAGAAGCTTCAGCTAATGAGTGTCTGTATGCAGACTTTGTCTCAGAAGTTGAACCCAAAAGTGTCTCAGAGGCTCTAAAACATCCTAGTTGGGTTCAGGCTATGCAAGAAGAACTTCATCAGTTTGACAGAAATAAAGTCATGACATTGATCAAATGTCCCCAAGATGTCATAGTTATAGTAATGAAGTAGGTTTTGGTATGTGTGAAAACACATACCTTTTCATTATCAAATCAGGCAAAAAAATAACCGAAAACGAGCCGTTAATGCCTAATATTTGCGTGTTTCTTGAGTTTATGCATATGCAGGTACGGATATCTCAAAACAAACAAAAGAAAGACAAAACAGACGAAAACCGGGCACGAGAAAGAAAGTCGCCCGATGGGGCTATTTTATGGGTTTTGGATGATCAAAGTTACATTTTACGGAGTTCTGGATCATGTTTGGGAAGTTTACACAACACACCTTTCATTTTACCAATTTTACACTTTACACCCTCAACTTTGGCAAATTTACATTTTCAACCCTTCACCTTCCCTTATATCCCTTTTTACCCTCACACACCTAATTTAACCAAGGTTTACTTTACACCTTTACCTTTCATAAATGTCACTTTTGGTCCTTGATAAATCCAACATATCACATGAATGGTACATGTAATTACAAATGGATAGAACAAACAAGTCATAGTCCAAAACCAAAATAATAACCTTTACCCATTTTATCCCAATCCTATACTCGTTTACCCCTTTTACCAAATAAAACCCATGGTCAAAGATAAAAATGACCGGTCAGCACTTTTTCCCTTTTATCCCTTGGTCAAACAAACACACCTCTGGTCAAAACATTCACCCCACCAAAAGTAAAAATCCCTCCCTGTTATTTATCCTAAACAAAATTACCCTACAATCCTCAAAATTAACCCCAACTTAAGTATTCTAGAACCCTCTGCCAACGTGTCAGAGGGTGTGACACCTGAGGATCGCTACAGTGGACAAAGGGAACGATTCATTGGCGGAGACACATCATACGTTTGATCTAAAGGCTGAGAATTGATGTGGTGATGCATAGAGAGATCAAAGGTCGAGATTAGAGCTCTAGATGATTCCTGAGAAGCCCTAGCTCCTGTGCTCAACCTATATAAAGACCCTCACTCACAATAGAGAAATTGTCCAGTTTTCATGTATTAGAATGCTGTTACCAATTTAAATTTCCTGTTTTAGTTTAATTGTCTTCATTTAATTTTAGTGTAATCTCATTTTTAATACAAGTTATTTTCTTCATTTAAATCTCAATTAAGCTTTTATTTGAATTTCTGTTTAAAACTGTTTTGTAAGCTTCAATTTCTGTTAGATAAGCTCATGTAAGCTTGTTATAGCTTATATGAGCTTTTACTTGCTTCAATAAGTCTTAATTCCAAAATTTTCAACAAAAGTCAACATAAGTCAATTTCAGTCAACATAAAGGTCAAAATCAGTTTTGATTTAATTCCTGGTTTTATTTGTTAACAAGTAGTGTTTAATCAATCATTTTGTCATTTAAAGTTAGTTAGTTTCCTAATGTTTTGAGTTTTAAAGCTTAATCTGTTTTAATATTGCAAAACTGTGTTTCAAAAGGGTGTTTATTTTAAGGAAGATTTTGGCTTTCTAATCTGTTGTAGGTGCTATAACTTGTTCACTCAGCTTGCATTAGGTCTAGATAGGATAAATCAATCATAAAATTGCATTGTCAAGTTCTTAAAAGTCTTATTGCTCTTTTAATTACATAACAGCTAGCTTTAGGATAATTTAGGTTTGCATAATCTTAGTTATAGGTTGTAAAGTTGATAATCTAACTTATTTAGGTTCTATGACAGCTTATTATTACATTTCCTTTCATTAAAGTAGCATCAAAGTTCATGAAAGTCAAACTAATGTTTTTTTATAAAAAGTCAAAAGTAGTTTTTTTGTCAGTTTTCACTAGCCATTTAAGTAAATTTAGTTTTTTATAAAAAATTTTAAAAATTAAAAATAGCAAGTTCATTATCTTGTTTCACTTTTCCCAAAAGGAAAAAAATAAAAAAAATAAAATGCTAGGGCTACTTGTTGTCTTAAGTTGGTGGTTTGGTCTATTATGCCCTGCACCAACGTCACAATGTTCTGAGTAAGCTCCTTCTACTTTAATTTTCTGCTTATATGGTTGATATATTGTTTTGATTGTTGTTTATATTTGTAGTTTTTAGTATGTAGATTAGCAGTTTTGCCTCTAGTAGATCTTTAGAGCTTATTTTGTTGCTTATTTTGCCCCCTTAAATACCACTTTCTGTCCCTTTAGACTACTGTAACAGCAGGTTTGCTTTAGTGCTTTGTTATGCTTTTTAATTGCTTATTTGGTTATTAGTGGATGTTTAGGATTAGTTTACGATTAGTTAAGGTTTGCTCATTAGTGTTCTAACTCATTTAGGTTAGTGATCGTGCTCATTGGTAGCTTATTCAATCCTTAAATGTCGTTTGGTTTATAGCTTATCACTAGTGCCTGCGTTGCTCCATTAGCTTATCCCATGTAGTCCCGTAGCTTATTTGTGCTTTTTACCTCTTCCCTTATAGCTTATTTTAGGTCCCTTCAGCTTGTTAGTGGCTTATCATAGCACTTCAGGACTGTTTGCCTATTTAGCTTTAGCCAACATCTACATTGCCTAAGTACCATTTGCCTTTGATTTTTAATTTGCTGAATATTAGACCTAATGATCTGAGGTTTGGCATGGTTAATATTTGGTTGCTTCTCTAGTTATTACACATTTTTGTAAATTTTAGTTTTAGCTTCTTATCAGCTTTTCATAGGCTTAAATAATGCTCTTCATCTTAGTTATCAATATTAGTTCTGTTTGGTTTTTAGCTTTTCATCAGTGCGTATTAGCTTATCCTTGGGTCTAAATTAGTCTCTGTGGTGATAAGTACAAGTTAGTTTGAGCTTATTTGAGGTTTGGACAGCTTATTGGGCCTTTTTGCTTATTTCTCTAGTGCTTATTGAAACAGTTGGTATGCATAGTGTTTATTTAGGTCTTATAAGTTGTCTTTTATATTTTTCATAGATTTATAATATTATTTAGGACGTATCTGTAATTTTTCACATTTTTCCTAATCCATTTACTATTTTTCTAGACTTTTAACCATTTTTAAATAGTTTTTAATCCAAGAAAATCAGAAAAAGGTCACAAAAATAAAAATTTAATTTTCCTAGGTTTAGAAAAATCAAAAAGTCATAAAAATTATTTTTACCTAACTTTAAAAGTTATTCTAGTATTTTCTAAGCATTTTATTAGTGTAAATCCGTTTTTAATTCATAATAAATAGAAAACTAATCAAAAAAATATAATTCTTTTTCCTAAAATTTTATTTTATCAAATAGTATCTAGGAAAAATAAAATTTCAGTTGTAGGGTTTAGATTGCATTATTTAGTTTTAAATCGCGTTTTAATTTAAAATAAAATTTCATTTGTGCTTTAATTTATTGTTTTATATGCTTAATTAGTTCATTTTAGTTCATGTTTCATTATCGTAGTGTAGAAACCAATTATTCTCTCTTATTTCCCATTCAAAAGCACGTTATCGTGTTTGAAATCTCCATTTATCTGTCGCTGGGAGAACGACCCGGGAAATACATACGAAATTTAACTATTAAAATGGCGCCGTTGCCGGGGAGGGCATGAAGTGAGTTTTCGATTCCGTCTCGATTCACGTGTTTTTGAAGATCCTTCCCCAAGAAGTTATCGTTGTTTTTTGTAAATATCCCTTTTATTAAAAACCAAAAAAAAAATAAAAAAACCAAAACACTTTTCGTAAAGTGTTTAAAACACCAAAAAATTAAAAAACCAACAAAAGAAATCGAACGTCAATTGTATTCGGTCACTCACTTCGAGAGTACAACCTATACAGGGTTTGGAGGTCTTGACATTAAATTGCAGACCGAAGGGGGATCCACTCTTCTCTCCCGCTACGCTGCGAGTACTTTAGAGAGCTACCGAGCACCGGTTGACGAGACGGTTACAAAAAATATTGTGTTTTCAAAGTCTTCTTAAATATAAAAACCCAAAAATATTTTCCTTTTCAAAATTTTGTTTTCCTTTTATGTTTGCTTTTATCATAAACCCAAAAATATTCTCCTTTCTCCTCTAAACCATCAATTCTATCTCTTTTTCCTCTAAAAGTATAATTCTTATGGCATCTCTTAAATGTGCTCAATTTGGAGGTCCTCATGATCCCATTGTTCATGAATATCCTTATGAAAATTTTTTGAATGAATATTTTGATCGTGGCAAAACGTCTAATCACACAAAGCGGCACTTGTGAATGGCCAACGCAGAACTTAAACAGCTTAAGTACAAATACAATGAAGTCCGAGAATAGAATGAATTCCGGGTCGTTAAGTCCCACGAAGACTCAATGGTGTGTTAAAACAAACTCAGAGGATAGAATGATCACTAAGGATAGTGATTAGTAAAGGTTTTGGATTAAGAAATTACACTACTGATTGCTTGGAATGGAATTGGGAACAAAATTGGAAAAGCACAACAATCAGATAAGAGAAACGTAAACGTAAGTTTAAAAACTACGTATACGTAAAATAAAAGTAAAATCTAAGAAATAAAAGACCTAAAAATATGAAAATAACATTTTTGGAATCCTAAAAATAAAAGAAAATTATTAGAAAAAGAAAATTATTTTTAACACTATTTAATTATTTATTATTAATTATTTATTACTTAAAATACACTTAAATTCTAGAAAATATAAAATAAACCTGGAAAAATAAAATTTTAACTTGGAAAAATCTAAAATTTGATAAAACTAATTTTAAAACAGAAAAGATATTTTTTTAATTATTTATTACTAATTAATTACTATTTTTAACTATTTAAAATTATAATAAATGCTAAAAAGATAGGGAAAAAATATGAAACTAAAAATACTATATGATGACAGAAAACTAAGAAAAATAGAAAAATAATATTTGCTTATTAATAAGCTAAAAAGAAAAATCAAAAAGCTAGAAAATATTAAATAAACACTATCACTGATTTTTAATTGATCTTTTTCTGGATTTTCTTTTTGAAAACTACTTTACTACTGATATAATGAAACTTTAACAAAGACAAAAATTTTACAAATAAAAATAAGCAGTTTACAAGCTTATAAGTCCAACAGATGGCTTAATGAGCTTATTTTAGAGAAATAAGCTCAAACAAGGTCACAAGCTGAAACAAAAGATTGAATAAGATACAATAAGCTAAAAACTACTCAAATGAATCTAAAAGATCAAAAACACACTGAAAAGCCAAGAACAAACAAATAAGCACTTATGATTAAAACAGAAATGGGACAAGCTTTAAGCTACTTGCAGCCCTAGCCAACAAGCTTCAAAATGAAAACTTAAGCTTGAGTCTTCAAGATGACTAGGTTGGCTTTCCAAAGAACCAAAGAACACAAGATTTGAGCAACTAATAAGCTTTATGTGAGCTTATCAAGTTGGACCTATCAACGTGCACAGGCACTTTTGAACAATTTACCCAAAATAAGCCAAAATAAGTACCAAATAAGCTGATTTGAGAGAACTAATATTTTTATATTTTTCTTTAGCAACCAAAATTTAATACCCCAAGAGCTTATGAACTAAATCTTATTATTAAGCCCACATAAAATTACCTTTTTATTCAAAAGCGACTAAGTTGGAAATTTTGACTTTTGACTTAAACTAAAGTTGACTTATATGAACTTTAATCTGATTCTAAACACTGATTATGATGTTATAAAGTAAACTAAGACTGATTTGAGTTCTTTTAACAACTTACTAACACAAAATAATGATCATAGATCATGAAATTCACACAGTGGATACATAAGATACAATCAAATGAGATTTTGACTTTTCCACAAATGACCACTTGTTTTTATGACTTGCTTGAGTTGTTACTGACCAATGAGACACAAAGAAAGTACTAGCAACCAACTCACACAAGACACTGTGTCAGGTTTAAGGCGGATCCAAACACCCTTATAATTGTATTGAACTTTTTCAAATCAACTCACAAATTTAAACCATGAACTTGACTGCAAACCATGCATTATCATATATTAGAACTAAGAAAACAAAATCAAGCAACATTAACAACTAGAAACCAAGATTTGACAATTATATACTTTTAACTGTCAAATTGAAATTTCTGCTAACTATACTTTTAAAAGAACAAACAACTGGTTTTTATACTCAAATACACTTAATTAAAACTAATGATCATAAAGAACCAGAAACTACAAATGATAAACAACTACAACAAGAAATGCAAAAGTGATCAAAAGTGCTTACACTTGCTTCCAAGCTCAAAGAATCAAGGACCAATTAGCACCTCTATTAGCTTACCACTAAGCTACTAACCCAAGGCCATCCATGATTTACCCTGCTCCATTGTGTAACCATCTCCAAGTGATTTTTGAATTTTCACTAATTAATTGGTATTTTTGGTGATTTTTGCTTTTAACTTCTAAACTTGTTTTAAATGTTTCTAAAAGCTTGAATAAGCTTTCTAGGAGCTTATATGTTCTATTTCAGTCCATGTTAACAACCATAAACAATATTTAATTACTCATGAGATTTTGAAATTGAAAAGCTATATCGAAATTGGAATTTAAACACTAGATTTTATTATTGAAAAGGGTTCAAAACACAATAAGATTACTTGCAAAGGAAATTGAAAGCTTTAAAATACACTTGAAACTGAAATTTAACTAAAACGACATTAAGAAATTGAAAATACACTACATCATTAGATACATTGCTTCATAGCTCCTCTTTATAGACTTTTTGCACTTCTCAATGATCTCTGAATCTTTCCACCATCTAGGCCATTGGATGCTTGAAACTCATCAAAACCGTCCAAGTGTCATTTTTTGGCGCCAAATATTTCAAGGCGGTTTGGCTATTAATGAGTTGGTTTCAAAATTAAAGGGTTTGGAGTTTAGAGGTAGAACAAAGTATGGAGAGGGTTGAAAAGGTTTGAAAACCATGCCCGGTTTTGTGGAATCGAGAGGTTGTGAGGCGATGTGAGTGGAGGCGGTATTTCCTTTGTTTGACTTTTGTTGATCGTAGCAATAATTAAACGGGGGTCAAAAGTTTGTGACTGGGGCCAAATTGTATTGGCGGCAAGGGTCGCCAAGGGTCAAGGGAGTTGGGCCAAATGGGATGGATTGGGCTTGATATTTAAAAGGGGTCGGTTTGGTTTAACTATGATAACAGGACCAAAATGCAAATTTGCCAAACATGAGGACTGAAAATGCCAACTATCCAAACTTATAACAAGGACCAAAATGACAAACATTGATATACAAGGACCCACATAAAATTCATTTTATGTCCAGGACTATTTTGCAATTTTTCAAACTTTAAGGACCTTTCTCGCCAATTGACCAAGAAAGAATCAATTATTTGGCAAACTTGAATCATTTTCATCGATTTTGATATTTTGCATTTAAAACACAAGCTTTGATTTGGATATTTTGATCATTTTGATGTGTTTTAGAGTGTTTTTCGAGATGATTTTGCAGTTTAGATTGTACAAAAAATGATGAGTATTTAGACACTCATCAATCCTCCACACTAAGATATTGCTAGTCCCTAGCAATGATTTAGATCTTTAATGGATTTTAAAAACTCTTTACCAAAAGCCATCACTACAGGTAGCCAAATGTTTCATTCAAGTAAGAACTATGGTACGACAACCATCGATTTATTGGCAAATCATAAACCATATAACGGATTTGATGTGTCTTTACCAGAAGCCGTACCCTACTGGACTAGCCAACAACTAGATAAATTATCGGGATTATCTTTGGTGAGCTGAATACCAATTATGGATTTTCCACTGCCTTTACCACACGCCATAACCTTGCGGGCTAGCCAACTCTTCACTTTTAGGATATGGTGAGTTGAGAACCATACAATTTTGGGCAAATTGCAAGCCATATAAATGGATTTGAGAATCTTTACAAGAGCGTTTGCTCTGGATTAGCCAATCCTTTTGTCTTACGACATGGCGGATTGATAACCAAAATGTGAAGGTGTAGAACACTCCAAAAAATTTTTGGCCAAAAGCGGGGAATTGGGTGGATAAATATGATAAAATTCGTGAGAATTCCCCCATAAAAATGAATATTGCCCTCAATATTCAAAGTCTGGCGGTTATGCCGAAACTAAGAACGTAAAAGGAAATACTACGGCCATTATTTGGAAGATTTTATATACAACAGTGTGGGGCAACTCCCCACACTAGGGTGGTAGAACAGAGAAAGAAGACAGAAATATGGGTGAAAACCCATATGGTGTGTGCTACTATTTTTGATTCGAGTCATTAGCTTCGATCCCAGCATTCATTGGTTCATGGGGAATGTTTGTAGATCGGGACAACCACGGGAGGAATGTCCTCTACAAAGTAATGCTTCACTCGATGACCATTCACTTTAAAATTAGGACCATCGGGTTGAGATAACTCAATGGTACCATAAGGATAAACCTTAGCAATTGTGAATGGACGGACCAGGACTTGAGCTTTCGAGAAAATCTTCAATCTTGAATTGAAAAGAAGGACTTGATCACCAGCGTTGAAGCGGGTTCTTGATTTTGAGTCATGAATTTTCTTTGTCTTTTGCTTGTAGATCAAAGAGTTCTCGTAAGCTTGATCACGAAGTTCATTTAATTCATTCATTTGAACTTTTCTATGATCACCAGCTGTCTGTATATCGAAGTTGGCATGTTTTAAGGCCGGTATGCCTTGTGCTCTAGCTCAATCGGAAGATGACATGCCTTTCCTTACACTAGCTTGTATGGAGTACACCCGATGGGTGTTTTGTAAGCTGTCGAAAAGCCCGAGTCGTCATCTAGCTTCCGACAGGATGCGGTTTTCGCCTCGATCCTTTCAAGAATCCTTTAATACCGCGATTGGAAACTTCCACCTGCCACTTGTTTGGGGGTGGTATGCGATAGAGGCGGTGGGTAACACCATACTTTTGCATGACTCTTTCAAATTGGTCATTGCAAAAATGTGTACCACGATCACGATTATCGCTCTCGAGGTTCCAAACCGGCAAAAAGATTTCAAAAACTTCACAACAACTCGGGCATCATTGGTAGGTAAAGCCTTTGCTTCAACCCATTTTGACAAATAGTCAGCGGCCGAGTATGTACTTGTCTCCACGAGACGAAGGAAATGGCCCCATAAAATCAATACCCCAGATGTCAAATATCTCACAAACTTGAATGGCATTTTGTGGCATTTCATTTCTTTGAGATATATTTCCGTGACGTTGACAAGCGTCACAAGCTTTGACAAATTCGTGGGCATCCTTATAGATTGTGGGCCAATAGAATCCGAAATCAAACACCTTTTTGGCGGTGTAGTTTGGACTATGATGGCCCCGGTGGGTCGGCATGGCAAGCTGTGAGAATGTCAATAGCTTCTGTCCATAAACACATGCGATGACTTGATCCGCTGAAATTTTGAACAAGAAAGTCGTCCCAAAATAATGTTTAACATCTTTGAAGAACTATTCTTGTTGGGTCGACATCCCTTTCACAATGAAGTTACCATGGTAATTTAAGTCAGCAAACCATGGGGTAGAAGAGTTTCCACGAAAAGTAACCGCATTGAGTGTCTCGAGAGGAAATGTTTCATTTATTTCCTTTTTCTCGAAAACATCTTGGTGAGGGTTCTCTAATCGGACAGATGATCAGCAGACTAGATTCTCGGCTCCCTTTTTATCACGTATAATGATATCAAATTCCTGGAGGAGGAGAATCCAACGAAGCAATCTCGGCTTTGCATCTTGTTTTGCAAAGATATTTAAGACCGAGTGATCGTATACACCACGCTTTTGGTCAAGATTAAGTATGGCCGAAATTTCTCAAATGCATACACGCGGCTAATAGCTCTTTTTACGTGGTGGTGTAATGAGTTTGAGCTTGTCATAGTTTGCTTGCGTAGTGAATAGGCTGAAAATGCTTGTTTCTTCGTTGCCCTAGGACTGCGCCGATAGCAAAATCACTTGCATCGCACATGAGCTCAAAAGCAATTCGGTGGGAACAGCGAGAATGGGTGCTTGATAAGCTTTTCTTCAATGTTTCAAAGCTATTGCACGGGTGAGAAGATAAAAGGAGCATCCTTTTCAAGAAGATGGGTCATAGGCTGGGCGATTTTGGAAAAATCTTGTATGAATCTGCGATAGAAACGGCATGACCTAAAAACTCTAATACCTTTGGCAGGTTGAGTTAGCAATAACATCAACTTTTGCTCTATCAACCTCAATCCCATTCTTTGAAATCTTATGGCCAAGGACTATGCCTTCTTTGACCATAAAGTGGCTTTTCTCCCAGTTTAGACAAAGATTGGTGTCTTCACACCTTTGAAGCATTTTTTCTAAATGGGAGAGACATGTTTGAAAAGAATCCCCAATGACGGAGAAGTCATCCATAAACACCTCCATTGTTTCCCCGATCATGTCGTGGAAAATGGCCATCATACATCTTTGGAGCGTGCGGGGCATTACATAAGCCAAAAGGCATACGTTTGTAGGCAAAAGTTCCGTATGGGCGGTGAATGTAGTCTTTTCTTGATCATTTGGATCAATGGGGATCTGAAAATAACCGAGAAACCATCAGGAAACAATAGTACTAGTTTCCTGCTAATCTCTCAAGCATTTGGTCCATGAAGGGTAGAGGAAAATGGTCTTTACGGGTGGCGTCATTTAACTTACGATAGTCAATGCAAACACGCCATCCGTAACCAATGAGTTGGAATTAACTTCGTTATCTTCTTCATTGTGATAACGGTAATGCCACCCTTTTGAACACAATGAATTGGGCTAACCCAGGACTATCGAGATCGGGTAAATCAATCACATCAAGTTTGATAACCTCTTGTTTGATAACATCATGGATTTTTGGATTCACTCTTCTCGATGTTGGCTGCGGTTTAAAGTCATCCTCCATCAAGATTTTATGAGTAAAAGAACTCAGTTTGATACCCTTAATGTCGGAGAGTTTCCAAGCAATTGCTTGCTTGTGTGACTTCAAAACCTTTATGAGAGCATCTTTTTCATCTTTACTCAAATCTCGAGCAATAATGACGGGTAATTTATCACCCTCAAGAAATGCATACTCGAGATGAGGTGGTAAGTCCTTAAGCTCAACCTCGGGGAAATTCTTGATTTTTCTCAGCTGATTTGACTTCCTTGTTATGAAGTTTGATGGGAGGGGAGGAGGAAGTGTCATGAGTCAACAATTCCTCAAGAAGAATATCTCCTTCCAGATTAATCTCATTTTGATTAATCTCATCTGGGATTGAATCACTAGGAGGGGTTGATGATGGATCACCATTAAGCAACTTCTCAATAAGAAGTATGTCCCCCTCAATGTCAATTGGAGCATGATCAATTTCCCATGGAACAGAATCACTAGCCAAGTATGCCGATCTCTTCCAGATGAAGTCTCAAAGGAGTGATAGAAGGAGTAGAATTGGCTATGATAGGTTGAGAAGATGTGGTGGGATCCCCTCTCGAGAATTATGAGAATAATCAAGAACTTCTTGAGAGTACTCTTCAGAAGCAACATCAATGATATCTATTAGGTTAACCGACTTCAGAATCATAATTTCGCGAATTACCTCAGTTTGATCAAGGTTAAAGGTGACAGCTTTCTTTACCAACACGCAATGTGATTTCTGCTCAAATACATCAAGAGGCACGTTCCAGGAATCCTCGACCAACAATGAGGAACCCGATGATCGGCATCAAAATCAACAACACGGTCGATGGAAATGGAACTTTCCTACTTTCACAAATACGTCCTCAGCAATGCCAAGAGGGCGGGATATGGAACGATCTGCAAGCTCGAGAGTCATGCATGTAGGAGTAAGTTCGGAAGAGAAGTTTCTTCCATCTTGAATAAGGCATAAGGGTTATGCTTGCACCAAGATCTGCTAGGGCAAAGCATTCAACCATTCCTGGGAATACACAAGGTAGAGAAATTTCCCATCTCCAAGCTTTTCAGGAAGCTTCTTGAGAATAGCTGCAGAGCAGTTCGTTAGAGGAGTTTTGCCATTTCAAACAGCTTTTCCTTATTGCTTAACATGTGTTTGAGAGTTGATGCAAACTTGGGCATCAACATGATAGCATCCGCAAAGCTTATGTCAAAATGTAACTCTTGGAAAATTTGGAAAAATTTGTCCATTTGATGGTAGCTTTCAGGAGCTTTTGCTCATTCAAACGTGATGGGTAAGGAATAGAAGATTTGGATTTCTGGTTTTCAACGGGAGCTACAGGTGGTTCAAAAACAACTCCTTGATTTGACTTGGGTTTCTGGACAACTTGAGGTTGGACTACCGAAGGTGGGGCGTGTCGCGGTACTGTGGGCTTGAATAATGCACCTTGTCCATTGTTTCCTTGGTAACTTGACTCATTGCCACAGGTGGAGGAGGCATTGGAGTAGGGTCCATTGTGTGTTTGAGTTCACTTTCCACTACCTTTGGAAGAGAAGAAGAAGAGAGGTAGTAGGAACAGGGTCCATCATATGAAACACCACTACGGTTGTGATCGCCTTTGCATCCCTCGGGTTAGCGATCGTGTTGCTTGGAAGTTTTCTGAGCCGAGGGTTGATCATTTAAAGACTTCTTAAGAATCGCAAATGGTGACCAACAACTGTTCATTTTTCATCTTGGGACTTCATGAATTGCTTGTAACTCATCGGATGATGATGGTCTGGAGGAACAATGGCGGGAGGTTGGAGGGATAAATTGAGGCCTATGTTTTGATTATAGCCAAAATTCCCTTGATTAGGATTCATTCCGACTGATTCCCTCGATTGAAATTGTTTTGATTAAGGTTTCCTTGATGTTGGAAACCTTGATTGGGTCAGGGATAGAAATTACCTTGGTTTTGATAACCTTGGTTCATTCTTGGTTGGTTCGATTCGGTTTTGCATGTTATGATTTTGGTTAAAACCGGGTGGTGCACGATTAGTGTTAGCGGTAGTGTGGTTCATTTTGAGGGCGGTATTGATTACCTCCTTGCTGTGAACTACCGGCTAGAGCATTGGCCTCAAATGGACTACCATCGGTGGCGATTACAATTGTAGTATGCATGAGGACCACCACAAGTAACACAACTCTCGACTTTCTTCACTTCACATGTGTTGGTGTCACGGTGAATGTTACTTTCTTCTGGTTAGCAAGAACCAAAGCCTGAACAATGTCTGTGAGTTTGTCAATCTTAGCAGGTGCTAGATGCTGGGGATGAAGAAGAAGAACCGCAGGGCCGATATGTCTTTGCTCGGAAAGAAGGACTTGAGACTTGTTCTCAATGATTTGCAAGGCTTCTTTGGTAGTCTTGCTTTCGAAATTACCTCAGCGGAGGCATTCAAAGAATCTTGATTGGTCTGATTAAGACCATTGTAGAAAGTATCCATTTGCATTAACTTCGGTAAAACGTGATGCGGACACTGCGAAGTAACTCTTTGTAGCGATCCCATGCCTCCACGAATGATTCATCAAATCTCTGAGAAAATTTCATTATCTCATTCTTAAGACTTGTGGTTAGGGATGGAGGATAGAACTCGTTAACGAACTTGGTGACTAGATCCTACCATGTCTCAATAGAACGAGGGTTGTTTCTCAAGCCGGGCTTGTCCCTCTAGAAAATGGGCGGAAGAAGCTTGATAGTTTCATGTGGGACATTCTTGTACTTGATGGTAGATGCAATCTTGTTAAACCATCGAATGTGTGCATGAGGATCATCCCGCTCAAAACCATAGAATTGGCTTTGGGTTACTAGATTAAGTAACCCGGTTTTGAGCTCAAAGGTGTCAGCCACGATGGTTGGGACAACAATAGCATCTCCGTAACCCTCGATGGGTGCTTGGAGAAGCTCATTCATGGTTTGTCTTACGCCATTTCAAGAGGAGTGGTGGTGGTAGAGCGTTTCGATCCGCGGTGAAGGAGCTGAGCGTCCTCCGTCTACGAGGAATGTTTCCAAGTTGAAAGTGGACTTGTAGAGCTGGAAACGAGATGCATGCACTAAGTTATAAAATCAATTTTCAAAACAAATGCGAGGCAAAACGACAAGTAACCAATAATCACAAATGAAATGGCTTCTTTGAAAAAGGTACACCAAATCACAAGTGACACAAAGGCAAGTTTTAAATCGATGTTCGGAACTTATTATGGTCGCACCCCGTTAGGTAGTTACTGCCTTGATTTGGTCGGTTGATTTTTATGTATATATTAAGTACCACTAAAAAGAGCGTAGGTAATGATTTGTGATGGGTTTAAAACTTTTGGACAATATTTTTGGATCGTCTCGTTTGACCAAATCGTATGTTTAAGAATCACCTTAAAAACAATACAAGATAGAAAACGTTACGATTGTTTTGTTGTTTTATATTGTTTTTGGGTTTGTTAACACTTTAGGAAAAGTGTTAATGAACTTTATTTTATAACTTTACAAAACGTTTTACAAATGATGGGTTATGTGCAAGAATGGGTGCGAAAATGGCTAAACACACGCTAAAGCCTCCCGTGTGGCGTAAAATTTGATCTGTGCCGAACCGTCAAGTCTAATCACACAAGCTGGCCACTTGTGAATGGCCAACCGTATGAGACTTAAACGGCTTAAATACAAATGCAATGAAGTCCTGGAGAATAAAATGAATTCCCGGGTCGTTAAGTCCCACGGAGACTCAATGGTGTGTTAAAACAAACTCAGAGGATAGAATGATCACTAAGGATAGTGATCAGTAAAGGTTTTGATTGGAAATTACACTCTTGATTGCTTGGAATGGAATTGGGGAGCGAGTGGAAAAGCCAACAATGGATAAGAGAAAGCGTAACGTAAGTTTTAAAAACTAGAGTATGCATACAAAATAAAAAGTTAAATCTAAGAAATAAAAGACCTAAAAATATGAAAATAACATTTTTGGAATCCTAAAAATAAAGAAATTAGAAAAAAGAAAATTATTTTTAACACTATTTAATTATTTATTAATTATTTATTACTTTAAAATACACTTAAATTCTAGAAAATATAAAATAAACCTGGAAAAAATAAAATTTTAACTTGGAAAAATCTAAAATATGATAAAACTAATTTTAAAACAGAAAAGATATTTTTTTACTTTTTAATTATTTATTACTAATTAATTACTATTTTTAACTATTTAAAATTATAATAAAATGCTAAAAAGATGGGGAAAAATATGAAACTTTTCTAAAAATACTATATGATGATGACAGAAACTAAGAAAAACGAAAAACAATATTTGCTTATTAATAAGCTAAAAGAAAAAATCAAATAACTGAAATATTAAATAAACACTATCTTGATTTTTAATTGATCTTTTATGGATTTTCTTTGAAACTGTTTATAAAATATGATGAGCTTTTAACCAAGGTACAAAATATAAAAAAAATAAGCGATTTTTTACA